>JAGSMR010000027.1:1170000-1870000 GCA_029286605.1 Sericinus montela
GGCTCCAATGTCCCGAAACAATCGTTTTGAGTTATGACGCAATGCATTTCAAGTCATCCAAACTTGAACAAATGTAGTTTAAAACTTTGAAAAATATTTGTTTATAAAAGGGGATATTGGAATTGTCACTTTGAAATATCTAAAAATCATCTTTGAAATTTCGTTACAACTAATCCCTGATATTATCCAGATATATCAGGGATTAGTTCTCGCCTAGGATGAACTGGGTTGTAATATATACGAATTATAATACTTGAGGTTCAACTTGTCCTAAATGTATTCAATCTCCACTTCAAAATAGTTCCTATTTTTTTTACCGTGTAATGTTAAGTAATTCCGCAATTTTTATTGATTTTAAAGCATTTAAGTTATGCTGGACTTTTTGTTATTAAATTAAAGAGAAAAAGTGTTTTTAAAATTTCAACTGATACGGGCGGACAACGGCCGTGGCAACGGCAAGCGTTCAGCAAAGGTCGGGGGTTCGAATCCCGCCGTGTCAAATTTAGTTTTAAGTTCAAATTTTAAAAACATTTTTTCTCTTTTTTTCTCTCTTTAATTTAATGTTAAGTAATATTAAATAAAATACAGGTTCTGCAATCATTGCCCGTATCAATTACAGATTAAAAGTAAATTCTATCTATATGTATTTTAAAATGATTCAAATCAAATATGTCGCACTGAAAATATTTGACAGGAAGTACAAAAGCTATATGCAGGTTTCATTTTTGTCTGTCTTAAGATATTTTCATTTCTCAAACGTGTTGGAGGGAATCCAAATCTTCGAGTCGTTGACTTGAGGATGTACCAAATTGAGTATTGTTATTGCTATCGACAGGAAAATTTTGAGATGCGTTCCACAAATATTGGCACGGGCGACTGAGTTCCTTTAATAATGTCATATTTTTGAAACTTTCGGATGTTCTGCAGCCAAATGTATGAGCACGGATATAAAATAGTATGCAACTAACAATATGATTTTCAAATATGCTACTTGTATATTTTGTATAAAGGCATGTACATGTGGTTACTGATATTTGGTTGTTCTTGAGATAATAATGGACATGACGAAAATCTTCATTTGTCAACTATCAATTCAGTGGTGCAGCGTACGGGGTGCGGTAGATTTTCTAGTTGTTTGTATCTCAATATCTTAGGACCAAAGATAACAAATAATTCGTGTTACCTAAGACGATATACGAAAAGGGTTCGAAAATGCATAAAATTGCTTAGCTGGCCAAGGAACTCTACTGTATTTAGTGTTTCTCTGCGTGGAAAATCTTCAACCAAGACATAATATGCAGCAGGAATACAAATATAAAATCATCGCTTATGCAAACAAATTAAATTTAATGATTTCTATTATTAACGTGAATGCTACACATCTAAAATAAAACGATTGTCGAAAAACATAGTTTGTTAAAAACTATTAAATACGAAAAGCGTTTTATTTAAATTGAATTCAATAGGGTAACTGACATAGTCATATAGAGTAACTAAACTTATAAGATAAATCTTTATTTTGTAGTTCTTCCTATAAGTAAATTGTTCGGGTAAATTTTTACAAAACATTGAACATAAATTGAGCAGTATTTTACATGTCTGAGTTGAAAACTTCCCTTTACTATTTTCTAAACTACTGGGGCTGATTTTGTATGGTTAAAGACAGTTGAGGGCAAAATTGTATTACCACCAAAAGAGATGTATCCATCTACAGTTTTCAAATATCTTAGGTGGAAGGTGGGTCGAAGGGACTTAATTGTCTAGACTAGACCTGTTTCTACTCCTGTATTGGGAATTGCATGAAGCTATTTAGTCATTATTATTATTATTATTTACAGTCTCAAACTTTAAGTCTATTTAAAATTAAATTAATGATAAAATAAAATCATGGCATTAATGTTAATAAATTATTGCAAAGTCCATTATTATCAGTCCAATGTAAAAAAGTAGGATGTGTTTGTTGTGTTTAAAATCGTGATTTTCAAAAGATTGCAGCATATAAAAAAAACGGAATTATAACTAGTACAGTGATTACTAAATTACATCGTATAAAAAATCTTTGAGAATTTAAAAACCACTAGTCATGTGTGGTGTGTAGTTTGTTGTTTCTTCGTTGCTTCTGAATTCATAACCCAAGGTACATTAGCTATTTACTTTGGGATCGAAACAATATAAATGACATTGTTCATATCTATTTATTTATGAGAGATAAATAAATAGATATGAACATATTTATTGTTTTTAAAGTCACTAAGTTCACTATGTAAAGAACGCATTAAATTAAATAGTCAAATGATGGGCGTTAGCATCGGAGATGCGAAGTCTGTTATGACATTCGTTATTCCACTTCCGAGGGTGGCGTCAATGGCAAATCCTCCTAGAGCGGTCCGTTTAGTAGCTGTTTATGGCAAATATTTTTTCTATAGTGTTTTTATAGTAATAGTTAGTGAGTACTTTGTGATTTCTTTAGTTTGGATACTTTGTATTAAATATTTCAAAGCTTAGGTCAAACATGTTTGACTAATCCCTTTGTATAAAATTTATATAAATCATCCAATTAGAAACCTCGCGAACATAACTGTATTAGGGGTTAATGTAATATTATACAGCTCTTGATATAATATTTGCGGCGCGCTATTAACATTTGCAATTTGATAGTGAAATCTAAAATTTAAATTACGTTTAATGAAATCAGTATTTCAGTTAAATCCTAAAACGTGTAACAAAAGTCTGTATTCGTTTAATAGGTACGGTTTTAAATTATTATTATAGTTAGAAATCAATTGTGAAAGTCATAGTGCAAAGCAAAATTACTTGTTTTTCAGGTAAATAAATAAAATAAATATATATCTTCACGCAATTCCCAATACAGGGGTAGACAGAGGTCAAGTCTAGACAATTAAGTCCCTTTGACCCACCTTCCACCGAAGATATTTTCGGGACAACGTGACAGGTGGTGAGCCCGTCGCCGCCTTTATGTCCAAGCCAACGATGAAATTCGTACATAAGTTTTTAAAAACTCATTGGTACTGCCACCTGGGGATCGAACTCGGGTCTCTCGACTCGAAATTCCGACCACCCATCAACTCGGCTATCGTGACTTTTAACTTCTTTTTCAGGTAATGTATTTATCTTAATTTTTAAGAGTATAAACCAATGTTATGCTTTTCATGGCAATTTTTCTAGCCTTTTATTCTCTCTTATTATGCATGTATAATTATCACTTCATGTGTTCTCTGTAATCAACACTTTTACATGTAAATATAAATTACATTTATATTTGCCTTAATCTGTGGAAAAAAATAATTATATGATCTGACGGTACTGTCATATCAATGGCATATCTCCTGACGTCTGTATTGCCTTTTCAAATTATAAAAAGGAGATACCATTTTTGAAGAAATATCCTACAGTTTTGAAAAAATAACAAGTAAATAAATAAAATCACCCACGTCACACTATTTTGTTTCCTACATTAAGTAAAAGAATATTTAATGTAAGTAAAAATAAGACCACCCCATTGGTTAACATGATTTTGTTATATATATCACCGTCTTAGTGTCCGAGCCATCGGTATGAAATAATTTGTAAATAGTAAGTATGTAAAAATATATAAAAGATTTATATATTTTTTTGATATTTATAAATTATATTCACTCATCTATAACGGCCTGTCCACTCCACATATCGGCGTCTTTTGTAAGGGAGGGTTTGCCAAAACCACTACGCTTGCTACTAAGCGCATTGGCGAGCAGTGTATCAGACACTTCGCAATGATGTTTAGACACTGCTACCCGTCAAAATTCTGTTAAATTTTGGTCTGGTATTTTTCGAGATGGTTATCCTGCCATCTATCAGTAACCTGTGTCATTTTCCAGGCTTTTTATTCAGTCTTACGTCTTCGTAATACAAAGGGGGTGGTAATTTACGTAGAAACCATCCGGCAATAAAAAAATAGTAAATCGCCGCAATATTACACCATCACCTTTCATCTAACAAGTGTCGTAAGATTCGACTAGCATGTGGGAGAACTATCTAGAAAAATATGTAAAGGTAAAATTTAGCAAACTGGTAATGGGCTGTAGCGTCTAGGGTATTAGGTATTGTGATCACCCATTGTTCGCTAATTTTCCCAACCCTGGCCATTATAATAATTTATTCTTACGGGAAATGATTTGTCCTGTAGTGGGCTATTACAAGCTGATTAGTAGTAGTTAGAAGAATCGTCTTTACTTAAAAACAAAACTTGATATTTAAAACAACTAAATTTCATCGCGCGGTAGATTCTTAGCAATGCAATTCAATGTTATTCTTTCTTCAACGCAATTCTCTAGACAGATATTAATTAAAGACATTTTCGGTACAATAAGTTGAATAACTTACTACTTTCAAAAAGGTTTGTAATTATAAAAAGATATGACAAAAAAGAGGATAACTACGCAGTTTCTTTCGCCAGATACTACTGAAATCTCGTTACGAAACGGCGGTTCATTAGAAGTGAAATCTGTGTCCGAAACAAAAGATGTAAAATAAGTCTGTGATAGGTTTTCTATCAGTTATGTATTGTTACTAATATTAGAAAGCAGTAACCCAAATTATTTTGAGTGAAACTACATTTATAGTGGAAATTATTCCAGTGGCTTATTGTAAAAAAAAAAAACATTTTCCCGCTATTCTTCAATACAGGGGTAGATAGAGGTATAGACAAATCCTTTCAAAGTCCTGTCCACCCACCTACCACAGATATTTTTTTGGGACAAAGTGACAGGCTGTAAGCCCGTCACCTTCCATATGTCCCAGCCTACGATATAAAGCTTGCATAAGTTTTTTGACCCATTAGTACGAGCCTGCCACTGTGGAACATAACATCAACTATCTGTAACTTACAGTGTAAGTGAAAGTTCCGTCGAAATTGATAAAGCCGTTTCGGTAAGCCAGAACAAACATAGTGACAGACAAACAAGTTTTATATGTATTTAGTAAGAACCTTTTATTTTGTAATAATAAGCAAACATATATTTTTTTAGGTGATTATTTCTCTATTTAGAAGTGATTCGAGTAGATACCACTCTTTTAAATATTTCTTCGCTTTTTTCATATAGCATTGACGGGCAGCAATGTTTAAGGTGCAAGATGTTGTGTACTGCTATCACCAATCCGCATTTCAAACATAGCAATTTCGTCAAACCCTACCGTGCGAAAGAGATCTAAGTCTACAAGACTTAGATCTCTTGCGGGACGTGAACTTTTACGGGACGTTTTGAAGATGATGATGGTGACGTTTTGAAGATGATGATCTTACGAATACATTGTGAAGATATTTATTGGCTTAGTTCCTTCTACTTCTAGTTTAGATCAGAATTATTATTATTAATTTCATTTTTGATATTCTTCTATTATTAGAATTATAAATACATTGAAGTTTTGGTACAAGCTTCATTTCTGTTTAATGATCGCTGGAACGATTGGAATATTTTCGTACATGAGACTCCATCGAGAATGTCAATGTTCTGGAAATAGAATATTCTACATTTATTACATTGGCTACCTTGCTTTGAAACGTTATCTTCCATTGAAAAGCAAGTAAATGCCTTATTTTTAGAGTTATGTAACAAAGGAAGGTTTTCTGCTTTTTTATTCTAATCTATTACCGATTTAAACAGAACAAGTATGCAATTATCAAGATTTTGCTTAACACACAATCATGAGAACTTAATATATATAACAAAAATTGTTTGAAAGAGATTCTTCAAAAAGTATTTGATTTTGAATCACTAGAGATTAGTATAGAGATTAGTCTAGATGAGCAAAACTGCTCATTAAAGACTCTAGACTAATCTCTAATTATTAGAAAGTGATTAATAGAAAGTGTTTATCATGTTGTTAGAACGTATTGGAAACTTTTTTCGAGCATGGTTCAGATGCCTACATAAAATTAGACGTCTTATTTACTGGACTACTATATTTGAAGTAATCTGTACACCATTTATAAAATTTTAAATACATTATTATATTTTTCTGACATGCTTGATTTTAATTGATTCATTACAAATATTAATTCATCAACGCCTCATTTTAGAAGCAATAAGAGATACTCCAATAACAAACATTCAATTAAATCAGAACAAACGTTTTATAATTAACAAGAATTTATTACGAAAAGGGATTGTATTGATTGGGCAGATTAAATTATAAATAAACTACTTTATTTCTAGATACGCATATACTAGTGTTCGTAAAAATAAAAGTGTAAATAATTTAGCCACAGGCTAGGCTATGAAATGGCGATGAGATTTGGGTTTAAAAAACTAAATTTTAGGTGTCTGACATCCATTGTTGTTTAATGCATTAAATTTTTTTTTCGCAAAGTAAAGTATGATATTATAATATATCGGAGATAAACATGGTTTCACGGGATAATATACCTGTATAACTGTCATAAAATTAGCAAAAAAAAAAAAAATAAAAGCAAACCAAGACTAAAAACGGAACAATTTTAAAATTTTCATTATTCAATTCATTTAATGGTAAAATGGAGGGACGGAGAGCGAGAAAGTGATATTGAAAGGAGGGTAAATGTCGAAAATAGGTGAATGCCAGCATGAAGAGACAAAAGGTGCTCCAAAGTGCGCAGCAGGCTGAGCATAGAGAAGTGATAGTGCAGACAATTATGTGCGGTAGTGAAAGATATGGCAGAAAAGGAATGATGATGTAATGAAAAAATCGAGATGAGAACATTGAGAAGAATAATCAGTGTATACTTGTGACAGGACTAGAAATAGTTCTGAACAGAACACTGTGGCATAATAGAAGATGGAGTTACTGAAATTGAGTTTTCTGAAGAAAGTTTTCTAATAAAAACAGATTAATATTAATTATACGTAAAGTATATATTATCTTGTAATTTCTAAACAGATGATAAGTAAGAAATAGCTAAGACTAAAAATTTACATTGCAAGCATATTTAAATTGATTAACAATAAAATAAATCACTAGCAAACATTTTTTCTAATAAATGGTTAGAATGTATTAACATATTAACATTTATATAACGTTTAATTTTAGAATTAATATCTTTTTATTCATATTATTCTTTTTTACTGTAAAGGAATCTATCTGAAAAGTTTTTACGAATCGCGTTATGAAAGCTTGAAACTTTGAAGATGTTCTTGTTGAAACTAGTATTATGCGAGAATCGGTGCCAAGTAATCTAAAGTAACACTTGTAAAATTAAATAGAATCTTAATGTGAAATACTTTATATACTGCTGTGATAAATAACTTATCTCAGATGTTATGCATTCAAAACATAGCAGACTCATAAGATTCTAAGCTATCATTATAATAGACATCTTCTTGACTTAGAACGGAGATACGGAGAATGGAAAATTCTCTTTAGAAGATGGACCGACTTTAAACTTGTATTAAATTACTTAAAAATTATAATCAGATCTTTACGAGAATTCTTTCGGAGACTAAGACCACCACAGTTAGACACTGTTGTCTTGATAGTTTTCATTGCTTGTTCTGAAGAAAATTACGAGAATTTTGGTCGCAAATTAGAGAGAAGAGACGAAAAGAGAAATAAAAGTGGCATGTGGCATGGAATTTTTCTTGAAAGTAAGAAGAAACACCTACAATATAGATAGATAGATATATAGATAATTCTTTATTGCACATAATATTATAGAATTACTTATTATAATTTCAGAAACCTTAAAACTACAATCGGTGGTCATATTGCTTTAAGCGATTGCTGCCTGTCAAACCGGGTATTAAAAGGAATACAACATAGCAGCAAAGTATAATCTCTAGTATAGTACAAAATAATAAAAATATCTTCGGTGGAAGATGGGTCGAAGGGACTTAATTGTCTAGACTAGACCTCTGTCTACCCCTGTATTGGGAATTGCGTAAAGATATTTATATTTATTTATTTATTTATAGTACAAAAAATGATCTAAAATATAAAAACATCACACTACCTAACTATATATACTGGCTACAAAATCCTCTTAAATAATGAATAATACTTTTTTCCGCGGGTAGAAATCTCCTCATTTAGGTTCATTAGGTTCTACTCACAGTTAAATTTTTGTAAAATAAGACTAAGAATATTGTCCGCATTAAATTTAAGTGTAACACTCAATAAACTTATTTATATTATTAAAATGTCCACATCTTCGTAGGGTACGAGTATATGCTTGGGTTCGTATGTCTGCAGTTTAGTATGACTGTTCAAGTATTTCATTACAGGTCTATAATTTTGCGGACTGCAACCTCAAATAAAACCTAAGGAACCATAATGCTCCACATGAGGTAATCGTGTAATGCACGCAATCTTAGTTCAATGTGTGTATGTTTAAAAATAAATATTTAAAAAGAATGCCTTACACAAGTAAACCTATAAAAACTACACATTGTTACACCATTATCTCTAGTGCCCCAATATGTGACAGCATTAATTAAGTTGAAAGCAAATACAGTCAAGGAGCGAACTGATTTAATTAATAGATCACGATCCTGTTTTGCAATTAACTGGATCTTGTCATTAGCAAACACTGAAGTACTTCACAGTACTAATTTGACTAAATTAAATTATTCAAAGTCGTGTTGCCGTGTGTTCTATTTTTCATTGACACGAGCTGTTAAACATGTAAGAAACCTACTAATTAACATTAAGGTTAACTCACTAATAACTAATAACTGATTTTTACTAACATTACGCCATTCACAATAATGGAGATTTCCAGACAATAAAGTCCTTTCAACTGAACTTTTACCGATGACATTTTTGGGACAACGTAAAGAGTAGTGAATCTTCCATCCATCTTTATGTCCATGCTAAAGATGAAATTAGTCCTTTCTACTCACATTATTAATTTATGTAAGGTTTTTATGTTATAAAATTAAAGAGAAAAAACATAAGTTCAGCATAAATATGCTTTAAAAATCAATAAAATTGCATTACATAAAGATATTTATAAAACAATACATACAAGATTCCTAGAAGGTAGCACCCGGTAATCTAACTCAAGTATTTTTATTCGAATTCCGATCACCTTACCGCTAGGCTATCGTGACTAATTATTTACCAACATGAATACTAGCATTACAAAAGCTAAATTATATCTTGAAATGAGTGTATGATGACATAACTGTAATAATATGCCACTCCCTTTCATTCCGTGGGTGTTGTAAGAAGCGACTAAAAACAATGCCTTTAAAATGGCGTTGGCGACCGATGGCGGGATTACTAAATAGAAAAATACTAAACTTCCTCGTAAAACAGACCACTACAGCAGCGTAAATGGTGGAAGTTGTCTCTTTCTACGATCGACAATCCGCTTGCCAAGCAACCTGATTATGGCAAGTACGGTAGAGACATATTCCTGTAGTGGTATTACAGAGGCCGTTGTGATAATGATTGTAATGATTACTGTTAAATTAATGAAAGACGGACAACTTTATATGTTAGTAATTCCAGGAAAAGCTAATTTTTATTTTCTGATACATATCTTATATGTGATGATGATAAACCATTACATGCATGACGATGAAGCATTACCAATAAGCTTTTAGACTCGCTTATATTTATTAAGAGTCAGGCCAGTGCCCTGTAGCGGAATTTGACAACATATATCTTTTTTCACAACAAAAAAGAATTTATAAAATTTTTAGTAAACATAATCTAATGATCAATGATGACATATTTTTATCACAGAACTCTGAAAGATAATCGGAATACCACGCAAACGATCACACCTAATATTCACAACAGCAAGTGTTTTACATAACCTTTTCAGCCGAAAGCCAAATGTCTTGATTCATGTAGAAAATATTACTACGAATTTACTACGATTACTACGAATTTCACAATAATGTAAAGTCACGATAGCGGAGTGGTTGGGTGGTCGGAATTTCGTGTCAAGAGACCCGAGTTCGACCCGCAGGTGGCTGGCTCGCTTCCCAATGGGTTTTTCAAAAACTTATGTACGAATTATATCGTTGGCTAGGTGAAAAATAAAATAAAATAAGGTGAATAATAAAAATATCTTTGGTGGAAGGAGGGTCGAATCGGGTCTAGACTAGACCTCTGTCTACCTCTGTATTGGGAATTTTGTGAAGATATTTATTTATTTTTATTCCACAATAATAATTAAAAAATGATAATGAAATTCTGTGTAAACAATTACTTTCACATAATCATAAACTTATTCTAAATTAAAAATTCATTTTCCTTTTTAATTAAACTACACACTTCACGCACGAGCATGTATTGTTACAGGCAATTTATTACATGTCGATTAAACGTCATTTTAAAAATATACGAAACAGTACTTACCGTAGAATAGTAGTATAATAATAAAGAAAAAGAAAAATTTGAGAAATTTTTTAAAGTAGCGTACCCGATGACGCGATGGCCTAAACGGTAAAGACGCTGCCTTCGATTCTTTGGGTTGAGAGTTTGGCTAGAAAAAATATTTTTGAAGAAAAGGAATGTTTGTAGTCATATTTCGCATTCCTTTGTAGTCATTTAAGCATGTAAGTCATAACGTGTTATTAAAGACATAGAGGTAAAAGCATATCCATGGTACGTCGGATGAGGTGTGAGTTGATTTTTGAAATTTCTCTATTTCTTTAATAGAGTAGCTCAGCATGGATTAAATGCGTAGTCAAAAATATACATATTAGATTAGTATAATTATTCCATATAGGAAACGTATTCTATGTTACTGGCTGTTGAAACTCGAAACGAGTTTTTCAGGCGAAGCAAAATGAAGCGAATTAACATAGATAACGTTGGTTTCGAGCATTTTGCATAATTTCAAGTTGGTTCACAAAATCTACTGCAAAAGCAACAAGGCGAGAATGAAACAATTCCTCTGCGACTCATTTACTATATAAAAATACTTTGTAAATTAAGCAATTAAATTGTGTTATTATAAGCTTTACTTTGTTCTAAATATAGCAGTCTCCTTTATGTGGTTTTAACTTTTTTATTAATCTTATTTAGATAGCTGCGCAAATGAAATTATAACTGGTAATTTATTTTGTAATCATATTTACTGAAATTACTTACGGCATAATATTAAAATAAATAATATCTACGCATTTAATTATAAATCTTTTTTAAATGTACTTTAATATGACTTGTACTACTGTGCCATCGGAAAATTTAAATATTTCTTCTTATTTAAAGTATTGTTACGAATATGATGTCTTGTCTTGAAACTCTTGAACGACTAACTTAAATGTTGCCCCTAGCGTAATTAGAACCAAAATAACAAAAAGAATAAATTATTACACTCGATTGATGGATTTTATGTTTATATAAATGTCTATATAAATGTTTATACAAATACTTATCAGTGTCACATTATGTGGTCAAAAAGACTAGATTGTCTATCTGTCTGCCCTAGTATTAGGAAAATGATTGCAAACAAAAAAAATAAATTTTTCATATCTAAATTGTTGAGCTTTTTGGTGATTGATATAATGAAATGAAATGAAAATATACTTTATTGTACACCTACAAAAAAAATATTATGAGACAATAAAAGAAATGTACAATGGGTGGGCTTATCGCTGATAAGCGATTTCTTCCTAGCAACCCATAAAAAATGAAATAAAAACAAGTATAAGATATGTTTACAATTGCTTTAAATACATACTACTCTACTCTACATCATAACTACTCAATAAGGCAATATTTTTTTTTCATTTTTGTTAAACGCATCAAAAACTTTTATTTATTAAGAGATGTTTCCTATGATCTCAATGATGTATGCTTATTTGTTATAACTACCCGAATTAGGGCCCACTCCAAACTAGCAACCCAGATTCAAGGAAAGACAACGCATGCCAACCTTTGTTTTTATAATTATTTACTTTCATAACGGCCTGTAAAATTCCACCGTGGGCCGTGGGTCATGGCCACTCTTGGCAAGCGGATTGGCGATCGCTGTAGCGGTGGTCACTGATCTGCTTAATAATTTTAGTTTAGTATTTCTTAAGATGTTTATAACACCACAGTCTTTTCGAGCACTTCTAACGCCAACCCACAGGTAGAGAGGGTTTGGTATATTTGCCGATACCACAAGGCACAGAAATTAATTTTTTTTACTTCTTTACGAGAATATACAACAACCCTCTGCTATTTTTTCTTTTACGGAAGTTAGGGACTTAAACGTGTGACTAAATATATAAGCTTTCACCGATATTGTCTTTTAAATTGCCACATGATAGCATCGATTTCACTTGCCATCTATCCATTTAGAGATTTTTTAAACAAGGATTTTTTTAAACTTTATAATCTATGAAAAAACAAAAAATTGTCTACTACTAAATAACTGGATCATAAATATCACACTCAGCAAGCTGATTTGTGGTGTTTCAGACTCTTTAGATAGTCGCAACTGCCCATTATTGGTCTGTATAATTTTAATCTAGTATATACCAGTATGCTTTTTTTTATATGAACTTTTTATATAAAAGAAAGATTTTTATTTAACAAAAATATGGCCTTCGGCAACGCCCACGAAAGATTTGCCGAATTCAAAGACGAATGAAAATAATACGTTTACCTGTCACAAAATATTCAACTACACCTATCAAACAACGTCTCGTTAATTGAAACAATGGTCGCTCTGAAACAATTCAGTCTGTTGTGTCGATATTTATGTTTCTCTTCAACTCGTTCACTTATAGAAGACAAACGTGTCACTTACAAGTTTATGTTTGTCAAAGGAGATGGTTCTGGTTAGTAAATTAATGTTTATAATTGCTAATGTTTCAAAAAAAAATGCGTGATCTGGAAAGAAACCAAGGCTTTTAATCGCTTGACACAACACTACTTTGCCGATTGTCGTACCAGACTTCTTGCACTTTCATTATTATCATCATAATAACGGCCTGTAAAAATCTACTGAAGTCTTACAAAAAAACAGTACTTCCTGAATGTAAGTAATTTGGAATTTAATTAAGTCTTTAGTTATTATATAATACACACATATGTACAGAGTCAATGTGTGAGAACATTAATTAAGTTGAAAGCAAATACAGACTGCCAAGGAGAGAACAGATTTAATAGATCACGATCACGTTTTGCAATTAACGGGCTCTTGTCAACGGCAAACAGTTGAAGTACTTCATGGAACTAATATAACTAAACTGTTATAAGTCAAAGGCTAATATTATCTGTAGTGCCCAGACGAAATTATCGTTATTATAGTTACAATTGTATTTTTTTTCACTAGTACGAAAAATTGCCGAGTACGAACCTAAAATTTAAAATTGAAATTTTAAAACATTTTTAAAATTAACCAAATTTAAGGCTTATAACTTTTTAATAAGGTAAGTAATTAAGTGATTTAGGCGTAAGAATATAGCATCCTTTTTCCATTAGTGTTTTAAGGCGACTAAAAGCTTCGAAAAATACATTTCGCTTCCAACAGATAGCGGGATAACCATCTCGAAAAATACTAGGCCAAAACAGCTTTCCGGTGAAGGGCGGGCAACCTTAAGGTGCAAGGTGACTGTTACTACCATCGCCAATCTGCTTGCCAAGCGTAGTGATTATAGTCAGCTCTCCGCTACTTATATACTTTATTTACACAAACAAAATTATGTTAATATTTACAATACTTATTAACTAAAAAAATTGTACTTGTAAATTATTTAAGATGTTTAATTACTTTAGAATTTCCCATTCCGGCGTAGACTGAGGCCTAGACAATGACGTCCTACGAGCGGCTTTTCATCGAAACTTATTTAGAACAACGTGACAGATGGTGAGCGTGTCACTCTCTTAGTGTCCAAAGTACTACATGCTTACATACAAACATATTTAAATAGATAATGTTCATATATGCAAATAAACATCGATGACTAGTGTACGAACATTCATATTCGAACGGAGAACGAAGATGGAGTCACTACCAACTCATCAAGATCGTCAAGTACAGTTACTCATTTATCCAATACGAATAACAAATAAAGTCCCGATATCCGAGTGGTTGGGTGGTTGGAATTTCGAGTCAAGAGACCCGAGTTCGACCCCTAGGTGGCAGGCTCGTACCAATGGGTTACTTATGTACGAATTATATCGGTGGCTTGGACATAAAGACGCCGAGGGGCTTACCAACTGTCACGTTGTCCCGAAAATATTTTCGGTGGAAGGTGGGTCAAAGGGACTTAATTGTCCAGACTAGACCTCTGGCTAACCCGGTATTGGGAATTGTGTGAAGATATTTATTTATTTAATAACAAAAAAAAGCAATTAATTTTTATCCAGCACTTTGTCTATCAATGAATAAAAATAGCATTCTAAACTAATAGGACAATTCAAGTTAACCATTTGATGCTTGCGATCGGCCGATTTTAGTGAAAGGCTGTAAATCCGATGAGAACTCATTTTACGGCTCACATCTTCAAGTCGATTGAGCCTAGTGTTCCAAGTCAATCGGATTGAAACTTAATCCGATGAGTTTCCTGACGTTTGCATATCCATAGCTGTACAGGAGCTTGTGACCTCGGTTTTCGGCAGTACGTGAAGTGGTTTTAACATTTCAAGCTTGTAAGTTTTTTTGTTTGGCCACTAGTGTAATTTGATAAAATTTTGTATACAGATGTATGATATAATAGATAAACATTTCGGATTATTATATACCGGAAAAACACAGTGCCAGTGAGATAAATCTGAAAATTATTTCCCGTAGACGAAACAAATTTTTAAAATTACAACTCCGGAGAGGACAGCCTAATTTTCATTCCGAAAAATTAAAAAATCCCGCGGAGATTTCAACACTACACGTGGACGAAGTCAAAGACTAGAATTAAATATTTGAAATAGAAGAAACTGGCACTGATTGAAAATGACTTTTTATTAAAAAACATTATTTCAACGTATACTCACTCAACCAACCGTAAAGTGCTGCAATTTGTACGGTCAAAAATATTACACGGCAGAATTGTACCCGAGTGAGTACATTTTTTGGGCCTACAAAAGTTCACAGCAGGGCAAAGGCCAGACCCGTCAGGCCCTCTGTCCTGTTCTTTAGTCGCCGCCCGACGCACAAGAAGAAAGGTGGCGGTGCATTCTTACTCCGTAACCACATGGCTTTTCTTATTACAAAATATATATTTTATTAATTTATTTGTAACATTTAAAATATCCTTTAAAACAGATACAGCTATGAAATTCTATCATTGAAAGGCCTATAAAATTTACAACTTTTACACTTTATTACGAAGTGCTCATGAATAATACAAAATAACACAAAATGTTTATGCCCTAATAATTTCCCCTATCTTTTAGACAAACGCTTTGTGCATTTGTTTCAAAGATGGGGGAAAATTACAAGAGTTTATAGCCCAATTTCGGCGTCAAAAAGGAAAAGTTTCCATCCATAGTTAACTAAAGTCTAAAGTTAAATAATTAAATGGTACATAAAGTAACTATATAATTCTACAAGCATTGAAAACATAAAATTGTGTTCGTTATTATTATCCAAACTATAGTTGAATGAATTAATCAAAAGTTTTATTTACATTTTATATAACTATGTATGCTAGTTCACTTTCACTAGGCAGATATGGTCAGATTATTATGACAAATTTTTATGTCCACACGTCCGATACAAAGAATGTTGCTAATCTTACTTGCATTTCTACATTAATTTTCGGTGAGTATGGTGCGTGACGAAGAATTTCTCGTTGTAACTACATTAGTTTTGAGATGGTCAATTTATTGTATGTAGGTGGGGATTGTTGTGATGAAGTAGAATTAAGAATTTACAAGTTCCAGTTGTTTGTCTGCGAGCTCTTTAATGATCATTTGCGAACCTTTAAAGTAAATCTATCCAGTAATTGCTGTGGCCGGTTAAGCACAGGTCAATGCTAAATAAAGCACTCTCACAAGCAACTCGTTGAGCTGATACTAGTGTTTAAGATTTCCCTGTGTCCAACCAGTATCTCGGACATTTGTCCTAAAGGATCCAATTTTCATCATAAGACATTCCAATTCGCTATCACTTATGATCCAATTTTGGTTTTTTGAGATTTTGTCGTTGGTATTCAGTGAGTTGATACTGCCGTAGTAACTTATCTACTTTCAGTCTTATTTTTTTTTAATATGACGTAAATGAATCAGCAAAGAGTTATCACTTACGTTGAAAGCTGCTGTTTCGACATGATTGATAGTTGCTTGTACATGCTGGGTCCAAAAAGGTGGCTTTATAAAACATTATTGAATAATATGAAATTACTGAAGGAACGATGTAATGGTCAAGACACGGTGTTTGAAAGTGCAGTGTAAGAATTTGCTTCCTCCTTACATTCCGTGACTGTCGCAAAAGGCAGTCAAAGAACTAGGGCGTCTATCTCTTACTTTTCTACTTCAACAAAAAATCTATCTACAAAAATAGCAGACGGATGTTGAACAGCACCTTTGTAAAATAGTCTATAGTAATAGTCTTAAATTAAATAATTAAAAAACTTTTTATTATTGATACAAAAGTAAAATGAAATATGGCACGATAGCCTAGTGGTTGGGTGATCTGAATTAGAGCCAAGAGACCCGAGTTCCACCCCAGGTGGCAGGCTCGTACCAATGGGTTTTTTCGAAAACTTACATACGATTTATATCGTTGGCTTGAACATAAAAATGGCGACGGGCTCACCGCCTGTCACCTTGTCCTAAAAATGTCTTCGGAGAAAGGTGGGTCGCAGGGACTAATTAAGTGCCTAGACCGATATTGGCAATGGCGTGAAGATATTTCTTCTATTTATACAAAAGTAAATCCTTTACGTTTTATTTTCCTTGTTTCAACTGTTTTTTTGTTTCCAAACAGAATAGGGCATATAATTAGTAGCCACACGCAGACTTCTCCGGTCTTCGTTCAACTGCATTGTGTGCATTGTAGAGAATCCGCTGAGAGTAGCATACCTTATTGTTACAGTGTGCTCAGGCTGTACTTATGACGCCGGTTAAATCAACTTGAGTACCTATCATAAATATTCTAGATGGGTTATTATGTATTCAATGAAATACTGTTCTTGTTTTTAACCGAATTCAACAAAACCGAGGATCTCAATTAGGATTTAATTTTTTTATCCGATTTTGAAAATTCTTAGTTTGTTTGAAAAGGTATACTTTCAGCTTAGTTCTATTGTGTCACCAAATCAGGATCAGATGATGAAATCCCAAGAAAATCAAGAAACTTGCTAAATCATACCAGCATTTTGAGTATTTCACCTCTTTTCTGATTAAGTTATTTGTGTCTGTGTGTCATTATAAAACATATGAATACCATTGCCATAGTATATACATACATGTCATTGTATATAATACTACCTGGTATATAAGTGCCGATATAACATCTTAATGTAATGTAATTGTAATAATTATAATAAAATAATACATTTTGTAACAAATTTATATGTCACGATAGCTGGTAGCTGGTTGGGTAATCGGGATTCGAATCAAGAGACCCGAGTTCGATCCCCAGGTGCTAGGCTCGTACCAACGAGTTAAATATAAAACTTGTGTGTGACATATAATTGTGGCTTGGACATAAAAATGGCGACAGGCTTACCACCTATCACCTTGTCACAAGAAATTTCTTAGGTGAAAGGTGCGTCGAAAGGACATCGCCTGGACATCTGTCAAACCCAGTATTGGGATTGGTAGCATTCTTATAATGAATAACTATGTTGATTCTCTCGAATCTTGTTTAGGATACACCGTATTAAATATACAAACCCTGTTTGTATATTTAAAAATATACATCGAACGTTAGCAAACAGCCAGATCTGAGAAAATGTAGAAATTGTGGTTTCCTACATTGACCGATTTGGGAATCGAACCCGAAAACTCAGCCGTTTGCCACTCGTCCACGGAGATCGTAAATAATATTTGGCTGCCGATTTCTATCGCAATCACATTGCATTAATAATAAAATTTATTATCTTCATGTGATCGTTTAGTATAAGTTTGTACATCATTTGTACTTTCACGGAAAACAAGGACAGATGCTGTCGTGAGCATTTCCTAATCCTATTACTGCACTCTAGGATTGTAAGGATTGCAAGTATTTTTCAGCACCAGAGGGTTCACGAACGTGTACAAAAACGTCCTATTGGCCCCACAGACACGTGGTGAAGGTACTGTGAGGTTTTGTCACTGCTTCTCTTACGCTACCCACAGGAAGAAAGGGATTCTGTATTATTATTTGCTTACTTCAGTTAAAACAACTTAGCTTGGATGCCGTGAGGTAGCAAAAGAAGCGACTAGGCAAAGAGGGGATGAGATATTCTTACGCCGTAACTACACAGCCCCAAGGTCAAGCAATTAAGTAACAATATAGCTTATCTCTTCTTCGCTTCGTTGCTTTGTAATGGTTGTATTTTTTATGAGATTCTAATATATAAATTTCATTTAACGAGTATTATTTACATATAAATTTTGCTTTTTCTAGTATTACACTAACTACCAATGTTTTGTTTGTTAGCGTGGAGTAAATATATTGAATAAAATAGCAAAAATTCTTTTATTTCGCTATAAAATTTCTGTCCAAAGGTATCTCTGATAACCTTAAAGGCTGAAATCAATTTTGTTCAGGATATATTAATAAGCTCTATCTACGTGACGGCGCTAAAATGGCGTTTGGTTCACCTACCACGTTGTCCAAAATAAGATTCGGAGGAAAGTCGGTCGAAAAGACTTCATTGTGTAGACCTCTGTCTAAAACAGTATGGGAAAATTGCGTGAAGATATCATAAATTGTCCTTGTTTCAAAAATAATAGTAATTAAACTGTTGCCTACTTCTTCTGCGACTGATAGTAAAGAATATTTTCCATTCGACTTCAATTTTGATTTGAAAAACATAAAAAAATATATTAATTCTTTCCATTTATTGTAGTATAATCTACCAATATTTATTTACAAATATTTTGTAAATAAATGTTGGTAAATTATACATCAGAGTCATAATTTTTTACTGTATTTAAAGTTTATTCCCAATGTTCTACCAAAAGCAATTTATGCGCTATATCTCAATCGCCTACTACAAATATTTTCATAAACAATCAAGATGTTTGCCCGGTTCCAGATTGAGTAGTACACATCAAATTTGTCACCCATTTATCATGCTTACCCTAGTTTGATAAAAATTCAATTTTACCCGATCCCTTTTCTTGTGATCCCTTGATCTTGCGTTGACAAAAGGTCTTTATTAAACTTATTTTCTTAACTTTATTTTTAAGATTTATTTTGACGATAAATAATATAAAAGTTTTTAGTTTCATCTTCATCGAAATTCGCGTCAGTTGGAATCGGAGATTTGCTTCGATTCCTAGTAGGAAGGCTTAGGAGCCTTCAAAAATCTTATTGTTACGACATTAACATTTTTGAAACTTATGTTCGAATTTTATCATTACCTTAAGCACTAAAATAGTTACAGGCTTACCATCAGTCATGTTAATGAAATAAGTTCCGGGGAAGAGAAGGTCGAAAGAATCGGAAAATGAGTTTAATTCTAAATTGAAGTAAACTCATTCTTATTCAAACACCTGTCCATAGTCATTTATTAAATTTATCTATTTCCCCCCTACAAAAATATCTTTCCATTAACTTAATACTTGGGAAACAGATGTGACTTTACTGTTCGTTATCATTGAAATTAATTTTGATATTTGAATGAATATTATTAAAAATATTTTTAATACAATGGTAATAATGGGTGTCTTAATACGAGTTATTTATTAATTAACATTACGTAATTTTTATATTGTTACTTTAAATGTTAACAGGAAAAGCCAGATTCTGTAGTTTGTTATATTCGTCAATTGTTACTACACACAAACTACTTAATACCTCTTCTATTATACTTAGTTCTCTTGTTTTACTTTGTTACATAATGAGATGACTTTTTACTGCTATGTCATAAACTGCTATTTCAAACAAAAATTTATAAATAAGAGATTAAAATTTTATTGCAAGTTTAAATTTAATGCGTCTTATGCTTATGGGTTTGATTCATTAAGCGCCCTCTTCTCCCTTGTCCCTCCACTCCAGGTAAACTGATAAAATATATTAATAAAATTAATGTGATTTGACAGTCACTGGTTCATTTTCTAATACATAAATGATGCCTTTGAAAATATTCACACAACACACAACGACCTGGTAAAGTACACTGGAAGGCATAGGCCTCTCCCAAGGGGAGGATTTGCCATAATCGCCACGCTTGGCAGGCGGATTGGCGATCGCAGTAGCAGAGCACTCGCACCGCAAACAGTGCTGCCCATCTTTTTACAGTGGTAGAGCCGCGCACCAGCCATTGTTGTTGCATGAATGGGCCGGCTGGACCGAGGAAGTACCACGGCCTCACATAATACCGGCGTGAAGTAAAAGTTTAACAAACTTCTGCGTTTCGTCTGGTGAGTGCAGATAACCGGAGGTTTTCCGGAGGGAGAAAAGGGAGGCAAAGGAGCAGGTGGGTCACGTGATGGTAAGTGATTACCGCCGCCCATGAACACCCGCAATACTAGAAGCATAGCAGATACGTTGCCGGCCTTTGAGAAAGGTGTGGGAATCGGAAACAACCACAAACACATTTTGAAAACCTGTGTTTACGCCACTCATCCACGGAGGTCTTCAAAGTATCGTCATGGTGTCTTTTCGGGAACGTAATATTTTATCAAGTAAATCATATCGTATTTCGATTTTATATAAAAATGAAATATAGAATAAACTCCATTATTTCCAGTCACTGAGCAACTGATACGTAGTATGTTTGCATCTGACAGAGCTATTTGCTGATTCATATTGCATTTTCAAATTTTCATAACTACTCATAATGCATAGCTTTTGAAATTCATTTGTAACTTGTATCATGTCCAATTTCAGATAACTATACTTCTTGGGTTATCTAAGTTCTAAATATTGATACCAAAGTGTAAATAGTCACTACCAGACGTAAAAGTATATACTTACCACGTTTAAGTCACTGCGTACTCCTATGAATACTCGACAACTTTTGCTCAAAGACTATTTCTTCGGAAATTCAAAGACTATTTTTGACTTCTCATTCCATCATATTTTATTTTGCCGTGTGATTATAATGTAATAGTATACCACCCCTTCTTCCCGTAAGTATTGTTAGAGGCGAGTAAGGGAAAACCCTTGTAACTGGCTACCGAGCTACCGACAAATAAGCATCTCGAAAAATAATCTCAAAATCGACGAATTCATGATGACGATGTCAGTGGACGAGTGGCGTAAACACCGGTATTCAAAATGTCGCCATCTCGAGGTGTCTGGTTCGATTTCCGGTTGGGTCAATGTAGAAAACCACTTTTTCTACATTTTCTCGGGTATTTTCCGATTCCCATACCACAAGTGCTTTAACTCCTTACATTGAGATCGGAGCAATTTATGTGATTTTGTATATATATATATATATACATATATATATATATACATATATATATATATATATATATATATATATATATATATATATATATATATATATATATATATATATATATATATATATATATATATATATATATATATATATATATATGTTTATTTATTTATTATTATTATTATTAAAAAATCAAAGGATCGGTGACGAGCAGCGTCCGCAGCAGAATCTGCTTATCAAACGTGATGATTATGATGGCAAACCCTGGAGAGGTGCATGTGTAGTGTACTTTTACAGGTCGTTATTATGATTCTTTAAAAAAGTAAAGTTTGTTTTCATAATAAATAAGCTCAACTCGTTAACAAAATATATGTATTCTTTAAAAAAATAACTCTCACTCACGACTCACACATAACACTCACACACAGCTCGCGACATAACTCCCAAAACACAGACCCGGTCAGAGGTCTGGAAAATTTACTCCTTTCAACGCACATTTTACAGGGGCTAACTATTGAATTCTATTGTGTACAAACAGAAAATATTATAGCTCCATCTATTTATAACCAAGCGAAACTTTATCAATCAGAGTTTTATTAACAATTAACACACTCAACAATAACAGGTATAAATTAGACATTTGAAAATAAACACAAAGCATGAAATAATTGCATCGCATTGACAAAATGTACGCCGTAAATAACGCAATCCACGTGGTAACTCACCATATTCGTATTATAAGTATAATTCGTATAGTAAGCTCTTTAGCGTCACCACGGATACGAATCCCACGTTATATTTATCAGTCTCATATTACATAGCCATTGGAATACAGAACATAGAGTATATATACCATTAATCCTGTCTTGAAACATCAACGGGAAGAAAGCAAGTGCTAAAGGCCTTGAATAATATTGTTACATACAAACAAACAAATACATTAAAACAAACAATCACATTAAACTAATACTTAGCAACCACTTTACACTTAACAGGATCTTGTCAAGTGCGAATAGATAAATGGTTTCGCAAATGAATTAAGACTATTCCGATTACTTAAGCATTCGCAACTGACTTGCATTAATAACGTTTCTGTTTCTGATAATAATAATATTAAAATAAAAAAACAAATTTGATTTGAAACAGTTTAATCAGGATACTAAAGAACAACACTATTAGATCAAGATAGCCGAATTTCGAGTCGAGAAACCCGAGTTCGATCCCCAGGTGGAAGGCTCGTACCAAAGGATTTTTCAAAACAAAACTTATGTACGAATTACATCGTTGGCTTGGATATAAAGACGGCGACGGGCTAACCACCTGTCACATAGTCCCGAAAATATATTCAGTGGAAGGTGGGTCGAAGGGACTTAATTGTCTAGACTAGACCTCTGTCTATATTCTGTATTAGGAATTGCGTAAAGATATTTAAATTAATTTTTTTAACACTAGTAGAAGACTAAACACGATTATAATATGTATTATGACTAAATAAAACATTATAATATGTATTTTATTCTGCAGATGTGAACCAATCATTAAGAAAAAAATTTGTAGACATTTGTGAGGTTTAAAAGATCTTGAACCTGAGTCATATTTATTTGTAAAACAACTTTAATATCAATAATTCTAATAATATCAATAAATATTTTCCTAAAATAATGTCTTCGATGAAAGGAGGGTCAAAAGTACTTAATTACCAGAACCTCTCTATACCTCAGTATTGGGTATGGCATAAAGACGTTTTAGGATACACTTCTGTTTCATAACGCTGTTTAAGCTACGTCATAAATAAGGATATTCAAGTAGTCGTTTCTACTATGGAATGCATAATGATTATACAATGGAGCCACGTTGCAGTAAGTTTCTAACTGTAGCAGGTAAATGGTATGACTAGGACCGTAAAAGACGACGTACTTGAGAATAACAGCATAAAATAACATCATAACGCCACCGAGTTTCATTTACCTAGTGTGGAAATAACGACTGTATTCTATTCTTACGCTTACATGAACAAAAGATACCAAAATTTACTTAAATAACGTCCTGTAAAAGCCGACAGCGGGGTACAGACCTTTTAAGGAAGATTTGCAGTAATCGCCTCGATTCGCAAAAGGATTAGCGATTGCACTACCAGACACCTCAAATCGTAGACATTACTTCCCGTCACCGGTCTGTTATTACTTGAGATGTTTATTCTATCATTTGTCGCCAGCCATTACTATTTACAAGTTTCTTTCTCACAGTCGCCTCTTACGGTACCTATGGAGAGATAGTGGGTGGTATCATTCTTACTCCGATACCACACGATACATATATGACGTAGACACATTTAATTTCAATGCCAATAAACCATTTAGTGTAAGATATCACGATAGCCGAGTGGTTGATTGATCGGAATTCGAGTCATGAGTTCCGATATACAGGTGGTAAACTCGTGCCAAAGGGTTTTTTCCAAAACTTATGAACAATTCATATCGTCGACATGAACATAATAAACATAAAGACGGCGACAGGCTCACCACCTGTCATATCATGTCAATAAATGTGAAAAGTGGGTCGAAAGACTTAAATTGCGTGAAAATATTAAAAATCTGTGTAACCAAAGCTACTTACACGTAAACCGACTTCTAATAATATTCCACATCTGATAAACTGTTCCTTAAGTTAAAGTAAACACCAATAAAAAAAGGTTAAATTTGAGGTTCGTAGACATGCTTAGACAAAAATATATTTCGTATAACTATAAAATTTTCTTCACTTGTTTGCAGGCCATAATAGATTATGATTATATGTAAATAGTTTTTTTTTTAATGAAAAGGGAGGCAATCGAATTTTTCTAACATACAAAAAATTCGAAATTGTTACAGAAAACTATTCAAAAATTATCTCAGCGTTTATTTGTCCGATAAATGTTCTACACGGTTGTATTCCTTAGGAAGTTACAAGGAGTTTCCAACGCAAGCGTCTGAAAAATATTACTCAACTTTAGTTTAATCTTTTGAAAACGCCGACTGAAGCGCTTATAAATAGGAAGAACTCCTTGTTTAAACAACGCAATTGCTTATTACAGTCGTTAAGATAAAGAAGAAATGGAATGAAACAAAAAGCTTTTGCGAGAACTAAACAAAGATAGACATTGTATAACGTATTATGTAACCGCGTTCTTGGCGGTTAAGTAATTTTAGGTAATAGTTACTAAATTCAAGTCTCTGTCGGCTTTAATTATTTGCAAGAACATAAGATACTACTAACTTGGCTATAGGGTCATAGCCGTGTTAGTAGTGACCTTGCCTTCAAAGCTAAGAGTTGCAGGTTCGAATTGCAATAGAGGGAATCATTTGTGTAATCAATCATTTGTACTCAAATAATGAACGTTCATATGTATAAATTAGTATTTAACAAAGTGAATATACATGTATGTATTTATTTTGTGCCTTGCTTAGAAACTAAGACGGCGATGTGCTCACCACCTGCCACCTTATTCCGTATTCACTTTGTTAAAGTGTGTCAAAAGGACTTCAATGTCCAAATCTCTGTCTACCCGCGATTGCATGATAATAAAAAGAAAAGATCTGTACATCTTGACTACTGGGAATAGGCATTCTTTTAAAAGTATTCTCTAAGAGATTGATACAAAATGTTCACCACCCTGATTCAGGGATGATTGTATCGATTTTAAGTATCCTGGAAATAATTTTTTTATTATTACTTCCCATGCTTTTGTTTTTATTATGTATTCTTCATCGCCCAATATGCCGTAAATTAAGAAAATTTTAACACCACCCTCATAACCAGGCAACCAAAGCTGCAATTTAATTCACAAAATACACAATAATAAATATTATCAATGCAAGCGGTAAACAGTGTTGTGGGTGAACATAAAAAAATTAACATTTGTATATTTTAAACCTTCTGCGGTTTTTTGCTGGAACAAATTACGTGGATAATTGCCAACTATTCGAAAATATACACTAATATTTATGACACAAATGAAAAAGAAATCACCATATATATTTATTATTAAGTAAAAAAATAAATAAATATCGTCATGCAAGTCCCAATAGGGTAGATAGAGGTCTAGACAACAACAAAATACCAGAGGAAAATAAGCAGACCTGTGACGTTCAGCAGCGTCTAAGTTGCAAGTATGTGACCGCCAATCCGCTTGCCGAGCGGGGTGGTTATGGCAAACCCTCCCACAGAAGAGCCCTATGTCCAACAGTAGACTTTTGAAGGCCTTTAAAAATTATGATGATATGACAATACTTCTAGTATTACAGACAAACACAGAAACCTTAATGTGATAAGTCGTTGCAAAATTCCAATTGTAATTTATATATATTAAAGACAGCGATATTGTTATTCAGCTTGCATGTAATTATCAAATTCCCTTTATAATTTACCGTAAAATCCAATGTAGGTACGGTTAAAGATAAAATAATAATAGTAATATTAATAATAAATTGTCATGCCCGTATACCAAATTAAGAATGGTCAGAGATCTTTTTTGGGACATTTTGGTGGGTGGTGTGAGGCTATCATTGTCCACGACTTTACG
This sequence comes from Sericinus montela, assembly GCA_029286605.1. Lineage (NCBI taxonomy): Eukaryota > Metazoa > Arthropoda > Insecta > Lepidoptera > Papilionidae > Sericinus > Sericinus montela. Next base: position 1,195,996 of record JAGSMR010000027.1, read on the forward strand.
TTAACAGAAAAACATTAAAAAAAAACCTTTGATCTTTTTAAAGACTCACGATAGCCGAGTAGTTGGGTGGTCGGAATTACGAGTCAAGAGACCCGAGTTCGATCCCTAGGTGACAGGCTTGTACCAATGGGTTTTTCTAAAACTTATGTACGAATGATATCGTTGGCTTGGACATAAAGACGGCGACGGGCTCACCGCCTGACACGTTGTCCCGAAAATATCTTCGGAGGAAGGTGGGTCGAAGGGACTTAGGTCTTACTAGACATTATACATTGCCTACCCCTGTATTGGGAATTGCGTGAAGATATTTTTAATATTAAACTCGATGTTTCCTTTTCGAATTTCGAGCACGAAACCATCTATCGTGATTATTTATAACAGTCATATTATTTGAAGGAGTCACGATGCCCGAGTGGTGACAGAGAAGAGACTCGAGTCTAATCTCCAGGAGGAAGATCCTACCAACGAGTTTTTCCAAAACTTATGTGCGATTTGTTTTGTTGGCTACGACTAATGTAACGTCTGGCTAAGCACCTGTTACGTCGTCCCTAATGTGCTCTGGTGAAATATTAGTCGAAAAATTCAATTGTTTAGACCTTTAACTACTCGATTATTAAATTTGCGTTAAGATAAAAAAAAATGTAAATGGCTCTGGTAGCTGATCTATTAACGTTAAAGCTATGACTGCAACAAGGCATTGATATTATAAATGAAAAAGAAATACACACAATATTGTGGCTCAAACGTCATTCAGAGCAACTCACAATTTTCTTCTCAAAATTTATAAAGCACAGTATCAATGAATAGCGCCATGACATTTTGTTCAATACCGTTTTATATTAAAAGCGTGGAAGCGTTTATCAGTTAAATCTATTGTGTGATGATCATTCTACTGTAGTCAAATTTTGCCATTTTGTTTCATTTGTAGTTGCATTTTTGTCCTATGTACTTTATATGAGCTTGATAGAAACAAAAGATAATAGTCTTATAATATCTTCACGCAATTCCCAATACAGGGGTAGACAGAGGTCAAGTCTAGAAAATTAAGTCCCTTTGACCCACCTTCCACCGAAGATATTTTCCGGACAACGTGACAGGTGGTGAGCCCGTCGCCGTCTTTATGTCCAAGCCAACGTTGAAATTCGCACATAAGTTATTGAAAAACTCATTGGTACTGCCACCTGGAGATCGAACTCGGGTCTCTCGATTCGAAATTCCGACCACCCAACAACTCGGCTATCGTGAATATAATGTTTTTTGTACCTAATAATAAGAGTTCTTAACTATAAATTCGTGTACATAACTAAAAAGTTTACTTGAGAAGCCGTCTCACTGAAAACATATCTGAATGAATGAAATTAATGAATGAAATATACTTTATATACTTGTGTACACCAACAAAAAATATTATGGGAGACAAGAAAAAAATATGTGGTAATTAACTATATCACACAAACATCGCAAACTGTGGTGATAATATATATAAAACAAAGGTAATAAAACAGTAACATTACGTTATATAAAATATTAAATAACTATTTGATTTATAATAAATTGATCCATTGCTTTTGTTTTGGCCTGTAAGTCCTTTGCAGGATGAGACTGTGACACGTCTACTTAATTTGGTTTAAGTATTCATCGAGATTATTCCGTCAAATGTCAGATTTTGCCTTTTTCATTAGTTTTTAATAAAATTAAAAAAAATGCAGCGTCTTTAAAGGATCACCCTCGCTAGTTGCTAGTGGTTACTAGTAGTCTATTTTTTAATATAGCTTGGATATTGTCCTGTCTGTATAAAGACAAATTTCGATTATGTAAAAAACGATAAGATATTTGAAGAGAAACTAGATCTCAACTGTGATGAACTATTGGATCCAAAACTGATATATTTATCAAGATGGGCCAAGTTTTTTATACAATACATACATAGATAGAAATTTAATCACTTACATTGCACTCAAAGTAATCTAAAGCACGGGTGTTATGGAATCGAAAACAATGAAGTTACGCTTACACCTTTTAACAGTGGTAGAGCCACGCATCAGCTTTTATTGTTGTATGGATGGGCCTCACAGAATACCGGCCTGAAGTAGAAGTTTAACAAACTTCTACGTTTCGTCTGATGAGTGCAGGTAACCGGAGGCTCACACCCCCCCCCTTCCCCCAATTCTGGGGGAACTCTAAGGCCGGCAACGCATCTGCTATGCCTCTGGTATTGCGGGTGTTCATGGACGACGGTAATCACTTACCATCACGTGAGCCACGTGCTCGTTTGCCTCCCTATTCTATAAAAAAAACCTAGTTCCGAGACAATATAGGAAGAGTAGGTTTCTTATATTGACCTATTCACACCACACCACACCATGAATACCAGCGTTTGCGCTACTCGCACTAAGTTAACAAATACATAAATAATAATTAAACTTATTCGCAAAACTTTAATAAAAGGTTGAGGAGACCAGGGTGGAAAATCATGATACGAGATTTACATTCATTTAAAAACGATAAATGTTCGCATCGTTTAATGAAATAATTTTATTTTAAATTGAGGTGGCTTGGTTCATAATATTAAGTTACAACGATAGCGTCTATGAAAATCAATTAACTAATGATAACTTTTCAGTCTATTATTAATTTTCCCAAGGCCATTATAAAACTTCAATTAACCCCTTTTGAAGTTTAGCTTAAATTAATGGCAAACAATGTCAAACAACAAACAGATTTAATTAATAATACAACAACCATTTTACAGTTAGCGCTATCTTGTTAAGTGTAAACAGATAAGTGATTTGAGAAATTATTTAACAAAGGCGACAAAGGAGTTTGTGGTTAAATAGGACTATGACGCCTTCGCACATTCATACAGGCCTGATAAAGTCTACTGCAGGATATAGGCCGATCTAGGAAGTCTGCTTGCCGTAATCATTCATAAATGCTTATGCCATACCTCAAAGCTTCTCCGGCTCAGTAATCTTCACTACGGATTTCTCCGAAATTGGTCTATTATTGACTTTCTTGCGTGTGCCGAAACTTTAAGGACCTAGGTTATGGTGTCTCCAGCTCCATATTGTGAATTTGAATGACATATCGAAGTCACGATAGCCGAGTTGTTGGATGGTCGGAATTTCGAGTCGAGAGACCCGAGTTCGGTCCCCAGGTGGCAGCACCAATGAGTTTTTCAAAAACTTATGTACGAATTTCATCGTTGGCTTGGACATAAAGGCGGCGACGGGCTCACCACCTGTCACGTTGTCCCGAAAATATCTTCGGTGGAAGGTGGGACAAAGGGACTTAATTGTCTAGACTTGACCTCTGTCTACTCCTGTATTGGGAATTGCGTGAAGATATTTATATTTATTTATTTATAGAATTTCATCTATTCGGGGCAAATCCAAATTAAAAGAGAAATTAAATGTTTTCGAAGTAATTTTACCTTCAAAGTAGTGGCCTTAAATTTATTGAGCACAAATGAAGATGCTATGGAACTTTTCCTTTTAAAACTATTATATCAGTGCTCATTCCAATTAAGAAATTGACTAATTACAAAAAGCTCGGAGAAAATTAATTAAGTCTGATTTTACGAAATTATTTTTGTTTATTGTTGATTGTTATCTACAGTATTGTACAAAATTTATTCAGTATTTATGGGCCGCATGGTAGGATTCCTTGGATTAGAACTAGGATTTCTTGGGCCTCTTTTACTTTGTGGTCATAAGATAAATATTATACATATATCACTTGTATAATAAATCATGATTTTCATACATTCGGTTGTTTAATATGTACATTTTGTAAGTATATAACGAGTATACATTTTAAATATAACATAAATAAATATATAGACAGATAGTGACAACATCACGATAGCCGAGTTGTTGGGTGGTCGGAATTTCGAGTCGAGAGACCCGAGTTCGATCCCCAGGTGGCAGTACCAATGAGTTTTTCAAAAACTTATGTACGAATTTCATTGTTGACTTGGACATAAAGGCGGCGATGGGCTCACCACCTGTCACGTTGTCCCGAAAATATCTTCGGTGGAAGGTGGGTCAAAGGGACTTAATTGTCTAGACTTGACCTCTGTCTACCCCTGTATTGGGAATTGCGTGAAGATATATATATATATATATATATATATATATATATATATATATATATATATATATATATATATATATATATATATATATATATATATATATATATATATATATATATATATATATATATATATATATATATATATAAAACTATACTGTCTTAGGCACGCCAGCTAGTTAGTAGTAATTAACGAAGGTCGTGTGTTAAATTTGTTGTAAAGTTTGTTTATGAAAACTTTACAAGTTTGGGCAATGATTATTGGCAGCTATTTTTACTAAAAAATATATTTGTAAAACTGAAGATTATTTTTACACAAAAATATACTTAACTTATTAGAAATAAAATTTATTCTGATATCTCTTACATAGAACACGACCATAGGAATTTTCAATTCAAGCGGATAAAGTATTACCCTACTTAAGTTAAATGTTTCGGAAAAAATATAGGGAAATATTTACAAGAAGAAATTTAAGAGATCAAGATTACGCATTGTGAACAGAACGATAAATGTAACATTTAGAAACACAAAAAAACATTTGAACACAATCTTGAAAAAATATCGACAGTATTATATTTCATGACATCTGTAATCGTCGCGCCATTTTAATATTTTACTACGAACTACATAGTTAAACCTACTTAGCTGAGGCTCAGTCAGTAGTTATTATAAGTAGGAAAACAAAAATTTTCCTCAGAGCAAATATTAGAAAATACTCGTATAAACATATAACATAATATCTACACTATCCCTGACGGGGTAGCCAGAAAGAACAGATCGCCAAGTGTCATGATCCTTACATATCTCTTTCGCTTCTTTCAGATTCATCATCTTCATACATGCGCGTCTAGGTATCCGAGTACTTTTGACCCTCCCCCCATTCGAGCAATTTGCTCACATGGTATTCGAAAGTTAGTCTCGGCCTACCTCGACACCTATTAATATTAACTTTCGCGCTATGTATTTTCTTCACTATTCGGTCTTCACACATTCGCCCAACGTGCACAAGCACGATCGGCCATGGTTTTATATTTACTATATATTTTATTATACTTTATCAAATAATTATAAATAACATTACTACTCCATTGTACATAATATAACTGGTCAGTGTCACTTTTGATAATATCTGCGGATAATCCGTGCAGTCAATGTCAAAGAGCATATAATCACTACATTATAGTCATGTAGTAGGCAGGTAGTAACGTGCGTATCATCGCATCATAGTTTGTCAATAGAAACGGTTTCCATGGCAATATGTTTGTGACATAAGAATAAGTTTAGGCAATTCACCAATTCTTTACGGTTCTAAGTAATCTATAAAATGATAAGTTAACTAAGTTTCTTTGGTCATATATTCTCATATGCATTTTTTGGAGAAGCAATATATATCATATCTATTGAACTTGCACATGATAGAAGTAAAATCCTCAATAGAGTGGCAAAGAACGAAATAACGATAACAAATGGACATGTAAAATTAGTGTAAATGAACGTTAAAATGTAAAATTAGACTATCTGTATCTTCATTTTATTTTGGCCCAATATAATTGTGATAATAAAGTGAATCAAAAGACACTAGTTGCTTTTAACAGATAGTTATAAGTACGCACTGAGTAATTTTGTTCGCAGTTTTTCTTTGCACGGAATGAGTTAATTAATCTTCCCGGCACGTAGACTTCGTAGCGCTTCATTCAACCGCATTGTGTGCATTGTGCGGCAAGATCCGACTGCTAGCCACAATCCTTATTGTTACTACGTTGCAGTGCCCCGTTTAGGCTTACCGTGCGCAGATAATAAATATTACTACGCTGGTTGAAAGTATCCTATTTTTTTTAATCTTCACTACACACTTTTCTAATATTATTCGGCTGTGACAAAATAACAGCGGTGATCAGTATCGCCACTTGGCTGAGTCACAAACATTTTTATCTCTCCATTTTGTTATTTTTCTTTTCTTTAAGATTTGTTATGTTCTTTGGATGCGAATTATTGAGACAAATAAAATAATTATAATTATTAGTGGTCCGATGTCATAGACAGTAGACAGAACAACCTGACAGAGAGCGAGGCTGTCGCCCTTTTACTGAGTAAGTCTTAAAAATTAATACAATTCATACATAAGTTCCGTGTACGAACTTTTCTTCTTAAATCAAATTCCGATCATCCAACCACTCGACAAGGATTTTTGCATAAAAATAATGTAAATTTCTTTACATTTTAAAGATTTTTTACCTTATGGTATTTAATTTAGATTCCTTTATCTGAGCTTTCTTAAATTTTCATTGGATTTTGTAAAAAAACACACACACACACACACACACACACACACACACACACACACACACAAACAGCAGATTTAAACGTGCATACTTCATTACATCTCACTTTTAAAATTCTTATAACTTTTATAGATTTATATTTTTATATTTATTCTTATATTCCTACTTTCATTTATATTGTGTCTATGTAAATTTTTAAATAAATAGATTTAGATTATTTTCTTCAAATAGGTAACTTACTGATACTTTATTAAAAAAAGAAACTGACGCCTGTAATATTTCATTTATAACTGTACAGTTAACATTATTGAATGACCACGGACCATTGTAATTTTTTTCATTCTATTGTTAAAATTACCACGACACCACTTGTCTTCAAATATTTTCCGAAAATTTAAGAACATGCGAAAAATTTGCTTATAAACGCTGATGAAATATGCTGTGCGACTCTGCGGTCGCTCATCGTAGAGTCTACTCGCTTGAGGATGCCTTGTTTTAAGGCGAAACACGTGTCGCGTTTTCGGTGGTGGTGTGTGTTACCTGGTTTGAGTGTTGTGGTGGTGGTGCATACAGTGGAATTGGTGCACACATCTGTGGAATTGGTGCACGCATCTGTGGGAGGGAGGGTGGTGCTCTTCTTCTCTTCGGACCAGGTAGCATATACCTTTTTATATTTTCATGCGGAGGGTTGCGAAGTAATTTTTTAAATAACAACTTTACAATGAATTTCCGCAAAGTAACGCCTGAGTCAATTAACTATATAAAACATTGTTTAAAAACCTTAATACCTTAACCTAGGTAATAGTATAACCTAGGTATAACATAGCTTATACTATTACCTAGGTTAAGGGGTTGGTTATAAGGGTAGATTATAATAGGTATAACCTAGGTAATAATTATTAAGAATTTTGATGCAAAAATCTTCACCCATTTGTATCCTTGACCCATTTATACTGCAGTAGTCAGTCTATGCAACATAGTCCTTTCGACCCGAATTTCACAAAGGGCTTATTTGGGACAACGTGATAGGTGTTGAGCTGGTCGCCGCCTTAGTGTGAAATCCCACAATACTAAACGTACTTTCCTCATGGGGACTGAACTCACTCAAAGACTCAAAGACTCAAAGACTCCTGATTCGAATTCCGACCGCTTATCCATTCGGCTATTGTGTCAATTTTGATAAATTAAGTTCATTAATTTTGATTTAATAATCATTGTACTCAATAGCGAAACTACTATTATAGATAAATAGAGAGAAAAACAGCATATTTCATCAGCGTTTATAAGCAAATTTTTCGCATGTTCTTAAATTTTCGGAAAATATTTGAAGACAAGTGGTGTCGTGGTAATTTTAACAATAGAATGAAAAAAATTACAATGGTCCGTGGTCATTCAATAATGTTAACTGTACAGTTATAAATGAAATATTACAGGCGTCAGTTTCTTTTTTTAATAAAGTATCAGTAAGTTACCTATTTGAAGAAAATAATCTAAATCTATTTATTTAAAAATTTACATAGACACAATATAAATGAAAGTAGGAATATAAGAATAAATATAAAAATATAAATCTATAAAAGTTATAAGAATTTTAAAAGTGAGATGTAATGAAGTATGCACGTTTAAATCTGCTGTTTGTGTGTGTGTGTGTGTGTGTGTGTGTGTTTTTACAAAATCCAATGAAAATTTAAGAAAGCTCAGATAAAGGAATCTAAATTAAATACCATAAGGTAAAAAATCTTTAAAATGTAAAGAAATTTACATTATTTTTATGCAAAAATCCTTGTCGAGTGGTTGGATGATCGGAATTTGATTTAAGAAGAAAAGTTCGTACACGGAACTTATGTATGAATTGTATTAATTTTTAAGACTTACTCAGTAAAAGGGCGACAGCCTCGCTCTCTGTCAGGTTGTCTCATATCTATGTTATTATAAAGGACTCTACTGTCTATGACATCTGACCACTAATAATTATAATTATTTTATTTGTCTCAATAATTCGCATCCAAAGAACATAACAAATCTTAAAGAAAAGAAAAATAACAAAATGGAGAGATAAAAATGTTTGTGACTCAGCCAAGTGGCGATACTGATCACCGCTGTTATTTTGTCACAGCCGAATAATATTAGAAAAGTGTGTAGTGAAGATTAAAAAAATAGGATACTTTCAACCAGCGTAGTAATATTTATTATCTGCGCACGGTAAGCCTAAACGTGGCACTGCAACGTAGTAACAATAAGGATTGTGGCTAGCAGTCGGATCTTGCCGCACAATGCACACAATGCGGTTGAATGAAGCGCTACGAAGTCTACGTGCGGGGAAGATTAATTAACTCATTCCGTGCAAAGAAAAACTGCGAACAAAATTACTCAGTGCGTACTTATAACTATCTGTTAAAAGCAACTAGTGTCTTTTGATTCACTTTATTATCACAATTATATTGGACCAAAATAAAATGAAGATACAGATAGTCTAATTTTACATTTTAACGTTCATTTACACTAATTTTACATGTCCATCTGTTATCGTTATTTCGTTCTTTGCCACTCTATTGAGGATTTTACTTCTATCATGTGCAAGTTCAATAGATATGATATATATTGCTTCTCCAAAAATGCATATGAGAATACATGACCAAAGAAACTTAGTTAACTTATCATTTTATAGATTACTTAGAACCCTAAAGAATTGGTGAATTGCCTAAACTTATTCTTATGTCACAAACATATTGCCATGGAAACCGTTTCTATTGACAAACTATGATGCGATGATACGCACGTTACTACCTGCCTACTACATGACTATAATGTAGTGATTATATGCTCTTTGACATTGACTGCACGGATTATCCGCAGATATTATCAAAAGTGACACTGACCAGTTATATTATGTACAATGGAGTAGTAATGTTACTTATAATTATTTGATAAAGTATAATAAAATATATAGTAAATATAAAACCATGGCTTCGTGCTTGTGCACGTTGGGCGAATGTGAAGACCGAATAGTGAAGAAAATACATAGCGCGAAAGTTAATATTAATAGGTGTCGAGGTAGGCCGAGACTAACTTTCGAATACCATGTGAGCAAATTGCTCGAATGGGGGGAGGGTCAAAAGTACTCGGATACCTAGACGCGCATGTATGAAGATGATGAATCTGAAAGAAGCGAAAGAGATATGTAAGGATCATGACACTTGGCGATCTGTTCTTTCTGGCTACCCCGTCAGGGATAGTGTAGATATTATGTTATATGTTTATACGAGTATTTTCTAATATTTGCTCTGAGGAAAATTTTTGTTTTCCTACTTATAATAACTACTGACTGAGCCTCAGCTAAGTAGGTTTAACTATGTAGTTCGTAGTAAAATATTAAAATGGCGCGACGATTACAGATGTCATGAAATATACGATGAGCGACTCTGCGGTCGCTCATCGTAGAAGTCTACTCGCTTGAGGATGCCTTGTTTTAAGGCGAAACACGTGTCGCGTTTTCGGTGGTGGTGTGTGTTACCTGGTTTGAGTGTTGTGGTGGTGGTGCATACAGTGGAATTGGTGCACACATCTGTGGAATTGGTGCACGCATCTGTGGGAGGGAGGGTGGTGCTCTTCTTCTCTTCGGACCAGGTAGCATATACCTTTTTATATTTTCATGCGGAGGGTTGCGAAGTAATTTTTTAAATAACAACTTTACAATGTTTTATATTACATCAATTTTTAATACTTAATAAATGATGTTTTGTTAGGTATAGTAGTTAGAGAGTATATAATAGATATATAATAGAGCATGTAAGAGTTTTCTATTTAATCTTGTATTTTTTTAAATTTTCAACCTATTCTTGACAAATAACTCGTCTTAAATCTGCTATAATATGTAAAGTGTTCATCTATAACTCATCATCGTGTACAGAAAGGCACAGGTGACGACGTAAATTGTTATATACATGTCAACCTTACACTTTACGTGAACAACAAACTTGCTCCAAATCCAACTTAACTTGAACTACCCCAACAGTTGGCAAACAGACTGCAGGCGAGGGAGTCGCGGCAGACACATTATATGTCTACTAGCATAGGTGACAGTGTGTAATTAATACAAAATACGCGTCAACAAAGTCAGTAGAATAATTGGTATAACAAATGTAACATAAATGTAAAAAGAGTTATATAAAACAGGGCCTATAATTAGAGTCACAATAGCCGATTGGTTGGGTGGTCGGAATTACGAGTCAAGAGACCCGAGTTCGATTCACAGGTGTCAGGCTCGTACCAATGGGTTTTTTAAACTTATGTAACGTTGGCTTGGACATAAAGACGGCGACGGGCTCACCACTTGTCCCGGTAAATATCTTCGGTGGAAGGTGGGTCGAAGGGACTTAATTGCCTGGACTAGACCTCTGTCTACCCCTGTATTGCGAATTGCGTGAAGATATTTATTTATTATAAATATTTATTTAAAAAACTTTAAACTACTTCAATGATTTAAATAAGACGTTTTCTATTTCTTAAGTAGAGGTAAATGCAAGCAGTGAAAAAAGATTGATAACAGTAAGTTAGCAACCAATTTTTAGTTTACATACAAACTGCAAGACATAGTGCTCTCCAGTGAGGGAGGGTTTGCCACAATAGCTTACCCTTGAATCGCAGTTTTCGAATTCCGATCACCCAACCACCCAGCTGTTGTGACTATATAAATGAATATAGAACCTAATAGATAAATATATAAATTAATATTGCAGTTCAGTTTATTAATGGACTGAAAAAGATGACTATAAATGTAATAAACGTCGCTAGCGAGTATACTATAACAATATAGTGGGCGGTGTTCAATGTGATAAATAATAAATTAATAAAATATGATAAATAATTATACTTATATTCAACCATCACACACGTCACCCAGTCCCATACTAGAATTCCTTGGTAACTGGAATGTATCTAATACATTAACTTAACATTACGAAGATAAATATTCGGTCTCATATATAAACATCTATGAACCGAGCACAATTCATCGCACATTTGTTTCTTCAGTGATATTCGAATCCTAATATCTTTATTTGAACGGCAAAGCCTGATATTATTAATTAAATAGTTACATATAATTGTTAATTTGTACATAATAGATAAACATAATAAAAATTATGTAATTTTAAACTAACTTAACTGTTACGTAAATTAAAAGTAAAAAATAAAGGTCATTTACTCATTTGTGACCTTATTCGAACTGTATGATTCTTTTTTTGAGGCCTTATTTTAAATACGATCATATAAAAAATAAACTTTTCAGTTAGTAAAAGTAAATAATAGCAATAACAGTAGAGCCACGCACCAGCTTTTATTGTTGCATGAATGGGCCGGCTCGACCGGGGAAGTACCACGGCCTCACAGAATACCGGCGTGAAGTAGAAGTTTAACAAACTTCTGTGTTTCGTCTGGTGAGTGCAGGTAACCGGAAGACCACACCTTCTCCACCAGCGCATCTGCTATGCCTCTGGTATTGCGGGTGTTCAGATTGGATTTCACTTGGGCAGCGAAGAGAGTTGAAAGAGGTAAATAATTTAATGCGAAAAATTTCAATAATACATTTTATTGTAATTGGTGAATTTTATTTTACCCTTACGAAGAGTCTAAATTACACATAACATAAAACCTTGTGAACATGTGTACTGTTTACTGAAATATCTTTCTCTCCCATCGTCTAGATAAATAAACGTTTCGGATCCTTGTATGCTTACTGTAACACGACAAAGGAAAAGTTTTCAGCTCAAGCGTCTGAAAAATATAACTGGGTTTAAATTTAATCTTTCGAGCGACGTGGGAAATAATTGTACCTATACTATGTAATCGACGCTACATTGTTTTAAAGTGAATGAGTTATTTGTAACTATATAGATAGATTTTTCGAAATAATTCGTTTCTACGAAGTGCCGGTATTCTAAAACACCATCAATGTCTCAAAATATTCAACAATTTCTAGAACTCCATTAAATTTTTAAATTTGATAGCATAAGTATGTAAAAAGTGTAAAATTAATTAATGTTTAGACGGTGCAGTTCTTTGGTGATTTTTATAGGTAGGTATATATCGAAGAAATTAAATAACATCTATTGTTTATTTTGTCATGTCATTATTGTTTGATATGATATGATTAAATTAATGATTGTAAAGGTAAATTTAATGTCTAAGATTTGTTTTCATACAGTAAACTTATTTTTTCACAACCTAATAACGGAACCATTGTAAATAAAGCGAAGATCGGCGAAGTGTTAATAAAAACGTGATATTGTTGACTGCGATAAATTGTTTTAAAGCCGTAATAATTTAGTTGCTTTCGACAGTTGTTTTACAGTCATTGAGTTTTGTTTTAAAAATGTCCGTTCAAAGAATTTGAATAGAGGTCTCTAGAATGAATACTTTTACAAAACTAAAGCAATGTAGCTCCATGCAATTCAGATAAAGAATAAAATATTGTAAATAAACTTTAATACATAACCTACTTCAAGATCGTCAGAAATAAGTGAGGTGTTTCTACATTTGTTATATTTATTAAAATTTCATTAAAGCCTAATGCCTATTGATACCTACAAACTACTAAAAGCCTAATGGATACCTACAAACTAAAAAGGTCATACGATAGCCACTCGGCTATCGTATGACCTTTTTAGTTTGTAGGTATTTTTGACCATGCAACCACTCGGTTGCATGGTCAAAATTTTGAGTCGAGAGACCCGAGTTCGATCCCCAGGTGGCAGGCTCGTACCAATGAGTTTTTCAAAAAACTTACGTACGAATTAAATCGTTGGCTTGGACATAAAGACGGCGACGGACTGTCACGTTGTCCCGAAAATATCTTCGGTGGAAGGTGGGTCGAAGGGACTTAATTGTCTAGACTAGACCTCTGTCTACCCCTGTATTGGGAATTGCGTGTAGATATTTATATTTTTTTAAAAGGTCTGGTCACAGATGCACTAAGACTAAGAAAAAACTCCCCGCAGCTCGAAATTACTCTGGCTCTCAATGTATTTAAAATCAGAACACAACAGTTAATCTGTTCTATTTTACGGACGAAATAAATATTAAGTTTGGTATTAATCCAGGCAGTCCATATCAGAGAAAGACTTGACCAATAAAAGATGAAATTGAAACAATGATTAATATACATAGCAATATGTATTTCTATTCACTTTTTAATTTACTTTTCACCTTCTTTACTTTACATTGTTTTAATAAAATAATACCGTTATTTTTCAAGAAAAAATCGGTTATGTTCTTTGCAACCTTTACAATGAACAATAGAAACTCAATATACTTTTTCTACTTTAGATAAACTCACCGCAGCCGATAACAAAGGAAACTTTTCTGCTCGAACTTCTAGAACAATTTACCCAATTTAAGTTTTATCTGCTGAAAGTAGTCAAACAAACGTGTTTTAAGTAGGTATACTGAACTTAATTAAATCCTTGTTCAAAATACATTTACTTTCACTGTCGTAAATAGTAACATCAAGCAAACTTGCAGAATGTTCAATAATTCAGTATTATATTTTGATGAAAAATAAGTATATTTAAAAATAAAATTAAAATTTATTTAAATAAATTTAATAAATAAATAAATATCTTCACGCATATTATTATTATTCCAGCGATGTGGTAGACAGAGTTTCGAATAATGAAGTCCATTCGACCTAACTTTCACCGAAGCTTATTTGGGACCTTGTGACAGTTTGTGAGCATATCACCGTCTTAATGTCCAAACCAATGGTACAATATATTTATATCGATAAATTATATACATAGAAGAATAACTATAACCACCTCTCTAATATTGACTTTTTTCAATTAGTTACATCATAATAAATAATAATAACATAAAGGTCTACAGTTGTTATAATTAAAATCGCGATTTCATAAACACATTTTTTATTCAATATACATTTGATAAAGTAGCACTTTTAAATTGTTATAAATATTTCAATACTCAGTAAATTCTTATTATTAGATTACAATAAAATTCAACTAAGTGTCTTGTCTGTCAGCGAAATCACCAAACAAATTCCGGCGTCAGTGTAAACCTAGTATTATTTAACTTTGTGCGTAATCCAGTGTATAATGAACTACCCTAATAGTGTGAAGGACTACTGTTTGGAGAACCACCGTACAGGTATACCTATAGGGAGAAATATATAAGATTGGAATGGATAGTATATAGAAAATATAAGTAGAAACAATAGCAAAATAACTATCAGATTAATTCGTTCTGTATAAAATTGTACAATTCGTACTATATTTCATATACTAATGAGATATTAAAATATATTTTCTGATTTATTTTTCTTTACTTATTAAATTATTGTTAGAAAAAAAAATTATACTATGACATATTCATAATAAGATGAACTTAACGATGTCCTCTAAACTAATGTACTATTTTTTGCTTTAAACTCGTAATAGAAAAGAAAATATCACATGAAGGATAATATGCATGATATTTCTACGTACTCTCTTACGTATGTCTCTTGGGTCTGTGTAACTATAAGTCGTCTACACATTGGCTGATATAGTTTTTATGGCAAATATTCAAATAAAATAATTGAAACATCAAACACAGATAATAAATAATAATAATGCGTTAACTTTTTCTTTTGATGCTTTCAATTTATTTAGGAATAAAAATATAAAGCAATAATAAATAGTTAAATAACCATAAAAATCAAATTCTTATGTCTTCACGAAATTTCCGATATTGAGATATGCAGAAGTCTAATGAAGTCCTTTCGACCCAATTTTCACCCAAGCTTATATTATATGGGACAACGACAACAAGCTGTCGGCACTGTATATTTACATAATTATATAATTGCATATACAAATATTTAGAAATACATATAAATGTCATTCATATTGATCACAGAACTGTTTGTCCCTAGCGGCATTCGAACCCGCAAACCTTTGCTTTAGAGACAAGGTCCCTATTAACTCGGCTATCGGGTTCTCAAAAAATTTGATTTATAATAAAAATGCCTAATAAAAATGTAAATTAAATAAATAAATATATAAATATCTTCACGCAATTCCCAATACAGGGGTAGACAGAGGTCTAGTCTAGACAATAAAGTCCCTTTGACCTTCCACCGAAGATATTTTCGGGACAACGTGACAGGTGGTGAGACCGTCGCCGGTCTTTATGTCCAAGCCAACGATGTAATTAAATTGAAATAATAAAAAATGTATTAATGAAATTGCGTATGCGTGAGCCGAGATTGTACAGGACAAGGCGTCTTACATTGCAAAGTGGTAAAAGCCACTTAAGATGTTTAATAACGCAGTCATAAACACAAGTACGTACTATAGATATTTAGATTATTCTCCACCTGTATAACTGAGTGTACGGGAAAATAACAAGTTGTAGTAAGTGATTTCCAACAGCGATTAGTATTAATTACATAGTTCACTGAACTGAAAAAAGGAGCGAATGAGTACACTGGAAAATATCTAACTTCTAACTCGTAACTAGTTCGGATTCTCTAGCAATGGTGATGATAGAAAGTTGCATAATTATATACTAATTTACAAAAATATAATAAATGTTCCCAATACAGGGGTAGACAGAGGTGTAGACAATTAAGTCACTTCGACCCGACTCCCACCGAAGACATTTTTTGGGAATTTTTTTTCGATTACCCAATCACGAGGCTATCGTAACAATAGTAAACAATACATATACATAATGCTTATCAATTTTTAATATGTTGTAAAAAACTTGGAGCATAGTTCTTTTCACATATAGTTTAGATTATCCTTTCGATTATGGTATGTTCTCCTGTCATCATCGTTGTATGACCACGGCCTCTAAATTTACTTAACGTAACATTGTCTTTTCAATATGGGAGTGTTTGTCGTAGTAGCCAGGCTTAGCAAGCGATCTGGCGATCGCTGTACCAGACACCTTGCACGTTACACGCTGCTGCCCGTCACTGGTCTGCTGAATTTTGGTCTGGTATTTTCGAAACCGTCATTCCCCCATCTGCCGGTACCTAATTGTAATTTAAAGGATTTTTCGTCCCTCGCCTCATACGACAATCACAGGAAAAAAGGGTCGTATTCCTTTTTAGTTGAGGCCTATGTTCGGCAATAGACATTTTTAGGTATATACTATGTTGGAGGTTCTTTAGTTTTAAGCAGATTCGTTACGGAATTAGTTCCAGAATTTGTATTCTATGGCTTTAATTAGCGAAGAAGCTGAGTGGACTGATAAGTACACAACGTATGAGTGTAATTGTACTATGTTTACAATGTTGCTTTTACCATAAAGGTAAAGGTAAGTGGTTTCAGGGTTGTAGAAGAGTTTTATTATTAAATTTACCCCTATTGTCTTTCTTTCGTTAATCTGACGCAAGGAGAGTAGGACTGGAGTTACATTTCGCTAGACTATTAATTTTTTTCATAGAGAAGGGAGACAAACGAGCAGGAGGCTCACGTGATGGTAAATGATTACTACCGCCCATTAACAACCGCAATACCAGAGGCATAGCAAATGCGTTGCCGGCAGAAAGGTGTGGGCCTCCGGTTACCTGACTCACAAAACGAAACGTAAAAGTTTGTTAAACTTTTACTTCACGCCGGTATTCTGTGAGGTCGTGGTACTTCCCCGGTCGAGCCGGCCCATTCATACAACAACAAAAGCTGGAGCGTGGCTATACCACTGTTAAGAATAATAATTTACAATATTAACATCAATCCAGCATTTTAACTGCTCTTAGACCTCTACATTTTCTTATACAGTTAACTCAAAATAATATCATATTTTATGTTACTTGCATTTACACATTAGTACCTCGGAAACCACTGTAACGATTTTTCCAATATTTTATATTTAGGTAGTGAACTGTCCAAGCATGAACATAGCAAACATGTTCACAAAGCGAGGTCATCTTTATAGGATAAAACTTCTTAGTATTTATATTTCTAGACTACTTTTACGCAAGAAAAACAAATGAAGCGATACTTGAGTTTATACGTAACAAGCAGCTGTCCTTAACTTTAAAAGCGTTTCCTAACGAAGCGACACTGCATAAACTAGAATTCTTGCATTTCTTACGCACAAGTTTTAAGTTGACTAATTGATAGCAGTTCTGGCCGCCAGTGAATAGGTACTTTTATATTATTATTATACGTTCACCAGATATCCAAAGGAATTCAATGTTCATGGACGCATTTTCATTATTTAACTTAATTAAGATAAAAAGTCTCGATAGCCGAGTTGTTGGGTGGTCGGAATTTCGAGTCAAGAGACCCGAGTTCGATCCCCAGGTGGCAGGCTCGTACCAATGGATTTTTAAAAAAATTATGACATAAAGACGGTGACAGACTCACCACCTGTCACGTTGTCCCGATAATATCTTCGGTGGAAGGTGGGTCGAAGGGACTTAATTGTCTAGACTAGACCTCTGTCTACCCCTGTATTGGGAATTGCGTGAAGATATTTTTTTTAACTTAATTAAGGTTCAAGACACTATCTGGGAGATCCTATTTGGGAGAGGCCTGTGTTCTGCAGTGCATCAATAAAGGACGCTATGTATGTACGTATCAGGGAAATTATAACCTGACTGAAAACTGAATTGTAACAGCGAGATATGTATTTACATAAAATTGAATTTTTGTATTGAATCCTGTTACAAATAGATTGATATATATTATAGGTGATTGTAGCAAAATAAAACAAAATAATCATTAATTTTCGGTTTCAAAGTAGGCTTTTTCATAAAATTGTGATACTCTGTTAAAATTTGTTTAAAACTTTAATGACTGTGAATGACATAATATTAGGAATTTATTATTCATTTTGATCAGAAAATTATATATTTTTACAATATTTTCTCGGTACTTTGTTAAGTTTTTTTATTAAATCTTTTTGCTATTAAATCAAGTTTATAAATATGTCAAGTATGCTCTTGATAATACATCAGTGGTTAGGTTAAGGGACAGCGAAAAGGACGCGGCACAAAGCCGAACCTTTTTAAGAATAGGCACGGTTGACAAATGGAAGGTTAAGTTCATATCGAGGATTTAATCTAGAAAGATGTAAATGTAATATTCGTGCGGAAAGATTCTTGTGTATGTTCATTTGGTTACTTAGGATTTAGGAAGATATACGTTGGAATTTTCATTAATATTATTTTTACGTCGTGAAGTTTTTTTTTCTACTATTACTAAGGATATTTAAGTGTGCATGCATCAGGATACATAATACAGGTATTATATACATTTTATTTTATATCCATCAACCCTTTACCTAGGTTAATTAAATACACAATTGAAATCAAATGTAATCTTTATAATTTAAATCCATATGCATTTATTTACACTTATGTTTACAACCTGCGTTATCTGCCATTAAAATTAATAAATCAGTAATATTTTCAGAAAGCAACGAAACAGACTATAACTCCATTTATAATGGCAATCTATAAAACAAAGTAGTAGCTTTGATCTAGTATTTAAAAAATGTTTCCCGTTAATGCAGTACTTTTCGAGTTTTGCCACACGAATACCGATTCTATATTTTTTAGGATGGAAGATGAGCTAACAGTGACTCATGGTATGAAGTGGTACTGCAGCCGACAATCGCAAGAAACCCCACGAATTTCAAAATTAGAAGTTTAGAGATGCGTTTTTATCTCTGAGGACTAGGATAACGTGCATCATCATCACTGGCTCTCTATACCCATTGAAAAGGAACACAACCATTATGCACTGCCATATGGCGCCAGAAATAGTTAAGAGTGTGGTTCTGACCCTGATAACTCGTATGCAGACAAGAAGTCTACCACCTTTTTCATATGATATGATGTTCTTAATTTTATAAAACTTTAATCTTTTCTCGTTATGTTCAACATTTCATAATTAAATACATTTAATAATGTACATTGCTTAATTTGCTTCAGTATTAATTTTGTAAAGTCATTACAGTCTATAAAATATTGACTTTTGTTTTTCGTAAGTAACTTATTTCATGACGTTGCAATTTTAAAACTCGTTTTCTTGTTGTTTGCGCTTATATTTTGTGACTTGCAGAAATTTTTGAAAAACATTAGTTTAAGTGAAGAAGAAATTTGTTTATTATCACTTGATTAAAATTTAATTATTTATTGCGGAATCCTTTTTAAATTCACTTTCTCTATTAAAGAAGATGAATGGTCAAAATAATTGTTTTCATTTAAGTGATGTTACTCATCTTTCCCATACTAAATTTAAAAACGGTTACTTACTAGCGATTTACAAGGAATAATTAAAAAAATAAAATTAAATGTGTGAAATTGAACATCCACAAAATAGAACACTTACTTACTTATCTTTACGCTCAGTCCCTGAAGGAGTAGCCAGAGAGAACAGATCGCCAAGTGTCACGATCCTTACATACCTCTTTCGCTTCTTTCAGATTCATCATCTTCTGTATACATGCACTTCGAAGTAAGTCTCGGCCTACCTCGAACCCTTTTAATATTAACTTTCGCGCTTTATTTTCTTCACCATTCGGTCTTCGCTCATTCGCTTAACGTGCCCAAACCATCGAAGCACGCCCTTATCAATTTTAGTGATAAGGTCTCATATTCTACGATGGATAAAATACCACAACAACATTACTATTTAATTTAACAATTTTTGAAAACTTACATCCAGTTAATGTAAATAATTTTAATATGCACCGACAGCCAATTAAAAGTTCCCGCTCATAGAAAATTATATAATAATAGCATTGTGAATTATGTTTGTGTTAACTGTTGATGCTCAGACTAATTATTTTATAAAGTAAATTAATAAATTGACAAAGCTGGATCATACATTTTCCCTTTAAATTACTATCTAAATAACAAAGACGCGGAACTCTCTAGAACTTGAGCGTCTTCAAACAACAAGACTCAACTATTTTCATATATGCAAGCTAAAAACTTAAACAAAAGACTGCTTTACTTAGAAACTGTAGAGAAAATGCCCGAAAGACGTATTCATAGGAGCTCTGAAAATCTGATACGATTCATTAGCGTAACGAGCTTTTAATATTTAACGCGTGCTTTGATTGGAAAAGATGAAAGTGTCTGCTAAAGTGTTTCAAGAAGGCTTTTGACGTGATGTGACACCAACAGCGACGTCTTGGGTATTTATATCACCTTATATTTTCTAAAGTCAGGAAAGAAAAGAAAATGAAGTTTGCTTTTCGTTTTTTAATATATTGACGGTGATATTTAATTCAACATTTTATTTTATACATGAAACTCAAAGCCTACCTTATAAATAATTTTAAGATATAATATTAAGGAAATAAAGGAAAACATTTTCAATGAAATGTACAAAAGAAATGTTTGAGTAAAGTATCATTGAAGTATAATATAAATTACAATTTACAAACCGGTAAAAAGCTTCAGAATAAAGCTTTAAATAATTATTTCATAGAACACCCCTCCGAGTGATTTTGAAAGGGTTGAAACCTCAAGGGAGGTGTCGAATCATTCAAACGAACTTACTAACACTCTCCCCATTTTTATGCATCCGATCTTTATGACATAAGATAATGACGCTAGCGATTTGAAGAAAGATTTTAAAAATATGCTCAATATAAAGCGACAGATGTGTTCTATATAAGTGTATAGCACATTTCGAAATAATTTGAAAATTAACCATGGTTTATTATCTTCATTCGCAGTTAATTGCTTTTAATCTCACTGAAATTATGTTTGGTGTAATAATTATTATTAACTTTACAAAACATAACTCACTTTTCACTTCTATGAAATTCTTTATTATTAAACTTGGAGCTTAATTTTCTCGTTATCGAGTAATTTGCTCACTTATATAAATAAATTAGCATTTTTCCGTCCAAATGAATCTTACTTTAAATATCTTTTAAAGAACAACGTACCTTTGACTAACCCCGTAGAATCTCATTAAAGAACCCATCTCATTTTATATAAAAGGGTGGGCAATATATTGTGATTACAATAAATATTTGACTTTTATTGGCTGCTTGAAACTGTACGTATTTTCAGAAAATAACTTAACAAAAAATGTGATGGCAATGTGCATTATAAACATTAATTGTCGAGACCTCTGTTTGCCCTTGTATTGGGAATGGCGTGAAGATATTTATTTTACTTTAACAAAAAAAATACTTAAAATTGCCCGGTATATCGCTTCACTCCTGTGACATGGAAAGCAAATGTTAATCCCGCGTCTCTCTTGAATATTACAAAACTGCAATTTCCGTATCAACGGTTTATAAATAAATAATATATATCAGTGCATAACGTATTCACGCATCATGCGCAAATACCGTTCGTACTTAGATACGGTTGCATATTTTAGGGCTTGTTAATTCCAGTCAACATGTTTACAAAATTTTAAGGAGATATGTTAAACAGAACAGAATTTTTAAGTTTCTAGTAATCTCATTGAGACGGATATTTAAAATTTCTATGTAGACTAAAGATACCTAGACCATTATTAAATCCCTAAACGTGGTCATCAAGTATTTTGAAAGAACATACACAATCAGGAATATAAATCAATATAACTTGTCATATTTCACAGTTCCCAAAACAATCACTGTTTCATATAGATTTAATTTATTTTATTTTATATATTCACTAATTCCCAATTAAACAGAAAAAATATATCACGCCATACCAGATACTGAGGTAGACAGGGTCTTCTTTCGGGCCCCAAACACATCCACCGAAGACATTTTGGGACCCGTGACAGAAGGTGAGTCTGTCTCCGTTTTAGCATGCGAACTAACGGTACAATATAATTACATAGATTAGTTACATACTTACATATGTACAAAATTACTTATATACATACACAGTTATAAATTATAATTATAATAAAACAAAAGAACACGTATTATAATTACAATAAGACAGAAGGTCAAATAAAACAACTTTTTAACATTACAAAATAGATTTACCAGAAAAAAAAGTCTGGCAAGTCAGATTTTCTTAACGCTCCTTTCCTAACATAGCCTTGTTCCTGTGATCTGATGTGTTATCAGAGATTCGAATAGGCCCAAGTTTAAGAAAAGACTAGTTCAATTGGCAATTAAAGCATATCATGAATAATAGTGGTAAAGAAAAAAAAACCTCCACCAATCCTCCACAAATAAAGCGTATGCTCTAAAATTACGCATCGCTATTTTACTCCAACGAAGTTGCTGACTACTCATTTAATTTTGTCGTATGTAATGGACATTTTAAGACATTGCAAAAGTAATAATATTTATATAGCAATGATAATAACAATCACCACAGAATTCATGAAAAAATTTTCATCAACATTCAAATCAGACATAAATATATCCTAACAATTCAGTATCCACTTTTAATTTCAATTCCACACTTCCCTTGACACTCCAACCCAAACAAAAAGTTTATTAAATAAATTCAAATTCACTTTACTTGTTCCACAATTTAATTATTTTCCTTTAAGCACTTGACCTGTTATGTGACCTGTGTGTATGGCATTAACAAAGATTTAGAACAAATATTAATATATAACGAGAGTGAAAACATGTAAAATAATTCACGATTGCCAAGTGGTAGGGTGATCGTAATTCGAGTCAAGCGATACAGAGTTCGATCCCCAAGGCTTGTAACAATAAGTTTTGTCAAAAACTTATGTACGATTTATATCATTGGCTTGGATATAAAGAAGGCGACGGGCTCACCACATGTCACGTTGTCCTTATAAATGTCTTTGGTGGAAGGTAGGTCGAAAGGAATAAATTGCCTCTGTCTACCCCTGTATTGAGAATGGTGTGTAGGTATTTTTAAACAAGTAAAATGAGGACAGTGAGTATTCAATACAAATAGTCGGTGTCGGTTTATTAGGACATATGACAATCTTTACACTAGCTAACCACTTGTCAGATCAAAAGTGCAGTCACCTAGGGTTCTTGTGGTGCTATTATAAGTTTAATTAAATATGTCCATTCGATACCCATGGTGATTTTGGGGCAATCAACACCCAAGAAGTAATAACACGGACCATGTTCATTGTCATCATTATTAAAGTATATCAGTAAATTGTATATCAATAGTCAAGTGCTGTAAACGGGCCTCCTCAAAATATTTCCAATGAACGCATTAAATATTAAGTAGTTAAGTAGCATGACATTTCTATAAAAGCTAAATAACTAAAAGGATCTCTGCTTTAACGCAAATATCTTTTCCCATTCAAATGCACGGGCACTGTATCGCTACGAGTATAATTTCCTGTACTGAAATATTTATAACGTTGTCCTACGTAGCACTAGCTACGATACGCCGCTACGCTCGTTGCGAAATCTACGAGGTTAAGACTACTAGCGTGCGAGTTATGGAAATAGCTTTGGCGAACATTGAACACCTTTTCTAGGATGTTGAGGTTTATATCGGGACTGTATGCATATGTAGAGTAAATGTTAATAGAAAATTATTGGATTTTATACAATATTGGAAGAAATAGTGGTAAAATATTTTATCGGACCACCACATGATTATTTAGGGCAGTATGCTGGTCATGTTCTCCTTCTGTCACTGCGACAACATACACATAAATCAGGTTACTCGTTTGTGATATAGTTTACAACAAATTTTATATAAAAGTTATAAAATTATACCTAAAATCAAAAATCACCGACTAACTGCAAATTTAAAATTCAACAAGTACGTTTTTGAGATGTTCTTGTACCGATTAGTGTTGGAGATAAATGAAGTCACGGTTTTTCCATATTTTTTATATGTATATTTGAAAGAATACTATAAATGCTATAGTTACGATAGTCGAGTGATTGGGTGATCGGAATTCGATCTCCAAGGTTGGTGGTACCAATGGGATTTAAAAAAAACTTACGTACCATTTATATAGTTGGCTTAGACGTAAAGACGGCGACAGGCTCACCACCTGTCATGTTGTTCCAAAAAATGTCTTCGTTCGAAGTCGATGGTGGGTCGAAAGGATTTCATTGTCTAGATCCCTGTCTACTCCAGTATTTGGAATAGCATGAAGATATTTTTTTCTAGCGATGCTAAGTATCATTATTAATACTGCTGTTAGACATTCCAACTATGCTACAGTGCTTTTTGTCTAAAGTGGCTTACGTAGTTACAATAGTCAAATGGCCAGCTTAAATCTGTGATGTCATGTTCGTTCGTTCGCAGTCCGCAATCTAAATCTATTAACACTTACTAGGCTTAAACCTATATTTCAGCAACAGTGCATTTTTCTTATTTAATTTTATGGACACTAGGTAGAGCGGTTCTACGCAAAGCGTCTTTGAATCCAAAATGAACTCGTCAAACTTACTCAAAGCATTCATACCGAGCGTATCTGAATACCAATCCATCTAAAACCTTCGTTAATGTTCGGAAAAAAGAAAAATTTCTTTTACACATATTGGGTTCCAGCATAACCGCATTTTGTAGTAAGTTGTTCTGTTCCCATTCCTGGGACATTACTAATGCAAGACCTACTCGGCTCTTTTTCTAGTTTGTACTTAAAATAGAGTGTAGCCCGAAGACGATACTCTTTAGTATAATGCTATATAATAAACTGCCTTTTAAACGCGACATTGTTCGCTTGATAATTTAGATTGGTATAAAAATTTTACGACGACAAAGCTACTTCCATTATATAATGTGATTATTAGCGCAGTATGGACCGGATATAAATGAATAAAACTTTAGTAAAGTCATTTGCCTTTGACATAGAGAACAAAAATTTAAAACAAAATGAAAAAGTACAAAATGTATCATGTAAATACATAATATCAATAAATATATTAATGTCAACATTTTACATAAATATTGTATAAGGACACCCTAGGACACCCACGAGAAGAAAGGGGACGTCATATGACATATGCCACCTGAATATTCTAATACCACCACGCCCTATACGAAAGTATAATTTCATTAAATAAAATTATATATCATTTGTTTCTTAATTGTTACTATGATTAAAATAACGTCTGACTAGAAACTAAAAAGGATTAGGTGAAAAAACCTAATCTGAATACGATATTGGCTAAAAATCTTAACTGTTAATATCACCCCGTTATTAGTTTCAACTAAACATATATATCTTTGCCTATTTAGACATTGTTTTGGATGGAAATAAAATATGAAATGAGCCATAGAAAAAAGTAATAAAAAATCTTGTGCCAGTCACATTGACAGTGTGTTTTTACTAAGAAATTGATATAAAATGGCAGTAAAACCATGCGTTTGCATAAATTTAGCGTCCTAACTTTCCGCACGCTGATATAAAATATAGCTTGTCAAGTCTACTGCCTTCGTTTTACCTTGTTTTTTATGCAATAAAGCGTTGTCGTAACATTTTTATAGTAAGACAACGAATAAAACAGGCTTAGTGCAGCCGGCCATAAAGTTTAAAAAAGGAAGAAAAAAGACTCCGACCCTCCATCATAATTAGAACACTATTATATAATTAGTACACAAATATAGCCGTCTTGGCATAAGAGACAATTAATTCATTACAAATAAGCCCACCACCACTTTTCAATGAATAAGATGAAAAAGGTTATTTATAATACATTCAAGTTTTTATTTTTTTTTATTAGTAAATAAAAACCAAAGTAGCAGCATCACCTGTGGTATGGAATCAGAAGTAACGAAGCAACAAATCCTATTCATTCATATTTACAGAGAGAAAAAATGAGATAAATATCTCGTGTTAACTTTCAATGTCAAATGGTATTTATTGCTATCTCCTGTCAAGCGGTCAAACAAACCTATCACCATTTTTATTTTATTTTATTAGGGACAACAAACACTCACAATATATGATATAAATAGAAAATTTTCTGCGTAAAGATAGTAAGTTGCAGCCCTCTATTAAACATATAATATTATTTTAATTGATGTCACTAGGTACATTAATATTAGCAAATATATTAAAATATAGCATAATCAAATAGTCCCAACAATCAAAAACTTAAACTTCACTTGTTTGTATATGATAGTTAGATTTTGTTTATTAAATTTAATTACCTCCTGCGTTAACAGTTATTTATATTTTACTTTTAGTTGTTTATACATTATACAGTTTGGATATAGTTTTGTTATTCTTTCGTTAATTATTTTTATAAAATAATAATATATTTCTTATCGTTTTGTAATTTGTTTATTCTTTGACTTAAACACTCTAACAAATAAATTACTCTTATAAACAAATGAATTTATATGGCAAAAAAACAGTAGAGTGTTCAAGTTTAAAAACGTAAGGATTTATTAACCATAGTGGAGTGTTTATTAATAACCGATACTGAAATCACCAGATAGTACTCGTAGATTGTAATCAACCCTTAGCACGCAGACCGATCGCAGCGGCCCATTAGGAGCTATTTATTTATTCAGTGATTCGTGGGTGCGAGCTGTTGGATTGGAAACATTGCTGTCTCAGCAGACAATTGTAATGCCTAGTATCTGTACTAGCAATTCGAGCTAAAGTTTCAATGTCTTTCTAATTTACAACTTTTGTTAGCTATTCTAAAAAATTAAACCTATAATAAAATAATAAATGAACTTAATCTAAAATTTAAAATAATTAACTTTTAGGACATATTATGTAAAAATTAGTAATTTAAATTGAAAAAACTGACAGTATGTTTTATTGTTATTATATAATTGGTCGACCGAAAGCGAACCGAAGAGATTCACAATATGGGAGGTTTGAAAAATGACCTTATTACTAAAATTGATAAGGGTGTGCTTCATTGGTTTGGGCACGTTGAGCGAATGATCGAAGACCGAATCGTGAAGGAAATATAAATAATTAAATATCTTCACGCAAAATCCTAATACCCCCTGTATAGACAGAGGTCTAGTCTAGACAATTCAGTCCCTTCGACCCACCTTACTCCGATGATATTTTCGGGACAACGTGATAGGTGGTGAGACCGTCGCCGTCTTTATGTGAAAGCCAACGATGTAATTCGTACATAAGTTTATGAAAAACCCATTGGTACGAGCCTGCCACCTGGGTATCGGGTCTCGGTACTCGGGTCTCTTGACTCGATATTCTGACCACCCAACCACTCGGCTATCGTGACTTTTTTTTAAAGAAATTATATAGTACCAAATTTAATATCAAAAGATGTCTGAGTGAGACTAACTTTTGAAGAGGTCATGAGTACTCGGATAACTAGACGTGTATGTATGAAGAATATGATAAATCTGAATAATAATAAAAAAATAAATAAATATATCAATTTCTTAAATAATTCTGGAAAATATAATTTGAGAAAAATAAAAGTATGCATATTGGGGCTCAATGTCATAGTGTCGACATAAAAAGTTGACATTTTGTTAGTATAAAATTGTGTTACATTTGTTCTAAATAGTGTAATAATATGTTAAAAAAATATAAATAATATACTCTGAAAATATACAATTGCACACTTCATTCAGTACCAAAGAAAGATTCACTGTGTTATGGTTACTTGGTGGTAATAAGACACGTAAGACCTACATAAAATGGTTGACTCTAGCGGAACTCAAACCTGCAAACATCAGCTTCCAAGGCAGAGACACTAACAAGTAAAGTTAAAGACCTATATTAATAAGTAATAGTAACAAAGATTAAAATTCAACTATTATTTTATTACAGATATTTTGCAACTTCTTTATTCAATGCTATCTATTTTATTATAATTTTTTCCGTTATTGCTTTTCACTCTTGATTGCAATCTGAGAACCCTTGTAGTTCATTGGTGGATCTGAGAACCCTTGTAATTGGCCACTGTTCATCGGGAATATATTCTGCCTTTTTAAATATCGATGCGAAAATTGCTGTCCAATAAAAAAACGAATTCCTCTTGTTACGTAAAATGCAAGTTGTTTATGTAAATGGTTTAAGCAAACTTCCATTCATGTTTAAATTTGAGGATATAGGATAACAGCTCAACCTATAAAATAAGCAAATAGCATTTCGATAATTTCGTTATATGTTATATGTTGTTACATACACGGTGAGTAATATATATTATGCCAGTTGTTATTCTTAACTTTTTTTACTATTCTGAATTTAAATGCCAATCCTACTACATCATCTACACCTCAGCCCTCGAAACAATCAACTGATACATTTTGAGAAAATATTACTAGAAATTAAGGGTTAAGCGGCATCTTCTGCTAGACGAATTACCTGGCCTCGTAGGGTGCGGCTGTGGAGTAGAAGGATCACGTTCTAACATTTTCTTCAATGAGGCCACAGCCCTTCTCTCCTCTTTTTTTACTTTTACAATTCCTACTTTTACATAAGTCACGATAGCCGAGTTGTTGGGTGGTCGGAATTTCGAGTCGAGAGAGCCGAGTTCGATCCCCAGGTGGCAGTACCAATGAGTTTCTCAAAAACTTATGTACGAATTTCATCGTAGGCTTGGACATAAAGGCGGCGACGGGCTCACCACCTGTCACGTTGTCCCGAAAATATCTTCGGTGGTAGGTGGGTCAAAAGGACTTAATTGTCTAGACTTGACCTCTGTCTACCCCTGTATTGGGAATTGCGTGAAGATATTTTTATATATTTATAATTCCTGACTATGATAATTGTACACACACATCACAGTTGTTTTGTATACGTATATTCACGCATCATAATTTGACAGGGTAATTAGTGAGCACAGTGTAGGGATCTAATATACTTCTTTCACCGCTATCAGATTCATCATTATCCACCATCTTAAAGCAATTTGCTCAATTCTTATCAAATATTATTAAATACTAGCTGTCTCCCGCAGCTTTGCCCGCGGTTTAACACTTAAAGCGGACCCCTAATTATTTTTCTAAATTAAAAGTAGCCTAAGTTATTCCTTATAATATCTGCCAGTGAAAGCCGCCCGTCAAAATCATTCCAGCCATGTGAGATATTAACACACCAGAAACCGGAACACCGGAACATACAGACAGACAGACAAAAATTGTAAAACAAATGTTATTTTGGTGTATGTACATGTAGTAAAAATGGTTATTTCAATATTACAAACATACACTCCAATTTTGTTTATATGTATGGAAAACTGGATCTGATTTGACTTTATTTTTTCTTCACTTCAATGTGAGTATTTTATTCAATATTCACTTCACTCATTTGCTATAAATACCAAGTGAATATGATATAAAAACCATTGAAAAAACCCTTTCTCCTTTTTTAATTTATTCATTTATATTGTATTTTACAACATTGACATGGTCATTTAAATAATAGATTGATTATATTTGACTCTGTCGGGCACAACTATTTCAAGAGAGGATGATTTTATATTTGAAGTGTATAAATACTTTATTTACAGAAACAAAATTATTCTAACATTTACAACACATTAACTAAAAACAAATAATTATATTGAATAATGCAATATTTTTTTGAGATAAGGCCTTCTTTCAAACATACTTTGTTATGAATATTTTTTATATCTTTCCATTAATTCGTATATGTTTTCGGAGCTGTATGATTAAGGATTACAATGTAGTCAGTCTCAAAAAGAGCAAGACAAAGCATCACCCGCATTGCTCATTCTCTACTATGTACGAACAAACTGTAATTATAATATTTCAGTGCTTTCGCTGTCAGCTGTCTACATCTTGTCAACGAAAACTAACTAGAAACTACCAACTAAAGGCAAACTGACCTGGACTTCAAAATATCTATCATAATACATAGCTATTGAAAGGAAGATCCTTATCAGATATGGATTGTGATCATATCTTTATATTTACCTTGAATAATTAGTATCTTGTGAGAAATTACGATAGCCGAGTATTTGGGTGATGGGAAGTCGAGTTTAATCAAGAGACCCGAGTTTAATCCCTAGATGGTAAGGTCGTTTACAATATCTCTCGTTAGTAATGAGTTTTTCCAAAACTTATGAACAATTTGTATCGTTGGCTTGGACATAAAGACGGCGATGGGCTCACCATCTGTCACGTTGTGCAAAAAGGAAATGTCTTTGGTGTCCTTAAAAGACTTAATTGTCCGGATTTATGTCAACCCTAGTATTGGTAATAGCGTGAAGATATTTTTGGTGAGAATTTATGTAATTCGAAAAAAGGTTGAAATTTGTTTTAGAAAAATAAATGAATCCCCTAAACATAGCTATGTACTGTAAAATTTGCAAAGAATTCAAAACGCAGATGCGCGCCAATCTTCTTAGTAAACGAAGCGCAAAAAATAATATTCTATCCTATAGGTAGTGATGTTTAACAAAGGGATATCGTTCCGATTGACTTAGCAGTATCAAAGGAAAGATGCATTAACGAAATATGGGGTGCATCGAATCCGTTCCTTTAAAATTATTTTTACGTGCAAATAACATTTCTGTGCTTGTATAACGTAAATATTATTATATATTTATTAATTTTGTAGCCAGAGGGTAGCCGCATTATTATCCGCTTTTACCCCAAGACGTGATAAAGCTTCATCCAACCGGTAAAGAACCACTTGTAAGGAGGATTTTATTTATTATACCTCTCGATAGTCATAACCATTTTCATGGTACGAGCCCTGCCACCTGGGGATCGAACACGGGTCTCTCGACTCGAATTCTGATCACCCAACCACTCGGCTATCGTGACTTTGTATATATACTAAAAAATGTTACTCATATGATAAAAAAAACCAAAACTGTGTCCCCTTCAACACAGAGAAATCTATAAAGATGCGATAATGTGGGAGCAGAATCCATATCATGTGTAAAGTACTATGAGCCTTAGTTTATTTTTTTATTTTGGTTTCATTTTCTGCGACCAAGAGTTTTGTGACAGACCACGACACGGTTATATATTATTACTGGGAACATATACTTGTTGTAAACTTTAGTCCTAAAATACATTCGATGAGAAGAAGTGAACTACGACCTGCGTTGCTCTCACATGGACGTAAGACATGGTCTTAGAAAGTTATTGTGGGTCTACCTTACTTACTACCCCTTCTTTTTTTTTCTTTGTCTTGTTCTGTCATTTTTTAATTTTCCTTCGTCATTCTTTATTTCCTCGTTCGTCCAACATGCTCAACCATCGAAGCATGCCAATATGTATTTTAGAGATAAGACAATTTTTCAAATATTGCTAATTTTTTCCTTTCGTTTTTGGTCGAACAAGAAAATGATGCAAATTTTCGAACAAATAACATTTCCCCTGCGTTTAGTTTGATTTTATGGCATACCCTTTTGGTTGCATACCATATGATGAACCCAGTACCAGACATTGTTGTGTACGGCGAAAGGCACTCTGATAAAAGTGTATATAATTTTATGGCATTCATAATTTACCCATATTTCATACCCTGCTGTTTAAGAAATACATTTTTGAATGAAAAAGGAATCATTAATGTCACAACAGAAAATATAATTAGTGGCTAATAAATGGCAAGTTGTTCTTTTTGATTGTAAAAAGGAATGGCGAATCAATTAGCTTGTAAATCACTGCGTTGGATAAACTCCGAAATGGAATAATTTCGTAATTTCTCCGAATAAAATCCCAATCATGTCCTTTGTTCGGTTAGGGGTGAATCTTAAAAACACTTTCAATTCTTCGATTACTTAAAACATTCCCCATTGAAGACTTTTCATTTGCGATGTTTAACCAAGGGATCGACTTTTCGATTGACTTGAGCAGTTCAAAGGGCGAAGGGCTGCCGAAATTAACGCAATGTGGGGTGTGCAATGAAGGAGCGAGAGCTTCAAAGGGAAAGTGATTTCCCTATTTTCTTTCAAAATTGTTCGTTACTAAAAATAACAATTGGGTATCGATACCTCAGACAGTAAAAGGTCATAAAATAATATTAATTTTTAGAAGATCCATCTTTACCAATCAAAGACAAAATAACCGAAGAAAGTAACCCACCTTCCACCGAAGATATTTTTCGGGAGAACGTGACAGGAGATGAGCCCGTCGCCGCCTTTATGTCCAAGCCAACGATAAAATTCGCATATAAGTTTTTTGAAAGTTAAGTATATAAGGTTTTTGAAAAACTCATTGGTACTGCCACTTGGGGATCGAACTCGGGTCTCTTGACTCGAAATTCCGACCACCCAACAACTCGGCTATCGTGATAAATGTTTTCATGATTTTAATTAAACTGATGATTTTAATTTTAATTAAACTTTTAATTAAACATTAATTTAAGCATAATGGTAGGTTTTTCTAGATACATATTTATGAAATCAGATATCTGAAGCTGATCAGCCTGCTGATTGAAATAGCTGTGTCACGAAAAAAAAAATCTTCGTTGTCTCGAAAATATCTTCGGTAAAAGGTGGGTCGAAGTGACTTAATTGTCTAGACTAGATCTCTGTCGGGGCAGACATGTGTATTGAGAATTGCGTGAAGATATTTATTTATTTCAAGCTAATCAGCACTTAGAGCCCACTTATTTATCTTTGAAGCCAAGATCTAGATTCCAACCCACCCATATTAATTTCAACCTATTAAGCATAATATGATAAATTTTCGACTAGATGAATAATTACAGATTTATATACCCTTCGGTATTTTTATAATATCACTATAGTTTGCCATAAATCTCGTTTTAAACTAAATATGAATTTTTAAATACATAATACGCGTTTTATACATTTTAATATAATCTAATATCACATAATCATATATTAAAGACTTTGTATGGAGTTTAGTACAGATTACAGCGTAGCCAATTTCCGGAACATTCCATACTTTAAGCCACTTCTAAGTACTTATGCACGTATATGTAACGCGACAGTAAAACGTTATGACGAGATACGAAGCGAATTTGTACTTGCCAACTTATGAAACGTGTACAACTTTAAAACGCGTGCAATTATCGCTTTTAAGATCTTCGTTAAAAGGGTGTAAAGTTAAATTTCAAGGTGAATGAAATGCATTGCTAAGTTAGTCGGGAAGCACACATGTTACAGTAGAAGGGGCTAAACTTTTTACAGCTCAAATACTGTAAGAAAGTCGATAAGACCCCTATAATCGCATTGAGTTCGTGAAGTAATCTAGATTCTCAAGTTTTCATACATTACGCGTCGTGACATAGATTCCTTTGTGGCTTACAAACTTCCCGTACTTTTTCAATCTACAAGGTTCTGTTTGAACAAATTGTAATAAAGTATCTTCGAGAACTTTTGGCGGGGAAATCAAAATTTTCTAATATTACTCCATAAAAACATACTCGCACTTGCGTCAGTTGGGTTTGAGGATATTAAGTGAAAAGATTTTCACAAAATACTGTTCAAAAACCAAGTTTATGTTTATGATGTTAATTACTATATTTGTTACAACTTTTAAGCAAAAACAAAACCCGATGTTGGTTAATGTGAAGTTTACACCAGTTTATTTAATCTTGTACATATCACTGCAATTTCGCTACTGCTTGCTCCAAAGATTTTTTAAGACACTCATTGTCGCCATGTCATTTAGAGCAGGCCATGCCCACTAAAACTAACCACAGTTTCAAGTCTAAAGGGTTGAGGTCTGGGCTAGCTGAGTGTCAGTTTTCAGCTCTTGTCAAGCCCGGAACGTTAGTTTCAAGTCTGGCTTGGGTAGTTATGCCTTGTGCCTTGGTGCAGAGTCCTGCTGGAAAGACCACGGTATACTTTAAAAAGTGAGGTTTCACGGCATGATTCAAGACTATATCTTGACACACTTTGGCTGAAGTTTCCACTCCCTTATCACAAAAATGTAGATTTGTGACTTCTTAATAAGACATGCTCCACCAAACGATGTACCTTTCCCACCACTGAAGTAGCTTCTTTGAAACAGTGAACGTATACTTTATCGTTTTGCTTATAGTAGTGTTCTTCAATCGCGAATTTTTTTTCATCGTTTGTGTCGGATATTTCTATGCCTTTCACCTGCGTATCGCGACAGAAGGCGTAAACAGCGTTAACAGCCTCTGTAGTTCTGACAGCACGCGGCCGCCCCAATCTTTTCTGGTCTACGACAGAGAAAGAGTATATACCCCATTTCTTAATGCACCTACCATAAAATTTCTCCTCATTAAGTAAGGTTGACTGGTAGAGAATGGCATATGGCATTAAGTCCGCCTTTTTTTACCTTTTTTTTTAAATAAGGTGTTAACAATAAAGCATAAATAAATAAATAAATAAAGTGTTTTTATGTCTGTTGATTTTAAAATGTCTGGAATATGACCGACCGCGCCATAATCAGGCGATCACTGTAATACTATTTTCTTTGACATCCCATTCCATATTGTAATTTGGGTTCCAAATTCAAAATAATTAAACAGTTAAAAAAAGAAAAGTGGTTTGTAACAGTATTTATGGCCAGACTAGTTAAGTAAGAACTTTTATTATTTTACTTTCTCTTTGTTGTCTCCTATGTCGGCCATAAGGAGACAACGAAGAAAAACCTGGTATCCTGGTGGTAACCTGAGAAGTCTTAAAATATTGTGGAAAATAACTCTTCTTCTTAGTAGGCTCCCATATCTTTAATAAAAATCTGAGTCCAAGTTATTCTGCTTACCCAAAAATAGTTTTCAAGATCAAGCCGAGGTGATTCTCATATTACTTCTATATCCTACAATTCCATATAGTTTTTTAACATCGTGAGTGTTTTCAATAAATTCATTCCTGGAGAAAAATTGTGCTCTGCCATGATACTTTTATTGAAGATTTCACAGCATAATGCACTTGTGGCACATCCCTTCATTGTTGAATTCTCTAGCAGAAGAAGAAGAAAGAAGTGTCAGCTAATCCCGAACAAATTTTAAAAAAGTGTAAATGATAATTTTGTATATGTACTGTAATCTCATAGTTTTTTTCTTTTTACTAATATTAACTTTATTTTTACCCACACATATTCATTCGTCTCTGAGGTTTACTGGAGGAGATCTCTCACATCTCATATACCTATGGACAAGTTATATTCAAATAATAAGGTATAACAAAGTGCATTAAGAATAAATGATAAATAAGTAAATAGTAAAAAAAATTGAGTAATTAATTAAAGTAATAAGTAGTAGCAAAAAAATGAAGGCTCGTAAACAATATGTAATATAATATGTATGATAACATACAAAACGTATCTATATCGTCATCTCAGATATGTAAATACAAAATTAAGACACAAATTATACAAATAGCTTGAGGGCCGAATTTATGATCATTATCAATACACGTTTATATCATATTAAGCTTTATGTGGCGCTTTAGTTTCATTTAAAGTCATTTACACTACAAAGAATGTTCAAAAAATGTCTAAAAGTAAAATTACTGTTTTGACATTCGGGCAATGACAACTTATTACACTCATAAGTTCTCAATTCATTTATCGTAGTCATCCGCTACGCGCTACTGGTGCTACGAGCTAGGAATTTGTAATGGAATGTGGACATCACAAATTTCTGATAATTTCCTTGTTTTATCTTGTGGGTAGTCTCTCATGACATAGGTAATAGAATGGGTATACAAGATACCGATCATATCCCCACGATGGTGGTTAGAGATCTAGACAAATTTTTCTCTTCCACCCATAATTCCACAGACCCACGCCACATGTGGTGAACCTGTCACCTCAGTGTCCAAATCAATGGCTCAAATCGGATATGTTATAAAAAAAATATTTCCTTCCTCCTGGAGTTCGAACTAGCACCACCTGATTCGAATTCCGACCACCCATTTCCACGAATATCGTAGCTAAGCTTAATATTTTTTTTTTTTAAGTATTCGCATTGTAGCAAATACATTAGTTGTTACATCGAGACTGAATTCATATTGATTTTGAGCTTTTAAGGCTTCCCGTTGTGCGACTCACTGGAAGTAAACAAAAAAAACTTAATCTGTTTTAAAACCATAGTTGTTGTAAAAAATACTTTGGTTTAGTTGTTGTAGGTTTGAGTTCAGAATAAGTATTTAGTTAATTTAGAAATGTTGATAAAAAAGCCAAGAAAATCTCGCGTATTGTAAAATGTTACGCTTGCACCTTGTGCACTAAGCTGCTATGGTTTCTTTAACCTATGGGAAATAATTGATGGCTTCCAGTTTATATGCAATGACATTTTTGTCACGATAGCCGTGTGCTTGGGTGATCGAAATTCGATTCAAGATACTGGAGTTCGATCGTCAAGGCTCGTGCCAATCGTTTTTTCAAAAGCTTATGTACGATTTATATCGATGGCGTGGACATAAAGACGGCAACGGGCTCAACACCTGTCACGTTGCCCCAAAAAGTGTTTGATGGAAAGTTCGGTGGTGGGTCTTAATTGTCTATTCCTCTGTCTACCCCTGTATTGGGAATGGCGTGAAGATATTTTTTACATATTTATAATAAAAAAGTTATTTAAAACATACATTCATAACAAACACTTTTGTAGTGTGCTATCGGCGTGAGATAATACCACCCTCTCTCTCTCTCCGTGGGTATCGTCAAAGACGACTGAGAGCTAAGACTTGTAAATGGCATAAGCTACAAAGATGATGGGATAACTATCTTGAAAAACACTAGACCAAAATTAAGCCGATTCATGACGGGCACCGTAAACCCTGCGGTCTACTGTGCGAGTGCGGAGGTCCTGCGATCGATAATCCCCTTGCTAAGCGTGATGATTATAGCAAATCCTCCTTTATAGAGAGATCTTTGTCCCACAGTGGACTTTAACAGTCCGTAAAGTAGTGAGCAGCAGCAAGAAACTAAAGTTTACGTCACGTCCTAAACTAACAACAACTACACTTCAACGACTTTGCCAGTCACTTACAAATTTATACCAACTGATACAAGTCAAAGGAAAAACGGAGAAAACAATATACAATACGAGAGTCGCAGTGAGGGCCATAAAATGTTCAGTGCCGGCGTCCCTTAGGGACTATGTACCGAATACGGAAGTACGATGTCGAACGAAGCTCGGGGACGTCTAAATAAAACGGATGCAAAGGCACTCTGGAGATACTGGACCGTTACTTCTTATGGTAACCTTGTTATGTACTATTTTTTACATACACTACACGTGAATATCAATCATAAATATTTGATAAATTTTTTAAAATTTATCAAATATTTATGATTTTGCAATAATTCTGCAATTAAGCGGGAGCTCAGATTTTATCGCCTCTTATTTCTTCTTTATCGATTCGTAAAGACACTTTGCTAAGCTTTCCCATGATACATCCAAAGAAAGCAGATCCGATCGGGCTTGAAAGATTTTTTATACACATTGTGAGTCTAAGAAAATCGACTTGACTATTTTTTTTATTATTATTAAATAAAAGAAGTCACGATAGCCGAGTGGTTGGGTGATTGAAATTTGAGTCTAGGGGCCCGAGCGAGATTTTTGAACAATTTATATCGTTAGCTTGGGCATAAAGACAGCGACGGGTTCACCACTTGTCACGTTGGCCCAAAAACATGTCTTCGGTGGAAGACGGGTCGAAAGGACATAATTTTTTAGACCTCTGTCTACTCCCTGTATTGGGCATGAAGAATTATGGTTAAATTTCGGAGAAAATTACAGGTGGCTAAATTGGCACCTGCAGTTCTGCTCAATATTAAAAAATGTGCATGTATAACATATGTAAATGTACATATATTTAATACACGTAAACCTGGAACAGTTTAATAAACGATATAAAATAAAAATAAATATTTATCTTCACGCAATTCCCAATACAGGGGTAGACAGATGTCTAGTCTAGACAATTAAGACCCTTCGATCCACCTTCCACCGAAGATATTTTCGGGACAACGTGACAGGTGGTGAGCCCATCGCCGTCTTTATTTCCAAGTCAACGATATAATTCGTACATCAGTTTTTTGAAAAACCCATTGGTACGAGCCAGCCACCTGGGGATCGAACTCGAGTCTCTTGACTCGAAATTCCGACACCTAACCACTCGGCTATCCTGACTTATTAAACGTTGTATTTGAAATAATAAGACTAGGAAAGAAAGTAAATGTAATGAAAGTAAATTACTGCAGTAAAAACCATAAAAATACCAAAGCTTTGTAGCGGAAGAAGTCTCATATGGAAATGTTAGTATATCTTTAACCTAAATTACAATTTTAAAACATCTTAATCGGAGTTAAAATGAATATTCTTTTAATGCTTAGCCTACTTAAAAAATAGCCTTGAAAAGAAGTTTCAGTCGGAACTGTTACGTATAACAGAACCAATTTATTTTGAATAATAAAAAAATATTAAAAGTTGCAAATTCAATGAAATCGCGTACACAATTATGTGGAAAGGTCAAGCCCCAGAAATGTTCAGTTTATTTTATCCCGCGCTTGTGTTTTGTATTCGTAAGGTCTCTAGGGTATAATTCAGACTGTGTTATTAGCATGGCCGGTCGTACCTAGTTTAAAATCGAATAAATCATTTTGTCATTATTGTATTTTTGACAGCCCTGGTGGTTTTGGCTTAAGAATTCCATGCATCCCGTGGGTGTAGGACGAGCCGCCTTTAAGAAAAGCCTTGGCAGTATCAATGGCCCACAACAGGTGACAGACAGCAACGTTAAAGGAGCCAGGTATCTATTATTGTCAAGCGCGTGCCGATTGTGACGATCATGGAAAATTTTCCTTACGGGGCGATGTCCGGCAGTATACAGGTCATTATGAATGTATCTACGAAATACAAGATAGCCAAATGGTTAAGTGATCGCGATTCGGGTCAAAAGACCCGAGTTCATCCCCAGGTGGCAGGCTCGTACCAATGAGATTTTTCAAAGACTTAAGTCTTTGAAAAATCAACGAAATATATCGTTGCCTTGGACATAAAAACAGCAACAAGCCTACCACCTGTCACGTTTCCCCAAAAAATGTCTTCGGTGGAAGGTGGGTCGAGAGGACTTAATTAGCTAGGACTCTGTCTACTCCTTTATGGGAACAATGTGAAGATTTTTTTAGAGTATTCACGGAAATATAACCGGACCTAACTAATGAGTGCCGGCTCTTGGATTTTACCTATTACGTACTGCTTATACATGAATAACATACACCAAAATCTTGGTTAACAAGTTTCGCTTGGCGTCCGTACATGGCACGTTTTAAAATATTGATTAAATTATATTTACAATTTTGTTGCCATGAGATATCGGTGTAAGAATTTACTGTCCCATTTCTTGCTAAGGGTCCCGGGCCTTAAAGATAGGGTTTTCCTCCGATCACGAGACAACCATCTCGTGAAATACCAGACCAAAATAAAACAGGCCGGTGGGCAGCAGAGCCTAAGGTAATAGGTAGATTCTGGTAATAGTGCTGTCGTCAGTCCGCTCGTGAAGTATGGCGAATTACGGTAAATCTTCCCATGTCCTGCAGTGATGATATATTGTTAAAAAGTAAATAAAAATTATTCCATTTTATTTTTCGCAAGTTAATTATTTTAAATATTATAAATAGAAAAGTAAATTATTGTAGGGGACCGTTCGTTGTGGAAAGCTTTGAGGGAAGCCTATGTTCAGCAGTGGACTATTGATAGGCTGTAAAGAAGAAGAAGAAATTATATTATATACTAACTTTCGAAGACCATCAAGAGAGGGTCAAGAGTACTTAAATATATGGACCTGAATGTATGAAGAAAATGATAAATCAGAAAGAAGCGAAAGAGGTATGTAAGGACCGTGACACTTGACGATCTGTTCTCTCTGGCTACCCCGTCAGGGACTGGGCGTGAATACAAATAAATTAATTAATTAATGACTAAAATATGTGTATATCTTTGTATGTATGGGCCAAAATAAAGTGCACAATATAATACGTCCGTACAGACTGTAATCATAGTAATAATGCTTTTCTCTATTTCATGGATAGTGTAGGTCACTGAGGCATTCCAGGGGCTCTTAACCACGCGATGAGAGAAAATAAGGGACAAATTCATTGCACTATTTCTACTAGATTTGGCAATTGTTAACAAAAACTGTTTTTTTAACCAGCTAGAAGCTTTCATGGAATTCCCGATGCCTTTGTTAGATGAAAAAATGAAAAAAGGCATTTTAGTGGCTCAATATCAATATATCATTTTTCTTTTTTATTGTCTTGCAAGGTAAGTACAGAATAAACATCAAAATTATACGACATAATACATAACCGTGTATAGGGAACTACGACTGTATTCCCAATACTGGGGTGGCCAAAGCCGTAGCCAGCGGTACAAATGCATATACATATAAATAAAAGTCTTTTTTTGTATTCTGTCTCACTAAAAATTATTATTTTTTAATTTTTTCGCAGTTTATTTTTATTTTTTTTAATCTTACCTTTTATAGTCAGAGGCCGTTTCTATTGAAGCTTTATCTACAATTTTAAGTATGCGTGGCCAACAATCGTCGATTAAATGAACAAGGGAGCTACAGAGGGCTCTTTAGTTCGAATTAAATGTGTTTTAGTGAGTAAGATACTACAAATTAAACTGAGAAGAGAAATTTGACTTATTCATGAATAACTAAAGTGAACTCTCTTGCTAATATTTACGACTTAATGCACCTTGATGAATATTTTGCTCGTATTATGACTGAAGTCGGTTTACATTACAAGTCTATTTAAATAACACTTCTTTTGTTGTTTATTAATTGCTCTAATATCTACTCCTGGACATATATCTCTATTAGGGCGATAATGCCTGATCATATCTATACATATTTATATTATTCCAATCTTACAGCTTTTCATTTAATGTCTATAAAAGTATATACGGTACTTACATAAAAATCTATTTGTAATACTTATATAAAATTTTAGTCTATCTGTCTGTTTGTTCCGGCTAATCACTGAAATGGCAGGAATGGTTTTAACGGGACTTTTACTGGCAGACAGCTGATGATATAAAGTCTAACTAAGGCTACTTTTATTTTAGTGAAATAATTAGGGTTCAAATTTAAGTGTTGAACCGCGAGCAAAGCCGCGGGGGCAACTAGTATTGACTAATTCATGTTGGACACTTAACTTTTGATACCGCGGGCTATAATTATTGGGTAATGTTAGTTTTACTTACAAATCGTTGCCAACGCAATTATCATCTACGTAATTTGAGATGGATCTAACTATTAGTCGACAAAGACTCGTTAGGATATTTTCGCATATATAGTATAAATATATTTTTACAGTGGTAGAGCTACGCATCAGCTTTTGTTGTTGCATGAATGGGCCGGCTCGACCGGGGATGTACCACGACCTCACAGAACACCGGCGTGAAGTAGAAGTCTAACAAACTTCTGCGATTCGTGTGGTGAGTGCAGGTAACCGGAGGCCGACACACCCCCCTCCCCCTATTCTGGGGGGGAGCGGGCTATAAGGGAGGCAACGCATCTGCTATGCCTCTAGTATTGCGGGTGTTCATGGGCGGCGGTAATCACTTACCATCACGTGAGCCACCTGCTCGTTTGCGTCCCTCTTCTATAAAAAAAGCTCAAAAAATTACAGATTTTCACCAATATGTCCTTCAGACATTTAACTACTCGTATATATAGCTATATATATTGTTAAATGTCTAGGAATATCTATAGCAATAAGAGCTTCTATATAGATACATTTGGAAGAATTCGTTTCCTAATTTATAACGTTGCGTTATTATGTTACTCAGAATGAAGACTTTGTATTAAAAACAATCTTAGAAGACGTAAACTCATATCCCATTGCAAGTTGAATAGTTTCCCGATCGCTTACACACTGTTATACAAAAACAACAAAGCCTCAAATAACAGAATGAAATACGCCGGATCATCGAGCAGTGTAATGGTTGTTTTATGACACTTGTCATAACTAAGAGTAGAGTTCCGAGAGAAAATATCAAAGTTGTATTCAATCTCCGGCGCTATACGGAGCGTAAAATGACTGGGGCCCCATCGACTTTGTTCCGCTTCGTGACTAGAATGGGCCCGGTTAATTACTAACCGTCCGAGGGTTTGTCCTGTGTGGTTTTTGTGAAAA
Source organism: Sericinus montela (assembly GCA_029286605.1). NCBI lineage: Eukaryota > Metazoa > Arthropoda > Insecta > Lepidoptera > Papilionidae > Sericinus > Sericinus montela. Next base: position 1,238,288 of record JAGSMR010000027.1, read on the forward strand.
GTTCCTTTTTTAATTTTCTACGATGGCCGAGACCTCCCGGCCGCCGAGTTCATGACCAAACACTTTCATAATGGAATGGTTAAGTACGACGCGCTCGTGGACTTCATTATGAATTTTATAACGGATGAATAGTAATTGTGAATATTTAATCAATGAATTAGATTTGAAATTAAAGAATATGTGAAAAAATTATGAAAATAGCGTTGGCTATCGTACATCGTACTACTACAAATTAAGTAACTAAAATGTAATGCTTAAGGCACTAGACCTACAAATAAACGTAAATATGCTCCCCGGACGTATTTGTAAATAAATAAAAATTAAATGTCTTCACGCGATTTCCAATACAGGGAACAGGAGACAGAGGTCTAGTCTAGACAACTAAGTCCCTTCAACGTGACAGGTGGTGAGCCCGTCGCCGTCTTTATGTCCAAGCCAACGATGTACTTCGTGCATTAGTTTTTGAAAAACCTATTGGTACGAGTCTGCCACCTGAGGATCGAACTCGGGTCTCTTGACTCGATATTCCGACCACCCAACCACTCGGCTATCGTGTCTTGAACGTATCAGTGATGGCCCCATTGTCAGATTTCATTCAGATGAGGCCTACAAACGTTGAGAGCAAATATTCATCCACATAAATGCCCAGCGTATTTCATTCATATAAATACGGGCACGACGGGCTCACCACTTGTTACGTTGTCCCCAAAAAATTTCTCCGGTGGAAGGTGGGTCTAAGAAACTTAACTATTTAGACTAGTTCTCTATCTACCCCTGTATTGGGAATTGTGTGAAGATATTTATATTTATTTTATAAATGCCCGGGTTGGGCAGGATCAGAAACCGGCAGCCCTCAACTTCGAAGCCGGAATCACTAACAACTATAAGGCCATCGTAATATGAATTAGAGGCAATGATGCTGTAACATTTTTACTCCGAATCTCAGTAACTTGATTAAAAATCTCATATTGCTCAGATGTTTTAGACTGTACAAACAATACTAATAACTAAAATTTACAAAAAAATACGATAACAAGTATTGAAAGAACGCTTAAGCCACGAGCTTTCGACTTAGAGATCAAACTCGAGTTTCCTAAATCGAATTCCGATCACCTATCTGCCAGTTAAATGACTCGTAAGAGGCAACTGAGGGAAAATCCTTCAATATATCCTTGGCTGCTAACAAATGCCGGGATAAATATTTTGAAAAATACCATATCAAAACACAAGGAGACTGGTGGAGGGCTGCAGCATCTAAAATGTAATGTGTCTGGCACTGAGCAGTTTGCCTAGCATGGTGCTATCCTTTATAGGTGAGCTCCTATTATAACTCTTAAAAATAGGTGGATGTAAATGATGATGATGGACGTAAATCATTATTTTGATATAGGGTATCGGATTTTGACATTGGGTGATCGTAATTACAGTCACGAGACCCGAGTTTGATTCCCAGGTGGTAGGCTCGTACCAATGGTTTTTTTTTAAAACTTAAGTACGATTTATATTATACGGCTTGGGCACATAAAGACCGCGGCGGGGACACCGCCTGTCTCATTGTCCCAAAAATGTCTTCGATAGAAGGTGGATCGAAAAAACATATGAATATTTTTTACGCTCTTTATTTTTAAAATAAATAGGTAACAAATTTACTTACGGCTTTTCGTTCTATTGCAGAAGAATCTCAATCGATTTCGGTTCCAGAGTATAAAAAATTTGAATATTGAATCCGATATCGAAGCAGAAAGATTTTAATGTCGCTAACTATTTAAGAAGTAATTTTAATATTATTGTTATTATTATTATGTTAGTCATTTTATTATGTCCGTCATTTTAATTTTATAATTTAGGTTTTCGTGATAAAAAAAGAAACTAAGAAAACATTGTTATCAAACTGTGTGAAGTCCGAAATCTTCACTAGAGCATTGTGACGGAACAATCTCATTCAAATATATTTTGGGGAAATGCCTTTGCCCAGCAATAGTCATTTACTGGCTTCTACTCTATATTACTTAAATTTCATCAACACCACCTTTATGCTTGGCATTCTACCACATTGCGTTTTCGCGGATTTTTCTGCCACGCACTTGCACTTTATGGAATGTGCTGCCATCATCGGTTTTTCCGGACCGATACGACTTAGAGACCTTCAAGAAAAGAGCTTATACCTTTCTCAAATGCCGGCAACGCATCTGCTATACCTCTGGTATTGCGGGTGTTCATGGGTGGTGGTAATCACTTACCATCACGTGAGCTACCTGCTTGTTTGCCTCCCTCTTTCTATAAAAAAAAAAAACTTTGACTTTTCTTAAATTATTTTTGTCAAAATCATTTGAGATGAAGCCCTGTGCAAAATTAAAGTTTTTTACATAATCAAGAACAGGAACTTTTGTTTTTTTAGAAATAAGAACAAATAAATATCTACTTATAGTAAATATCAATTACAAAGATAGTTAAGTTATTGTCGCCATCTTTATTTAGTATACTTGTGAATAACCTGTTAAAGATTAATATAGAGTAAGATAATGATGTTCAATAATGAATTGAAAATTGTTAATACGAATAAAATAAAAAAGAATCAATTTGGTTAATGAAGAACACGATAATAAGTTTTCCAAAAGCATCATTTGGCTTATCTATGCTAGGTATAAAACTAGAGACAGTGACAATAACAAAAAGAAATTCGTTAGCGACGGAAAGCGACGACCTAATTTCTCTTAACAAATTGTTCTAATCCATTTACCGAACTGCTAAATTGGGATGCGGAACGTGGCGACAATCAAGGAATGTAAAAAAGTGCCCCCAGTATGGCTGTTTCTTCCGTCGCTAAATTGATTACGATGTAGCGTTTTGACGAGGGCGAAATAATTTTCTTGTTATTATTTTTTTGCGACAATTACGTTGTTTTCTTATTCGACCACTCTTTTTATTCTATGAGCTTCTCTTAACATAATTAAAAAAGGGTATACTAGTTATAACTGAAATAGTCAAAAATATTTTAAGCTTTTTTTAAAATTTTCTTTGATAAATATATTTTGAGAGCCTGTCAATTCGAATCAAATACTTTTAGCACAAAATCAAATTTTCTCAAAATTCTTGATCTTATATGCATAGAGTTTAAAAAAAGGAAGGTGATAAATAACTAGATACTTACGGACCCTACACGCTTTAATCTGCCTCTATGCACTGCACTAACCCATGAAATACATCTTCGGTGGCAATAATGACTCGATTTTACAACTATCGACCTAGAGTACTTGACTTAGACATAAACGATAAAAATACAAATTTAAAAAAAAATCTTTATCACAATATATTTTTTATACTCTAAAAAAGTTATAAAATCCTTTTCCCATAATCTTTGAGATATCTATAATCTATAGAAAAGGGATGAGAAAAGGACGAGAGACCTCTATTTAGATTAATTACCATGTGAAACGAAAAATCAGAAGACTCTTTTCGGGACGCTATTTTTCGTGGCAAGGGTATTGTTCTCCCCGTAGTAATGGTACATTTCTAAATCTGCAAAAGCTGCTATTTTCCGCTAAAACATGATCATCTTTTTCGCTATTATAAGTATGTCATCTTTCTTTAAAACAAATCATTCACCTTTGTCAACGACCAAAAAATGTCCCTTAGTTGAATACGCACTCATCTATATATATACTCGTAAGTAAAATTGGAGTGTCTGTTTGTAATATTGAAAAAACCATTTTTTACTACATTGATATACGGTACATATACCAAAATAACACTTTTTTACAATTTTTTATCTGTCTGTCTGTCTGTTTGTTCCAGCAAATCTCTAAAACGGCTGGACCGATTTTAACAGGACTTTTACTGACAGATAGTGAATGTTATAAGGAGTACTTTTATTTTAGAAACATTATTAGGGATCCACATTAAGTGTTAAACTGCGGGCAAACCGCGGGAGCAGCTTATTAAGGATATAATAAGAAAAGGGACTATCCGTCTATAATAATATAAATAGATATATTTACAAATTTTGGAAGACAACAACGCCATCAATACAAGTTGTCATTTTCATAATTAATCCTCTCTAATATTATATTTAGAATCATGAGGGCCATGTGACCATCATAAGCTTCGAGCTGGCTTGCCGCATCCTCTTCGAAGTAGTAGGATGCGCACTTGGAAAGGACTGTTTCGGGAATTAGAATTTTGATATTGCAAGGGTAGATACTGTCTGCTCTCCGTCAGTACAGAAACAGTACTATTGATTAAGGTCGCGTTCATAACCTATTAGGGAGCCAACGCTGATCAGTAGTTGGTAAAACATCGAGTGAAAACATGAAACTATATACGTACCTACCCGACTTTATTGAATATCTCAGTAGCAAATAGCAATATCTCACGGCTTCATCAAAAATTACCTGCGATAGATTTTTTATGCAATAAATTTTAAAATCTACTTACAAATCTACTTACTTACTTACTTACTACTGTAGTTAAGACAATTTTCAATGAATATATCGTTTGTTTCAACTTTGTATTTTAATAAGGTATGAGCTTATAATAAAAAAAAACTTGTATTAGTTGCATTTTTAGACTTTAGACTTTAGTTTTAATTGCTCAATAATGTTGTTGCTTTTAAAAAAGCTGTAGTTTTCACGTGTAATAGGAGTGACACTTACCTTTCTTTGTACTTATGTTACACTTTGTATACACTTTGTTAGTGTGACTTTAAAATTAAATTTAAAAAACATGGAAAAATAACTGTCTGCATATGGCGAAGCTCTAATTGTCTTAGCAGACATATTGCAGAGATTTCAAAATAAAGCACCTTATCTTCAACCCGAAGTATTACATAACTACTTAACCGGCGACGGGCTCACCACCTGTCACGTTGTCCCGAAAATATCTTCGGTGAAAGGTGGGTCGAAGGGACTTAATTGTCTAGACTCTATACTTATATATATATATATATATATATATATATATATATATATATATATATATATATATATATATATATATATATATATATATATATATATATATATATATATATATATATATATATATATATATATACATATATATATATATATATATATATATATATATATATATATATATATATATATATATATATACATATATATATATATATATAGCTATATATATATATTTATTTATATATATATATATATATATATATATATATATATATATATATATATATATACTTAACGATTTGTGAAAATCTGATGTTGAACGTAGGTCTCTCACATGAAGACAATTTTCTATAACCGCTACGCATGGCAAGAGAATAGGCGATCACAGTAACAGAACCTACCACCTTAAATGCTGCTGTCTTAGTTTTGCTTGGTAATTTTCGAGATAGTTGTCCCGCTCTCTGTCTCTGTTTTGGTAGCCACGACTTGCCTCACCCACGGGAAAAATAGAAGGGGTAAATTCTTTCCGGCCATACTACACGACAAATACGCGTAGATACACATAGCCTTACTAGGTAAATCATAACATGCCTAATCAATAATATTGTTGCACTAGTATTGATTTCTTCTAGTTTCCGTTATTACGTTGCAGAGTCATTGTGACATTACATTGTTACTTTTTTTTTAAATACGAAGTGCTGACTACCGGTAACGTTGTCCCAAGAATATCTTCAGTGGGAGGTGGGTCGAAAGGACTTATTTTAAATTTATTTTAAATCGCTTATGTCCAAATTGAAGCATGCCGTGCTTCAGTTGCGAATATCCTTGCAGATTCTATAACACAGATTCATACAGGTCATGGCAATTTTCATAGCCCACTTAGCATGGAATGGCATAGCATCCTTAGACCTTACTTAATACCACCAACATTTTCCTAATATTTCGTTTCGTAAAAAGGCACGTAGGGAGCTATTTCTGTAAAAGTTCCGACTCTTCACTAACATTATCAACATTATGTATTCCGAATCGCTCACTCAATGACCGCATGACGTCATTAAATCTACCGCTCTCGCTTCCGCAGGCACGCACGGACGCTTTGCCGCGGAGATTGACACGTCTCAGGGAAGTAATGAAGCGAGCCATAATGAGGGAGGCGAGCCCTCTAACACACAATGAGGCTTATTTGTGTAACAACAAAGGCCCGCGTTGCGTACCCGCCTTAGGCTGAAGTCCCTGCTTGAGGACGAGACGCGTTTGTCTACCGATAACTAGAATTACGAATGAGATTTGGGATCTAATTGTTTATGGGTTTTAGATAATTTCTTTCGCAATCATTTGCGCAATTATTAATATGTTTATTAGGTATTGACCTATTTTATTAACTGTTTGACATAAGTTGGATGCAGATGGCTCAGGACCGTTCTATAAAGCAATCTTTACGGGATTATATGATTTATACTTTAGATAGGCTATAAGGATATTGACTGAAAAATTGATTAAAACGTTTGAGATGATTAAAACGTAACTAGATGACTTTTCCTTTTGGTTACAATTTAAGAATGCCCACCCCATTTCTTCCAGTGGGTGTCGTAAGAAGATACTAAAAGAAAATCCTTAAAAATTACCTATCCTTAAAATTTCAAGTTTACGCCGGAATATATATATATATATATATATATATATATATATATATATATATATATATATATATATATATATATATATATATATATATATATATATATATATATATATATATATATATATATATATATATATATATATATATATATATACGCCGGTTCAAACGATGAGATATCAGGGCCAGGTCATTGTAGTAAGATCGTCTTCAAACTTCTAGAAGAGAGACTGGAATTATTATAATTCTTATGGCTTAGCTGTGAAATTGCTAGATCGACAGAGGTACTGCACAGGAACTGTACGAAAAAACCGTAGAGATATCCCTGTTGAAATTGGGTCTGTCTCATTGGAAAAAGGAGAAAACAAATCCTTATTCCTAAACGGTGTTCTTGTAGGAAGATGGAGGGATAATCGTTACGTACTCTATATTTCTACAGAACACGATAATGAGATGATGGAAACTACTTTCAAAAGGGCATCTGTAGCATTGAAAACAAAGGCTATTGTCCATTATAATAATTTGATGCCAGGCGTCGATCTTCAAGATCAGATGTTGGCTTACTATCCAGTTTAAAGGAAGACGCTGCGTTGATACAAGAGGCTGTTCGTACATGTGCTGCAAATGAGCCTCACTAATGCATTGCACTTGTACAACAAATTTTCGCCGAATGACAAATTAAATCTATATGATTTTCGTTTGAAGATACTGGAGCAGCTTTTACCTAATCCTAATGATGTCAATCAACGCAATGTTTTAAAAATGAAACATGAACTCACTAAAATAGAAAAGGTCCGGGTGAGAACGAAGAAAGTAGGAAATATAACTAAAGAAACTACAGAAGTGGCCCGAAAAGAATGTAAAGGTTGCAAAGCGCAGAAAAAGAGAGAGCAAACAATTTATGAATGCAAGCAATGCGAAAATTCTCCAGATTTTTGCACAAAATGTTTCTGCCTTGCACATTCCTGAGTGTTTACTATTTAATTTTTACCCCCCGACGCAAAAAAGTTTTTAATACGTTTGACGTGTCAGTCTGTCTGTCTATGTGTGTGTGTGTATGTGGCTGTCATTTAGGTTTTTTGGAAAAGGTGATTATCAACGAATGTTTATTTTCTAATTTTGTTTTAACTTTTCTGTGAAGAAATCACCTTCAGTGATTTAATTAAACATATAATTATGATTTTTATACGTTTGATTGTATTGATAATTATGATTATATCATTGCTTCGCTTAGATTTAAGACATTTATGCCTTCTTAAACAAATAACCATTCAGTGCGTGTTATATTTTAAACTTAAGCTTATAATTATGATTATATCGTTACCTACTTTGCTCAGATTTAAGGTATTTAGGTCCTCCTTAAATAAATATATACCTTCTTAAATAAATAAAGTCACGATAGCCGAGTTGTTGGGTGGTCGGAATTTCGAGTCGAGAGACCCGAGTTCGATCCCCAGGTGGCAGTACCAATGAGTTTTAAAAAAAAACTTATGTACGAATTTCATCGTTGGCTTGGACATAAAGGCGGCGACGGGCTCACCACCTGTCACGTTGTCCCGAAAATATCTTCGGTGGAAGGTGGGTCAAAGGGATTTATTTGTCTAGACTTGACCTCTGTCTACCCCTGTATTGGGAATTGCGTGAAGATATTTATATTTATTTATTTATTATTTTAAATAAATAACCATTCAAGTGCGTGTTATATTTTAAACTTAAACTTATAATTATTATGTTTTGATACTTTTGATTGTACTCGGATCCGAAAAAACACCTTTTTCGGCATTTGGCGTGCTATGTGCCGACCACTCGGGTCCGAACAAGGTGTTTTTTTATTAAAATAATAATATTATCAACATACTTTCATCCATATTTTTAAACATACATATATACTTAATCAATATACGCTATAAAAATAATTGGTTTCTGGCTAATAATTTTATATCATTTCGTCGGCAGCAAATGTGTTAAGATGATTATAATGGACTACAGAACACATAATGCTTCACAGCATTGACCCTATCAATATTCTCACCTAGCTTCCTCCAACTCAACCAGTTTAAAAGCTCAAGTAAGAGATCTCGTTCCAGCGAGTAATCTTAGACTAAAACGCGTCAATCTCAATATGAACTTGAAATGAACACAAAGAAAGCTAGGAAAACGTAAAAAATGTACCTTTTGAGTATAACTTGAGAAATGTGGGGTGAAAATGTTAGATGGTATCCAATGATTGATGAGTGATCTGTGCATTCATAGTTATAATTTTAAAAAGTGAACAAGTCTTCTGGATAAAGGCCGGAAGAACTGCTAAACATTTCATTAATTTTATATAAACATAGGCAACTACTATCCATAACAATGACACACACACACACACACACACACACACACACACCGCTTTTAAAGCTCGCATATTGTCTATACCAATTCTCATAAAATAATACCTACAGCTATTTAAATGCAGGTAAACGTTTCGTCTCTAAATAAGAGTAGAGTTCGGCCATGTTAATTAAAGTACTTAAAGTCCATACTACATCAAAGGGTTAGTCGTAATCTCTTAAAGGGCAACGCCTGCGGTATTACTTCGAACGAGCAACATGCGGGTGTATTTCTCCGGGCTATTTAAATTTTAAACTTGGGGTCAATAATACGGGCCTTACGAAATAGTAACTACAGTGCACTTTCTATTATTTTTCATGTTATTCAATACAAAACTTTGCCTAAACTTCATTAATTTAGTATGGTATTGTTTTTACTAATTAAGACGGCGTCGGTCTTACCATCAGTCACGTTGTCCCGAAAATATCTTCAGTGGAAGGTGGGTCAAAGGGATTTAATTGTCTAGACTTGACCTCTGTCTACCCCTGTATTGGGAATTGCGTGACGATATTCATCATTTTATTTTATTAATTAACTGTAGGAGGCGACACGATAACCGAGTTGGTGCTGACCCTGCCTTTATATCTAGGAATCCTGCTTTCGAATCCCGCTAGGGGCAAATATTTGTGCGATGAATGTTTGTACTTTCGTGAAATTTACATGTATTAATATTAATAGTATGCTGTATGTGTTAATAATAATATTTGCCTTGGTCGCCTTGGTCACTAAGACGGTGATGAGTCCTGCGATGGTGGTGAGCCATCACGTTGCCCCAATCATGCTTCGGCGAAAGGTGTGTGGTCGAAATATCTTAATTGTCATTTCGAAACCTCTGTCTATCCTAGTAACAAGAATACTAGTGAAGATAAAAAGAACTGTAGGACTTACCTATTTTAATTAAATTAACCTAAATAAATTGGTAATGGTGTTGTGGTTACGGCTTATGAATAAACCACCCCCGTGGGTGTCGTAAGAGGCGACTACGAAAAAAGCCTTTAAATGCAATTGGCTACCGCTATATCCGTCTGGAAAATTTCTTGACTAAAATACAGTAGACCAATGACGGGCAGCAGCATCTAAGAAGTCTAAGGTGCCTAACACTACGATCGCCAATCCGGCTACCTAAGCGTGACGAATATGGCTAATCCTCCTGTACAAGAGAGAAATTGTTTTCTTTTACATTTTAGAATCCTGCAGCGGACTTTTACAGGTCGATATCATGATGATGGAAATATAATGGAACTCAAAAATTAAGTAAAATAAAAAAATAAATAAATATCTTCAGGCAATTCCCAATACAGGGGTAGACAAAGGTCTAGTCTAGACAATTAAGTCCCATCGACCCACCTTCCACCGAAGATATTTTCGGGACAAAATGATAGGTGGTGAGCCCATCGCCGTCGTTATGTCCAAGCCAACGATGTAATTCGTACATAAGTTTTTGAAAAACCCTTTGGTACGAGCCTGCCACCTGGAGATCGAACTCGGGTCTCTTGACTCGATATTCCGACCACCCAACCACTCGGCTATAGTGACTTTTGAAAAATTAAGTAACAATTTAATATAAAGTACAATTTGTGAACATTTTGACATTCATAATATATGTCGTTAGCTTGGGCATAAAGGACAGGCTCACCACCTGTCATGTCCAAAAAAAATGTCTCCGGTGAACGGTGGGTCGAAAGTGCTTAATTTACCTCAGTAATAGGAAAGTCGTGAAGATATTGTGTTTTCATAATTCAGAGATTTTGATTGTTATCCTCCAAAGCTTGTGAACCGCTTATGAACGGTAACTTTACAATTAAAAATTTCATGTCCGTTAAGGTGCCTGTTCTATAATTTGCCGGTACGATGGAGAAAATTGTTTCTTGCGTGTTTTCTTCTGGTTAAGTAATGATCCTGATGCTTCTGCGGTTGATCTGATAAAGGTGGTAACCGGAGGCTCACTTTTCTTTTTGACTCTGCGGTCGCTCATTTTAGAGTCTACTCGCTCGATAATGCCTTAAGTGGTATATGTTAACTGGTTTGAGTATAGTAGTAGTAGTAATGGTGCATCCAGTAGAATTAGTGCACGCATCTGTAGGAGGGAGGGTGGTGCTCTTCTTCTCTTCGGACCAGGTAACATATACCTTTTTATATTTGCATGCGGAATGTTGCGAAGTAACTTTTTCAATACAAACTTTACAATGAATTTCCGCAAAGTAACGCCTGAGTCAATTAACTATCTTTTCTCAACAAGCCAAGCAACGCAATGCTGTGTACCTGTAAGTAAATACCATGGGACGCTTTACCGGTTATCCGTGTTCATGGTGCCGGTAGCTCGGAGGTCCCGGGATAGTCAAAGTAGAAAACCACTTTTTCTACATTTTCCTTTATGTATGTTTGTTATGTGGTGTTTTCATTGTCTTCGTTGTTTTCGATTCCATCACACAAGTGAATTAGCTACTTACTTTGGGATCAGAGTAATGTATGTGATGTGTACCCCATCTATGTAAGTATTTATTATTAAATAGGTAAATAATAAATATCTTCACGCCCTTTCCAATACAGAGGTCTAGTCTAGACAATTAAGTCCTTTCGACCCAACTTCCACCGTAGACATTTTTCGGGACAACGTGATAGGTGGTGAGCCCGTCGCCGTCTTTATGTCCAAGGCAACGATATAAACGTACATAAGTTTTTGAAAAAACCCATTGGTACGAGCCGGCCACCTGGGGATCGTGACTTTTTCGTTATATAACAATAATAATAATTTTTTTTTTATTAAATAGGGAAACGTTAAATCATGATCATCGTATGTCTACGGTAACGGTACGTATTTTATTTTTCTGTCCATATTTATACGGTTAAATATATGAATACCGCCGTTTGGTTTTTTGCCATGGATGTCTTAAGAGGCAATTATTGGATAAGCCTCATAACGCTCTTTTCATAAGCATCAGTCCACCGTCAATTAATAATTACTATATAATTGGAAGGAATTTATCAACGTGGTTATAAACCCTATACACATACTTAGGAAAATGTCAGTGCACTAAGTTAAAACAGAAATGGCTACTCCCACCGTATAAAATTACAATAAATAACAAACCAGAAAATTATAACAAATATAAGCAAGCTAAGCAAAGAAAAAAATATAAAATATTAAACCAGTTACCGCATTTAGCGCAGGTTTGCATGATAAATAATTGCCATCTCTCGGCAACTACATAAACTAACTGCTAAAATACATTGCAGTATTCAAAATAGTTTTAAGATTCAAAACTTCTTAGTTTTAATAAATTACCAAAGATGGCGCTGTTCTGCAATTGTTTAGAACAGGCTAACACAGATGACGCTGTTATACTATAATTGTAGGCAACAAATGGCACCGATATTTCCTCATTTTTATCAAGACGGCACTTTTTCGACAATTATTTAGAAAAAGCCAACAAAGATGTCGCTGTTAAGTTATAAATTCAGGCTATATATGGCACCGCCAGTTTTTATTACATATTATTGTTAAAAATAAAGATTAAGAAAAAATTATTGTCACAATTAGTTATTTTACGATTTGTTTAATTATATTAAAACAAAATACCGAAGAGCCACGTACGTAATGTTTTTGTTTTCTTTTACGATACTTACCTCCATGGAACCTTATTTATATTTTACAGTTATAACAAATCTAAGTTTTAAGTTGCCTAAGTTTCACTTCTGTCGTGTACCGAATAACACGTTCTCTTTTTTCTCATAGGCTTTGTGGTTCACATCTGTTTACTTTCTCTTTGGTCCGTATTCATAAGGAAAGGAAAAGGTATTATTTTAGCAACTATGTTTGTCTCCCTTCTATATCCCTTATCTATTGTTGTATCTTCATATTTAAATAAATCAAAAGGGATTTTTTTAATCGTTATTAAAAAAACCATGCCTGCAATAAACATACTTCTTAAAAAGTTGTGTGTCTTGAAAAATACCACCACTATAAATAGATAGGCGTGCAGTGCAGCAACATTGCAGATTATCTCGTATGATTGATGCCTTTTGATTTGAGGTCCTTAACTTTGGCAAAGTCAATGTTTAGGCCATTGCTTCATCCAACCATGGTAGTTGATATTTGCTAGGTATGTTAAGTACTACTGTGTTTTATCTTAAGTCCATCTGAACACTTTTACCAATTTCCAAGAGCTCTGAATCTTTATTCTCTGTTTTTATTACTCTGTACAATTTTACGTAAATTAATTCAAGGATAGATAAAAAACAAACTGCAAATTTATCTTCGTGGAATTTATTTTTCATTACGTCAATGAAAGATTACAGTTTCTTAACAAAAAAAAAATAACGTCGCACGCTTTATAATTACACTGTTAAAACCATTGTATCTCATCTACGGCAAAAGTTAGGAATCAAGAAAAAAATATAACAATCATGGCTGAATTAATTGTACCTAGCTATTAACTTATATCATCAAACATAAGGCTCAATATGAGCTAGCAATGGAGATCCTCGACTAGCGGCCCTTACCACTGTATTAATTGACAAGGAATTCGTTAGTGTTAATTTAAAAGTCGAAATAAGTTTTTCAGATATTTTAATTCATTTTGATATCACAGTAGGCAAAGACCGGGCGAAAATCAGAAAATACACTAAAATAGCATGCGTGTAACGTAACTTTTACAGGTTATTTATCATCCTCAGCGCGAACTGAAATTGAATCGACAGTAATCTTGATATAGAAGAAACAATACAATCAACAATATCGGAAAATAATTTCATCATGTAGGTTACAAGTTACGTTTAAATTGTACCATAAATCAGTCTCACTCACAACATAAACGAATGATATAAAAATACTGCATCAAACGATATGGTGTCCACTATCATGCTCTCATTGTAATAATCAGACAGTCATAGTACATACATTTGTAATTAGCTTCACAAACTATTTGATCGACGTTCACCTAAGAAAACGATCACGTCTAGAATAAGTTAATGAACTAAAAATGCCCTAATTAGTCAATACAATTACATTCAACAAGGCATCATCGTTAATCTTTACAATAATTATTGGATTTTCGTCACTAGTATGCGCGACCGCATTTTCCTAAGTTCATTCATTACATTAAATTAATAAAACTAAATTCATTGACTATCACTCATGCTTTACAAAACAGATTTTAGCTACGGAACAACACTCACAGACATCAGTGATCTAATACTTAATAATACAAATCTAGTTCTTTTTTTAATCACAATCAAGTGCTGAATGAAAGGAAATAATTCATAATATTGGTCATTAAGAATTAATTGGTCAAAAAGATATGTTCAACGTTATAGCGTAACAATGCTGTGCATTTATTGAAACATTTTGATATTCGAGTAATGATATGGATTTGTAGTAACAACCAACAGGTGATGGTTGAGGTCTCTATTAGGTCAGCGTTGAAGATTCCTGCCTTCTCGCTGATAAATTTGCGCATGTTGCTCCGGAGGTTAGTACACATATATCTGTTTGAGTTGAGGCTTGAGCTCAGGGGGGATCGTGTAGACCTCCTGTTCGGGCTTCTTCTTCACAAGTCGCTTCCAGCGACCGCCAATATTCTTGCGAAGACTGCGGAAACTTGCCCGTTCATTACCGATCGGCTGCATCAAGTTGTCCTAGAAGAAAAAATAAAAAATAATCTTTATATAATTTTACTTTAGTTTCGACTTAATCTATTCTAGAACAATGTGAAAATGTAGTTCATGTTAGTTTAAACTTGCTGTGAGTATGTTTTGTAGTAAGTCTTTATTTCTAGCTATTACACAACCTAACGTTCACGGTGTAATAATAATCGGTTGCTAGAGCAACGAATGTGGAAAGAAGGTCGTTCTTAGCAAACGTCGAGTTACCATTTTGTCGCGCGAACTTTTTGTTCAACTATGCTCTAAATAAACCTTGTCATTCTATTGTGATTGTAAAAATACAATGAATTATATTGTTCAAAAAACAACGGCTCGTGTCTTTTAATGCAATGTCTAGGAAGCTAACTAAAGCAAAAGTGTAAAATAATCTTGAGGCCATGCGAGTATGTGGCAAGCCTTGAATACACTATTCAAAGCCACATTAGCATTCTCTGCTTCCTGGTGCGGCGTCTCTATATGGGTGGTCGTTTAGACATACTCGCATATAAACACAGATTTACGTACTTCTCGATTGGGTGATTCTGTTAGTATTATTCAGGCCTCGGGAAGTGGCAATCAGAGCGCGATATTGAGGTTAAAGTGTTTCGCGAGATTGCAATTTCGAGAGTACATGACCATTTGCATTAGCCTTCTTTGTTCGTCAGACGGCAAAGAAAGAAGGTCGATCAGTTACAACATGTTCGCCTTGTACAGCTTTCTACTCAGCGAGCGTGTCCCGACATTTAAATTTATTTTGCACTTAGATATCGTGACCATGCTGAGTAGGTAGCATAACTAACTCTCTCTTGCGTGGCGGGGACGTGGGTCGGACCAGTCACGATTTCTTTCAATGCATAATATTCTAAACGGACAACTTTTCGTATTGTTTGAAATGTTAACGCGACGATTGAATTTAAAATTTTAACTGAAAAGTGAATGCAGCTGGGCAGCACGGCATTAAAATAACATTGGGGTCAAGTATAACTCAGTAACTGGTTATGTTTTTTTTATATTTTTAGCCGAGTAATAAGAAGTTTTATATTACCGAAATAGATTACTAACCTGATCGTGCGGATAGACGTAAGGCGGGGGCAGCGGCGGTGGGAATTGCCACAGGGGCTGCTGGCGAAAGGCAAGAGGCTCTGGTTGAGGCGCCGGTGGAGCCTGGAGTACCTCAGCAGGATGTACGGAGGCCGAATGTTCCTCCCGCTTGCGCAGCTTACTGTGAACGATGCGTATCGCCATCATAGTACCGTTATTTCCAACCATTGTTGTAAACGGTCCTTCAACGCAAGAATAACTAAACACACTGGGCTGGATAACAGGTAACAAGTTCCAGTCAGGCAGTCACAACATTTCAACTACACAGTTTTCACTCACAGCCGTATAGCGGTCTTATCGACGCGCGTAACTAATACTAATTTAAATAAATTATCACAATTATTTTAAAATCTATTGCACATATCACTGCTCCTAGGAACGCGCGGTAGACCGCGTTAGGCGAGCTTCAGCTGCGCGGTGACTAGAATGTTATTGTAAAGAGTGGCCGGCAGGTGCCTAGCAAAGCGCTCGCTCGTGCCAAACGACCTCTACGGAGTACTCCATGCGTCTGAGTTGAAGTGGTGGGGCGTTCATGGCTTTTATATAGAATCGTCTGTCGCGGCGCCAGGGAGGGGAAGGGACGCGAGGGGAGGGTGATTGCGACTATGTGGCCGTTTTCCGCGAAACGCTACGGATGGAAGCGATGCCGTTTGACGACGCCCGTCGCTCTCGTATCGTAATGCCAATGACGCATCGGCAGCCGCACCGTTGGTTTGTCCTGCTTACCGGTGCCATTAAACCAATCCGTATAACATTTGATAGTAAAACTTCCTATGATTTTGGTAGATTTTATGGCTGTGAGTGAAAACAACATCCATTCGTATCCAGGTGTTAAAATATGTTAAAAATATACTTGCGTTGAATACCACGTGAACAATAGTGAATAGAAACAATAAAAATAAACTTAAAATAAGCGTATCATATTTATACAACTAATGTATCAAAAGTGTACTTATACTTAATTTATTAATGTTAATTGTAAATTTATGCATTCTTATAATAATTCTTGTTATTAAAGTAATCGGTTAACCTGTATTGATCCTACTGATAATAATTTATCAGACGGTGACAATGTACCGCATTTCACCATTAATAGGGTTCAAAGTCCACATAATGCAGTACAACGACGCACAGTTTCTATAGACATTAACTCACAGCTGGATCTATGGTTAACGCATCCGTAGCTAACAGTACGACTGCATCTCTTTCCGGCAAATACTTGCAGGCGCGTAAATAGAAAGGAGGAGCGTATTTTGCACTTTCGTCTTCGAAATCCAAAGTAGGGCTGCAGGGCAAGGGAGAGCGGGAAGGTGCAATGCCCTTAGTCCGCTCTCAGCTTAAGCAAGCCTCTGGGGCTTTGACTTGAATGTAGGATAAAAAATACAGGTAGTTTATACCCTTGACAACAGTTTTAATATACCTATGCCAAGAACAGTATTTCAAATTATATAATATAAAATATTCTTCAAATTTATTGGTTTAATTAAATGTAATTACTCGGCAATAATCTTACGTTTATTGTTCTATAAGCGCATCAGAAATATTGTCACGTTTGTTCTGATTCTGATACATTACAAAACCCAAGTTTCAATTTAATTTATGTCATATATAACATTATCAACTTATATAAAGTCATGCTCCGATGTTTTATCTTGAAACGTTCTGAAATTGCGTGGTGACATTAGAGCAGATTTAATTTATACACCGCAATGACATGTATGAACGTTTGACATCGAAACCTTGGCGCAATAACGAGTTCTCTGTTTTGACTGCTGCACGAACGCTACGACGTATACGTCTGTAATATGAAAGGCGTCGGGTTGACGTACCTTAAAACGGTTAACGATAAAACAGAGTTTATATTTAACATTTATAAAGGTGAAAGTGATGAGCGCGAATTATCGAAGTAAATGTATCGACTTGAAAGAAAAAAAAAACAACAAGTTTCGCTTGTTATATAACGATACAAAAATATCTGCACGATCCTAAGTTACGTTCGCAAGAAAGTCTTAAATATCTGGCGTGATAATGTTTTCACTTTTAACCGAAAACACGTATTGACCTCTACTTGCGTCAATCGGAGGCTATCTGTAAAATAAGAGGTCTAGAAAATGTGTTCCCAAATTATAATAATAAAACTCCAGATTGTGTTAGAACACGCAACATTGATAAGTGATACTCATGTATGTTAACAATTAACTAAATATAGAATAAAACAATAAAACTAAAATTATAGAATAGTTTCCTTCTTCTATTTCAATTAATCTAATTTCTTTTATAATAATAAAAGAGAAAGCGAACGTTTATTTGTCATAGATATAGGTCCACATTGGTTGCCATTAGTGATTTTCGTCAGCTTAATCCTGTGACTAAGTCATCAATGCAACCCATAAATAAAAGAGTTAGATAACAAAATACACTTTCAAAAAAGCTAGAAGAAAATGTGATCTACATTCTTCGATCAACACACTCACACAAACACACTCAAGCTCATGATTTCAAGCTTTGTTATTAGAGCAAACAATAACAATTATAAGTTTGAAGATCACAGAAATCATTTACAGACTCGATTACGGAACGATAAAAGCGTTCAAGAAGAATTGATAAAATTATTAGTTGTGCTCATTCGATTGGGAAGGTTGACGTCAGCGTCCTGATGAGAGTCAACAGGGGTACCTTTTTAATAATGACAATATAACACAGAGGGAATGGGAAATGCTCTAATGATAATGAACAATGATTGGTCGCAATGAATATTTATTAACCTGAAACATGAGCATTTAAAACTACGCACACAAGTTCATGGATATCAATACTCGTATATTCACCAGAAAATGAAGGGAGATAATAATATTAAATTAAAGAGAAAAAAGTTTAATCACAAAAAAGTTCAGAATTAATATGCTTTAAAAATCAATAAAATTGCGTAATAGAGATAATATTAATTGAATTTAAGTTGATAAGAAATTATTCATAAATAAATAAAATAAAATAAATATCTACACGCAATTCCCAATACAGGGGTAGACAGAGGTCTAGTCTAGACAATTAAGTCCCTTCGACCCACCTTCCACCCAAGATATTTTCGGGACAACATGACAGGTGGTGAGCCAGTCGCCGTCTTTATGTCCAAGCCAACGATATAATTCGTACATAAGTTTTTGAAAAACTCATTGGTACGAGCCTGCCATAAATAATAATTATTATTTTTTATAGTCACGATATATATTTTTAGTCACGATAGCCGAGTTGTTGGGTGGTCGGAATTTCGAGTTGAGAGACCCGAGTTCGATCCCCAGGTGGCAGTACAAATGAGTTTTTCAAAAACTTATGTACGAATTTCATCGTTGGCTTGGACATAAAGGCACGACGGGCTCACCACCTGTCACGTTGTCCCGAAAATATCTTCGGTGGAAGGTGGGTCAAAGGGACTTAATTGTCTAGACTTGACCTCTGTCTACCCCTGTATTGGGAATTGCGTGAAGATATTTATATTTGTTCAAATAGCCCACTGCTGGGCAAAAATTTTTTTTATTATTTTTTATCAAAATATCTTTCCAACCATCTTACCAACCAAAATATCTTCGGTGGAAGGTGGGTCGTAGGGACTTAATTGTATAGACTAGACCTAAATAATATAAGATATTTTTTTATTTATTTTATCTTCGCTCAACTTTCCCATCCTGGAGTAGACGGAGGTCTAGGTGATTTTCATCGATGCTTATTTGGGACAACGCGGCTATTGGTCAGACTATCGCTGTCTCAATGTCCAACGCAACGGTACCACATACATACATATATATTTACATATATGCCTCGGGTTCTCTTGACTCGTATTCCAATCACCCAACCACTTGGCTATCGTGACTATATAATCGGCTCGGCTATTGAAAGTTTTTTTTTTTTATTGATAAAAGTTCCCAAAAACACATTAATGAAAATATATGAAACACCATCTAAATAATAAATTGTATACATTAGACTTATTATCATGCAATGAATGTATAAAACACATAGGATAAATATTATTTTCAATCTAACCTTTCAAAGAGCAATTAATTGAAAAATATGAAAAAAAAAGGTCGTCGAATTTGTAAGTGCCAATAAAAATCATTGAGCATCATTACAAATGTTTTAAGCAACTGTCTGACTTACTAAACTATTACAAGTATACAAAATTATGTTTTAAAATCGGTGAATAAGGTTTTGTTTAAACTAAAAATTTATATCGGATTACGACTTTTGTTAAGAATACAGTACCGTATTAAAATCGATGCTACGCGTAGTCCGTCGGTTGGGGTTTTTGGCACGAATATCAAATGAATTAATCGTCTCTGTGTGTGTGTGTGTGTGTGTGCGCATGTGTGTCCATGTGTATGTACCTTATCTCCGATACATATGTGTTAAAGTTAATCTTTAATTTGTTAAGGTACTATTCTCTCGAACTTACCCTTGGAACTAAATTTGGTAAATTTTACTTCGATGTTATTAGATTCGATAGTGTTTTAGTGAGGTTTTGATTGATCAACTTTCACTCATTGTCAACCTTAACGACAACGTTTAATCTAATATACACCTTCTTTTGAGTTCATTACAGTCTAAAAAGCCATGCGCAATGAGAATGAAATGTGAATTGTATGCGTTTTGCTCTGTCAACTCTGTTCTCCGGACTGGGAAAAATTGTTTCTAGATACAGTTTGTTTTAAAAGTACATGTACATATTTACGTACACATTGCCATTATGGTTATATAAACAAAAGAAAGTCCCAACTCCCATATGCAAGAATATTCTCGCTTGTGTATAGATTAACATGTTACTAATAGGTAATAAGAGAAGGTTGAAACCCGGTTCGTTGCAATAACCTTCTCAAGATTAAACTTTTGAATTAGTAACCAACCGGTTTTGTTTTTTTTTAATTTCTTGTCCTTTCACATGTACATTAACGAACTGGTTCAATATAGAACTATGGCGACTATCATATTTTTGCTGAGCTTTACTAATTTTTAATTATAAAACGGATGTTTTAATTAACTCTGACAGATATTATTTTTAGTTGTTAATGGCGTCGTGCAGATATGAATCTAGTCAAAATCAAGATGATATTTTTACTTATGTTAGATAAAATTGTAAAAAAATATATACTTAGGTAGTTTTGAAGGCATTGTACGACCGACCGCGACCTTGCCTTTTCATACGCTCATCGATCAGGTCCTAATAAATATTAATTTACTCGCTGTAACTACACTGTTTTGTGGTTTTAAATAGAATCTCATGTCGAAGAAAATCGAAAATGAACGCTGTAAAGTGTCGATATTGCAAAATTATAATCAACTATACAGTCCAGTTTTTTTTCGTGTTAACTGAATATGAAACGTCTGTAGGTAAATATCATAGCTGGAGTATGACGACCAGGAATTTACCTTGACAACACAGAAGACAGCCTTGGAACAATATTGGAGTAATAGCAAACGGGTTTGTCAATGATAACATACAGACATGATATTCGTAACAAGAATAAAACTGTACGAGAAATTATTTTAAATCTCCTCAGAGGCCTGATAGGACTTGGCCAATATTAAATATTCGGTATAATCGCGTCCAGCCAGAACACAAATGACACGCTTATCGGTTACGTCAATGTAAGTGAGCATTTCGAATTACCCGCGCTCGAATGGGTTGTTCTTGTCACTCCCGCAGAGGCAGACGATAGTCTTTTTCACAGAGAGTACGATCAGTGAGTTGTGCTCCAGTACAACGCCGACTTCGCAGTTTTCCTCTTTACACTTCATCGCCTCGACGGCGATCGGAGCGAAGAGCATCGAAAGGCGTGCACAGACACTAGAAACGGGGAGTGTTGGGGCGGCTGCGGCAAAGCGCCAACGAGGGGCGCACGGGCGCGCGTTTTGGCGCAGACTGCCGGTCAGCCGTCGTTTTCATACGGCCAACTCGACGGTGACTATTTGACTGCCAGTGCCGCGCTCGTGACGCCGCGCCGCGCCGCGCACCGGTGGGTGGTGTACACCTCTCCCGTTACCTTATTGCTATGTTATGGGGACTCGACCTCGCACCGTGAAAGCCCTCATTTACACGTTAAGTTGCCCAACTTGTACGTGCACGCAAAAGTTCACGACTAAGCGAATCCGGCACCGATACAATTCGACACAGCTCTGAATGTCACTATTCAATTGTTACTAACGGTATTGTATTTTCAGGTGGAAAATGCGATTTATTACACATGCTAATTGTCTCGGCGAAGACGCCTTTGTTACGCGAACATCGTGGTTTAACTGAAAACAGTCGGACGTCAACGGATGTCGACTCAAGTGTAGCATACATACATAACAAATGGTCGTGGTTTCAAACCGGGAGTCAGCCGATCCGGTGTTGTAGTTAGTGCACGACAGAATATTTAAACCCGTATAATATTGTAATTGCCCTCGTTACGCATCATTGCTTATTTAGAACATTATATGGATATCTATCGACTACGCCTAAGCTATTGCTTCTTACAAGCGATAAGAGGAAAGATAGGAAAGATGACAAAATGCACAAAGATTAATGAAAGGCCGGTAATTCGCGCCAAGCTCTCGAAATCAAGCTTATAGACTATGTTAAACCGTGCTTTGACGTCAAAGCTTCATCATTATACAATGCTCTCTAACCCGGTATCATTATGTGGCGATTAGATAAAATGCAGTTACGTAAAAAAAGGTTTTCATAAATTTATTATTAAACATCCACCATTCTTTAGAAGCAAACACTTTGCAATAACTATCATCAATTTCATAACGACCAGTAAAAGTACAGTGTAGGACATAGGTCACTCCCCACGGATCATAATCGCCATAACATTTCATAATCGCCATAATATTTCATAATCGCCACACTTACCATGTAAATTAGCAATCACAGTACCATACACATTGAACCATAGACGCTGCCTGCTTATGGTCAAGTATTATTTGAGATGGCTATCACGCCATCTGTGTATATATATATATATATATATATATATATATATATATATATATATATATATATATATATATATATATATATATATATATATATATATATATATATATATATATATATATATATATATATATATATATATATATATATATATATATATATATATATATATATATATATATATATATATATATATATATATGTATATATATATATATATATATATATATATATATACATATATATATATATATATATATGTATATATATATATATATATATATATATATATATGTATATATATATATATATATATATATATATATATATATATATATATATATATATGTATTATAAATACAGTATAGTTCTATCGCCTATCATTGAAGAAGAAATAAGATCAGCAGACACTCAGAAAACTATACTTATCCTAGCTCCTGTCTTTATAATAAAAACCCTTTTCCACATCTTAACAGTGAGATGCTTTGCTTTGATTTTTTTAAACTATTTTCATTTCATTATTATGAAAACTATATGTCAATAGAATAGTCAGAAATATAATCTACTATGATACAAATTATATAATGTGATAGATAATTTATCTCGAACAAAGGCGGCTCTAACTCAACGTAACTAAACAGGCTGTGAATGTCATGAGACTGTGCGCTTTTCCTGTTAACGTTTTTGCCGCCCTCGGGAAAGAGAAAGCTGGTGGTTCTTACGTCACAGCAGCAATTAACGTTATTCTTTTTTATAAACTTTTAGAAACACTAGGAACTTTAAAAATACTTTTACTAGAAAAGTTAAATTATATGACGAATCATGCTTCATTGGTTGGCTAAGGAGGTGATTTTTTTATTAAATGGGTAATTGGTAATACCAACGGGTTTTTCAAAAACTTATGTACGAATAATATCACAACCTGCCACGTTGTCCCAAAAATATCTTCGGTGGACGGTGGGTCGAAACGACATAATTGTCTTGACCTCTATCTACTCCTGTATTGGGAATGGCGTGAAGATTTTTGTAAAAAAATACGTCGATTGTTGCAAATAGTGAACGAAACCAGACGGACGGAGAAGTTTGGCGGGATGCCAACGCCTAGTGCCGATATACATTGGTGTTTTGGTTCATTGTTGTGTAATTTTTGTTTTAATTGCTGATAAAATGACGTCCACGTATACTATAAACGAATAATTCTTGTGAAAAGAAATAAATTTTACCACTGGACAGACAGTTGGCAGGTTTTTTTCTTCTTCCTCATACGTTAACGCTGGAAACATATTTACATAACATGTCTAAACTTGACACTTAAATTCCTAAGTCGATATTGAATTATATTTTTGATCGAAAAATCAATAGAAGTTAATATGCCACGTAAACAATATTTTGAATATTACATTTCTAAATTACAAAGTGTAATTTAAAAGAATATGATCATATGAAGAAATATTATTAGAAATATTACTTTTGTGACTATAGCCGAAAATATTGTAAAGAAATATAAAAATGTGGCATAACTTTTCGGATTATCATCATTATTTAAGTATCATGTTGAAATATTATTATATTAATGTATTAAAGTTATAGTAGTTTTAAAAAAAGTTATCGTTGTTGAAGGAGAAGAAATCACGCTACATTAGCAGATTTTTTCAGTTATAAACCAATCGCGTATGTCTCACATCAGTTAGAAATTAGAACGAGAGTTAAACAATTTGTTGTTGTCTCTGCTCTGAGTAAATGAGCGTATCCCTTCGCGGAAATAATCAATTAGCACTTAAAGGACACGCTAAATTAAAACTAGTATTAATGAGTTAGAACCAGTGTAAAGTAGTAAGTAGTTAGCGTATACAAACCGTATAGGGTTTCAGTAATGTTATTCGAAGCTTATTCTAGGCCGTTGAATAATTGATTATAAACTAACATTTACTTTTGAAACGTTCTATCAATATATTATGTAAACATTGGTATATTCGATGACATCGATGAAGCGACGTAACTATGGAAAATATAAGTAAATCGCTTCGTATCCTCATAAAATCAATAGTTTCATTTCAGTACACGGACATTCTAAATGCGTAAAATATCATCAGCAGCTGTACTTCCATAGAATCCTGAGAGTTATAGATAGGGAATAAACTGTAACGACTAATCTTTCTCATTGTTGAAGTATGTACAGCATATAAAAACAGGCAGAATATAAACATTACTTTTTTCTTATAGTAGTTACTTCGTATTCCTTATTTCTGCTTTCGTTTTCGTTAATCTTTTAATTTCAGTTTTTCTTCTTCTGGTCTCTATTTAATTTTAAATGCCGATGTCACATTCAAGTTTTCAAAGTCCCCTTCTATTATGTCGCGTGACATTGAATATATTTTTGGATCGTTCGATTCCGTAGTAACTAATTATTTCCTTATTAAACTACAAAGTTATACAATTCCTAGCGTAGTATTTAAAGTAGATTACGATTTTAAATTAGTAGTTAGCTGAATTTTCTAGCTGGCAGCAGACCGTGAAGTATATGTAAGTAGACAGATAGTGGGTGGTAAACAAGTGATATTTGATACTGATATCACTAATATAATTGCAAAACGTGGTAGTAATGGAAAAGCAAACCATCCTTATTAAATGGCCTATCATGCGTTACACTATTCAAAAGGCGCTAAGAAATTGTCCTACGACGATTCGGAGTAGTCTGTCAGTAGATCATTCTTAGAATAGTATGATAAGTTAAAGCATTTGATTTTGAAATGTGATATACCTGTTAGTGGTTATGTGACATAATCGTATTATGCCAGTCATTATGTATGCAAAAACCCATGTTAAATAAGAATCCACAATAACACAGCTCCGGTGAATAGTGGGTCGAAAGAACTGAAGGATACCTCTGACTACTGCATTGGTAATGCTTGAATACATGTAATGTAAATAAAAACGTCAATAGAAATGGTATAAAGTATTTTTAATGGTGAAATATAAAATTAGCATTTTAATTTATGAATTTTCATATTACTTTACCGTTATATTCAAAATGTTATCTAGTAAGAATTTTTAAGTTAGTAATGGTAAGAGAAAAAAACTATATTTAAAATAATGATATTTAAAAAATGGTTAGCAAGCGTTTAGATATGGGCATTTAAACAACGGATTGCTAAGTCACTAAGGTAATCAATAATGAGAAAATATCAAATGAGCAAATATATGATCTTCCATTTACTATTTACTTCATATTTACAATGAAAATTACAATTATAAAATGAAAATTGAGGAAAAAATTATGAAGCTCATTATGCTTTATATTTATTCATTGAGAGAATAAAGCAAATACTTTATATCAATAAGCACCGATTCTACTTACCACATTTGATATACTTACAATTTTCTCAACACTTTCCTAAATGATCGTTTCAGTATATTTACAATAATCATTGTAGGAAGACTTTACACAAAATATTAATATAAATTATGTTTTAATTGCTCGTCAATTTCTTTATAATAAATATATTTCACTATTATATTAAAACTATTTCAAAGTATATCACAATATTGATAGATGTCGAAAAAAATAAAATCCTGCACAGCTCACTAATTAGCACACTAAAGAAATTGTTAGAGGTAACGAAAGAAAATAAATTACCTTCTACCCTCTA
The DNA here is from genome assembly GCA_029286605.1 of Sericinus montela. Classification (NCBI taxonomy): domain Eukaryota; kingdom Metazoa; phylum Arthropoda; class Insecta; order Lepidoptera; family Papilionidae; genus Sericinus; species Sericinus montela. The sequence continues at coordinate 1,264,589 of JAGSMR010000027.1, forward strand.
AATATTTTTATCGGGTGAGATATAGATGTCGGAAATTCAAAATAGTTGTTGGCACTTGCACCTTAATATATATAATACTTATAGATAAGTTTTGCATTAGAAACTTTCTAGGATTTCATGATTGACCTAGTAAAATAAAAAAAAACTCATTTGACTTTTACTTTCATGTGTTTCGCTTCGCACGTGTAACTGTTCGTCTAACGTTATAGTTGGATCTGACAACATGTGTTTGACCCACATTCACAATTGCACCGTTTCATCGTCACATTCATGTTGCCATTCAATTACTTGATTATATAAAAAATTCGACGCAGTAAAACTGTATCGCCGGGCGATCAGCCGTATAGCACAGTTCAACGCCTACCTCTAATAAATCTAGTTGCAAACAAGACTGTTGCGTTATATTTAACAATATAGTTCATAATATGTTATTTTGCTATTTTTTACACTGTGTTTTATATTGTTTAACAATACTTTCCAAAAAAAACCTACGCCTTGTTCGTATTTACACCCAAATACGAAAATAATAACTTTTGTTTAAGCATTCAATCGGTATGAACTAAGAACCCGATTTTTCTAAGCTACTGTTCTACTATTTAATTTTTTTTCTAAGCTAGCATTTTCTGTCTTGTATTGTTTGAATGTTTACAATTCTAGTTCATTATTCCCTGCCGTTTTATTAGTATTGTATTATGAGCCTTCTAATAAAAAGGAAACATCCAGCCCTTAAAGGATTTTTTTAAATTTCAGTTTCAAACACTAAAATTTGAATATGTACTGCGATATAATCTTTTTGCATATAATGTACCTACAAATTGATCATTCAAAGCAGTGATAGTGTGTACCCCGTTTACAATGGGTGAAACTGAGGTTATATGTAATTGCAGTTTGTCAAAGTCCTAAGCTCATTTTCCGTATCCTTAAGATCTTTGAGATCGTTATTAAAAAACCGCGCAAGTGGCTTAAACCTAGTTATTGGTTTAAGTATTACATTACATAGTGTTATGAATTGCTCATTTCACCATATAAAACTCTATGTCTTAACAATAGTCCCTTTTTTAATTATATTAAATTTCTGAGCACAATTTATGTAGGAATTACTATTATGAAGGTTTTTATGCTTTCCTACATTAAATTAAAGATTTTTGAGACTATGCTTACACTTAGCAAAACGCATAACATTTCGTAGAGACGAAAAGAGTACTTTGTTGTTATAAAAAATCATGAAAAGCCTGCAAGTTTCTCCTGTATGTTATTACTTTTCCGCCGAGGTAGTGGCAAATTCATTACTCAAAATTCAAAATTGAAATTTACAATTTAATTCTGTAGCCAAGAGACCCAAGCTATGAATATCGGGTTAGGCACCCTAAGTCCCATGGTTACTGTGAAACATTTACAGAATAGTCTTGGAAGGAACCACTAGCACATATTCTTGTACCACGTGGTACCAACAACTAACGAAGTTTTGTTAATGTTAATGGAAAAAATTCAACAAAGAAAAAATTTTTTTGATTATATGGATTAAAAATTACGTTAATTCTATTCTAGTTTTTTTAATCTAAAATAAATAAATATAAATATCTTCACGCAATTCCCAATACGCAAGTCCCTTCAACCCACTTTCCACCGGAGATATTTTCGGGACACCGTGACAGGTGGTGAGCCCGTCGCCACCATATTTTGTAATATGGGTAAGATTTTACTACTTAACCAAGATATTTGTATAAGTAATTGTTTTATTTGCATAAACTGTGATAAAAATAGTACCAAATGAAAATAAATGAAGCTCAACGCTAGTTTTTGGCTACATCCTTGAAGCCACAGACATAATGTGACTCGGCCGTTCTATCGCCTTGAACAAATAATTACTCCAAAATAGTATGCGCCGCGTGCTTATGTCATCGTGCAGATGTTTTGCTACTTGGATGATTGTTTTTATTATTGTGAAGCTTTTGTGTTTACTAAGGCAAGCTTTTTTGGTTTATCGTATTTCTTAAATAAAGCCGTACCTATTTTGAACTTATTTATTGACAAATATCATGTATTTAAGTTTTTTTTTATACTATTTATCTTAAATATTGTTGTTTTGTTACATGATAGAAATGTGCAAAGTAAGTAATGAAAAAAAAACTTTTATTTTGAGAATTAATATACTCCCTTCAACAAACTGGTAATATTAATTACAAATTAAAAAAATATTGATAGTAATTACGGCTGTGTCATAAAAGATGAATTTTTATCTCATATATTCAAAATCTGAGGATATTTATTTGTTGAAAAGAAAACAGTTTGCGTTAGGGTCAATAAATGTATCAATTCTTTATTAATAGGACTGCAAAGCATAATATTATCAAATAAAAATACTATCCAAATTAATTAAATCAAAAAATATGATGTGTGTACTCTGCAACATACTAGAAATTCGATATGTCTACAACAAAACATTTGATGTTACTTAATAATTATAATACAGATGATAAACATATTTTGAGAAATCAAAGAACAATGACAACAAGGAAGTTGCCATGCTTCACAATGACGATGATGCAGGTTTCGAGATAAGTCATACCCCTTAAAGATTGTTCGAAAAAAAATGTTTTTATCTTAAATGATCTTTTAAATTACTGCGATTGTCATATTGTTATTATAACTTATTTAGCTAAATACATCCGTGGTTAACGAGTCTTGGTAGCCATGATAGGTCAAAGGCGAAGTAGTTACTTAGATACTTGGTTTCTTATAATTCAGTGAAGTTGATTAAATTGTGAACTTGTATGTAACTGATTTTGAAGAAAAACGAATTAGTCTAATAAAAATTCGAAATATGAGGTCTGACAACTATTACTGGGGAAGTTCCAATATTTAAATTTCGAAATAATTTAAGTCACGATAGCCGTGTGCTTGGGTGATAGGAATTCGAGACAAGGGACCCCGAGTTCGATCCCCAAGGCTCGTGCCAATTTTTATCATAAACTTATGAACGATTTATATCGTTGGCTAGGACATAAAGGTGGCGACGGGCTCACCAGCTGTCACGTTATCCTAAAAATGTCTTCTTCGGAAGGTTCCCAGCTTCGAAAGGATGTAATTGTCTAGTCGACCCTTGTACTGAAAGAGAATGGCGTGAAGATAAATTTTTTGAAACAATAATTACTTTTTTATCTTTACGCATTTTCCTAAAACTGGGATAGACAATTAAGTTTACTCCACCCATCTTTCACCGAAACTTATTTTGGAACAAAATAAAAGTTGTTGAGGCTATCGCCTTAGTGTCCTAGTGTAAGGGCCTAGTGTAATAGATAAATTCTCATATGATATGCCTAACGCGAGTGCAAACACTCATATTCAGCACACAGATGATTACCCCTAGCGGGATTCGAAGACGCAAACCCTAGCTTCGTTACCTACGGGTTACTTCCAACTAGGGTATCGGGTCGTTTAATAAGGTTAAAATTTAATCTTCAAAACAATTATAAAGTAAAGACTTTCCCTACGGTTAATAGTTACGGGTAGTAGTTGTTAGTCTACGAGAATCAGTTCATAATGTCTGGTTTCAAAACTGAGACAATTCTAAATGGGAATTACACAATTGGCTGGGAATGCAGCGATTTGCGAAGACGTTAATCCTGAAAGTTTGCCAAACTACGAATGCATCGCGTATATACGAAATAAATATGAATAGCTTCATATTCTATGTCCCTTTGATACTTTATAAACAAAATAGATCTTTCTAGAAATTTTGAGTTTATTTAATTGGTATGATCAATAAATATATGAGGACTACTTTATTCTAATTCAAATATTTACACTAACATCCACCACTTGAACATGATATGATTTATGACGACGTAATTTGGCACGATTCCGTCTGCGTATTTTGATTTATCTAATCCGTAATCGTAACTAATCTAGCTCTATCAATATATCATTATTTTTGAATCGTTCTACGTTCACTATACGTTTCATACGGAACTAAAATATTTACAATCCGCTTCCATAACAACTTACAAAGTACGATAGAAATTATTTTAACCTTCTTTTCTAAACAGTTTACGTCTTCTTCTTCTTCATCTTTACAGCTTATTACTATTTAACATACCTCTCATAGATTCATAAATAGATTGCCACAAAGACGGGTCCTGCGCCACCTGTATTAATTGACTCTGCGTAACATTATGCAGATCGTTCCTCCATACTGTTTGGAGGAGAGCAGTTTTCTTAGAAAGTAGAACTATTAAATTACAAATATTACATAGGTATGTGGCAGTTTTGTAGTATTATTTAAAAATTAATTAATAATTTTATAATAAGTAATATTTTGAATTAAAATTATACAAAACGCAGAAAGAACATGAAAACCTAAGCATTAATTTAATTATTATTAAGCATATATTATTTAGAATAAATTCAGTTACTTACTTTATTGTTAGAGCCAGCAGCACTATGATGAGCCCGACAAGGGCCATGGCAATCACAACACCGCATATCATGTAATTCGCATCATTCGGGGCATCTGTAACAAACAATTTTATACATTAGATTGTATAGTATAAAGTTGATGTTTCTGTACACTTAAATATCAATTAGGTGAATTCCGGGAGAGATCGTGATTTAGTAATACGCAGAGTACAAATAATTTTTATCAATTGCAATAGCAATACCTCTACAATGTTGGGCGTAGTTAGTTGAATTTCCTAAATTTCTAGATTTTAATGAGATTCTCCGGCCAATCTGTATTTATCATTTTCAATAGTTAGCAAGCAACTTATTTTGTATTTCCATAATATGTCCGAACATGCTTTTTGTAACTTGATAAAACACACAAAACTTATTATCCTAAAAAAACATTGGAAATTGATCAGAAATACACGATGAATTTTATAAATACATTCTGAAAATCGATTCAATCTTAACATTATTTCTCGAAGTTTATGAGGAATTATGTAAATAGGTAACGAATTTAAACCTTACCTAGAGTGGATGCACCCTGCTGTTGGATAATCGAGGCACTGACAGACAACTGATTACGTATAATGCATCCATTCATAATGGCAAAGTTCGAATGACACCACAGCGAATTATCCTTAACCTATACGTCCATTCCTTAATTAATGGTTTTGAAGTTAATCACCGGATTCATTAACCTAAAGCGATTAGGTAAAGTATAATTAGCATTATTCGTATTAGAAAATCTGAAAATAATCGTATAGACATATTTAAAAAAGTCTAAACCTCAAGTGATTTTCAACAAAGTATCGGTAACGTCGGTACCGATTCAGATACCTGTATTAAGTTGTAAAATTACTTTTAGAGATGAATTTACATATCTCTCTAATAAACTGCTTTATTTATTTTATTATATTATTTTTTAATTTATTTATTTATATTAACGATTACGATACGGAGTATAATGCGTACATATAAAAATTATCATATATACATATAAGATCCAAAAATCCACGTACAATAACATATTTTGTCTGTTGGTGTGCAATAAAGAGTATCTAGAACAATTTCAAAAATATTCATTTATCATGTAAGATGTTTGCCGTAGCGTAATACGAACTTGAGGCTCTTAGTTATTAAGGCTATCACTAACAACTGGGCAACATGGGATGGGATGTATCTTCATCCTCTCCTATCAAAATCCACTGCTGGATATAAGCATATCCAAAGAGTGTTACACAACCTAACTCTTTGCAGCATTGCACCGCCTTTGTCAGTACAAGTTTGCTACACTGGAACATTTTTTCCAAAGTTTGTTATTTCTGCGAACTATGTGGCAAACCCATTGTCGCTTAAACTTGCTTGTTCTTGCGAATAAATTTGAGTATGTATGCATAATAATGTATTCACTGCGTGCAAATACGATTTCCGGTATTCTGAGTCATATCTGGTACGATCAGGGTAGGGGATAGGCATAACGAAATGGGAAACCACGCAATCTAACCAGACTGAAAGCCAGTCATTAGTGTAGTATACAAAAACATTTTTAGTAAGACCCAAAGACCCGAAGAGATTATTTAAGTATGTCCACTAACAGATTCCATGAACATTACATTAAATATTATAAATAATTGTTACTTTTAGTCTCATTTGAAGGAGGTTCAATTATTTGTATATGTAATAGATAGTTTACGTTTCAAATACGTCATTGAATACGTATGTTACATTGCTCCAATTGTACCACAACGTATTGTAAATCTGCAATTTGTCGACAAATCGATTCTTGTGGGAAAATACCGGGTCGATGCCAGCCCTATGCGCACTCGTGCGAACAACCGCACAGCCCCTGCTATTTATTTTCCGTTTCAAAGAAAAAAATAATTAGCGAAGGGAATAAGCAGAAATAATACGCCCCATATTTTATCTGTTAACGTCATATGTTGCCATTAGTTGTGTGGTCGATGGCTTCTTATACTTTAACTTGTACTGTACGCTGCATAACAGAAAAGTGTGCCAGTTTACTTTCTAAACATAACGACTTCAATTTTACTTTTACTATACTAGCCCCCTTGTGACTACTATCCTCTCCATAAGCAACAAATTAATTCCATAAATTTATCTTGATTTTTTTATTTTGTGTGTAATTGATATGTTAAGACAAAGGTGGTATATTCTCCTCTACACTCATATTCTTTTACTTGTATTCAGTTGTATTGATATTGTTTGTTAGCAGACTAATTCCCAGATTCAAAAACAAAGAATTGATTACAAATGTTAATTATCAGTCATTAACATTTTTGACATTAGAAGAATTTTAATGCGAGTAGGTTAATAACCTGTTGAAACATTACACTTATTCGTATTCCTTATCAAGATGAATTAAATAAGTTTAATATATAAATTCAGATATCATAACTTTTATTTTATTATATAACTTTCAATAGTTAAAAATTTTTATAATTTATTTATTATTAATAATTATTTATTTCTTTCTTTCTTTCTTCTCGAGGGTGTTATGAAAGGTGAATAAGAGGAAAGACGTTACAATATCAATAGGTACCGACAGATGGCGGGATAACGGTCTCGACAAACACCAGACCAAAATAAGCATATCGGTGACGGGGGCAGCGTTGAAGGTTAAATTTGTCTGGTACTGCGATCGCTAATCCGCTTGCCGAGCGAGCCGAATGTTGCAAAGCCACGGGAGAGGCCTATGTCCTGCAGTGAATTTCTACGGGTAATTTTGATGTAATCGAAATACACACGATAGCCGAATGGTCGGGTGATCGGAATTCGAGTCGAGAGACACGAGTTCGATCCCCAGGTGACAGGCTCGTACCAAAAGGGTTTTTTCAAAACCTATGTACGATTCATATCGTTGGCTTGGACATAAAAGATGGCTTAATAAGATGCTTTAGCTTGAGATGATTTTATTATGATGTTGATGATCATCATAGACAATTTGTCTTATATTAAAGAATATTAAGAAGTTAAATAATTCTTAATCTGACTTTGTATTAAAATAACGTTAGCGATATGAGATTGTAGAGTTTGTTATCTACTCGTAACTGCCGGAAATGTCGAACATAAAAATCGCATTAGTTTCTTTGTTACAATCGAATCATTTATTTCGTTGCCTCAAGAAAAATCCATTTCACTTTTCGAATCTTTTTTAAGTATAAAGCGTTAGTGGTAATATTTTCTTTTAATATTTTTTTAATTTGTGCTATTAAACATTGTTCGAAAACTTTTAGAAATTTCTGTCCCTTTCGCTAAGGATATATTTTCCCCAGTTTAGACCAGATCCCAGATCTAGACAACTAATTCCTTTCCACCCATATTTTACTTCAGATTATTTACGACAAAGTGACAGGTGGTTAGACTGTCGCCGGTTTATGCATTTTCATTTGAACGAAATTCGAGTCAAGAGATCCGAGTTCGATCTCCAAGGCTTGTACCTTGTCTTCGATCTTGTAATGTCTTCGGTGGAACGTGGGTCGAAAGTTCTTAAGATACCTCGTCTTCCTAGACCTCGTTCTACCACTGTATTGGGAGTGACGTGAAGATATTTTTTTTTACATTTTGTCATTACATAAATTAAATACAATATTCATAAGAACTAAATTATTTGATTTTGATTATAATATTATGAGTCATAAACTAAATCTAGTTTAGCGAACCTAGTACAACTAACAGTAATATGAACCTTAGTTGAACGTTCCTAAGTGCCGCATGACGTGCGGATGATACATTCAGGTAGGTGCTCCAGTAAGTGCATCGTCCGGTCAGATACGGGGTGAATGCACTTCACGCCTCGTTCTTTTTAGGTTTTGGAACCAGTTCTAATTACCTGAGTGTACCGCAATGTTAAAAAGTTTGTTACGTTAGTTTTTAAATTGGTGTCTTATCGTATACTGTCGAGATTGATTTACCTCGTAAACGGAAATATCATCCCAAGCTATTAGCAATACATTATCGTGATGTGGAATATTATTTATGTATTCTATAATAGTCACGATAGCCGAGTAGATGGGTGGTCAGAATTTCGAGTCGAGAGACCCAAGTTCGATCCCCAGGTGGTAGGCTCGTACCAATGGGTTTTTCAAAACTTATGTACGAATTATATCGCTTGGACATTAAGACGGCGACGGGCTCACCACCTGTCACGTTGTCCCGAAAACATCTTCAGTAGAAGGTGGGTCGAAGGGATTTAATTGTCTGGACTAGACCTCTGTCTACCCCAGTATTGGGAATTGCGTGAAGATATTTATTTATTTATTTTATTTATTTATTAAGGTGCTTTTAAGTGGTACTTTATGCCGTGGAAAGTAAAATAAATATCCAATATCATAGAAATTAAAGCTGAAAATGAAAAAAAAAAAACAAGATATAAGCAGACATAACTAGTCTTATAATTAGGTTCAAATTAATATAAGCGTTTACTACGCAGTGGTGGTATCGCCTGGGAGTATACCAACCTCAATGTTACCGTGGGTTTTCGAAAGATAGTATTCCAGAAGGCGACTATGGAATAAATCTTGGACAGCAATGGCTAAGGATAGGTGGCTTTATTACAATTCTGTAAAATACTGAACGTGACGGTAAGGGGCTACAGGATCTAAGGTGCAAGGCGAGGTAACTGGCACTGTGATCGCCAATTTCGGCAGATTATGACAGGTCCTAACAAGCAGAGAGTTCTATATCCGGCAGTAGACTTTGACAGGTTTTTTACTTATTGACTTCAAAATTTACTTATTAATTTATTATTTACACGTTCCCGGTATTGTATTATATTCACGTTGTGTATAAACGAGTGTTTGTGACGTCTACGTACACACATATTTAAGTAAACATTCGTACGCAAGGAAACCTTAAAAGCAAGTAGTAGATTGGTAGTAGCTGATGAAAGCGAGTATGTTGTAATAACTCACGATTCGATCACGTGCCTATTTTCATAATAAAAGTGTGACCGTAGTAATGGCATGGCGAAGCTGAAACTTTCTCGCGCATTGCAGAATAAGCCAGTTTTAATATCCGAATATTTTTTGATATTGCAATTAAGACTTATATAAGGATTGAGCATGAAATAATATTAGTACAGATTGATTCAAGAAATTTTAGATTTTTTATTACATAGAAATAAATTTTAGAGAGTTATCTTTATTTACTCTTTCATGGCCTCCATTGATAGAATTTTTAACAGAGATTGAGTTTATCCAAGGTATTTTAAGGTATCAACAATATAGAATATGTAAACAAATTTTTTATATTTCAATGTCAAAATGTTTTTGTTTAAATTGGTTTGCTATTTTTTATTTCGTTAACTGGTTACTAAATAGTAGCCAGTTAACGAAATTGTAGTTTCTGTATGAAGTGATATTTTCTGGTAATTTTTATATATTTTTTAAGTTTTAAAAATAACGTGTCGCGGTTAAATATTGTCGGATGTGGATACTCAATTTGCATTACAATTCTGTATTGCGATATATGGCGTCTGCGTTCGGAAGAGACACACGGACGTCCGCGAGCAGTCGGTCACGTCCGTTCGACACGCGTTTGACATTTTTAAACATGCATTAAGCGAGACCTTGCTTATCTGCTTAATTTCCTCAAAAACGTTTAAAAGATTTCCTATTTCGTTAAATAAAATATTTTAAAATAACACCACAAACCTTAACTCCATTATAATTCTAGCTAGGATCGTTAACGTAATTGTATATTTTAATCGGAAAGATACAATATTTAGTGGGAATTTTGAGATAATATGTTTTGAAATCACTGCCTAACAATAATATTAAAAAAATAGGATCTTCAAACTTTAAAAAAATCTAATTTTTGCGTCTGGCAAGTTTGTCCGTCAACGAGAAAGAAAAATAACAATAAAACGTGTAAAACCTTATCTCAATCCTAATCAAAGCTTGAACAAAAGTCGAAAGTGTTGCAAACAAACGGTTGTGTTTTGATAACGATTAAATTGTTTCTTTAGTTTTAATTAGTAGATTAAAGTGGTCACATGTGGCGATGTGTTTGAGAAGCCTAAGATTAATATACTGCATAATCTAAAAACAAGTAAGCGTCGGAATTAACGATTTCCGCTCGAGTCGGAGCAAAAGTTTTACTGCAACATCAAAACAAAAGGAGGTATTGCAAATATTATTTCATATTGCAATCTCCATAAATTAGATATCAAAACTATCGTACATTATTTGTTGTGAGAGAAAATGAATTAAAAAAATATATAAAAGTATGAAAGCACTACTCGTTATTCGTTTACATTATTCATTTACATTTATATATAAATATATTTTTTTGGTCTGAATGTTATAATTTTATAAACGTAAGATATATAATTTTTTAAAATTTATTTTATAAATTAATTGAATTCTTTCATCAGTATAACCTACAGCTTTTTGTAGTGCATTTTACTTAAATTTTAATCTCAACGAGAGATAAAATAATACGCTTTTAATCAAATAATCTGTTGCCCTGTGGTATGTATTTAAAAATAAAGGTAAGTAAGGGTTTATACCATGGGATTCCTAAAAGACTTAAGGCTAATTGTCTTTAAAATAACAAAGGTATTCGATTATTTACAAACAGCAGTATGACAATCGTGAAAAATTCTAAGACAAAATTAAACATATCGGTACGGATATGTTTAATTTTGTACGGATATGGTTAATTTTGTTAATGTTTGGAACATCGTCTATGAGGCGATGTGTTACGGCAAGCAGTACCCTTGTCAAGCGTGATGATTATGCCTAAATCTCGTTACATGAGTAATCTTTGCCCTAGACTGGACTTTTACAGGCCCTTAATTACATAAGTATGGGCTGTTGGCAGGAAAGGAATCATTATGTAAATTTTTAATCATATTCATTGCCCAGTCACACCTTTCATAACCCGACACCACATAGCGCTGGCGCCAGTCTATGCTACAATTATGCGAAATCGGCGATTTAGAATTACACGTGTAACCTTCTTCCACTAAAGGTGCGAACCATTAGTGACGCGTGTACTGACTTCGCGATTCAGCATTTCTGCATATAAGTGCAACTACAAATCTCGTGTTACAATAACTTCAACCTGCCCAAGACAATTGAGAATCGATTTTAAAATGTAACGCTGGCATTTACGTGCGTTAATGAGAATGCTATATTTAGGCATCACAATTAAATTACAATTTAATTGATTTTAATTAATCAATTCACGATAGCCGAGTGGTTAGGTGGTCGGAATTTCGAGTTAAGAGACCAGAGTTCAATCACCATATGGCAGGCTCGTACCAATGGGTTTTTCAAAAACTTATGTGCCAATACGAAACCATATATCGTTAGCTTGGACATAAAGACGGATCTCACTACCTGCCACGTTGTTTCGAAAATATCTTTGGTGAAAGGACCCCTGTCTATCCTTGTGTTGGGAACTAGGTGAAGATATTTATTTTATTTTATTTACAATTAAATTACTTGCAAACAGGCCTTAACTTTATTACGTTACGTTTATTACTTCTAAATAATTTATAATACTAATGTTAGTTTTGTGAACTCGTAAAAGTGCAGCTTAAGCATAATTGATTTAAAAAAGTTACGTTATCCGAGTAGTTGGGTGATCGGAATTCGAGTCAAGAGACCTGAGTTCGTTCCGCAGGTGGTAGACAAAAACTTATGCACGATTTATATCGTTGGCTTGGATATAAACAACGAGCTCACCACCTATCACGTTGTCCCAAATATATCTTCGGTGGAAGGTGGGTCGAAAGGACTTAAATAACTAGACCTCTGTCTACCCATGTATCGAGAATCTCTCACTCTACATGTGGATACAATTGCATTATTCTGATTCAGATACAAAACCACCTAGCAACTCGGAAAACGTGCATTTTTCAGCAAGTTATTGTACATATTTTTCTGTCAACATAAAAGTTCCTTTGATATAATCAACGCAGATTCAGATATAAATAAACGCTACGTAAATCTCGTGAATTCCAACAAAAAGCAAAACAGATATCCAAAATATACTCATACCAGTTTAAAACACAGCAATGGGTGTTAGATCTATCGTAAAACTGTCTGTCAAGGAAGCGAGATATCTTACAATTTGAGACATGAAATATTTCACAGTCGCTTTAACCACAATGTGATTTTAATTATGATGGCAACAATAATTAATATTTCGTAAGTTTTTTCGTATTAAAAATGCGAAAGTACATTTCTTTCTTCGTTACTAGGTAACGTCTAAACTACTTAACCGATTTTTAAAATTCTTATTAAGCTACATTATCAGCGAATAACATAGTTTACATTAATATATTAATTTAAGAGATAACTACTTACTTTCTTATTATAATAATTTTAACTTAGACAGTTCTTTAAAGAGATAAACGGGAGCGAAGTCGCGGGTAAAAGCTAGTACATAATATATGTAAGGGCCCGTTAGGCGCTTGCATCGTGTTAGGAAACCTAAAGCTAATTAAAAACATTGCCAAACAATGGTGATTGTAAAGGAACGGTACAACGCACGTGACCGTAGTAATGTAAACGATAAATCTGAATTACAACGTACCAATCACTGTGACACTATGTTATAAATGTTACATAGCTTTAATTAAATGAAAATATTGTGACTTTGTAGTTTCTTATGAAGATATTTTTCAATATCTTGTAACTGTGGTTTACAAACTTTTTTTATATCAAGCATATCCTAATTCTACACGTGATAGAATCCGTAATGAAGACATCCGCAGTAGAACCAGGTTAACTGACATAGCCGTAAGGATCAGGACGTTGAAGTGGCAATGACCACATAGCTCGTAGAATTGACAACCGTTTGGAAAGAAAGGTTCTCAAGTCGCAACCTCGTTCAGGCAAACGCAGTGTAGGATGACCCTCCCACAAGATGGAGCGACGACCTGCGTTACGTTGCGAGGAGTGATGGATGCAGATGGCACAGGACTGCTCTATGTGGCGATCTTTGGGGGAGGTCTGTGTTCAGCAGTGGAAATCTGATGATATCATAATACTAGAGAATAGGATAGTCAGAATCGAAACAATTTAGTCCTTTCCACGTATATTACATCGGATCTTATTTGGGCCAAAATTAGCAAGTAGCAAGCTACATACTACACTCGGCTATAGTGGCTCTAAAAACTATAACTTTCTAAAACTATAACTTCATTCCTGCCGAGAAAAAATCATTAAATCATCGCAGCATATTAGCATTACGTCAAGTCGTAATTGAACTAGTAACGAACGGTTTGAATTAAGAAAATATGTACCCGAAAATGAGATCAACATTCCGCCTGCCGACCTTTCTGAACCCCATCATGACCCGTGCGTCAGTTGTTTAAATTCTCTCAGATTTTTAGTTACATCATGTTATGTTCATTTTCGTACTTACTGCGATAAAAATTCGAACTGCAACAAATCTATCATAACATATTAACTATTCATAGGTGCAACAACATAAACGTATGAAAGAAATAAGTAATGTGGCAATAACTTTTAACTGTATATTTTGAAACGAAAAAATAGAAATATGGAAAAATAATTAAACACAGTCAGACACGCTTCCTGTAAACATAATGAAAAATAAAGCCACTTAAGTATTCTAACAAAAGTATTCCACGTATTGAAACTATGCCAATTGCATTAAAACATTCCTCTTTATAAAATGAAACATCCTCAAAGAATATGCATGTTAAGCTATTTTGAGGTATTATTAGACAATCTCACACCCTTTAGTTTCTTTTGAGTTAACTACAAATATAGTGAAAATTACGGTTCAAGATATTTATTTTCTTAAAAGATTTTCTCTCTTTTCTTAAAAGTTAAATATCAGAAATCAGACGCTTGAGTTTACTAGATTTTTTTTCTTTTTGTTAAATTTCGGTCAATGGGAGACTACGACTACGGTGTTTGCTGGTTTTGTCGCAGATTATTTTATGAGATGCCCTTATTGTTATAGGTACATGACATAGAAGTTCTACTGTTTGACTAGATGACCGGTCTGTTTGCCAAATTATTATTTAAACAGCAAACAACGAAATATTTTTTTTAGTTTAATAGAAATTATAAAACATTGCATTATGCATGCATGCATAAAGAAAATGATGAATCTGAATGAAGCGAAAGAGGTATGTAAGGATCGTGACACTTGGCGATCTGTTCTCTCTGGCTACCCCGTCAGGGATTATGCGTGAAGATTAAATAAAAATAAAAAATAAATAAAATAGTAACCACCGAGAAGTATGAACTCTCGACTGGACTTGACGCTATCAATACAAATTAAATATATCTTTTTAAAATATTATTCAGTTAACTCTTCATTTATACTCTTCATAACATAGCACAAAATTAAATATGCGAACTGTATAAATCCATGATGCAGTCACCGGAAAAGGTTGTTCGCAATGCTTCGTATAAACTGTTAAAGTAAAAAAAGTGTATCAATAATAGCCCCTCAGGTTTCTTCGTATCGGGAGGTAGGTTATTTGACCGCCGAGCTGTGCGGTCGTCGATCCCTCGATGTTCTTTGTAGAACATATTATCAATAATTATCGATCCCTACTCGACTGAGCAGCATACCTTTTAACGGCGGTTAATGCTAGGGAATACACTCGCGATTTATAGAGTGATAGCTTTGGTTTTTTTTTTTTGCAAAAATAAAAATATGAAAACAATTGTAAAATGCTTAACCTGCTACAGCTTAATAGGCTCTATTGATTGTGATTATTGACGCCGATTATACCCCATATATCTACAGCACTTGAGCAGCCGAAGTTTTCACCTAAACTAAATTAGGAAAAGGACCACGGAAAAGCATACCACACAAACCGAACGAACTATAGAAGCATGAAATGTGTGTATTTCATGTCAGAATTCTGCAAGGGGGTGGTACTCTCTCGGGTGGGCTGGCATATCAGTGTAGCAGTAAAGGCTATAATGTGACATAACATATCGTAGCTGTTTAGTATACCTATAGACAAAAATGATATTCCACTTAATTCTATCACGAAATTAAACTGTAAAAAAACTGAATGCAAATTTAATAAAATAAAAGAAAGTAAATTTTAGAAAATATTGTAAAAAAGAAACGTCTAAAAATGTAATGGTTGAATTTAACGTAATGTTTATTTTACAGGAGGCTTTTGTTCAGCAGCGAGAATTTAGATATATAATTATTCAAAGCATAGGTGAGTACATTTTATCGCAGTGTACCTAACTCTTAGTTCAGTAATCTTTTAGATCTTGGTTTCAAAACAGCGGCATCCCTACTTGAAATCCTTTCATTAAGTAGGTATCCTTAGACCCATCTATATTCGTTCGCAAACTCTATTACTTACGATTATTTTGAATGAGTCAACATTCTATTTACGGTATACATGTTATAACATTCTATTCTATGTCCATTTCACATGAATTAATTAGCAAAGTGATAAGGGCGTCATCATTAAAACACTGTTTTTATTAATAAATTTACTACCGCGTTTAAGAAAATATGGAATCTATGGGTATCCATAGATAATGTAAATAAAATAAATCAATGACCGGTATTCTTACAAAAGATTTTATTACGTAGCAATAAACATAATATGTTGGTTTGAAATGGTGTCTCATCATACCTAAACTTGGCAATTGAGTCTGACAACGTTAAAGTTACAAATATTATTAGTCATTTTCACATTGTTAGCTGTCAAAATTGTGATATCACTCTTAAGTATGTAAGTAAGTTGTTATCTATAGAAAAACTCAGCTCAAAATTCAGTTAATTAAGTATATGTAAGCAACATTCAACCTTAAACTGAAAATTTTTAGATTTAAAATTATTCGAACGCAGACACGTTCAGAAACTTTCAAATATACCAATGAAACTAGGGCACTAGCAAAAGTGTAGTGAAAGTGACTTCCTTTCAACTTCTTAAACGTTCAATTGATGTCAAATCTATATTTAATTATCAATCTATAGTCAATGATTGTAGATTTACTTTCTAAACTCCACTACAGGACATAGGCCTATCTTGTAGAGAGGACTATTAGCAGTAATCACCAAGCTTATGATGATGTATAAGTACAATTAAGCTCAAAATCTCAAGAAAGAATTTTATGTTGAAAAATTTTGTATTTAAATATTATTAGTACGCTTAAAACACATTCCATACCGAAAATTAAATAAAATCTTATTTTTTTCGAAGCGTGAATCCACCAGAAAGAAAAATATTTTTCACACATTTTAACTATATTTTTTTTTGTCTAGATTTGAGACGGTTTTGTGATTTGTGTTTCTTTATATTTCACAACTCCACATATGTTGTACAGTTGTCAAAGTAATCAAAATCACAAAAGCCGTCTTCAAATAACCCATGGAAAAAAACAACTTATGACAAAATGTAGTTGCTGGCAACCCCGATCTTCGTTTATTATTATACTTTTGAGAGGTACACAACCCCTCGGCAGCAACTGGCTAAAGCAGGATCACAATAAAAGTAAAAAATTCAACCGGGATCGGTCGACCGGCGGGGAATGCACGCCATTTTGTTCAGAATAGACATGGTACTCAAATGAAGGGGACTTTTTATTAATTCATACAAAATAACGACCTTTGTCTCATTAAAAAATACATTACATTTTTAGTATCAGTTTTGTAATTTAAATATAACCGATATTATAGTTATAGTTCTTAGTAACCATCAACTTCATTAAAAATATATCAAGCTTACAAAAGTGTGCTGATATAAATAACAAAATGAACGAGAATGACAAGAAAATTTAATGTTAAATAGTCCGCGCTGCCTGCCAAATTAGTATTATCAAATAATGTGTTAGTTAAAAACTACTAGCCTGGATTAGCCTTTTTAGTAAATTTCCATTTAGTAAAATTGTGTATTTAAAGATACCTTCGCGCATTGGCTTTTAAGGATTTTTTATATAGTACGTGTATAAAGCTCTGAAAGAAATTTAAAACTGTACCAAATGAGTAAAATACTAAGTGTATTATCACATTTTAGAGAGGTTTAATGCTTGAATTATGTAATTTTCTAAGTTTGACCTCATCGTCCTCGTTAATTTGGCTGATGTGATAAACCAGGACAATGCTAAGTATAGATTAATATAATTACGTTTCTAAAGTGGTTAGGTGAAAACGGAATCAAGATTTAACGAGTAATTGTTTTCCTTCGACTTTATGGTCTTGAATAAGATCTGATATATAGTTAAAAAATGCTAATAATTAAACTAAAAGCACGCGAACTGATCCTTGAAAGTGCCGAATTAACGCCAAATATGACTCGGTTCATAATGAATTCCTGGATTTTTTGGAAAATAATTTTCTATGGATAGAAAAATGTTGACGGCATATTTCAAATAAAATTCAACTCATAAATCAATTTAACATAAGTTTGAAAATTAATTTTTATAGATTGTTTAATGAAAAACAAACATTATAAGTTATATGCACATAAATCAGCACTTTTAACCGGAGTAGGATCTTTATCTTGAATCCAAGTGTTACCTTGACGCAATTCCCAATACAGGGGTAGACAGAGGTCAAGTCTAGACAATCAAGTCCCTTGGACCCACCTTCCACCGAAGATATTTCCGAGACAACGTGACAGGTGGTGAGCCCGTCGCCGTCTTTATGTCCAAGCCAACGATGAAATTCGTACATAAGTTTTTGAAAAACTCATTGGTACTGCCACCTGGGGATCGAACTCAAGTCTCTTGACTCGAAATTCCGACCACCCAACAACTCGGCTATCGTGACTTAAAGGTAATTAATGGTAATTAAAAATATATACTTAAATGATAAAATGTTAGCATTAAGAAATAATATAAATTTTAAGTGTTGGTTCACTATGTATTCAGCAATAAAAGAAAACAGCAAAGCAGGTAGTTTTTCACTTCCTAATACAGACGATATTAAATTTCACAAAAGCGGTTGAACCTTTGTTATCACGCATAGGTGTGCGTTCGCTCCGTTTGCATCCATATTACACACACACTAAAAAAACATCCAAACGGGAAACTACAAAAGAAACCCGTCATTAACCATGTGCGTGAGAATGATATAGAATATTAACTTGAATGTTTTTGTGCATTCAATTTTATGGTAGTTTGTGTTAAAGGCAACGATTGGAAAAAGACGATGCAGTATAATACTTAAATAAAAAAATAATCTCGAAAAGTCAATCGACGTCACAAGAAATTCGGGAAAAGGAAAGCAATGAACAAATATTGTTACAGTAGACAGGTCTAAATTTCCTCAAACACATGTAATATGAGAATCTCTAAAGACATTATTAATATTTATCGTATTTCTTAGCATTTTTGTAATTGAGCACTTTATAAAACTAAACGTTTTATACTCATATTGCTATGCGAAGTCTAAAAATCTATAATTGATACAATATATTCTTATGTTCAATCTATTTTAAGAATCTTTGTTGGATTTTATAACACTAGCATATTTATATAGTAAATTCATCGTGCTACCCGTACAGAATTATTTTTAATTGTTATAATTATTCGCACGTTTCCGCCAATGTGATGTTTAAATACTCACGCCACTGGCAAGGTAAGCATGACTGCGTGTATAAATGTAAAAAGTAAGTATCATAAAGCATTTTTAATTTATAATGTTGTCTCATATTTATCTGCAATAGTGCTTATTATTGTAGTTGAGAACAAATGAAACAACCTCTTTGTTTTGAAGAAGTGATTTTTATATCTTGTTTGTGGTGAAATTATAAGTTCATCATAAAAGAAGTTTTAATGCAAAACAACAATAGACACGCAACGCACATTAATAATAATATAAATAAAAAAAATTCATTTTGGTTGAAAGCAGATTTGATCTAGAGTGTGGCCAAGAGTGAGGTATGACTTAAGAAAATCCATTCTGCCATAAGATCGTCAAATCTTGTCGTGTTGTTCTGTATAAATTAGGTATTCTGTTACTTTTGGGAGTTTTTTTTTTTAATTAATAATGTGCATTTTTTTTAAATGGACATAAAGATGAAGACGGTCTCATAGTCTGTCACATTGTCCCAAAAAATATCTTCGGTGGAAGGTGGGTCAAAAGGCCTTGATTGCACTTAATGTAATGTTGATACATATTTTTCTATTCTTAGACTTAGAGTGATAAATCAGTCAAAAACAAATCAGGACACCTGAGTTTGAACCGCAAGGTCAAGGCTTACCAAAGATTTTTAATCTTGGTGTTTATCATTTAACAACTGTCAAGTTATCTCCCAAATAATTTCAATGAAATGTGGTTTGAAGGGACTAAATGTAAAACTTTCACTGATCCAGTTTTGGAAGGCGAGAAAATGTAAAAATGTAAGTTTCCCCAGACCCTTCCTTTATACCTCTTTTTCCTTTATCTTCGAATTCCTGGTAAATTAAGGGCTAAAAATTGTTCTTAACAATTTGAAGTAACTTGTTTACTATGAAATATTTAAGCTCTAGCTCTTACCCACTTAACTACTAAAGATTTAAGCAAAAATTGATTTGTTAAATATTTTCACTATCATTTTGTATAATTCTACACATGTAAAAAGATTAGATTCAATCAAAAAACGATTTATGTAGGAGCTGAAGAGTATGAAGCAGATAGTGACTACGTAACTGAAAATAACCCGCGGTTTTCAACGCGTCTATAGGTGTATACTAATTCTTGTAAAAGATAAACCCCGAAGAGTGAATCATAGTTTAAGTTCCACAATGAGATCAACTACTGATCATAATATTTTGAATAGAAACTTTTAAAATAAGACTCACATAAAATTACTCATGTATTGGTGACATGGAAAGTCTGGGATATGTTTTTGAAAACTAAACATTTGTTATATCAGAAAATAGGCTACTAAAATATAAAAAGTAAAACTAACTAAATTAATACAAATACGTATATAAAAAAAAATAAGTCACGATAGCCGAGTGGTTGGGTGGTCGAAATTTCGAGTCAATAGACCCGCGTTCGATCCCCAGGTGGCAGGCTCGTACCAATGGGTTTTTCAAAAACTTACGTACGAATGATATCGTTGGCTTGGATATAAAAACGGCGATGGGCTCACCGCCTGTCACGTTGTCCCGAAAATATCTTCTGTGGAAGGTGGGTCGAAGGGACTTAATTATTTAGACTAGACCTCTGTCTGTATTGGGAATTGCGTGAACATATTTATTATTTATTAAAAAAAGCTTATTCAATATCGCCAAGTTGAAACGACTCCAGCGTATTATGTTTTCTAAAATTTATAACTGTGTCTTTTAAAATTCATTATATTATTTATGATATGGCTGGCTTTTGTCGAGTGAAATTTTAAACTTCTGATGATAATGTCAACCTTGTTGCAGGTTTGGAAATAGAATTATTTTAGTAACTCTTGTTTGTAAATTATTACCAAATAATTAAATTAACAGTATTCGGTATCGAATCATCTCATTGTTGTTATCATACCAAAATATATCCTCGACATCTTTTATCATTCAACATCTTTAAATGATTGAGAACCTATGTTGAGCCAAGTCTGTAGAGTTCGTAGTTCATAGTTCGCCAATTTAGTCATTATTTGTTAAAACCGTTCACATTACTTACTAGATTTTGTCTAAGGCCTATAAGTTTTACTATAGCTAAGACATTTTTTTAAATATTACGTAAGAATTTAAAAAAAATATGATATGTAACAAACTGCTCCATTAATAAAATAGTAATTAATCAGTTGTGAATGCTTAGGTTGAATTAAAATATCTTCAAATTTCATATGACGGACGTTAATAAACGTTAAAAAATTATAACCTGAACTATTTTGACATTTGAATATAACATTAAGTATTATAAAGCTTACTTAATGTTATAAAAAGTCACGATAGCCGAGTTGTTGGGTGGTCGGAATTTCGAGTCGAAAGACCCGAGTTCGATCCCCAGGTGGCAGTACCAGTGAGTTTTTCAAAAACTTATGTACGAATTTCATCGTTGGCTTGGACATAAAGGCGGCGACGGGCTCACCACCTGTCACGTTGTCCCGAAAATATCTTCGGTGGAAGGTGGGTCAAAGGGACTTAATTGTCTAGACATGACCTCTGTCTACCCCTGTATTGGGAATTGCGTGAAGATATTTATATTTATTTATTTTACTTAATTAGTACCAGTTTTTGCAGCCTAAAAGGCCGAAGTCAACCAGAGGTCTAACTTAATTAAGTATGTTGCTCTTTTTATACTTTTAGCCAATTCATTACAGGTGGGTTATGGATGACTCACGGTGGCAATTTTACGCAATCAGCCGTGTGCCGACGGTTCAGACATCTGGCGGAAAAGGGAGGTCATGCATGCATAAAGCATTGCCCATCAATCGCGTGTTTCCGTCTCGATATGGTGCCAGATGTAGTTCTCACTCGCTAATAATATTATAATAGTAAATAACAGTTTATGTGGAAATAATAATTATTCAATCATCCGAATTTTTAAAAACGTTTCTCAAGAGAACCAAGATTATAGATATAGATTAAACCAAGGTTTAATCTATACAGGCATCTGAAAACACTGCTGTGGGGTCAGAACAATATTTTTTCTCAGTTGCTTTATTTATTATTGAAAAAAATCTATTATTTTTAGCCAAATAAGTCAATAAGTTAAATAGATTGCGTATTTTTGTATGGAAAATATTAATTATGGTATTAATTCGCAAGGAAACAGATTAATTTTTAGTAGTACTAAAATTTAATCTACTTCGTCCTCGAGGAAGCGTAAGTATAACATATAGATAGAGACATGATAATGACATAATAATTTAAAATAAAAGAAATGTACTTTCAAAGTATTTTGGGCAACTGTGAACGCTCTCCATTGTTTTGTTCCTTTAAGGTATATTTCATCCATTGTTTAAGGCAGACAAAGTTCATTTTTATTATAAGTTAGGATATTATAAGTCGTTTCCCACCAAACCGTTCCCACAAAGAACTGGAGGTAATGACCGTCTGTTTCGAGTTGTCCTACCAGTATAGTTATATGTATTACATAGTAATGGTGTAAGGTAATTTGAACTTGTAATATATACTTTGGATTTTGCGGTAAGCGGCTAACTTGATAGACTTCTTGAAACACCCTATCTTTATTACTATTTAAAATACTTAGCGTGTAACGTTATACTCTTGTGAGAAGTTAAATATTTATGACTTCAAATTATATTTAACTAGATTATAAAAATTATGTGTTTATGCACAGAGCGTATAACTAAACAACTAATATATTTATTTATATTTTTATTCATAAGTCATGATAGCCTAGTAGTAACCGGAATACGAATCAGGAGACTAGAGTTCGATTTCCAGCAGGAAGGCTAGTAGTACCCAAGATTTTTTCAAAATTTATTTTTAATTTTTTAAATTTATTAATATATAATTATAAATGAATACGAATGATATAGAGCATATATAAATTTATTAATATATTAATATATAAACATTAAAACAGTGACATGTTCACCATCTATCACGTTGTCTCAAATAAGGTCCGGTGAAATGTGAGTAGACAGAACCAAATTGTCTAGACCTCGGACTACACCTATACTAGAAAATGCGTGAAGATAAAATAATATTCTTTGTTTATACATTACATGCAAAAGGAAATTCTGAAACTGTACAAACAAAAGTAATAATTCATTATTTGATAAGGGGACGACTGGCATACACATCGGTTTCCATGATTCGCCAACTCTGATGTATCCGGTTCGATTTCCGGACAAGAGAATGTAGAAAACCATTTTCCTACATTTTCTCAGGTCTTCTGAGTCTTTGTAGTATCTTCGCTGTTATTTTTTTCATAACACAATTGCTTTAGCAGCTTACTTTGGGATCAGAGCAATACAATAAATAATAGGAGAATTTGGCATAAGAAAAAATTTATTGCTTGGTCTCCTAGATAAGAATTGGTAGTAAATATTTCAGAAAGACAGCTGTGGCTTCATTATACTTAATTGAAAGTAATACAGTACTGATTGACGAGACATTGACCAAAGGTTCAGTTGAACCAACTCGTCCACTAAAAATGATTCCTTGGAACCTTTGATCCTGGACTTTATTGGAACAGATTGCAGTTACATAGTACAACGATCGATTGGGTTAACGTCTCAATGACAAATCACTCCGCGTGACAGTACCCGGTTGGCCGACTTCCGTCGCATATGCCGAGTATCCGGCGCCACTGAGGCGCTTCGTATTACAGAGAGCTCTGTACGTACACAAGCATACACTTATCGCTTTAGTGTAATGTATGTGTGTGTCACAGTGTATAACACTAAGGTGATTTAATTTAGAAA
The DNA here is from genome assembly GCA_029286605.1 of Sericinus montela. Taxonomy (NCBI): domain Eukaryota; kingdom Metazoa; phylum Arthropoda; class Insecta; order Lepidoptera; family Papilionidae; genus Sericinus; species Sericinus montela. The sequence goes on from JAGSMR010000027.1 coordinate 1,288,347, forward strand.
GCTGACACATTTTCTAAAATCTTTCAAAATCACAGCAATTCAATTGTCGGTTTTTACTACTAGCTAGATTTCACCCGAGGGTTAGCAACCTTAATGCAACGAGAAAAAAATATTTCCACGCTATTCCCAATACAGGGTAGACAGAGGTCGTGACAATTAAGTACTTTCGATACCTTTCACCGAAGACATATGGAACAACGTGACAGATGGTAAGCCTATCCATCTTTATGCCCAAGACAACATCAGCGTTCACAAGTTGTAAACAAACGCCTAAATACGAGTCTTGGGGATTAAATAATAAAAATATACCTCCAATTAATCATAACAACATTTTACATCGGATATAATGACGTGGTCCATAATAAAGTGTTTTACTAGCGCACTTATAGCCTATGAATATTGGTTAATTCATCTAAAAAAATCTATGGTAAAGAAAATTATAAAAATCAAAACTTTTTGTTCATTATTTACTAAGTAAACTTTTTTTGCAGTGAAAATGATACTTTTCTACCTATTATTATGCACCAAAAACAATTATTATCACGCCTCTGGTTAATTCGGAGAAAATGCCCTTACGTTCGCCCTATGATATCCTTATTTCTAAGGTAAATACAATAAAGATTTAAATATAGAATTTTAAATAAATAAATTAACCTACTGATTCACGCTACACTATGGTTTGTTTATACGAAAGCCACTTTAATTCCGTGTGTGTACAGTCAATTGCTGTTACCAAGCTGTTACCGAATAGCGAAAGCGATTCAATTTTCAATCAATGACATAACCACTGTCGCTCCAGATTGTATGTACATACCGCGACTGCCAAATGTTATTGTACTTTTAAGTTCCAAGAATAATGTAGTCCATAATTACATCTTTCAGCATTCTAAAATGAATCCAATTTTAATTAAATAATTTGATGAGCTTAAAATATTTCTTGAATAAACCGATAATAAATTTTACTATATGTCACATTATTCTGCTCTTAATGTGCATTATATGTTTTAAGTTGCACGCATTTTTCCTAATAATGTGTGAGTGGTCAGATGTCTCGAGAATTAAATGCCTTCAATCGATATTTCACTGGAGCTTATATGAGACAATACCAAGCCCTAATACAAATCGTAATAAAGTGTCTAAAATAATTGACGTTTCGTGTTGAACTAACCGAGAACTCACAAAGACATGACGAGGAAACCTGCAAGCATGTCTGAGACCTAAAAATATTATATTATTTAAAGGGAGTCCTTTAAGTAATATAATATTTTGATTTTCATCGTTGGCTTGGACATAAAGACGGCGACGGCGACGGGATCACCACCTGTCACGTTGTCCCGAAAATATCATCGGTGGAAGGTGGGTCAAAGGGACTTAATTGTCTAGACTTGACCTCTGTCTACCCCTGTATTGGGAATTGCGTGAAGATATTTATTTATTATTTATAATATTTTGATAATATATAAGGATTATATAATGCTGTAAATCCGAACAGGAGCAGTGTGGCGAATGTTCATCTGCTTTTATGTCTCTTGCAGAACTTAACTTAAATATCTTCACGCAATTCCCAATACAGGGGTAGACAGAGGTCTAGTCTAGACAATTTAGTCCCTTCGACCCACCTTCCACCGAAGATATTTTCGGGACAACGTGACAGGTGGTGAGACCGTCGCCGCCTTTATGTCCAAGCTAACGATGTAATTCGTACATAAGTTTTTGAAAAACCCATTGGTACGAGCCTGCCACCTGGGGATCGAACTCGGATCTCTCGAGTCGAGTTCCGACCACCCAACCACTCGGCTATCGTGAATTAACCTTATTCGTGACTTATCGTGACGTGTCTGGGCTATTTAAATATTTTTATATACTTGAAGGTTACTTTATAAATCCTTCATGAGCGCAATATGTATAATCATGAGCCCAACGTTCATCACATCAAAAGTGAGATTTTATCCTAGAGTTCTATCAACTTGCTTTATATGCAAACCATATGTAATATTTCTGTGCCACATCACATATGTAGGCGGAAAATTAAAATAATGCGTCTGAGGAATCCGGTAATTCAGACAAGTTGGCGCTAAATGAAACAATGACATATTTAAATTCGTTTTAGGCTTCGTGAAGCATATTTCTTAGACTCTCATGCATTTAAACATTCTCAATTCAAAACTCAAGTTTTGTATATGTACTTGGAAAATCGTAACTTTATGAATGTTGAGCTTATGTGGTGCTATTTCAAAATGTGCACTAAATCGACCCACAAAATAAATGCATTGTGACCGAAAAAACAATACTAAGATTCACCAGTGAAGATGCAATCTGTTCGCAAAATGTGCGTCTTCGTAAAATAAAAAAAACCTTGACCGACCGAAAACGAAACGAACAGATTCGCAATGTGGGTGGTTTGAAAGAAGATCTTATCACTAAAATTAATAAGAGCGTGCTACGATGGTTTGAGCACGTTGAGCGAATGAGTGCGCGAAAACTAATAGTAAAAGATATCGAGGTAGGCCTAGACTATACTTTCGAAGACCAGTGAGCAAATTGTTTGAAGAGGGGATGGCTAAGAGTACTGGCGTACCTAGAGGTGCATCTATGAAAAAAATGATTAGTTTGAAATAAGCGTTAGAGGCATGTAAGGATCGAGGCATTAGCGTTCTGTTCTCTCTGCCTACCCCATCAGGGACAGCGCTTGGAGATCAGTAAGTAAGATTCATCAAAAGAAGTCAATTACTTAAAAATAATATCGGTTGAAGAATATAAGTGGTTTAGTATAGTATAGTTGCACGGCACAAGTGGGAAAAGACAAGAGATATAGACTGTCCTGTAATAGACTTTAGACCGTTAAATAATAAAGTATTCAAATTATTTGTGTGATATCTATTATTTTATTGAGTATTTATAAAATGATAGTTGATAAAACTCATATTATAAATGAATCATGTCCCCAATAATCGTCCTTGATTAAAACTGTTCCAATAAATGAACTGGTTGACTAAATATTGCTATTTCAGTAATAAGTGTAAAATTACACGCCATAAAACAAAGATAAGTTAAAGAATGGGATTAGACTGTGCGTTACATTATTAATACTGAAATCATAAATTTTACTTGCACTTCGAAGCTAAATAAATCGATTCTATAGCTATGTTGATTGATAGTATCATACATTGATAAAGGTTATATTTATATTGATAAAGGATATATTGATTTACATATATAGTGGCGGCTTCAACACTTTGCATCTATATAATAGCTAGAGATGGATGGGCTCGAAAAAAAAATATGTGTAAGTCTTGTATGTGTGACCAAAATTAGTATTGTTACTTTTACTTGTTACACTTTATTAAAAAAAAAAACTTCGTTCCTTCCCATAAGCATAATCAACAAAATCGAATATCAAAAAAAATTGTAGTATAACATCTAAACAAGTCAACAACTTTAGTCTGCATTTGCTCAATGAAATAAAAAAAAATACTTTATTATAAGGATATAAGGAAATTCAAATATTGTGATTCAAGTTTTGTTTCTTAAAATCTGCAGCCTTGTTTTAAAAACATTTTCCTGATGCATAAAAAACTGGAAATTATTAATAACTTACAATCATATCGCATATTATATTTCCAAATTTTAATCGTTCTCCATCTTTAAATATATTTATGCTAGATTTCTCTTTGCTGCTTTAAATAAATAAATAAATAAATAAATATCTTAACGCAATTCCCAATACAGGGGTAGACTTAGGTCTAGTCTAGACAATTAAGTCCCTTCGACCCACCTTCCACCGAAGATATTTTCGGGACAACATGACAGGTGGTGAGCCTGTCGCCGTTTATATGTCCAAGCCAACGATGTAATTCGTACATAAGTTTTTGAAAACCCCATTTGTCTTTTGACTCGAAATTCCGACGTCCCGACCATTCAGCTATCGTGACTCCTAAATGAACATCAAATCACATTACATTAGTCTATATTCATATCGAATACAGAAATAGCATAAAATATCAATGAGAACAAGCATTTTACGATAAAATAATGAGATAGTGGCATTGTACCTTGAGCTGGTTTAGAATACGCGCCCTCGCGAATTATTGACATATTTATTTCCGCTTTTATATTGTCACGAACGCCTTAATTTGTATTGCGTGGTGATCGCATGATAAATATAAAAAAATTATTAAACAAGGCATTGAATATGTTTATATAATTATAAACGAGCAGGCGGGTCTTGTATTTAGTGGTTAACAACCTTACTGTAATTATAGGAAACACCACAGGGATTGCAGATGTCTTATTGTCTATTAGAATGGTATTAGTGTAAAAAACTGGTGGTTTGGACTTGAAGTCACCCACTCCAGCCTCATTGCAATTAAATGTCGTTTATTATATAATTATATACATATCGACCGGTAAATATTACTGTCACCTTATATGATAGAGGTCGTCACCGGCAAGGTTTATTAAGTCGCCTCTTAAGACACACAGAAGAAAAGTTTTGATATATTATGCGTCCTATACCACAACCACTAGTATATTATCTATAGCTCGTAATACTTACTAAACGTTATTTTCAATACGTTTAGTTTTATTAGCACGCGGTTTTGACGTTCTCTGACAGGTCAATTTAAAAGAAAACACTTTTTCTATATCGTCTCGGGTCTGGGTGTCTGGTATACCTTTGTTGTTTCCGTCTCCATAACGCAAGTCGTTTAGCTACTTTCTTTGAGATCAGAGCAATGTGTTGTCCCTAACTATATATTTATTTATTTATTATTTATCTACTTATCTATGAACTTCATTGAAAAATTCTACAGTCTATCAACTGTCGACTGTTGTGTACAACAAAACAACCAATTTTCTATACGTACAACTGAGAAAGCTGACATCGGTAGTCAGTAATTATTGCATGACCTATCTTTCCCGAGGCGCATTCAGTAAGCTTACGATATGAACACTTGCAACAGTACAAAGATTGAGTTACGCAATGCAGGCATTTGTTGTTTTGTCATTCTTGGAAATGAATGGCTGACGAGGAAATGGTGATATAAACATTGCAGTGACCGTTTTAAGTATTGTATCACAAAATATGATGTGATCGTTGCGATTTCGTAAATACAAAAATGTGCTTTAGTGCCTAACTTTCGTGATGTCCATTGTTACGTGCGGGTATTTAATTAACTAAGCTGGCGACCCGCCCCAGCATGTTATAAATATTATGATACAATATGTTGAAATATTGTCTTTTTAAACTTTTTAAAAATGTTGCTGAAATTTAAATTTTATTAAATGTTCATAAAATACGAGCTTCCTTAATAGAAATGAAAAATTTAAATTGTAATCAGAATATTTAAAACAATGTTCATTCGAACTTTGACCAGCTCAATATAAATTTTTTCCCTTCAAGTTTATTAAATTTCAACTTTTTCAAATTTCAACAACGAAAAGTTTCCCCTATCACAATAGGAAATGAACAGAAACGAAATTAGCATACAAATCGTCTACATGTTTACGTCTTCCTCTAGCCAACTCCACAACCAATCTGCTGTTACAGCTAGTAGTAGTGATACACTGATCTAATACTTTTCGATATATTCGTTTATTCACAATATTAGCACTTAAAGTAATAAATATGAATCTTCACTTCAATGTGTGATGTGTATTGAATATGAATATAATTAAATATGTAACTATATTTAAAAAAAACTTACAATGCTTTACCATTATTTCACACGTCTCACTATAACTATATTATATGACTTGACTGACTGTACATTGTTAACTGACTGAAAGACTAAACGAAAATAATGTAACAACAATAATTTGCAAGGACTTAAATATTGATAGTATTGTCCACAAATTGTACTTCGGCATGATATCTGTTACTTCTTAGACTTCATTTCATTTTAGAAACGAAAAATAATGATATAATATGTTCCTTTTATCACTGAAGAAAGAATTTCTCTTTCAAAATACAACTTAATCAGAAGTTTTACATTGTGTTAAAATAACATTATCTGAAATTTATTAAATTAAGTGATAAATAAAAGAAGAAAAAGAAAAGCTTATTATGTTTTAAATATCCCTACCTCATGAGACCAAGAATTGACCGGAATTCACGTGGGATTGTAATAGTTCGGTCGGAATTTCTAATGCATGCTTCATAATTGGGCAAAAGTTATGAAGAATGAATTAGAAAGAGTGAAAAAGGAGCATACAGGATGCCTGATGGCGTGGCAACAAAAAAAAACGAAGAATTAAGGAGTTATATATTTTCGAACGAAGAAAAGTATTGTAAAATTGCAAACACGGTCATCGCGTTGTTTGTAACATAATTCTACATAAAAATAGAGGCCATGGCTAATTTGTTTCCACACTACGCATTAGTAGTAATTGGAGTGGGATATTTAAATATAATAGGGCAGTGACTCATGGTTGAATGCTTTGCGAGAATACCTTTTGATTACTGAATAATGCAATACTTTGTCTAGTATTGCTTTTCGTATTAGAATTTTGGTATAAGTCATCACTCAGATACGACAATATTTTAAAACGATTCATTTGTAAATTAAGTGCTTATAAATGATACTATTTACTCGAAAGGTTACGTATATATGCTCAAACATTAATACGGCCTTATAATAAATCACTATCTACTTAAGTTTTCAAACGGTCACTGTTTCGACATGAATTATTAAATCAAATTAAATTATTATTAACACTAATAATAATAAATACATATTATTACGTATACAAACATAGATAAGAACAACACATGTATTGATCTGATCCTAAAGTATGCGCTTAAGCACTTGTAGTTTGAAATAAAAAAACAATGAATGTACTAGTAACACCCAGACGCGTGAAAATTTAGAAAAAGTGTTCTCTACTTTGACCCGACCGGGAACTAAACCCGAGACCTCTGAGATGGCGTCACCGTGAAAACCGGGGCGTACGCCTTTCGTCTACGGAGATTATCGTTTATACATCAACAGGGATTTTTAATGTGTTCGGGTTGTAAATATGCTTCGGTCCACTTACTTGTAAGAGTATCTTTAGCGAGGCTTCCCGTCCCTTGTGGTGAGCTTATATAAAATTTGGTGTAGTGATCTTTTAAACGACTTAACTAGCTAAGAACATGTAATGAAAAAGGTTCGTTACTTGCGTTGTTGCCTGTTATAATCAATCTCCATGGAATCAGTGTTTTTTTTTTAAGTAGACTAGTGTAAGTTTACACATATACGTATGTTTATAGATACACACATACCTACATAAAGATCTATTAAAGTTCAGCACAGGACATAGGCTTCTCTTGTTAGTAGGATTTACCATAATAGTCATGCTTGGCTAGCGAACTAGCGTTCCCTGAACCCAACTCCTCGCAAGCTTAGACGCTGCTGCCACTGACTGATCTGCAAAACTACGGTCTAGTATTTGAATCTTATTTTTGAGGCATTTATCTTAATCGCCTCTTACGACACCCACGGGAGGAAAGACGGTAGTTGGTTATTGCGCTGATATCTATTAGTATGCAGCGAAGTAAGACAGTGTTTTTGGAGTTTGTGAAGAACGACTCAGCACAAAGCAAATTTCTCGAGGTAATGAGATTTGTATCTTTATTAGCGATTAAAGAACGCATTGCGGTACAATAAAAGATTTAAGAGATTATTGGCACTGCGCAACTGTTTCCGTTATGTCCGTTAGTAATGTTGTTAATTTTTAATACAGTACGAGTATTAATCTGTCTACGTCTCGAGTATGTATTTTCAAACACTTTGTGCGATTTAGTTGCAGCGTGGCATTTTTAAATATGAAATTTTTTAATTTAAATATCAAATGTAATGGTGGTATTTTGTTGAACTAGGGGAATGGCACTGACATTTCGTATATTTCGTTCTTGAATGTTATGAGCTAGTGATTTGATATTCGACTCTGACAGACCTTATATTATTGTAATGCTCTTAAACCTCAACCGAAGGAAACATTAGCTCAGAGGTTACCTAACCTCTCTCTTTGAAATGTGAGAGAAGGCCGTCGACGCCTACTATTGTAAATCCACATAGAATTATGTATAGTGGTGGATTATTGTAACTATTTTGAATATTAGTAAATTGATATGTATTGATATTTTCATCACAAACCAATTAAGGATTGTTTAAATGAATCTTGGTAATTTTTTTGTGGTATGTGAAATTTAGTTTTAATGCAGATTCTATATTTCTCTTCTTAATATTTTTTTAATATTATTAATTCTGTTGCATCATTCTAGACATCATTGACGACACCACCAACGGACCGTTTGAACTGTAAAGCTGTGGGTTGGAGGTTGCAATCCCGGTAGGGTAAACATAATTAGGGCTATTATGAATGTTTGTACTCGAGTCGTGGATTTACATATATAATTATTTATCTATGTTGTCTTGTGTTTATACATATTCCGCCAGGTTACTAAGACGCAGAGAATCTCATTGTGGGGTTGGATGACGGGTGTGTTCTATGTTATATGTATTTATAAGTCTAAAATATTTATTACTACAGAACCATTATACAGATTTTTTTCCGTGTATGCCGGCAAAAGTTCTGTAGTTCTGTGTCTGCATTTTACAAGCAAGTTTTAAGCTGTACTGGTTGTTTGTAATTTTACTAATTTGAATTTTACTTTTTCCGCCATTAGTTAGATGTCACAGTTATTATAAGCTCAGATGTTCGTGGCAATGAGAATTTTTATTTTTCAACGTTTAAAATGCTTTGTGGCAAGTGACGGCTTATAAAGTATTTAAATTAAAATATGACAAAAATACTGCAAAAAACGTAATGAAACTAAATAACAAAGAGGTTTTACAAAGCTAAAATTTATTCTGGAACATTTTGTCTTGCCAAGGTTTATGAATCATTCACTAGCATCACGACTTCGCAATAACAGAATGAATAGTGCGGGGAAGTAGCAGATGTGAAATTGTAAGTTATACTTAAGTGTGCCAAGGCGGCAGACAACCGCCAGTTAGTACTAGCAGGCTAGTAGTTAGAACTAGTGTTTCCGAGAAGGTATTCAGATAAATTATTGGTATGAGCCCTACCTTCATTAGTTTACAGTTACTTTATTTTTTTAATATTATATTAATTGATAATATTAATGAAATAGTTACGATAAATTAGATAAATTACAGATTTTCTTTCAGGCACATTGTACAGCCAGGTCAAGAATATTTGTAATATTGAAGCAAAATAGCAGAGGAGTATAAGTTATGGTCACCAGTATACGCCTGAGAAAATTTATTAAAATAAGAGAACCCTCAAGGAATTCGAAGCCATGGAATAGATACGGTACCCTCGTGTCTATTCCATATTTAAAGTAATGCAGCTGTTTTTGGCGCGCTCAAGAAGAAGTTTTAATTCAATACAAAGCTAATAACCTAAAAATTAAAGTAAGTATCCCAACAGTAGAACATATTTGTTACATTCCAATATTTTGTTGATTAAATTTGTTAATTAAAGTAAAACCGATAAATGTAGATTTAAAATTTATTTGCATAATTAAAGAGATACAACATTTCTGTCACTCAATTTATGGAATAACAAGCAGCATGTATTTAAATGGAGTATAAATATATTAATTAGATCCAAAACAACGAAAAAACAAGTAACATCAAACGGAAGATTTTATTAAGCTGGTAAATAAAATAAATAAACATCTTCACACAATTCCGAATACAGGGGTAGACAGTGTAGTCCCTTTGATCCATCTTCCACCGAAGATATTTTCCGGACAACGAGACAAGTGGTGAGCCCGTCGCTGCCTGTATGTCCAAGTCAACGATATAATACGTACATAGGTTTTTGAAAAACCTATTGATACGAGCCTGCCATCTGGGGATTGAACTCGGGTCTCTTGAATCGAAATTCTGACCGGTTGGGAGATGGACTTGGCTATCGTGACTTAACTTATTAAGCAGGTAAAGTCCAGAAGATACTTAAAACTATTTCAAATATTGTATTTTTGTATTCTTGTGTCCTTAAATTTAAAAAAGGTTCCTTCAAACATGTTAACGATATAAACATTGCGTATATAATAAAATGAGCTTTCTGGTTTGATACACTGATTACGCTGTAATCCTATTACAACACACCGCAATTCGACACTTAACTATTTACTGTATTCACGTAACATGTGAGTGATCAGTCATACATAAACAAACTTTAATGTTAATCTTTATGACGAGCTATTCAACAGAGTGTGCTGACTAAGAAAACAGTGGTATTTGTTTCTCAGGATCATGCATTTCTTGAATGACGATGTGTAGATACAGGCAGGAATACTGATTGTAATTGTTTGCATTTTAATTAATTACACGATAATCGAGTGGTTGGGTGATCGGAATTCTAGCAAAGAGACCTGAGTTCGATCTCCTAGGCTCGTACCAATGGGTTTTTTCAAAAACTCATGTACGATTTATATCGCTAGCTTGGACATAAAGGCGACGACGGGCTCACCACCTGTAACATCCCAATAAAAATTTTCTATAAATATCTTCACGCAATTCCCAATACAGGGGTAGACAGAGGTCAAGTCTAGACAATTAAGTCCCTTTGACCCACCTTCCACCGAAGATATTTTCGGGACAACGTGACAGGTGGTGAGCCCGTCGCCGCCTTTATGTCCAAGCCAACGATGAAATACGTACATAGGTTTTGAAAACCTATTGATACGAGCCTGCCATCTGGGGATTGAACTCGGGTCTCTTGAATCGAAATTCTGACCGGTTGGGAGATGGACTTGGCTATCGTGACTTAACTTATTAAGTAGGTAAAGTCCAGAAGATACTTAAAACTATTTCAAATATTGTATTTTTGTATTCTTGTGTCCTTAAATTTAAAAAAGGTTCCTTCAAACATGTTAACGATATAAACATTGCGTATATAATAAAATGAGCTTTCTGGTTTGATACACTGATTACGCTGTAATCCTATTACAACACACCGCAATTCGACACTTAACTATTTACTGCATTCACGTAACATGTGAGTGATCAGTCATACATAAACAAACTTTAATGTTAATCTTTATGACGAGCTATTCAACAGAGTGTGCTGACTAAGAAAACAGTGGTATTTGTTTCACTGGGCAAGAATCGCAACTTTGGACTGTCACGGTTTACTTAAATTTTAGTCTACTTTTCTGAGGTAGGTATCCGACCATGTATTTTTTTTTCCTAACTGTTAGGTAAGAGAGAACAATATGGTCACTTCTTTATATATGGAACATGTAGGAATGAAAATTTAATTTCATGTATCCATCAACAGCCTCGTTTATTTAAATTAATGCATATTAAGATATTATAAATAGCGGATAGTGAGAGTTAGAATGCGAAGGATTATGTCGTGCTGCCTACGTTTATTTGGTAACTTTTTGTTTTTGTAAATTATTGCCTGCAAATTTTTACTTATATTTTTTAATACTAAAACACTTGTAAAGCGTTTTATTAATTTTTCTTATAAATATTATTATTATCGTCAAATTTATTCAATTATGTCCTGTTTGGAGAAATTGGTACATTATTATCGAGTCATTAATAAAAAAATTTAAAATAAAATAAATGTTAAATATATATGTAAAACTCATCAGGTATTTATAGCAAAATTAGTTTTTTATTACTATTTTCAAGATAAAGCGGTAACTGAAAGCCATATTAAAGTTTTTCCTTGTTTTTGTTATAAGTAATGTAATTTATTATAATTAAGAGAATCTATGTCGAAGGGCCACCGAATGAAACCTAGTCTATTCGTGTCAAGTTTAACGGTATTGAGAAATAAAATGAAACCGCGTTCACAATTACAAATAAGGTTTCTTTAGATTTAAATCTTTCACAAATTTTAAACGAATTTTATTTTTATTAAAAATAATTCTATTTTTGATATTATTTAACAATTATGTGACAACTGGAGAACTTGCCGCAACACTTATAATACATATGACACATCTCATACAAAATAAGTAACTGGTTTCGAAAAAATTGTATTGATATCAACTCAGGTCTATCCGTTCGTAATTTTTTGTATACAAGTGAAAAAATTGAACAGACTTAACCCATTTACGTGTTCTCCGTCAGTCAAACCAAAGGTAGGTGAGAAATTATAATAGGTGAAGCTACTAAAGTTAACAGGATAAGCGGAAAGAAAATATAATAATTAGAATAAACAAACAAAAGCTTAAATAAACCTATGATAATTCAAAAGTATTGTTTCAATAACAATATAATTATAATGACTATTATAAATTGAAAGAAGCGAAAAAGGTACGCTGACACTCGGCGATTTGTTGTCTCTGACTACCCTGTCAGGAGCTATTAAATTCTCAAACCACGTTATTCCAGGGAGTGTGAACTGGACCTAAGCATGAGTCGCAACCACGCGCACTAGTCATGACATGACCAACGTTATGAAAATACAAGGTGTACTTGATTAGTAATGACGACTGGATTAACGGCAATATATTTATAAGATACCTGAGTTTTGTAAAACATTTGTGTAATATATAATAAAATGAGCTTTCTGGTTTGATACACTGATTACGCTGTAATCCTATTACAACACACCGCAATTCGACACTTAACTATTTACTGCATTCACGTAACATGTGAGTGATCAGTCATACATAAACAAACTTTAATGTTAATCTTTATGACGAGCTATTCAACAGAGTGTGCTGACTAAGAAAACAGTGGTATTTGTTTCACTGGGCAAGAATCGCAACTTTGGACTGTCACGGTTTACTTAAATTTTAGTCTACTTTTCTGAGGTAGGTATCCGACCATGTATTTTTTTTTCCTAACTGTTAGGTAAGAGAGAACAATATGGTCACTTCTTTATATATGGAACATGTAGGAATGAAAATTTAATTTCATGTATCCATCAACAGCCTCGTTTATTTAAATTAATGCATATTAAGATATTATAAATAGCGGATAGTGAGAGTTAGAATGCGAAGGATTATATCGTGCTGCCTACGTTTATTTGGTAACTTTTTGTTTTTGTAAATTATTGCCTGCAAATTTTTACTTATATTTTTTAATACTAAAACACTTGTAAAGCGTTTTATTAATTTTTCTTATAAATATTATTATTATCGTCAAATTTATTCAATTATGTCCTGTTTGGAGAAATTGGTACATTATTATCGAGTCATTAATAAAAAATTTAAAATAAAATAAATGTTAAATATATATAAAAATTTTCGAAAAGTAATTAATTTCATAGACTCCTGTATTGGGAATGGCGTGAAGATTATATTATTTTATTTTAAATTACGCTCTTGGAAATGTAAATAGGACTCTGTAAATAGGACACTGAACAACATAGGTTTCCGTCATAAAGACAGTTTGCCGTATTTGTTTCACTGGGCAAGAATCGCAACTTTGGACTGTCACGGTTTACTTAAATTTTAGTCTACTTTTCTGAGGTAGGTATCCGACCATGTATTTTTTTTTCCTAACTGTTAGGTAAGAGAGAACAATATGGTCACTTCTTTATATATGGAACATGTAGGAATGAAAATTTAATTTCATGTATCCATCAACAGCCTCGTTTATTTAAATTAATGCATATTAAGATATTATAAATAGCGGATAGTGAGAGTTAGAATGCGAAGGATTATATCGTGCTGCCTACGTTTATTTGGTAACTTTTTGTTTTTGTAAATTATTGCCTGCAAATTTTTACTTATATTTTTTAATACTAAAACACTTGTAAAGCGTTTTATTAATTTTTCTTATAAATATTATTATTATCGTCAAATTTATTCAATTATGTCCTGTTTGGAGAAATTGGTACATTATTATCGAGTCATTAATAAAAAAATTTAAAATAAAATAAATGTTAAATATATATGTAAAACTCATCAGGTATTTATAGCAAAATTAGTTTTTTATTACTATTTTCAAGATAAAGCGGTAACTGAAAGCCATATTAAAGTTTTTCCTTGTTTTTGTTATAAGTAATGTAATTTATTATAATTAAGAGAATCTATGTCGAAGGGCCACCGAATGAAACCTAGTCTATTCGTGTCAAGTTTAACGGTATTGAGAAATCAAATGAAACCGCGTTCACAATTACAAATAAGGTTTCTTTAGATTTAAATCTTTCACAAATTTTAAACGAATTTTATTTTTATTAAAAAGAATTCTATTTTTGATATTATTTAACAATTATGTGACAACTGGAGAACTTGCCGCAACACTTATAATACATATGACACATCTCATACAAAATAAGTAACTGGTTTCGAAAAAATTGTATTGATATCAACTCAGGTCTATCCGTTCGTAATTTTTTGTATATAAGTGAAAAAATTGAACAGACTTAACCCATTTACGTGTTCTCCGTCAGTCAAACCAAAGGTAGGTGAGAAATTATAATAGGTGAAGCTACTAAAGTTAACAAGATAAGCGGAAACAAAATATAATAATTAGAATAAACAAACAAAAGCTTAAATAAACCTATGATAATTCAAAAGTATTGTTTCAATAACAATATAATTATAATGACTATTATAAATTGAAAGAAGCGAAAAAGGTACGCTGACACTCGGCGATTTGTTGTCTCTGACTACCCTGTCAGGAGCTATTAAATTCTCAAACCACGTTATTCCAGGGAATGTGAACTGGACCTAAGCATGAGTCGCAACCACGCGCACTAGTCGTGACATGACCAACGTTATGAAAATACAAGGTGTACTTGATTAGTAATGACGACTGGATTAACGGCAATATATTTATAAGATACCTGAGTTTTGTAAAACATTTGTGTAATATATAATAAAAAGGAAAGTAAATCACCAGATACTGATCCCATAGTTTTTGTGAGTGAGTGATATTAAGATCATGGACAATTATCCATTTTCCTAGTAATCTATAAGTACAAAACATTTGTATTTTTTTATTTTAGGTCAAAAGAAGAAAGAAAATATTTTAGCTATTTTCTTGTTTTTAAACAATGTCCATAATAATAGAGGTTTTGTTAAGGTATTTTTAGAGATTGTAAGATTATGATAGCTTACCATTATTTTAGGTACCGAACTGATAAAGGTATAGTAGTATATGACTAAGCGCTGTTTCAATAATTTAATTATAAGAATCATCTCTTGAAGCTATTTACACAGATACTTGAATAATTATTGGAATCTTCTATACAGTACACTCAAGACGTCTATTTATATTATTAGTGATAATCTTGAGAAATTACTAATAAAGTTGATACCATCAGGCATAAGAAGTCACGATAGCCGAGTTGTTGGGTGGTAGGAATTTCGAGTCGAGAGACCCCCCTGACCCCAGGTGGCAGTAAAAACTCATTGGAGTTTTTCAAAAAACTTATGTACGAATTTCATCGTTGGCTTGGACATAAAGGCGGCGACGGGCTCACCACCTGTCACGTTATCCCGAAAATATCTTCGGTGGAAGGTGGGTCAAAGAGACTCAATTGTCTAGACTTGACCTCTGTCTACCCCTGTATTGGGAATTGCGTGAAGATATTTTTATTTTTATTTTTTTCAGGCATAAGACTGCGGTAAATAATAAAAAAAAAACATACAATTCATTCATACAAAACGTATGTTGAAGAAAATATACAACGAACAATGAAAAGAAAGCTATAAGATATTTAAAGGAAAGTATTTTTCATGTTCACGCATTTTATCAATTCTTAGATACACAGAAGTCTAGGCAATTAATTCCTTTCGACTCGCCTTTCACCGTAGATTGTTCGGGATAACGTGACAGATGGGGAGACCGATCTCTATCTTAGTGTGCAAGTCGACGGTTCAAAATGCTTATATAGTTAGTTTTTTATGTACATAAATATCCATGCATAACATCCATGATTAGAGTATAAACATTCATGGTCTTTGCACAAATTTTTTGTCTCTGGCGAGATACAAACCGTAATCATTTAGCTTCGTAGGCAGAAAGTATAATTGAAAAATATGAATAATATTTTTAGATTTCCCTATAGGAAATATCAAAGCAGGAAAATAGGGGCATGGGTGAATTGACAGTTGTATTAAGAGAATAACTTAATCGTCTTGAACATCAGTAAAGGGCATCAAGAGGTCAATAATGAGCATAGTTTCTCCTGTGATAAATAATAAATAAATAAATATCTTCACGCAATTACCAATACAGGGGTAGACAGCGGTCTAGTCTAGACAATTAACTCCCTTTGACCCAGCTTCCAGCGAAGATATTTTCGAGACAACGTGACAGGTGATAAGACCATCGCTGTCTTTATGTCCAAGCCAACGATATAATTCTTATATAAGTTTTTGGAAAACCCATGGATACGAGCCTACCACCTGGGGTGCGAACTCGTGTCTCTTGACTCGAATTTCCGACCACCCAACCATTCGGCTATCGTAACTTACAAACTGTTACAAAGAAATATCTGAACCTAGTTGCAAAATGAAAGGAAAATTTTTACAGTGATAGATTTACAGTCTATTACCAGTTTTTGCATGATAGTTTTTACCCTTTGAGTTCCTTGAAATATTAATTATTATATAGTAACGTCTATTTATAGACTTCAAGACTTTATGGTTTCGAAGAATTTATATTTGTTTAGGTGACTTTAGTAGACCATAACTGAATAAAATAACTAAATAAAATGTAATAATAGTCACGATAGCCGAGTGGTTGGGTGATCATAATCCAAGTTAAGATTCCAGAGTTCGATCCCCTGGTGGCAGGGTCATGCCAAGTTTTCAAGAACTTATGTCCAATAACTTATGTACGATGGCTTGGACATAAAGACGGAGACGGGCTCTCCACCTTTTACGTTGTGCCAAAAATGGTTTCAGTGTAAGGTGGGTCGAAAGGACTTAATTATCCTTTAAGTAATGGATGTGTATAAAACATGGATATAAAAAAATAAAACGTATAAAAGTAACAGAATAAGGCTAAAGTAAACAAAACAGTGAAAATACGAGATGCTTTCTGTCTATAGTAATGTAAGAAAGGCGTAATTATATCATTTCGAATAACAAAACCATACAACTCGGTATCATACTTCATTTAACACTATAAATTAGCTTGTTAACGAATACGAATTTGAAACCCATCATTTATTCGCGTCTAATTATCCCCACAGTATTAAGTCCACGCGATACGTTGAACGAACTCACGCGTCGTCTGTGTGATATGTGGCACGTGACGTTGCCCTCCCGTCAAAGACTATGGCAAAGAATCACCATTATAACAGTTCAAATTTATTCGGTATCGAACTAATAGGAAGTGCGAAGTGCACGTTAATGACTAGTCTATGTTAAGAATAATTAAAAAATACAAATTAACTTTATGGATATCTTAAAGGGAAAATATTGTGTGTATTATAACATATAAAATATTGTACATTTATACATAACTAAAACTGAAGAAGTCAAGATGTAAGACCCATATATCATCGGAACTGATTAACCTGAACCTTTAGCCATCATAGTGTCTATCCCAACAAAAATAATCGTAGAAAACAATATCTATTAGTATTTTCTGATATATTAGAAATAACGTAAAATATTTTGTATCTGTTGAATTCAATCATCTGAAATCATGATTAAATTCAACTTGATCATGTCAGATAAGCTTCTAGATAAAGCCACACACGACTGAAGGTTATGTCACGTAACTGAAACCAATATTTAAACGTTCACTGGAGTTTATCACTTATCACGACAGTGGAACGTCATCTGAAGCGTAACTGATGATTTAGTTATGATTGATTGTGTGCCGACTTTGTTTCCGTACTGATATTGAACTAGATATGTATGTGAGATGTAAAATAGATTTCTTTAAGTATTTATTTGGTTTCATGTGCATTTAAAAGTTATTTATTCTTATCATTATTTCGCCACGATGCCACGGTGTCTGTGTGATAGGACTTCCAATCAGGAGACCCGGTTTCGATCCACAGAAGTTTCGTTACAAAAAAGTTTTTAAAACTGATTCTAATTTCTTAAGGAGTTTTTTTTTTTTACTTTAAGTAGTTTCTGAAGTTTCGGCAAGGTAGACGTAAAAATAATCTTTTCTTATGTGATATACTACATTCTTTGCAGCTGTTATATTTTCAAAAGTGTAACAACAAGTTAAGATTTGATTATTTTTAAAATCGTATCAATTTTACACAACTTGTTAATGCCTTATAACAAAATTATATAACCAATATGACTTTATTAACATACCGAAATTCTGAGCGAGTTCCGTCTTCCATGTATAGATTAAGATGACATGATGAGAAGCTGATTTGTATTTTTCCAATTCAAATATGTCAAAATCGGTTTGAGTGGGTTCACGCGTAGAAAAATGTGTCGTTAAGGCAAAAAATAATATGTTCAACAGATACAATAAGTTGTATACTTAAAGATACGTATCTTATGGCTACTTGATTAAAGATTGTAATTAATTGTATAACCCGATGTATAAAAAATTAAGTATATTATATAATTCAATATTAAATACCATCAACAGCATAGGAATTACTGTTTTGCTTCGTAGATCGAAACAATTCAATCCACCTTAGTTATTTTAATTTAGGTTTATTTGTTGGTATTTATGGTCTGCAGAAGCCACATGCCATCAAGTAGAATGTAGGTTTGTTTTCTACAATAATACTGGCGAAATAAAAAAATGTAAATCTCTTTTATACAATTAATTAAGAACTATCCATTAATATTATCTTAAATTGCAGCAACAAAGTATAAATCGCATTCGATTCTAAACCTTTTGTGTGGAGATATCAGAGTCGTCCTAATTTAAACACTTAGTGTTTAAATTAGGACGACTCTGATATCGACACTACTCATCAGAAGGCTGCTGTTATGCTTCAGGTTGCATTCGTGTAGTTCATATCAAAGTGTGCTTAAGCAGTTCAATATTTAATAAACATTCACTGCACACACAGCACGAATAACAAATACTAACATTTATCTCGCACCCACACATCCACGCATTCGCACACATATATTTGTCACGCTTCTCTTTTGTTTTCCCTCAGACAATAAAACCAGATCCTAAGTGAAAAGCTACCAACAGTCACGACTTCATAGGCGGGTAGGAACATTTTTGCGGAATTATCAATAATCGTAATTGTTTTAGAAATGGGAAAAAATATCTTCACGCAATTCCCAATACAGGGGCAGACAGAGGTCTTTTCTGGACAATTAAGTCCCTCCCTCCACCGAAGACATTTTCGGGACAACGTGGCAGGTGGTGAGCCCGACGCTGTCTTTATGTCCAAGCCTAATAATTTGTACATAAGTTTTTGAGAAAACAGAAATCGGGTGACTTATTCATTTTTAAGGGCACCTTAAAAATAAAATTTTGTTTACTAGGTTATTATTTTGTTTCAGAAGAGTAGACTAAGACAAAAAATATCAAATTTAAAAAATAAAATAAATCCTTTTTATTTCATAACTTAGATCTAAAATAGTGATTAGTTTAAGTGACTTTTAATGCGTTCACCCATTTTAAAATGTATTATTATATAATCATTAACTTACTTCCAAGATATAATTAACACATCTTGGAAGTAAGTTTTTGACAACAAATAACTAAGCAAGAAAACCGTTTAAATAGTTACTGGGAATAATAACATTTAAAATTCACTCGCGTAGAAAATGTAAGGCGCAGTACGCAGTGAAGTACACATAAATTAAGGCTACTGAAAACAAATGCATCATAAAACATATAATCTCATTTGAACACTGAAGTGAGTTATTCAAGAACTACTAAATTAAACCCGAAAATCACTTGCACAAACATAAATTATAATACAGTATATAATTATATTATTCATCTGAGTATTGCTCAGACCAATTGCGCAAATTTTGGCATTTGAAGTCAGGATAGTTGGGTGCCGAGTGCAGTTGGGTGCTGAGTAGCCGAGTAGTTGGGTGATCGGAATTTCGAGTCAAGAGACCCAAGTTCGATTCCCAGGTGGCAGGCTCGTACCAATTATATCGTTGGCTTGGACATAAAGACGGCGACGGGCTCACCACCTGTCACGTTGCCCCGAACATATCTTCGGTGGAAGGTGGGTCAAAGGAATTAATTGTCTAGACTAGACCTCTGTCTACCCCTGTATTGGGAATTGCGTGAAGATATTTATTTATTTACAACATATACGGCATATAGATAAATATCATAAATATCACCACAGAGTTAAGTTTAGTAAAGAAAGAAAATAATTAAAATTTTTTAAATTTTCTGATGAAATATGACGATGGCTTTTTTTTATTCTTTAGATATTTAAATAATAGAGACAACCTCACCCACCTGTGTCAATTGCTTTAACATTGACGTATGAGAATATTGGAAGGTTAGGTTGTCAAGCTACAACTTGTTACAACGTATTTAGCAAAGAAACTCATTTTAAATAAGCATAACACACGAACCATAAAATAAAAACAACATTATTGCCAGCCCTGTAGTCCGTGGTTCGATTCTCGAACGGGACACTATAGGAAATTACTTTTTCTACATTTTCTCGAGTCTGGGGCTTTGTTGTACCTTCGGTGTTTCTGATTTCATGATACAAGTGCTCTAGCTATTTGCTTTGGGATCCGAGCAATGTATGCAATGTTGTCCCTTTGAATGTATTTATCTATATTCATTTATCTATATATTCGCAAATGTAATTCAATCGGTCTGGAACTTGGAATCCTTAAATTGTGCCTTCGTTGTTCCCAATTCCCATATCACAAATACTTTAGCTTCTTACATTGGTATCGGAGCAATGTATGTGATGTGGTTCCTATTTATATATGTATTTATTTATTTATTAAAAATAAAATTTCAAATAATTAATAATTAGAAAATATATAATGTATTTTCATCACAATCACATCCAATTAGGTACTTCATACGTATCTCGAAACATTTGTATTCGTTTTAAGGAAATTGTACACTAATAATAATAATTTTAATGAATTGACGTCGTATAAAGTCATTGAATACTGAGTAGAATTTATCTGCAGGATATAAACAAACGGAAAATCCTTTAATTATTTACTTTTGGTAATCCCTTGAAACAATTGTTATGTTTTACTAAATCTGTTAACAGGAAATACAAAAAATGGATTTAATCAATAAAATTACTTTTATTTTTGTCAGATTGACATACAACATAAAAAAACGTTTTAATGCATTTAAATATCTATCTAAACATTTATACATGTTTCTTTCTCTTTGGTTCGGTGGTCCGAATTTCGAGTCAAGAGACCCGAGTTCGATCCCTAGGTGGCAGGCTCGTACCAATTATATCGTTGGCTTGGACATAAAGACGGCGACGGGCTCACCACCTGTCACGTTGCCCCGAACATATCTTCGGTGGAAGGTGGGTCAAAGGTAATTAATTGTCTAGACTAGACCTCTGTCTACCCCTGTATTGGGAATTGCGTGAAGATATTTATTTATTTACAACATATACGGCATATAGATAAATATCATAAATATCACCACAGAGTTAAGTTTAGTAAAGAAAGAAAATAATTAAAATTTTTTAAATTTTCTGATGAAATATGACGATGGCTTTTTTTAATTCTTTAGATATTTAAATAATAGAGACAACCTCACCCACCTGTGTCAATTGCTTTAACATTGACGTATGAGAATATTGGAAGGTTAGGTTGTCAAGCTACAACTTGTTACAACGTATTTAGCAAAGAAACTCATTTTAAATAAGCATAACACACGAACCATAAAATAAAAACAACATTATTGCCAGCCCTGTAGTCCGTGGTTCGATTCTCGAACGGGACACTATAGGAAATTACTTTTTCTACATTTTCTCGAGTCTGGGGCTTTGTTGTACCTTCGGTGTTTCTGATTTCATGATACAAGTGCTCTAGCTATTTGCTTTGGGATCCGAGCAATGTATGCAATGTTGTCCCTTTGAATGTATTTATCTATATTCATTTATCTATATATTCGCAAATGTAATTCAATAGGTCTGGAACTTGGAATCCTTAAATTGTGCCTTCGTTGTTCCCAATTCCCATATCACAAATACTTTAGCTTCTTACATTGGTATCGGAGCAATGTATGTGATGTGGTTCCTATTTATATATGTATTTATTTATTTATTAAAAATAAAATTTCAAATAATTAATAATTAGAAAACATATAATGTATTTTCATCACAATCACATCAATTAGGTACTTCATACGTATCTCGAAACATTTGTATTCGTTTTAAGGAAATTGTACACTAATAATAATAATTTTAATGAATTGACGTCGTATAAAGTCATTGAATACTGAGTAGAATTTATCTGCAGGATATAAACAAACGGAAAATCCTTTAATTATTTACTTTTGGTAATCCCTTGAAACAATTGTTATGTTTTACTAAATCTGTTAACAGGAAATACAAAAAATGGATTTAATCAATAAAATTACTTTTATTTTTGTCAGATTGACATACAACATAAAAAAACGTTTTAATGCATTTAAATATCTATCTAAACATTTATACATGTTTCTTTCTCTTTGGTTCGGTGGTCCGAATTTCGAGTCAAGAGACCCGAGTTCGATCCCTAGGTGGCAGGCTCGTACCAATTATATCGTTGGCTTGGACATAAAGACGGTGACGGGCTCACCATCTGTCACGTTGTCCTGAAAATATCTTCGGTGCTCCCGAAAATATCTTCCGGAAGGTGGGTCGAAGGGACTTAATAGTCTAGACTAGATCTCTGTCTACCCCTGTATTGGGAATTGCGTATAGATATTTATTGACATTTATTTATTTACAACATATACGGCATATAGATAAATATCATAAATATCACCACAGAGTTAAGTTTAGTAAAGAAAGAAAATAATTAAAATTTTTTAAATTTTCTGATGAAATATGACGATGGCTTTTTTTAATTCTTTAGATATTTAAATAATAGAGACAACCTCACCCACCTGTGTCAATTGCTTTAACATTGACGTATGAGAATATTGGAAGGTTAGGTTGTCAAGCTACAACTTGTTACAACGTATTTAGCAAAGAAACTCATTTTAAATAAGCATAACACACGAACCATAAAATAAAAACAACATTATTGCCAGCCCTGTAGTCCGTGGTTCGATTCTCGAACGGGACACTATAGGAAATTACTTTTTCTACATTTTCTCGAGTCTGGGGCTTTGTTGTACCTTCGGTGTTTCTGATTTCATGATACAAGTGCTCTAGCTATTTGCTTTGGGATCCGAGCAATGTATGCAATGTTGTCCCTTTGAATGTATTTATCTATATTCATTTATCTATATATTCGCAAATGTAATTCAATAGGTCTGGAACTTGGAATCCTTAAATTGTGCCTTCGTTGTTCCCAATTCCCATATCACAAATACTTTAGCTTCTTACATTGGTATCGGAGCAATGTATGTGATGTGGTTCCTATTTATATATGTATTTATTTATTTACAACATATACGGCATATAGATAAATATCATAAATATCACCACAGAGTTAAGTTTAGTAAAGAAAGAAAATAATTAAAAATTTTTAAATTTTCTGATGAAATATGACGATGGCTTTTTTAATTCTTTAGATATTTAAATAATAGAGACAACCTCACCCACCTGTGTCAATTGCTTTAACATTGACGTATGAGAATATTGGAAGGTTAGGTTGTCAAGCTACAACTTGTTACAACGTATTTAGCAAAGAAACTCATTTTAAATAAGCATAACACACGAATATAAAGTTTATATTATGGTGCCTATACATTATCATCATCAACATTATATCAGCCTATCCGACGTCCACTGCTAAACATAGGCCTCCCCCAAAGATTGCCACATAGAGCGGGCCTGTGCCACCTGCATCAATCGATTCCCCGCAACATAAAGCGGGTCGTCGTCCATCTTGTCGACGTCCTAATCTGCGTTTACCTGTACACGGTTGCCACACGAGAACCTTTTTTCCCCAAAGGTTGTCATTTCTACGAGCTATGTGAACAGCCTACACATCTCAGAATTGGGGGAGGGGGGCGGGGTGTTTGGGCCTCCGGTTACCTGCACTCACCAAACGAAACGCAAAAGTTTGTTAGACTTCTACTTCACGCCGGTATTCTGTGACGTCGTGGTACTGCCCCGATCGAGCCGGCCCATGCATGCAACAACAAAAGCTGATGCATGGCTCTACCACTGTTAAAAAATAAACTACATAATATAAACTAGATACTCGAAAGCTCCAGTGGAAAGTAGGCCGAAATGACTACATTGTCTAGACTTCCGAATATGCTGGGTAACATAATACTGGGGGCACTAGGAAATGAGTGAAGACAAAAAAAAAATTCGATTACAAATATACCTTTATTTTTCATAGAGCTAACAGTCTACGTGAACTGCGACTTTAACTTTAATCTCTCTTAATTCTTAACAATCCGCGCTTTTAGGCGGCAGAAATTGATAACTGTAACTTACTCAAACGACTCTTAGAGAAAGCTCTTCACCTCTGTGGATTAAAATTTATCCTATTAATAAAACAGTTGATAATCGATTCTATAAGTTTTATTAAGTGCAAATCGATTTTTATATCGTATCACGTAAATTAAACATAATAGCCGCAAGCGCTATTGTAGCGGTGCTTTGACGGGCGATGAACTTGCAACCGTAAAGCGAACTTTACTGGAGAAAATGTCTTCTCATCGTCATCGCATTGTGGTAGTTACAGAGTATGTTACCACAGATCTAAACAATTAATAAAATAAATTTTACATTAGCAAGAGTAATGTAGGAATTGCTTCCGCGCCAAAGTCTTAATCAAAATAAATTTCTTCAAAATACATTTCTTAATGCAAACTATGCATTTTGTTATCGCTAGAATTCTAAAATACTGTTTTAGCATAACAGGTTATTGATAAGTCTTATTAAAGGTAAGGGTCAGATATTTAAAGGTATAAACATAACTAGTATGCATGAATGAAAATAAATATAAAATCAAAATTGATTTTTTTAATTTGTTTCACCATCATCTTCATTACATCGGCCTATGCACACTGCAGTCCCCGTACGGGAGGACTTGCCATAATCGACACTCTTCGAAAGCGAATTGGTGGTTGTAGTACCAGACACCTCGCATAGTCTTATAACATGACAGTGTTATATTCCATTCTATTCAAGTAACAGATATTTATAATCTGTTTTTAAGTTACAAAAATACTAACGATGTTATTAGCATTACAACTTTTTTTGTTTTCCACTCCAATTAAGCTTTAGTACTTGTACCTGGCGAATGAACTATATATATATATATATATATATATATATATATATATATATATATATATATATATATATATATATATATATATATATATATATATATATATATATATATATATAAATATATATATATATATATGTATATATATATATAAATATATATATATATATATATATGTATATATATATATATATATATATATATATATATATATATATATATATATATAAATATATATATATAAATATATATATATATATATGTATATATATATATACATATATATATATATATATATATATATATATATATATATATATATATATATATATATATATATATATATATATATATATATATATATATATATATATATATATATATATATATATATATATATATATATATATATATATATATATATATATATATATATATTGGAGTCCTTTCGACACAATTTTTACCAAAGGTATTTTTTGGACATGTCCAAAAAATACCTTATCGCCTTCAATAGATGCTAACAATATTTAGATATTTAAGCATATAAGCCATATTAAGCTTCTATTATAAAGTTTATGAAAAATTTTAAAAAGCAATAGACACGGGCGTGCATTGAACACGCGTCCTCTTTTTCTAATCTCTCATTTCTTTAGATAATATTAATATTCATAAGAATTACTCAATAGACGTTATATTAGAGCGAGTAAAATAACTATTACGATGTTTTATGATCATTCTTTTACTGTAATATAAATAAATAAATAATAAATAAATATCTTCACGCAATTCCCAATACAGGGGTAGACAGGGGTCAAGCCTAGACAATTAAGTCCCTTCAAACCACCTTCTACCGAAGATATTTTCGGGACAACGTGACAGGTGGTGAGCCCGTCACCATCTTTATGTCCAAGCCAACGATATAATTCGTACATAAGTTTTTGAAAAACCCATTGGTACGAGCCTGTCACCTGGGGATCGAACTCGGGTGTCTTGACTCGAAATTCCGACCTCCCAACCACTCGACTATCGTGACTATTATTATTATTACTGTAATATGATTTACAGTAACTTAGTCATTTTTACAAATGAATTATGTTGTATACTTTAATGTCATTACTAACTGCATTATATGCTGCAATGTCTGGAAAGCAATTAATTTGATTATTTTGTTTCAGCTTCATGGTACATTTATTGGATTTTATTTAAAATTTATTAAATATCTCTTTTGTTATAATAATTCCTTCATTTGTAAAGTTGTTAATTTATGCCATGTGGTTGCGGCAAATTAAAGTACCACTCCCTTTCTTTCTATGGGTATTGTAAGGTAAGCCTTATAATGCAATTGGCTACCGGCAGCTAATGCAGCTGTCAGAATCATCACATCTCTAAGAAATTGTAGACCACAATGCCAGCAGGTGATAGGCAGCAGCGTCTATAGGGTGAGGTTTCTGGTACTACTAGAACCACTTACGAAGCGTGGTAAGTACGACAAATTCTCAGTTACGACGAGGTCCTATAGGCTTGTCTTTAAAAGGTTATTATTTCAATTTAAAAAAATCCATGTAAAAACTCTATGTTCAGTTCCGTAACTAGAATAGCTGTAGACTGATCATAAAAACATGCGTCTCACTAGTATTTAGAGATTAAAACATGGTAGTAATGAATAAAATTTATATATAAAAAATATCTAATCTATGATAGTTATATCGTCAAGCGACTGACATCCGCTCGGTAAAGACCGTTGGTTTAAAAAAAACTCAAGGGCAACAGTCGGGGACCCGTAGAGTCTTGACCCCGAAAAGGAATGTTACGAGACAAGCCGCAGAATTTCCGCTCTTATCTGTGAGGTAGTTGCTTAAAAAATAAATAAAAATCGTTTGAATTCAAAATAATGTAAGGTTAGCCATAAAAATATAAAAATTATACTTTTAATTAAGGTTATGTACTGATATTAACACCGTTTTACTTCAAGGAACCCTTTAAATGTCTTTTCATATGATACAACTAACATTTTCTTCATATAATAATTGACCGATGGATAAACAATGGATAAATGTTATGATATAACAATACAATAGAAGAAAGACTATAGAATTTTGATTTGACACTGACAGAAATCGGATAAAAGAAGCCTTACATTAATATGGGAGCCTAAAAATGTATGTGGCCTTAAATGTCAATAAAATATTTGTATATTTTTCAAGATATTAATCGTATAAAATATAACAATTTTTTAAGATTTTCAGGACATTACGATAATCACACCACAGCTTAAATTGAAAAGCGCATTACGGGCATTACGGGACCTATGTGTAACATCCAAAACAGAATTAAGATGATCCAACAAACTTTTCTTTGTTATTATGATGATATTACACCGCTTTCCAAGTGTGACCATTATGGTAACTCTATACTATTAAAAATTCACCTGAGGAGACATTATGAAAAGCAGTAATCAGAACAACCTATTGCTTTAGTGGAGTTCCTAAATCTAAAATCTTATGCCTTAAATAAAAGAAATGAAACAAATTTATATTGGCGTGCGGTTTTCATACTGCTGTAAGAAAACGTCTACCAAGCACGACCAAAGTAAACAAATAACTAAGAGTGAAACAACGAACATTTACATTTCATAATATTAAAAAATAGTATAATACTAATGTTATACAATTTTTTTATCGAATATAATTTATGCTGAGCTTTTTGATATTGTATGGTGCGATTCGAACTCGCCATTTCTGCCGTACCGTGCAAATTCAATGGCAAATTTCTCAATAATTTAATAATAACAATATTTTTAACAACAGTTTAAAGTACATCATTTTAGTAAAGGTAGAATTTTTGTTTTGATTATTCGATAATAAATGTACGTGTCAAATGATCAAATAAATTCGAGGAGTCTGTTAGTCATAAATTGTTTACATGTTGTGTGTCTCTGACAGAGTATAAATATATATATACATAGTACGGTTTACTATTTTGGCTCGACTGTTAAAGAGTAAAGTTGAACAGACGCCAAATGCATATTTTGCAAATCGTAATTATAACTCAGACGGCACTGTGTACACTTACTGATGTATAGATATATTATGATTATACTCGTAATACTGTCTAGTCCAAATTCCAAATATCTACAAAGACTTGACTTTAGTAAATCGAGTGGTACGGCTAATAATACCTATATAATAACAAGATGGGTTCAAGAGCAGTCAATTTTCTAGGCTTCTATGACAAAGACTCTCAATAAAATCCCAACAGAAGTCATCATGTGTATCTTTATTGAACCTTTATCTAAGTTACTCTAATTTTTAAAGTTACGCGAAATTATGATAACATCCAGAACATGTCAATACGCAAAACGTGGTATATCCAAACGGTTTTAGTTTATAAGTATGTTTATAGAATAACTGCGCATAAAGACGGTATCGATTAAAACTTAAAATTCACTTTTTAACTACGCATCTCTTCTTCTTTACTTCAGGTATTTAACCTGAACACTACTACGCATTTTTTACTTCTTGTTAAATGCCAGCAGTCTTAAATGCGTAGTCAATTTTGAATTATCCAATTAATAATGAATTCATTGTTTTTGCCCGCTATATTTTATATAAAGTTGGACAGAATTGGGGTAATCTGTACCATGAACCTGACATCTCCCATTATGGTAATGGTATATACATGTGTTCTCAACACATTATATCAAATATATTTACTATTTAAAATATAAAAAGTGAAAATAAAAAAACAATACATTAATGAAATACAAATTAAACATCAATAAGGAATCACGATGGTTTCGTTGTTTTAGGAATTCGTATTATCTTAAATACAATACTCAATACGGTTGTTTTAAGATGTACAGTTCTTTATTTAATATATTGTTTTGTAATATCGTTTCGTTCAAGAAAAGTTTTAGACATCGATGTTTCATTTAAAAGGCATTAAATAAATCTAAACAGTAATAGCAATAAATCATTCTCAACATTCATATGCAGACGAAAACATTTATTGTCCTTAAGCTTTATCTTACAATATTTTTATTACGCAACATTACTCACGTTACGAGGCGAATTGAGTTTCTACGATTGACGTCACTATTCTGAGAAAGCCCCAAAAGAAATGGGTCAATTTTCCAATTTCGCCCAACCTACGTCAAACATCAATCGATGGTAGTTGAACCAAATCCACTAATGCATTTACATAGATCGAATCTGTAATGTTAGTATATCAAAATACTACGTCACTGAACTAATATCTAATAATATGCACAAGACATAAATGTAATACCCAAAGAACAAGAATATAGGTCTCTTCTAAAAGTAGATTTGTTATAATAGCAGGCGGATTGACAATCACACTACCGGATACTTTGCACCTTACGCTCTGCAGCTCCATCAATTTGATCTTGTGTTTTCTAAATGGTTATGGCGCCATCTATCGGTGACTATTTCAAAGCTTTTCCTTAATGGTCTCTTGCGACACAAATAGGAAGAAACGCGATTGACTAATCTTAGGCGGATTCCACTGCTAGAGTTTTGGTGAACGTAAAGAAAACTTAGTCTCTGTAAGTAGTCTGTACATTATAAATAATAATTTATATAAGAACGAACTTATTTTATAATTAATTTACGCGAACTCGAAACGAACACTTTGTAGGTCACCTCAATTATCACGGTGTTATTATTAAAGGTAACAACGGATGTTCTGGATTTGTGATTCGGAGAAAAAGTTAATGAGGTTGCTTTATACCGTTTATTTGTTCCTATTGCCTTATTCTTTTTGTAACATCAAAGATCATTGGTGTAATAATACAGTTATCAAAATTAAAAATATCATTTACATTTCAGTTCGTAAGATCGTGTGCCATTTTAATAACTTTTTCAAATTTCGTGACAATATTTAAATGTAACAACAATGAATGTTTGAACCTTTGAAAACAATAAACAGACATCAGACTCAAACGCAGATGTATATTCGCTTTCATAATAAAAGTACTGATCCGAGTTATATCCACAGGAAGAAGAAGAAGTTTGGAGCAAATAAGTTTTTTTATATTTATGTGCGATTTGTGTCGTTAGTTTGGACACTAGACGGCAACAAGCTCACCACCTTGTAATGTCCACATAAGCTCTGGAGACAAAACAAAAGGTTCTTACTTGACAACAATCATCAACATATATATATATATATATATATATATATATATATATATATATATATATATATATATATATATATATATATATATATATATATATATATATATATATATATATATATATATATATATATATATATATATATATATATATATATATATATATATATATACATATATATATATATATATACATAGTACGGTTTACTATTTTGGCTCGACTGTTAAAGAGTAAAGTTGAACAGACGCCAAATGCATATTTTGCAAATCGTAATTATAACTCAGACGGCACTGTGTACACTTACTGATGTATAGATATATTATGATTATACTCGTAATACTGTCTAGTCCAAATTCCAAATATCTACAAAGACTTGACTTTAGTAAATCGTGTGGTACGGCTAATAATACCTATATAATAACAAGATGGGTTCAAGAGCAGTCAATTTTCTAGGCTTCTATGACAAAGACTCTCAATAAAATCCCAACAGAAGTCATCATGTGTATCTTTATTGAACCTTTATCTAAGTTACTCTAATTTTTATAGTTACGCGAAATTATGATAACATCCAGAACATGTCAATACGCAAAACGTGGCATATCCAAACGGTTTTAGTTTATAAGTATGTTTATAGAATAACTGCGCATAAAGACGGTATCGATTAAAACTTAAAATTCACTTTTTAACTACGCATCTCTTCTTCTTTACTTCAGGTATTTAACCTGAACACTACTACGCATTTTTTACTTCTTGTTAAATGCCAGCAGTCTTAAATGCGTAGTCAATTTTGAATTATCCAATTAATAATGAAATGATTGTTTTTGCCCGCTATATTTTATATAAAGTTGGACAGAATTGGGGTAATCTGTACCATGAACCTGACATCTCCCATTATGGTAATGGTATATACATGTGTATATATATATATATATATATATATGTATATATATATATACATATATATATATATATATATATATATATATATATATATATATATATATATATATATATATGAGGCATAGTAGATGAATTTATAACAACGTTTTAAATTCATCTACTATGCCTTATATATATATATATATATATATATATATATATATATATATATATATATATATATATATATATATATATATATATATATATATATATATATATATATATATATATATATATATATATATATATATATAAGGCATAGTAGACGAATTTATAACAACGTTTTTAAAAGTCGAAAAAAAGGGCTGAATGTCAACGTATTTCTGCAATTCTGCGGTTAAAAAAATGTAGTAGTGTCTATAGGCTGAAATTATCAGGAAAAGATAAGCTTAACACTCCAAAATCATAAATTACTTTAAAAATAAATCCTAACACACATATAACAGTAAATGTAAATGGAAAACACAAGTACGTAATTTAATTTCAATAACTTTATCGTTTTAATTAAAATACGAAATTCGCTAGTAAATTTGTTACGCAATCTAATTAATTACTACAGAAAATAGTTATTCAACTCTAGTTAGTTACTCTTGCTAGTTGATAAGCGTCGTATTATAAATACAGACTATAAATTAACATAATACACTATATGTACGTAGGTAGAATGATATTGTTTTTAGAGCCGAGAACGTTCGTTGCTATGCCGAACTGTCGACCTCGAGATTATAATACCGGTATCAAATTGAAGGGGTACGTTGTTAATGTTAATAAGTTCAAGACTATCTTGTCGTTATGTAGTCGTTGCATATGTCTGGCAGTATAAATAATACCTGAAAATTAATTCTATGTCCATTGAAATGTTGAAAGGATTGTTCTTAATGATTAAAATTTTAAAATACTTATATTATGGACGACTTATTTTTAAGGAATTAGTACCAACTGCGTAATTTTACAGAAATTTAGAACGTTTAAATTATCTATGATAGGATTTTATAATATTTTATAAATGGAAGAAAAATAATAATGCATTTATTTTAATTAATGTCGTGATAACAATAACATGGCGTGTCGCAATAACATTTCCGTGAAAAATTTACACTTCAAGACCGCGAAACTAATTGTGATGGTGATTATTTTTCTATTCTATTATTAACACGTGTAACTGGTACTGAATTAGATCCATATTTAAATATATTTTATTTTTTTCACGGTTCCTCATATATAGCGAAGACCAGTTAAGTATAACTCATTTTTACATATATATATATATATATACATATATATATATATATATATACATATATATATATATATAAGGCATAGTAGATGAATTTATAACAACGTTTTTAAAAGTCGAAAAAAGAGCTGAATGTCAACGTATTTCTGCAATTCTGCGGTTAAAAAATGTAGTAGTGTCTATAGGCTGAAATTATCAGGAAAAGGTAAGCTTAACACTCCAAAATCATAAATTACTTAAAAAAAATCCTAACACACATATAACAGTAAATGTAAATGGAAAACACAAGTACGCAATTTAATTTCAATAACTTTATCGTTTTCATTAAAATACGAAATTCGCTAGTAAATTTGTTACGCAATCTAATTAATTACTACAGAAAATAGTTATTCAACTCAGTTGCTAGTTGATAAGCGTCGTATTATAAATACAGACTATAAATTAACATAATACACTATATGTACGTAGGTAGAATGATATTGTTTTTAGAGCCGAGAACGTTCGTTGCTATGCCGAACTGTCGACCTCGAGATTATAATACCGGTATCAAATTGAAGGGGTACGTTGTTAATGTTAATAAGTTCAAGACTATCTTGTCGTTATGTAGTCGTTGCATATGTCTGGCAGTATAAATAATACCTGAAAATTAATTCTATGTCCATTGAAATGTTGAAAGGATTGTTCTTAATGATTAAAATTTTAAAATACTTATATTATGGACGACTTATTTTTAAGGAATTAGTACCAACTGCGTAATTTTACAGAAATTTAGAACGTTTAAATTATCTATGATAGGATTTTATAATATTTTATAAATGGAAGAAAAATAATAATGCATTTATTTTAATTAATGTCGTGATAACAATAACATGGCGTGTCGCAATAACATTTCCGTGAAAAATTTACACTTCAAGACCGCGAAACTATTTGTGATGGTAATTATTTTTCTATTCTATTATTAACACGTGTAACTGGTACTGAATTAGATCCATATTTAAATATATTTTATTTTTTCACGGTTCCTCATATATATATATATATATATATATATATATATATATATATATATATATATATATATATATATATATATATATATATATATATATATATATATATATATATATATATATATGAGGCATAGTAGATGAATTTATAACAACGTTTTAAATTCATCTACTATGCCTTATATATATATATATATATATATATATATATATATATATATATATATATATATATATATATATATATATATATATATATATATATATATATATATATATATATATATATATATATATATATATGAGGCATAGTAGATGAATTTATAACAACGTTTTTAAAAGTCGAAAAAAGAGCTGAATGTCAACGTATTTCTGCAATTCTGCGGTTAAAAATGTAGTAGTGTCTATAGGCTGAAATTATCAGGAAAAGGTAAGCTTAACACTACAAAATCATAAATTACTTAAAAAAATCCTAACACACATATAACAGTAAATGTAAATGGAAAACACAAGTACGCAATTTAATTTCAATAACTTTATCGTTTTCATTAAAATACGAAATTCGCTAGTAAATTTGTTACGCAATCTAATTAATTACTACAGAAAATAGTTATTCAACTCTAGTTAGTTACTCTTGCTAGTTGATAAGCGTCGTATTATAAATACAGACTATAAATTAACATAATACACTATATGTACGTAGGTAGAATGATATTGTTTTTAGAGCCGAGAACGTTCGTTGCTATGCCGAACTGTCGACCTCGAGATTATAATACCGGTATCAAATTGAAGGGTACGTTGTTAATGTTAATAAGTTCAAGACTATCTTGTCGTTATGTAGACGTTGCATATGTCTGGCAGTATAAATAATACCTGAAAATTAATTCTATGTCCATTGAAATGTTGAAAGGATTGTTCTTAATGATTAAAATTTTAAAATACTTATATTATGGACGACTTATTTTTAAGGAATTAGTACCAACTGCGTAATTTTACAGAAATTTAGAACGTTTAAATTATCTATGATAGGATTTTATAATATTTTATAAATGGAAGAAAAATAATAATGCATTTATTTTAATTAATGTCGTGATAACAATAACATGGCGTGTCGCAATAACATTTCCGTGAAAAATTTACACTTCAAGACCGCGAAACTATTTGTGATGGTAATTATTTTTCTATTCTATTATTAACACGTGTAACTGGTACTGAATTAGATCCATATATAAATATATTTTATTTTTTTCCCGGTTCCTCATATATAGCGAAGACCAGTTAAGTATAACTCATTTTTTACATATATATATTTTAACGCAACCATGATGGAGTAGTCGGGGAGAACAGATCAAAAATTTCTACAAAAAAATTAACCACGACAGAAAAACTATTGTAATTAAAATTTTTGAGATAACATAATCACAATTCTAGTGAAGAAATATTAATCGCACTTGCGAAACACTATTATATTTTCCCGCATATGGTTTAAATAAATGCCGTAACTACACCACGATGACCTGATTCACATAATACGTCACTGAAGGAAGCCTTGAGCAAATAGTGTTTGAAATGTAATGGTGTAAAATAATTTTATAACTCGTGCAGTTCTCAGCGATAAAGGTTATATAGGTAGGTACATATCGGATTGTGACTTAACAATATATCATGGCAGTGTTTTGAAGAAGTCAGAAATTCTAGTTACGAATTTCCTCGTGCAAAATTTGAAGGAACATGTATAGATGCATGGCGTGATAAAGTTTACTACGTCGCTATGGGGAAAACAGAGAGTGGTACATTCTTATATCCGATACCACAAGGCGATATATTCAAAAGACAAAAATGATTCCACAGTTACTTACTTTATCTATAATTTTTAAAAAATTAATAAAAATAAATGCTACTTTATCTAAATATACTTAAAGGTCACAAGAGAAATGTCCTCAATTCTAGTCGTTCTTTATTTGAAATGCGCCGTGAACTTGAACTTTACGCTCGTGACCTCTGTTCGTTTCAATCCACTTATTTCTTTTTTCTATAAGCGAAATACCAATTGGCTTTAAAATTTATATAATTTTATATTTCGTACTTAAAATTGTTTTTATTAATGGAAGTTGGTAATTAGGCGCAGGCGGAAAGCCAGTACTATATAATTTGATGAAATAATATTTAAGTACGTTTTACAGGCAGTTTGTAAAAATAAAAAAAATCTTTCACTGACATATGGATGTAGTCACACGAAAATAACAGTTACATAATATTATTATTATTGCTTTGCAAATTTATTCTCAAAACATGATGCAGCGAGCATGGCTAAATGTTTCAAAATGTATTCAACATCATGTTGAATACATTTCAAAATGTTTGATCTGTGACTACTTTTGACCTTTAAATGTGGGCTGAAAATCATTTAAGATTACCCAAATTCTATAAAAGTTTAAATACTATAACATTTTATTACTTACCTTTGGCACATACCTAATTGTTTACGTCTTATACTTAAATATTAACACTTAATTTTGTCATTAATAACATTAGCTAGTGTAAAAGATAAGGCGATATGCCGTAATAGGAATTCTCGGAGGAGTATCTACTGTTCAGGAGCTTGGTTAATAAAGAAAAAGAACAATCAGTCAGTCAATATTAACACTTAATTTTGTTATTAATAACATTAGCTAGTGTAAAAGATAAGGCGATATGCCGTAATAGGAATTCTCGGAGGAGTATCTACTGTTCAGGAGCTTGGTTAATAAAGAAAAGAACAATCAGTCAGTCAATATTAACACTTAATTTTGTTATTAATAACATTAGCTAGTGTAAAAGATAAGGCGATATGCCGTAATAGGAATTCTCGGAGGAGTATCTACTGTTCAGGAGCTTGGTTAATAAAGAAAAAGAACAATCAGTCAGTCAATATTAACACTTTATAAAGCACGCATCTACATATTTGGTATATTATTTAGAGTTTGACTATCTGGTCAAAGGTACGAGATATATCATACAAAATAATGTAGCAGAAATTCTGATTCTACAATCGTAAAGCAAAAAACCAGATCCCATGTAACATCTTAACTGCGCGGAAAGTGTGAAGACTGAAGATGATTATTTTATAAATATCGATGTTGTTTCAAAAGAAGCTTCCAGAAAGTCTGTGATAACTGTGACGTAAGATAAAATATAATTCACTTCTTCCAACACCAGCAAAATTTGCGAGACAGATATACATATTACCATTATGAAATTAATAATTTTTGTCTTGAATAAATTTATGTAAAGAACCTATTAGATCCGCGAAACATTTAACATGGAATTTATTACTGTATTAATTATTTGACAAACAGTCTTCCGTATATTTTAATGTTTTCATCTTCAACCATAATATTTATGTCTAGACTTCATTAATATAGTCTTGGCATAAGAACACAGCTGCTTTACATATATATAGTATTTAGTTACATTTTAGGTGGAATCAGAGTTGTAAATAATAATTGTGATGTATAATTTGACATCATAACATATAATATATTTTTTTTGTTCCACTGCAATACCGATGACTAATTTGTAAAATTATAACATATAGTATAAATTAAATATAAATAGACAAAGTTAGTCTTTGTCTATTTATAATTAATTTATATTTTATTGACTTCTTTTAATTTGTATTGAATTTACTTCGTCCAAATCAAATACATAATTTGTTTTTATTGGACCACAGTTTAAACGGATGTGAGTCACGAGTATACCTTCATCATATGTATTTATTTAGTTTATCTTTGAAATATATTTACTATTTAGTAACGTAATATTTTCTATCTTTTATGTCAAAGAATCTAAAACTGAACACAGTTAATAGTATTATATAGCCGTTAAAGTTTTAAACAAACTGAAAGTTTAATAAAATAAATAAATAAAAATATCTTCACGCAATTGCCAACACAGGGGTAGACAGAGGTCTAGTCTAGACAATTAAGTCTTTTCGACCCACTTTTCACCGAAGTCTATTTTGGGACAAAGTGAGTGGTATTTAACCTGTCGCTGTCATAATGAAATTAATAATTTTTGTCTTGAATAAATTTATGTAAAGAACCTATTAGATCCGCGAAACATTTAACATGGAATTTATTACTGTATTAATTATTTGACAAACAGTCTTCCGTATATTTTAATGTTTTCATCTTCAACCATAATATTTATGTCTAGACTTCATTAATATAGTCTTGGCATAAGAACACAGCTGCTTTACATATATATAGTATTTAGTTACATTTTAGGTGGAATCAGAGTTGTAAATAATAATTGTGATGTATAATTTGACATCATAACATATAATATAATTCACTTCTTCCAACACCAGCAAAATTTGCGAGACAGATATACATATTACCATTATTAAATTGGTCAGCGTGAGACGAAGTATAGTAATGACGTAGATTAAATAAATTGTTTTGAGCATCAGACAGTCTGGCGAAGTTCAGTACTCCGAAGGATACTTTGACATTAATCATAATTTTTTTTTTAATATAGGACTTGTTACGATATTTATCAGCTATAAATAGTTAAGTTACAGAAAATCTAAATTTATAATATTATTCTTTTAATAATGCTAATATTTGATATATTTATTTATCTTATTCACATGCATCTTAGTATTTTTAGCTTTAAGTGCAATATTTGTATCATGTTTAAAAAAAATATTACACACCAAAAAGATAATCCAATTCAAATTGAAACCGCCATCTACTGAGGTCCTGCGTTTAGATATTTTTAAATTTTTAACTATAGACTGAATCACATATAAAATGTACGTATACTTATATCGTGTATCGCATATTTAATTTGAAATGTTGTTCACATGTATCGAATGTTAATACTAAACACAAAGACGGCACTAAAATAAAATATACGTGTATCAATAAAAACAAAGTTGCGTAACATCAAATGTTTCTCTGTCAATTGTATTTTTTTTTTACATAGGACTTGTTACGATATTTATCAGCTATAAATAGTTAAGTTACAGAAAATCTAAATTTATAATATTATTCTTTTAATAATGCTAATATTTGATATATTTATTTATCTTATTCACATGCATCTTAGTATTTTTAGCTTTAAGTGCAATATTTGTATCATGTTTAAAAAAAATATTACACACCAAAAAGATAATCCAATTCAAATTGAAACCGCCATCTACTGAGGTCCTGCGTTTAGATATTTTTAAATTTTTAACTATAGACTGAATCACATATAAAATGTACGTATTCTTATATCGTGTATCGCATATTTAATTTGAAATGTTGTTCACATGTATCGAATGTTAATACTAAACACAAAGACGGCACTAAAATAAAATATACGTGTATCAATAAAAACAAAGTTGCGTAACATCAAATGTTTCTCTGTCAATTGTATTTTTTTTTTACATAGGACTTGTTACGATATTTATCAGCTATAAATAGTTAAGTTACAGAAAATCTAAATTTATAATATTATTCTTTTAATAATGCTAATATTTGATATATTTATTTTGTTTACGGAAGCATCTAAACAAGATAGAGCAATCGTTTCTTATAAAAAAAACTACAAATGAGTCCATAGAAAAAGATTACGTATTTAACAAACCGATGTACTTAAAAAACGGCGATAACCTTGTCGTATGGTGCTTGATTTGGATGGGAATATAAATTTATTAAAAGCAATTTTAACTGTTTACTTTACCAGGTCATCGACAGTGAAGGAAAACATTGTGACATAACCCCCCCTCCCCTACCCCTACCCCTCTGAGAAATAAACAAAAAGCCTTCGAAGCTTCCGGGTTTCGGATTCGACTCCCGTTGAAGGCAAATATTTGTAAGATGATTAATAAAAATTAATTTTTATACACGACTCGTGAACGTTTTAAGTTTATAAGTTATATGTGGATATAAATATAAGTAAGTATATTGTTTGGTTTGGACACTAAAATAACGATAGGCTCACCGCCTGTCACATTATCTCGAATAAACTTCCTTGGAAGGCGCGTCGAAGGGACTTAATTGTCTATACCCCTGTATACCCCAGGAAAATGTGTCAAGATAAAAATAGTTGCATATTAACGCTCCATTTAACATAAACCAAATAAAATCGTTACAGTTCTAAATTGAGGGCAAAATATAATCATAGAACATATCAAACGTTTTTGTTTGTCATTCCCGGGAATCGCAACGGTGACTACTGTGTAAATTAATGGTGTCCTACACTTACCACTGAAATACCAAGTTTTTTCCGGGCCAGAACTCTTATATTATGACCCATTTAAACGATAGTCGGTACTCAGCACAGACTGCGCGTCTGCATTACGTTTATTTACATATTATCCATTGCTTTTGAGTGCTTTGATTTGGATGGGAATATAAATTTATTAAAAGCAATTTTAACTGTTTACTTTACCAGGACATCGACAGTGAAGTTAAACATTGTGACATAACCCCCTCCCCCTTCCCCTACCCTCTGAGAAATAAACAAAAAGCCTTCGAAGCTTCCAGGTTTCGGATTCGAGTCCCGTTGAAGGCAAATATTTGATTTATAAATGATGATTAATAAAAATTAATTTTTATACACGACTCGTGAACGTTTTGAGTTTATAAGTTATATGTGGATATAAACATAAGTATATTGTTTGGTTTGGACACTAAAATAACGATAGGCTCACCGCCTGTCACATTATCTCGAATAAACTTCCATGGAAGGCGCGTCGAAGGGACTTAATTGTCTATACCCCTGTATACCCCAGGAAAATGTGTCAAGATAAAAATAGTTGCATATTAACGCTCTATTTAACATAAACCAAATAAAATCGTTACAGTTCTAAATTGAGGGCAAAATATAATCATAGAACATATCAAACGTTTTTGTTTGTCATTCCCGGGAATCGCAACGGTGACTACTGTGTAAATTAATGGTGTCCTACACTTACCACTGAAATACCAAGTTTTTTCCGGGCCAGAACTCTTATATTATGACCCATTTAAACGATAGTCGGTACTCAGCACAGACTGCGCGTCTGCATTACGTTTATTTACATATTATCCATTGCTTTTGAGTGCTTTGATTTATAGTCAGCAAGCCTAATACGTGCTATAAATTCTGGTAAAACGTATTTTTTTTTACATAGGACTTGTTACGATATTTATCAGCTATAAATAGTTAAGTTACTGAAAATCTAAATTTATAATATTATTCTTTTAATAATGCTAATATTTGATATATTTATTTATCTTATTCACATGCATCTTAGTATTTTTAGCTTTAAGTGCAATATTTGTATCATGTTTAAAAAAAATATTACACACCAAAAAGATAATCCAATTCAAATTGAAACCGCCATCTACTGAGGTCCTGCGTTTAGATATTTTTAAATTTTTAACTATAGACTGAATCACATATAAAATGTACGTATACTTATATCGTGTATCGCATATTTAATTTGAAATGTTGTTCACATGTATCGAATGTTAATACTAAACACAAAGACGGCACTAAAATAAAATATACGTGTATCAATAAAAACAAAGTTGCGTAACATCAAATGTTTCTCTGTCAATTGTATTTTTTTAGGTATAATTCATTAAGTGTAATGGCTGCCTGTACCACAATAAAGAGAAAAAAAAAACATATCAAGTAACATTAATAAATATTCTTAAAAAGACAGTTTTACACAAGAAACCATAAAACCCTTTGCTTTTTGCCATTGTGATAAAGTAAATGTTGATTTCGATAATTGAAAGTATACAACCCTGAATCGGATGCGTTTCCATAAATTTAGCCTGTCAATCATCGATAATCTGTAATATCGAGCCAAAACCGATTTCGAGGAATAAATCGGCATAGAAATAAGTTTGATCACCTAAATGTTTGTTTGTTTCTATCAATCCCAAAGTTCAACAACCCGCAATAAAACGATGCTTCTGTTAATTTTGTCATCAGTTCTCTTACGCGGTCGGAACAGACGTCATGGCTGCTTCTCGATTTAGTATACAATGATATAATTTATATGCAGATGCATACATAATACAAATATTCATACCAACATACGCTTAGTAAAAATTACAGATTTTTATTTCATGCAATATACTACAACATTTCGTACATAATTATTTTACTTTCAAGCAAAGAGCTAAAAGACAAACACATAAAACAGTTTCTACCGACAATGACGGATGCCAGAAAGCATAAAAACATTGCGTCAAACACGCCAGTCACGACAGCGACATTTGTAAACCTTAAAAACAAAAATATAGTCCCAAGACCATTTGAAATTACGCAGTAAGTCTTATACAATAATTAGTAACGGTAATAACTCGCGCTGGCCATTAGACTAGTAACGATTGCTACACAACCACCAAGGCCCAAATGTCAGCATTGACGTCAGAGGGGAAGTAGCGTCTCTAAATATAAAATAATCTAACTAACGAGTAAGGGCGAAATGCGATTTTACTGGCTTTCTATTTGATGTAATGATTATAAAATAAGTTATATATATAAACATATGTAAAACAAAATGGAAAGGTGGTACACGATAGTACTTCTATATTTTTAATAATATCAGAAATGACATACTTTTATCATAATTCTATTGTTATTCCATTATTTTAGGATCTTTATTACATAAATTTCTCTAAAAACATACCATATTTTATACAGAGCATAACTACTCGTATATTTGTTACGATAATTTTTGTAAATATTAAATGTGCAAACTTTTTAAAATTGAATTCTCAAATACGAATTAATCAGTTTATTAAAATTATTATAAAACAGTGTTTGGCGTACAATTTCAATTATTAAGTAATAAAGATATAAAATGTATAATAGTTGCGGAAGTTTAATCGATTTTTACAAGCATTGAGTACTTTGTATCTATAAATAATATTTTGTCTGAATCGATTTCGTAATCCAAACAAGATTAGATTGCATCCCGATGCGTTCTAAAAAAGAATAAACCAAATATAACATTCTGGCAATCGAGATTATAGGGCACTTTTGACGTCACGGCCGACCCGGTCCGAATGCAGCGGCCCTTTAGATTTACACGTGTGGCCTATTTAGAATTTATTGCTATAATGGTTGCCGAAAACTATAGACTGATTGATGCCAGAATATATCTAAAGTGTTTATGTGAGGAAATAGTATTTTCCACAAACTGTAATCAAAATTAAAGTAAAGTAAAATATAGTTTAATGCGCACCAATAGATAAAGTAATTAAAATGAAAAGGGCGTGAGTACAACAAGCCATATTGCTCTCTCTCTCAGGCAATTTTAGGGAAGAGGATTCTTTTAAAAATGCAGAAAGGGTGTAATAAATGATTAAACAGCTTAGTAGCAAATATAATATAATAAGAGAAAAGAAATATTTTTTAAATTAATTAGGTAATTACGAGTTAAAAGTGTGTTCTTCCTATTAATTTACGAGTACTTATATTTCATATCCATAACTACTCTTAGAATCTACAATAAATCTAGCCTGCCGTGATTTAAATAAAATAAACAACTCATGTCGTTAACATAGGTTTATTTGATTTATTTCACTGCCATTGGAAGTTAGACAGGAATAAATTGAACAAATTCTCTATGACGTCACTGAAACTACTTTTACTGTGATGTTATGACACGAGTTTTATTCTTACAATGCTAGTAAACTTTAAGAAGCAAGATTCAATTTTTAAATAGCCATTTTGTTAGATATAAAAGTTATTTTATGTTCCTAATAAACGGCAAGTTTGTTATTGTTGAAAATGTTTTTTTTTTATTATTTATTTACGAATGCTGGATAGCAATGATGTGAAAACGTTTTCTATTCATATTTAATGTTTCATCAATACGTTTTATTTGAGCGCCATGATCTTCGAAACATGTAGCTTATCGCCTATTTCTTTTACGATCTTTCCTACGTGGAAAAGAAGTTCCGTTCAAACTCACATAACGATGAATTTTATATTTCATATAAATTTTTTTATTAGGTTCGATTTACTTAATTATTTAATTAGCTTTAATGTTTGTTAACCTGGGGATCGAACTCGGGTCTCTCGACTCGTAATTCCGACTACCCAACCACTCAGCTATCGTGACTTTTGGAATTTTTTGCTAATTGCTTCGTCGTTCGATATCATTATACTAAATGAAACCTTATCTAATTTAGATAAGATAGTAAAGAGGGAAATCCAATGATAAATTAAGATACTATTTAAAAGTAAATATTTGAACTACTGTTAGATTTCTACCCTACCTACCTTCATGGCTATTACATAACATACTTACATTGAAAAATTTTTTTTTACAAGCTTAATTCAGCTATACAAATACATCTATATCATTACCTGCGTAAAATTTTGTAAACATAAGTTCTTTTAATTGTCTATATTTTTTACTTTGTTTTAAGTAAAGTTCTTGTTATTTTCCAGATGATAATCCAAATACATCAATGTTATTAAAAGGCGTAAATAGAAAATGTTTTTTTTGTAAGAATAATGTTTTTAGTAGTTAAGTATTAAATACCAACAGCTTGATAGGATCGAATACATCTTTAAATTCATACCGTTAAATTGATAAAACGTTTTATCCAACAATATTAAACGCTGGTTTTAAATGTTAAAGTCGTTTTTCGTATAAACGAAATCACTATAAAGTGATACTCGCAGCTCAGGAATTTTACCGTTTGTGAGAATAATGATTATACCCGTCGTCGCAAATCAAACGCTATGTTTCCTGGGAATTTAGACCGTCTGCCACATGTTATTTGAGGAAAAACAGTGTCAGATCGATTAGTTTTAGAAATAATAAATAATTCCACATTTGATGCAGGAATTTTGTCATAAAATTATCATCCTAAACTTAGAAACCATAAATTATATATTATATAAAACGAAGAAAAAATTATATAAAATGAAGATGACGACAACTAATTGAAATGTTTCTTTTT
This sequence comes from Sericinus montela, assembly GCA_029286605.1. NCBI lineage: Eukaryota > Metazoa > Arthropoda > Insecta > Lepidoptera > Papilionidae > Sericinus > Sericinus montela. The sequence continues at coordinate 1,332,899 of JAGSMR010000027.1, forward strand.
ATTTATTCTCGCATTCCGAATGGACTTAGTATGGTCCATTCGAAATGCGTGAAGATGTAAGAGTCCTTTAAACCCTTATCATACTGGATGTTATTTAGAAAAACGTGACAGGTAGTGAACCTTTTGACATTGACATATTCATATTGAGATTTATTTACTATTTATTTATCTTTACACTGCCCCTGACGGGGTAGCCAAAAGACAAGAGATCGCCAAGTGTCACGATCCTTACATACCTCTTTCGCATCTTTCAGATTCATCATTTTCTTCATACATGCACGTCTGTGTATCCGAGTATATATTGAATAAATATAATATATAAATATACATATAATGTCTAACTAGACAATGTATTCCCGGGAGTATTTTACGTTGGCGATAAGAAGTAAAGTCACGATAACCGAGTGGTTGGGTAATCGGAATTCGAGTGGAGAGACTCGAATTCGATCCCCAGGCAGCAGGTACGTACCAATGGGTTTATTCAAAACCTTGTATGATTCATATCGTAGGCTTGAACATAAAGACGGCGTCGGGTTCGCCACCCGTCACGTTGTCCCAAAATATCTTCGGTGGAAGGTGGGTCGAAGGGACTTAATTGTCTAGACTAGACCTCTGTCTACCTCTGTATTGGGATTGGCGCGAAGATATTTATTTACTTATTTTTGATTAGTACAGTATATTTGACAACATTTAATTCATTGAACATAGAATTGCACTACACAATAAACACACATTGATACCATTGCTTTTCTCATAATCGCACTACAATACCTCTAAATGAACGCCAATGGTCGTTTCTTACACCGCTACAAAATGGCGATACCGTAGTACTTTACTTCATATACAACTGAATCAGATATGTACATAAATAGTTTGTTATCCGATTAGGCTTAGCAAACGCGCATTGGATGGATATGGAGTTGTGTGGATTCCTGCTTACTTTAGAAATTTAATAGGGTAAACTGAATCAAAACAAACAATCCATAAAAATAAATATATAGTTCATTTGTTTACAGTTCAGTTGTTTAAAGTACCTAAGTGAGAAACTAAATTTATTTTAAGGCATAAGACGCGATTTGGGAAATCAATACATGAATTACTAATACACGAAATGGCGGTGGTTTAAAAAATTGACACGATAAGGAAAATGTACGTTTCCTGTGGCAAAGTATTAATTAATTCATAATGTTTTTCTAACATTTAATGTTAATAAAAATATACATATCCTATAAACATTGATTTCTCCTCTAAATTTACTAAAGGATTTAGGTAGTAAATTGTGATTTTTGAATACTCTTCAAGATGATTGAAGAGTTTTCGTAAAATTATCGTCATAGACGCAATTTCCCGAGGGTAGCAGAGGTCTAGACAACACTTTTAAGGTAATCTTATTTAGAACAACGTGAAAGATGGCTCTTTTCGCCGTTTTAGTGTTAAAGCTAGTAGTACAATGTACCATACGTATTATTTACATAGATATATAAAAAAATATATTCACGCAATTCCCAATTCAAGGGGGAGACAGAGGTCAAGTCTAGACAATTAAGTCCCTTCGACCCACCTTCCACCACACAGATATTTTCGGGACAACGTGACAGGTGGTGAGCTCGATGACAGTACTAGTATTTATATTTATTACAAAAATGTTTGCTTCTAGCGGGTTTCAAACCCGCAACTCCTAGCTTCAATACCAAGTCGGCTGTCGGGTCGTCTCGTCAGTCATACAAAGAAAGCAAATTTTTGCCATCCTATTCGTAACACCGAAAACCAGTATAAAATTATCATTACTCAAAAACAAATAGAAACTATAAATTACCTATTTTAACAGGAAAATTAATTTCTAAACTAAAATATTATGATAAAACTGCTCACGACCAATTGATAAAACATAAAAAATAAATTCCTAATCTGATACTGGTAAATACCCACAAAAACGGTACCAATCAAAATATATTTAATTACAAACCAAACAGTCAAAACAAAAACATGTTTGTATTTTTTTCTTGCGTAATAAAAAAAAACGCATAGCGTATAAACAAATATCATGGAAAAATTTCGATGACACTCGGTGATAATATCATTCCGACGCATTTCAGAATTATCTGATTGACACAAAATACCGAGCAAGGACATCTATTAACACAAATAAATTATGAGTAGTTGTGTGTCTTTTTAAATGTATATTAGTTTATCTTAGACGGGCTGGTTTCCGCATCATCAGTATTCGCGTATTTTGCGTGAAAATCTATGCCCTTTAAAGCCATTAAAGGCCATTTATTAATAAATAGACCAAAACACAGCACGGAAAATTCTATAGATACGAGTCCCGCAATTAACACTTATAAAATTTTAACATATATTTAAATGCTAATTTTACCAAAAACGCCACGATACAAGAAAACATCGTGAGGTGAGAATAAAAATAATATAAAAAAAGAAAAATTCGACAGACATAGACCTCAGAGCATTGTCATAAAGTCTCGATTGAGTACCCTACTTGGAAAAGAATAGGAAAAAAGGATAAAAAGAAAAACAAAACAATAAAAGGAACATAACACAACAGAACCGGAGCTGATTCGAAAGAAGCAATTGTTCAAAAGTATAATGCAGGTAGCCATTGCCTGAGTTGTAAAGGTGAAGTAGGTGACTGTTCATTTACCCCTCAGTCTTACGTTTCTACGAATTTCGAATGCGAATTTACATTAGGTCGGCGCATACATAAAACATAATGGTGTTATATCTTTTTAATGGTTCAATTTCAACGAAGATATATTTCCAAGAATATACAGAAATAAAATATATTATCATAATCGTAGTATCGATAGCGGGTGGTTGAGTGATCGGAACTCGACCCAAAAGAACCGAGTTCGAACATAGCAGGTAAGCTCTTACCAATGATTTTGTTCAAAAACTTATATACATTTATATTGTTGACTTGGACATAAAGACGGCGACAGGCTCACCACCTGTCACATTGTCTCAAAATAAGCTCCATTGAATTGTGCATCGAAAAGACTAAATTTTCTAGACCTTTGGCTACCCTGGTATTGGAACATGCGTGAAGTAAAAAACAAAATCATAACGGTCTTGTAAAGTCCACTGCTGTAGATAGGGCTGTTCAATGAAGGTTTGCCATAATCGCCATCTCTGGCTCGCGGTTGGCGATTGCAGTACTAAATACCTCGCTGACGCTGCTGCCCATCACCGGTCTAGTGAATTTCGGTATAGTTTTTTTCATGATAGTTGTCCCGCCATCTGTCGGTAGTCGATTGCATTTTCAAGGCTTTAGTCGCCTCTTACGAGATCAACAGGAAGAAAGTGTATATGTGTGTATATTCCTACGACGTAACCACATGGCAATAAAATATATGTTAAGTTATAACCACCAGGATATGGAAAACAGTTGCTTTCGGATATTCGCTCGTAAAAACTACACTTAACGTTTATTAAGCAATATAAACAACAATTAACTGCGAAGGTCTAATACCGCGTCACGTATTCGCCAGACGCGACAGCTCGGGGTCGAACCCTGGCCAACCCGATGAAAATAAACTTTCGTCTGGTCGTCAGTCAATCTTGAAAGGCCTTAGTGATGTAACATTATTTTTAGACAAGTACTTACAAATGCAATTTCATTTCTAAAAAATATTTTTTGTGCTAATTGTTAGATATTTAAACCGGTATATTTACAATACCAACTAAGGACGACAAGGAACTATTAGTACGACAAGGAAAAAGGTTACAATAATTAATTTCTTCTGCATATGTCATCGAATAGGTACGATTCCTAATAATATTAAATTGAACATTTAAAAAGACGAAAGTTGCCGGATATCAAATTGGAAATCAACAAGAAGTTGAAGTTATTCATACCCCTTCTGCGATTAGAAATAGCTGATGATCTTCAAACGGCTAAAGAGGCTATTCTTGAATCATAAAAACACTCTAGATAAATTTTATTTGATATTAGGCTTTCGTCACACATACACAACCGTTTGTAAAAGTCCAATGCAGAACTTAAACCTCTGCCGTAATTTTTGATAAGCCATCACACACGCACGAGCCACGCCATTCCTAACGTAGGGGTAGACAGAGGTCTAGACAATTAAGTCCTTTCAACCCACATTCCACCTAAGAAAAATTTTGGAACTATATGACTGGTGCTGAACCCGTCGCTATATTTTATGTCCAAGCCAACGATAAATCGTACATAATTAAAAAAACACCCTTTGGTACGAGTCTATCACCGGGGATCGAACTCGGGTCTCTTGACTCTATTTCCGATCACCCAACCCCTCCGCTATCGTGACTACTCTTACCATACTTGAAAATCAGATTAGCCGATAATACCAGACACCTTGCCTTCACCGGTCTGCATATTTTATCTTATATTTTCCGAGAGGGTTATTCCGCCATCTTCTTTAATCCAAACTAATTTACCACCATTTTTCTTCTCGTGGGTACCGTAATCTGAGGCGAGTAATACTAGAGCCTTGAAAATAGGAATGGCTATCGAATCGGCCCAAAATTTAGCAGGCCGGTAACAGGCAGCGGCTGCAAGATGTAATGCGATCGCCAATCTATATACAAAAGTTCCCATGATACTTAATTAAAATGATGTACGAAGTTACAGCCATAATGCTGTTTTTTTGTTATGCCTCTATAAAACTTGTTGATTACTCAAACGACATACAAAATTCATTGTAGCGAACTAAAAAGATTCCAATGTAGACCGAATCTATTTCGTCATCGTTCTATAACCCTGAAACACCTCAAATGCTTGAAATATTCAATGGGGGTCAAGTTCAATGCAGTCGTTTCGTCTCCTTGGCTGCCTAATACAAACAAACATTAGTAGGAAAACAACGGACGATGACAAGTTCTGCTACTAGGGTTGCCATGTTTAATTTTTCAGATATAAAAATTATAGATTAGATAGATTGAACACTGGAATTATATGAGTAAAACTTCTTTTGCAGTGTTGTGGTTTTAATCTCGGTAAAATAAGAAATAACACTAAATAGAGACAAAATTAACTAAGCCATAAAGCGAAAAAATGACTTTTGATAAAAACTTTTTCTAAAGGTTTCATAATGGGAGAAAGTGACTTTCAAGAAGAACGATTTCTTATTCTAAAGGTTTTACTTCATCCTCGTGTGAAGTAAAGAAACGCGTGTTTTTTATCTTTGATGCGAATTTAAGTAAAGGTAGCATCTTTATTCCATTTCGTTAATCGGTTTACATCTTTATGGTGGAGGTGTAGTACACCACAGAAATAGTGTATAGTATCGTAAAAACTATCGTTTTTAAAGAATATTGTTTTCCAAAAGTGTTGAAAACAAAATTTAAGAGCATAAAATTTAAACAGTTTTATAAACATTTGGGGCGCCATATTGTCTTAAAATAGACATTATAGACTTCCACTGGACTTAGCTGTGATAGTAGTTTAGCAAAGCTAAACTACATATTAGATCGGTCAAGACATTTCCTATCAATAAAAGGACAACGGCAACAAAAAGAAATACGTTAAAAAGAATAACTTCTTCTTTGTGAAGTTGATAAGATCTGTTACAAACTGAACGATAATCGCATCTGAAGTACTTCATGTGCCTTAGCCTTCACGTGATATTGATCTGTATAAGACTATTAATATTAATGTTTGATACTCGCCCGACTTGAATATATAACGAGCGATACACGTAACACTGTCAGAAGACTTTCCTGTTACTACGCAACTGCATAATTTATATTGATTTTCAATGGAATGAAGAAAAAGTAATAAAAGTCGATTTAAAAAAATTACATTAACTAATATTTCTGTAAACATACAACATTACAAGGCTAAGGGCTCCTATTCGATTGAAATAACAAAATAAAATTGTGTCCTTTAAGATAGTTTCATTTTTTGTTATTAATTGGATGGTCAGGTATTTAATCGTAAGCAATTATTTAAAGATTTGCCTACCATTTCGGAGGACCATTGCTTAAAATATGGCGCATTATTGACGCGTCAGGTAATAAAACCTTTCCACTTTGATAAAAGCTTGGTTATTTGAAAAGTAATTTTAATTAGTATATGACTAACAGTTGCCGAGATGATATCGGCCTAAGAATCTGCCATCCCCCTTTCTTCGTGTGGGTGTAAACCTTCTGTCAAGTGGTGAGATTACCATCTCGATAAATTTCAGATCAAAATTCACCAGACCGGTGACGTATCGTAAGTATCTGGTACTGCGATCACCCATCCCCATATGGGTAAGGCCTTTGTCCTGCATTGGATTTTATAGGCTGTTTTGGAAGTAGTATTAACATTACTACAAACTCATGCGTACATTATATAACAAGGAAATAATTTTTAACAGCTGTGATTTAATTTCAAATTCAACACGTGCGTGAAGCCATAATCTGTTATCGTTGAATCTATTTGCCTGTAGTGTAACCGATTTGATTTTATGTATGGCCTGCGTCAAACTTAAATTCATCTTGACTGATATAGCTCCACGAGCCTGTGTTATTAAAGGTTCACAATATAAAGACATATATCAAAATAAGTTTAATGGTTCCTTTTTTAAAATTAGTACTGCGCAACTACTGATACAATAATCAGACGCGTATTTAAGAATGAACAAGGATTGTATTAAAGCATAAAAATATACAACGGCCTGTAAACGTCCACTGCGGGATAAAGGCTGCTTTGCTGTAATCGCCACGCTTAGCGAGCGAATTAGCGACTCAAATCATTTATTATATTATATGAATATACATTATTTTATCGATTTTTCCATCAACGACCATTTTTCAATCTACCGCCGCATTTTGCTTTTAATTTTTCTGTAATTCATTTCATCAGATTGGAATATGTACTAGCTATCTTATACGGCGCTACCCGCCACCGGTCTGCCTTATTTTGGAACTGGTATTTTTCGGGATTATTTATTCTGCAACATATCAGTAGCATGTAACATTTTCAAGGCTTTTCAATGAAGACACTAGCGGGATGAAATATTGTGGTAAATTATATGCTGAAACCCGACATAGGAGTAAAAGGAGTATGTATAATGATTGTATATATGCATGTTTACAGACAATGGCTCTTTTAGGTTTATAAGTTTTAAATCCAGGAGGCAACTCATCTTTTATTAAAATTATGAGAAAAATCAGTCATTTACATTTTATTGAATATCGATAAAAATGTTATTAAACTCATACTATTAACTGCGTCAAATGTTCCTTCACAAGCCTCCGTGGATGAGTGGCGTAAACACCGAGATTCTAGGTGTCGCTGTATCGAGGTTCAACACAAGTGCTTTAGCAACTTACATTGGAATCGGAGCAATGTATGTGAGGTTGTCCCTATCTATATATGTATTTATTCATTTATTTATTTATTTAAACACACCATAGATATATATTTTTTTAATTACTCAACACAAGATAAAAAAGGTAGGTTCACCACCTGTCACATTTTTCCAAATAAGCTCCGGTGAAAAGTGGGTCGAAAGGACTTCATTTTCTATACCTCTGCCTACCCCAAATTAAAATTACGTAAAGGCTTAAAAAAGATATGTACGTCATAATTTGGTACAATACTTAATGTCTTCGGGCGAATTGCGCAACTATATTGCAATAACTAAGTAATTGCGCAGCTAAACTTAATATTATTTAGTTATTTCGAAATCTTATGACGCCAAATTGATTACTGCGTTCTTCATTATTATCCTGTTAAATTCTTAGGTTAAGGTAAAACCATAAGTTGATGCCTAAACAGCTATTTAAAAAACTGTTTTGTTTCATTTGTTGGTCGCGTCAAAGAGTCTGTAACTTAAAGTACTTCTAAGCTTCACATACATTTTAATATACTATTTATATAGTATACTAAAATGTATATGTTATCATAAGACTTAATGTATACCGATTTAAAGCGAGTGAAATGAAATATTAGGAACGAATAAAATTATCTAACCACTTCATAAGGCTATAAAACACCCAAATTCGTAGCGGTCTGACTTATTTTATAAAAACCACATTTGTAAAACAAAAGAGCAAAAATCAATAACTACAAAACTAAGGCTCCTTCTAAGCTTATCACTAACAGAGAAACCATATTCGAGGCCGTGAATTGTTTATTTAAAATTCCACAAATACATAAAACAATATAGATAAAGTTTTGTCTGGAATCGCGTGGGAATCTATGCAGATATTTTTAAACGTAGACTCGTAAATGTTTCGTCGTGTTTTTAACAATTTTGATAAACAACCCGATATGTTTCATATGTCACATAATTCTCTAGATTCTGTTTCTGTTATATCCATTTAAAAATTCACAATGTTCTATACATCTATATAACTATTATGAAAGACATGGTTAAACTCGTTACGTATGGAATGAAATCGGTCACCCACACCCGAGCCGACACAACGTCACGGTTTTTTTTTAAAGATTCTGTAACCGTCTATTTCGAACCGTCTGGTGGCGTATGTTCGAAACTTGATCGCTGTCAGGAACAATCAACAAATTGTATGAATATGTAAGTATAATCTCCGAGCTGAATGTAGTAATGTAGTAGACTTCTTCTCTATAAGCTGTTGTAGTAGTGTGTAGTGTAGTAGACTTGTTCTCTATAAGTGGCAGTTGTTTTCCGGATTGTAATGTACAGAGTCAATGAATTTACGGGCTGTGAAATATTTATATATCTTATTCCTCATGAGTATACATTTGCACAAATTCTTAATTTTTATTTGTTTGTATAAATCTAAAAGTAATTTTTATCTGGATGACATAAAAAAGTAGTGTGTGAAACAACGGCGCAACTTAGACTTAGCTTGAGTATGGAGCCGAAGAACATAGGTCCAAATACAACTAGTATTTGGACCTATGTTCTAATACACTAGTGATTGATTTGGCAAACTTATTAATAGTACTATGAAATAGTTTTTGTAAGTGTTGGCATTAAAATCTGAGAAGAAGATATTATTAATAAATCTTAAGAATATTAAAATGGGTCTCTAATTCCTTAGTTCGTAAGTGAATCAGTGAGGTTACCCTTAAAACCTTGTTAGTAATGTGAATGTAAAACCAATATAATTAAAGACTGCCTTCACCTAAAGACGACGAAGGCTAGAAAATTGATCAGTTATAACATGATTCGCGTTTCAAACATTATTTTAATGGCATTGGCCTAATTCGCGTTTATCTGGCACAAAACTATTTATAATTTTAATTAATTTGAATTCTAAATTAAACGTTAATAGTATAACTAACAACATGACTATCATGTACACTATCATATTATTTTTTATGTTTATTTTAATAGTAAATAAAAATTGACATATACCAAACGCAGCCAATGTTACATACAAACATTGCATACAATTAGTTACCAACGCCATCTAGTTCAAAAAGAAAACAACTGAAGTAAAACAACAGATGTTGGTAAAGTTCCGTTCAAACAAACTAAAAATCTTATGTTATTATACTGTACTAGTAATATTGTTTGTTATTTCTCATATGAATATGGTCATAATAAAATATGTGACGAGTTTTATGATCATGTTTTACCGCAGGCGGTTGTTATCTTAGCTCTCATAAGATATCTGTTTTCGAAACGATGATCCATTCTAATTTTATCGTTTACATTGCCGAGATTGCTTTTGACATGTGTTATCGTACCATCAGTAAGATAACGTGCCTTTTCTAAGAATATTCACAAAAAAATGAACATATTAAAAATTCCCCACGGTTCTTTACGTTTATCATTAATTTATTATTATTTATCGTTCTATTTTTGAAATTTTCGCTTAAAAATAAATATGTAATTCCATGATTATTATCTACAAAATCAATTCACAATCAAAATATTAAAAATATTGTCGCGTAGTTGTAGTAGTATGTCGGTTATCTTTGTGGGCCATTATATCGAGATTTAGATTAGTCGATGTGCAGGAAGTTACAAAGATATGGTACTGCTTTTCAAAGATATCTTAGAATCAGCTTTTTTTCAGTACTGACGGATCAGCGTGTGGTGGTCCATGTGTTAGAGCCATGTCACACCTGTCAGTAACAGTTGCAATACCTTACAAAGTTTTTTACCAGTTTTTTTTGTTCCACAGCTTAAATATGTTCCAGATATTATAATTTAACATTTAATTTGTATGATTATAATAACAAGTTCAATGATAACATAGCATATATCAAACAAGTACAATGTAAAATCTAAAATCGTCGTAGTCTAATGGTTTGAACTATACACATTGCTTGTATTCTTTTAAAATACTATAATACAATTGAAGGGTTTTTAGTGATAATCTTGTCGTTGAATTTAATAGCCAGATTCTTGAGCAATTTTTCATCACGTTACTATACTGAGAAACCTGCTCGAAAATAAATAAATAAATAAAATAAATATCTTCACGCCATTCGCATATGGAGATCCCGTCGCCATCTTAATGTCCAAGCCAACAATATAATTCGTACATAAGTTTTTGAAAAAACCCATTAGTACAAGCGGGCCACCTGGGGACCGAACTCAGGTCTCTTGAATCGAATTAAAAAAAAAAATAACCGAGAACTATATTATAACGCGGGTGGACTTAAGGATATGTCTCATCTTTGGGTCGGGGGAAAAGGTTCTGGTTACTCCGCTATCCACTATTTCCTGAAAACGGATGAAAATTTTACTAAAAATATTTTTATTCCGAACTACTCTAAGCAATAAAATATAAATAATCAGATTTTTTTAATTCAACCGTGAATCAAAACATTGCAAAGCAGCTAGTTTCAAATAAATTCATTCATAAATCATTTATAAGTGACATACACTACATCTTTTGTTTGACATTTTACAATCTAACTCCATTTCGTAATGAGATTTAAACTGTTTCCAAGATTAGTAAAAAAAATAGTTCTCCAAGTTGAATTTTTTACTAAAATTTTGTTCTTTTTGTGATTCTTTATCTTTATTTCATGTTGTATTAGATAACATAGATTTTTTATTATTATTATATATTTCATTATTGTCTTATCTCTATACGCGAAGATGAAGCTAGAAAGAACAGATCGCCAAGTGCCACAATCCTTACCAAACCTACTTACTTAGAATACCTCTTTCGCCTCGTTCAAATTCAACATCCATCTCATACACGTAGATCTATGTATCCGAGTTGAGAGTATAATTTATATATTCGCGCGTAGAAATTCATTTTAAGCCAGACATTTTTTGATAAATATACACTGAGATAATAAAAAGTAAGTAAAATGGTCACGAAAAGCTGATTTGAAACGTCTGACATTAAAACATAGCACACTTACTTTTTCCGCAGACATGAAAAGATTTATATTGAAAGCCATTATAGTCGATTGGTTTCACATTTTCCGACACATGGCAATGGAAAACTTTTCAATAATGAAATTTGTTTTACTATGAAGCCGGGAGTTGACGCTTGAAGCGATTGCTTAGTAGTTTTCCGTGAAAGTATTGTTTCATGCTAACTAAATCAAACAGATACTAAATAATGATACAATAATATAATGATAAATTTTAAAAAAATATTTAAATCCTCTAATTCGAATTACTATTATTATATATTTAAATAAACAATAAAAAGAATATCTTCACACAATTCCCAATACAGGGTTAGACAGAGGTCTAGTCTAGACAATTAAGTCCCTTTGACCCACCTTCCACCGAAGATATTTTCCGGACAATGTGACAGGTGGTAGTCCGTCGCCGTCTTTATGTCCAAGCTAACGATATAATTCGTACATAAGGTTTTTTTTTAAAACTCATTGGTACGAGCCTGTCACCTGGGAATCGAACTCGGCTCAATTGACTCGAATTTCCGACCACCCAACTACTCGGCTATCGTGAATTTTTTTTTTGAATAAACAATGCATATTAATATGAGAAATGAGAAAGTAAGTTCGTTTGTTTGTTTGAAAGTAAGTTCGCTTTCATGCCAAAAACGATCAGCCGATTTTAATGAATTTTGGTATAGACCTTCTCTTCGATTTAGGGTACTACCTGACCCTGCAGATGATTATGGGCTATTTTTCCTTGAAAAAAAAAATAGTCGCGATAGACGAGACGTTGGGTGAACGGAATTAGAGTAGTGAGACCCAAGTTCGATTCTCAGGTGGTAAACTCGTACCAATGAGTTTTTTCACAACTAATGTACAATTTGTAGTTGGCTTAGATATAAAGACGGCGACATGGTCACCACCTGTCTTGTGTTCCCAAAAATATCTTCGGTGAGATAGTTCGAAGGGACTTAATTGTTTCAACCTCCAACTACCCAGTATTGGTAATAGCGTGATAAACTTAATAGCTTTCTAACGCAGGCGAAACTGCGGGCAAAGGATAATATTTAATATTTTAACAATCTTGGTATAATTGGACGGTGATACGATACATGTAAGTATACTCATAAAGTGAAGATTTAATCTAAAATGCAAGACTTGAGAACAAACATTCCTCCAAGTCAACAAAGGGTCGTCAAATGTGTGACCTTTATATATCTGCAGATAATAGTGGAAATTGTTTAATTCCATAAGTAAGTTTTTATACGAATATGATATACATTATCATATTCGTATAAAAACAGACAGTTCTCTATACTTTTGAGGACAAGTACATAGTACGAGTACATAGCTAGACGTAACATGCGTAGACGCGTGGTAGTTGATTTTTCGACATTAAAAATAGATCATTTGCTATTTTTATGATAAGTAACCTTAAATTAAACGACAAGCGATAAATCGGCGTTTAACTATATCTTATCTTAAAGGACGACAAGGTAATGTTTGTCACCGAGTCATAGATGTATATGAATGTATATAATAATTTATCTATACAGGTATTTTTACAACTTTTTACAATCATTTAATCAGCAAAACGCATAGAATCCTAATTTGAAAATGGATGATATGTTTTATTCTAAAATTTTTTTAATCTCCAATTCAATATAATTGAAAAAAATATTCATGAAAAATTATTACTACGTATTGAAATAAGTATTTGTATTCTTGGAAGTTTACAGGCTTATTTTCTTAATTATATTTCATATTTAAATTCATATTTCATATTTAATTCATTCACATTTCATAATTAAATTTATGCTAATTTCCTTCGGAATTTTCCAAGGTATGTTTACAGTCCATTACGAAATTATGAAGAGAATATCTGAATGTTGTTACTACGAACTTTTAAGCTAATGTGCTAAGTAAATTTTAGTCATAATAAACGAAATTCCGATGTAAAAGTTATTGACTTTTATCACCAGCCTCAATAAATTATTCAATAAACATTTTCTACATTTACCTACTCAATGCCGTACACGAGGTTACTGCGCACATTTTGCTTGATCTTTTTTCGCCTAGCACAAATAATCAAATCAATTTTAATTGTTCCTCTTCACAGACCACTCGTATTTCTAGAGACTATTCATATTACCTTAAATTCTTAATCAATTGTCTTTAACAATTATATTAATTGCAGCTGTGATATTAATATTATGCGAGTATTGCGCAATCTTACAATTAAATTGTTTGTAATTACAGATACAAGCAATTACACAACATATTGATTATGTAACTGATGTAGAATATTTTACAAGGTTTGTTTTTTCTTCCTCGTATTTATCAAATCATTAAAAATTTATGAAATGAAAAATTACTTGCCTGTATTTGCAGTGCCATTGTGGAATCGGCACAAAAATTTACTGCCCCCTTTCTTCTCATGGGAGTTGTAAGGAATAACTACTGGAAAACCCTTAGAAATAACATAAGATAAAGTTATTTTCATTGCAAAAGTCTGCCATATAAGTAAAAAGATAGTCCATATAGATAATTTTTTTGAAAGAAAACTAATCATTTATACCAGAAGAGCAGAGGTTTCTCACTATTATTTTAGTCTAAGATTTAAATGCGGAGATGTAAGGGCGGGGACTCTTGATACAAGTATTTTTATGCTTACTAGTAGCTCTTATATATTGCGAACTTGTGCCTAAGCTAAGTTTAAAAAAAAACTATTTGTATTTGTATTTAGAGGAAAATTGATACGATTGGCCTGTACTGTAAGACATTCGGCAATATTTAAAGGCTTGTCACTAATTTTCGTTTTTTTATATACTTCTATAAGATACGACACGTACAAATTAAATGCTGTAGGTTGATTCATCCACATATTACTTAGCCTATGTTCAATTGAACTCCCTCTGGACAGCATCAAGCCCGTCAAAACAAAGCGTACTGCGTCTTGCGAAAATAAAAATAGTCTTCACAAACAAAACGGAATTGCCTCGTTCTTGAAATTATTGAAGCGTTAAATTGCTGAAGAATGAAAATAAGGATGTTTTTCGTGTTATTCTATGGTTTCCTCTAGCGTTTTATTTGAAGTTTCTTGGTATTGTATACAGTTGAAAATTTTCAACACCAATAATATTTGATTAGTAATTTAAGATGGTATAATATGACCTCTTGCACCTTAGACCCTACTGTCGTTCAATGGTCTGATAGCTTTTTTGAGATAGTTAACATTTGCCTCTGACAGCATCCACGAGAGGGGTAGGGTTTTTTTACACCGTTACCACACGGTTAATTATAAGTATATCATTTTGCATATTTATCTAAAATCCCTAACTACTCCTAGGCAGGGTCTACTACTTAAAAAGGTGCACATATTGTTAACATAGTTGACAGTCAATGTCAACGTCTGAATCCGTGTCGGTAATATACCTCTTATAAAGGCAGTTTTATTATTTTCCCAAAATAATATATCAAATATGCGTGCATAATTCTACAATTGTGTATGTCTGAGAACGTGTCAATGGCTGGTCTAATTTAAATGTTCTAAATATATATTTTTAAAAAAACACCCCAGTTTGGGCGCGAAAATATCTACTCGGTCCACTAGTCTATTATAAAGTAATGTTCTCTTCATAAAATGTCAACTGTGAAATAAGAAAATTAGTTCCAGCATAAATTAGAATAATTATTTCTAATTGTTCTTCCTTACATGTCTGCACGAATTGTTTCTTTTCGCATGAAGTATGAATACAGATGCTTCGCAACTTGTTATGAAACTGAGTATAGTTAATGGTTATTTTCTCTTATTACCAACTGAAAGAAAGGAAGAACGAACATAGGCATTTGGTTTGAATAAAAAAGATTCTTTAGTCCCTCTTTTTCGCAATTGGTAAAGAAATTCACAAAACATATTGCCTTCTGCAAAATACTTGTACTAGACCTACAGTTTCGTAGCTATTTTGTCAGGTATTGAAATTGTATTTTGTTTTTATATTTCTGTAATGTTTCCAACGACTTTATAAATATATTAAAAAAAGGCGTAAAATTCATTCATTAAATAAAAATTCATGAATGAATTTTACGCCTAAAATTCATCAGATAAAATTCTATCAATTTATTCTGTGAAGTTCACTTTCAAGTTTTCATATTACCAAGGACATAAATATAAAAGAAAAGAATGAAGAATAAAATATTATAAATTTTTCTGTGATATATATTGATCACGATGTCATTGATTTTACCGCGGACATGTTACGAACATAATAAATATGCTTTTTTATCCTTTAAATTAACTTTTTATCTTTTGAAAACGGTTTTTCATGATATCACCTCTCGATTCCTGAAGGGGTCGATTTATGCAACTACTTTTTCTACATTGTCTCGAACCTGGGTAACTTTTTACGTTTATGTTTTTTCTGATTTTATAACACCAGTAGTGGTGTAACCTAAAGTCTAGTGGTGGAATCAATAACATTAGCGCTAATACGAGTATAACGTCACTACAAACACTAGTCCCAATATCAGTTAATGTTCGTTGTAACCTTCTTTATTAGTTTGGCGACAAATGGTAAATTTTTATAGTAAAATCAGAAAACAAAGAGTAGTGAAACATATTTGTTTCGTTGATTTTAAAGTCTTTGTGGTTTTCAAGTCCATTCAACGCTTTATTTCGGTCTGTCTTTGTTCGTCGCGCTGGCAAATGAAAATCGTCTCCATTGTTTTATTAGTAAATAAAAGGGTATTAAATCTGTTGGATAGTTGCCACGTACTGTTTATATAAAACAATAATAATAATAAACTTCCGAATGCTAACTTCGGTTGTCATTAACGATATCTAATTTGAAAGATTATTAACTTTAACGACTTAACCCTATGACTAGGTGTCTTTGAATAAAATATAAAAACATTACTTTTAGAAAAATACTGCTCGAGTATAACTATTCATAAATATTTTTTTCCTGAAATGTTTGGATTTAAATAACAACCTAGCGTTGGCTCATAAAAATTACAGCTATTCTTTATTTATTTCATTTTAATTTGATTTTTTCCGCTGCGTTTTGTTTACGATTTCGGTAACAGTGACACTCGATAATGGAAATTCCTATTTCTTCTTTATTGTCCTTGTATACTTCCATATTCAAAGTTAAAATTCGAAACGCTGTTATAAAACCCGGAATGTTTAATTTCAATTCTCGTCAAATAATATTTAAATTATCATAAAAAAACATTAAATCGTTTCGTAAAATTTTACATGTTTTAAAAAATCATCTTAAAATTAATGTTTTTTTAGATTTCCGCTGACCAGCTTTAATGTGAACAACTTCGCCATTCAGCCAATTATGGTTATAGACCTTAATTGAAACGCATGCCCGCTGTTGGCTATTATATTATGACGACAAATGTACATTAACAGTACAATATTCAAGTATTTTCTAACCAGTGAACTTATAATCTACACTGGAAATTTCCTACTAACAATGTATGTAGACGTTAAGAAGGATTTCGTTATAAAAATCAATTAAGGTTTTTTATTACCAAATTCCTCTTAAACCAAATATGTAATTCGTATATTGCCGAAAAATTCCTTGTCTATATTATGTAAATAAATAAATATCTTCACGCTGTTCCCAATACAGAGGTAGACAATTAAGTTCTTACGACCAACCTTCCGCCGAAGACATTTTTTGGGACAACGTGACTGGTGACAGGTCTAATCGATAAAGAAAGAAGTCTATGAAATTTCTGTTCTTATGAATGTTCTGAATTATCGATGATCCATACAGTATCCAGTCAGTCCATACAGTATAAGTTTTTGACCAAATGCACTAAACTAGAACTGAGACAACATCAAAATACCTTGCAAGAAAAAATTCTCGATCCCAAGGGAAATTCGGAAGTAAAGCAAAGTATTTACAAACACTCATGGGTAAAATGCAACGACCAGTCAAAATTTAAAGTAAATCCATACAATAGTCGTCTATATATCGTACGTTACTATAATGAAGTGTCATACGAACTCTTGTATCTACAAACATTGTGAAATGGTAATTTATACGTACTAGATACAATTGTTATGACAACTGCGTAGATAAAATACGATGGCGGAAGGTGTAGACAGACTACTGTCTACGTTATGATCCCATGGTCATTGATTGACATCATAACTAGAATTAATGATAGATTTTTATATGGTAATAAATAAATGTATTGATAATAATTAGTGAATTACAAAAAAATTTGTTTTTATAGTTACGAATAAAATGTATTTGTATGTATTGATTGTAACTTTCTTATGATATCAATTAATTGAAAATGTAATTATTGGCATGTTGAAAATTTTATCATATTCAAGAAAATTAACCTCTGTTAGTTCTTTTATTTGATTAGTTATAAATGTTAGAAATAATTAATTACACATGCATATTTACAACATTGTTACAGATTGTTTACAATTTCAATTCATTTATCATACGAGTATATGTAATTCAAATCAACATGTAAACAGTGACAACATATTTATTGAAAAATAACGTCTATTTGTTACTGTTTTTTTACAATTCATGACCAGAGGCATGATAAACAACTTGTAACTTATAATTTTTTTGGATAAAACTATTATTTACAGATTTAATCGCGATTTATTTTGACTTTTAATGTTTCGTCTGAGGGCATCGATTTCCCAGTGTCATAATTGACTTAACATAATTGACTGCTACCGGCAAATATTAATTATTTATTTATTTAATTTGGCAATAATTAATTTAATACGTTACTTAATTAATTTTCGTAATTTAATGTATTCGCGTATACTTTTTTTAAACTAACATGCTTGAAGTTTCAGAACTCTTATAAATAAAGCCATTGGTC
Source organism: Sericinus montela (assembly GCA_029286605.1). NCBI lineage: Eukaryota > Metazoa > Arthropoda > Insecta > Lepidoptera > Papilionidae > Sericinus > Sericinus montela. Next base: position 1,351,068 of record JAGSMR010000027.1, read on the forward strand.
AGACAGTGCTAAATAAAAAAAACTCGTACTTACCGACATGCGATAGCCCGGTGAGATCTGATTCTGAAATAGAAAAAAATAAAAATGTGAGAATAATGCAAAATGAAACAATTCAGCGTGCTCTAAATAGCAAAATAACATTAATGTTGTTGCAGTTATGTATTTACAATTCATGTGGTATTAAACATGCAATGTATCTAGTGGTTAAATCAAATAAAACAATAATGTTCAGAGCTAAATAAAGCTAAATGTGATAACCACTTTAGAACACGCCACCCCCTTTCATCCCGTGTGTGACGGCTAAGTGAAATAACCTTGAATACCGTTTCGGCGACCGACCGATGCATAGTAGGAAAGCCATAAAATACAACCATATAAAAAACACGGAGACAGGCTCGCCACCTGATTTCCCAAAAAATTTTAGACAAATATAGGTGATTGTACGATTGTATTTTTTAAGATTTCAATATGTTCGACGACCTGATACCCTAGTTGGTAATGAGCTTGTCTCGAAACGAACGGTTGCAGGTTCGTATTCCGCTAAGGGAATTCATTTGTGTCATGAATATGAATATTTGTACTGGAATCATTTACGCTAATATTAGTAAAGTACACGTGAATAAAGTAACAATGAAGTTTAAATGACATAAATTGTTAAATGTAGAAATACACGCGTATTTGATGTTTCATATAGCAAGCACGTCTCTCTACGTAACACAACAATATAAAAAAAAATATGATTTCACAAGTAGAATTTTCAAATACTAAGAGAAAAAAGAACAACCTTAGCGATTGGGAAAGGCATGAAAAAGAAAAAAAAAACACTAAACTTTACTCTTTAACATTGCGAATCGGTCATAGTAACCGACAACTATTTCAGTGTCGTGAATTTACGCGAAAACAATATATAGTCCCTTTCAGCTCGATGGAAGTATCACATACTTCCATTGAGCTGAAAGAACGTAAAAAATTAAAACCTATATAAAACTTGAGACATGTCTCTTACAAATGAAAACTTGTCTTTTACACGCTACTGAACTGCGATTTATGTCATTTAAGCCCTAGACCCATATCTGAATAGTCAGAGGCAGACATAACTAAACCCGAGGGTACAGTTCATGTGAAGATAATTACTTATTTAAATAATAGTCTGTTAAAGCCTATTGTAGAAAATAAGCAATTCATCTGCTGCCATCGCCACGCTTGACGCGGAGTGACGATAGCAGTATCAGATAACTCGCATTTCAGATGTAGTTGTTCGTCATCGACCTGCGTAATTTCGTCTGGTATTTTTTTGTGTCGGTAGTCAGTACTGTACTGTAGACTACCGAGTCATTGACATTTCAAGGCTTTTTAGTCTTAGTCTTAGTCGTAGTCGCTTCTTACATTTAGTAAGGGTCACGGGAAGAAAGTTCTTACGCTGATACCATACCTCATCTATATCATGCATGCAGAGTGTATGGATTAATTAATTAAATAAATAAATAAATTTCTTCACGCAATTCCCAATACGTGGGTAGACAGAGGTATAATTAGGACAATTAAGTCCCTTCGACCCACCTTCCACCGAAGATATTTTCGGGACAACGACAGGTGGTGAGCCCATCACCTGCCACCTGAGGATCGAACTCGGGACTCTTGACTCGAAATTCCGACCACCCAACCACTCGGCTATCGTGACCTAATTATATTCGAATTAAGAGACATTCGATCCCCAGTAGGAATACACTATCGCCGTCATAGCGGCAAACCAGCAATACAATATATTTTCACAGATATTCATATATACGTCAAAACATCCATGACTCGAGTAAAAATTTTCGTATTCATCACACAAATGTTTGCCCCTAGTAGGATTCGAACCTGCAATCCTTAGCTTAGAAGACAGGGTCACTACTAACGACGCTACCGGATCGCCGGGTTATTCATTAAATTATGCGTTTATTACACCTCAATGAAACTGAAAACTTACGACCGAAAACAGGCATACAATGGCACCTGCGTGAGACTACGTCTCTCTGACGTATGCTGTACTCTACTCGTACTGCAAAAAACTGTGATTGTAATGCGGTGTGTGACGTATGTGTAATGGCTAGAATAAAACGACGTAATAAGAAATACTGCGGATAAATACCGCTTTCATATTTGCGCCGAGAGGAGGCCATAGATGACGTAAACGTCTTCATCAAAACAAATGTGATTAACGGACTTCAGTCAAAAACATTATCTGCATCACGCCACACTGCCGATCATGGTATCATGTGACAAATAAGAGCAAAATGTTAAAAATAAAGTGTCGTGCGACTTCAGAAATTCTATCGTCAATCTTACAGGCATTTATTCACAGGATTATTAATTTTTTTAAGCATCAAAGATACGCTTAACGATGACAAGTATTCTAGTCAAGGGTAATATAATTGAAAGTCATTTCCGACCTCAGACTGTTCTTAAACAGTGGACATAATTACGAGAAGTTCTTGTTCCCTATTAAATAAATTTCAATCATGATTTTGTGAAACATGATTGTACGTTGTAAGAAATTTAAATTTAAAATAATATTCCTTTTCCTTTTTAGTACTTGATTAGTTTATTTTAAGTAAATAATTTATTTTAGTAATTATTTTAGTAAATGATGCCACATAAACGTATACTTCTCCTTCATTAAATCATTTTGCGATTCCGAATTAAGCATGATGTAAATGTCGTTTAGTACTAATCTGTTGCTTTCCGGATATTATTATACATTAGTATTATTGTAGTTACATTTGACGTTTTTTAAATACTGTATAAAAATCGATTGTCTTCTTCATCTGTTCGATACGATTCAAATCGACACATCGTGCACACTCATTACCACGTGTCTGCAGGTCTGAGATCTCGGTTTCGCTTCCCGAACGGGTCAATATAAAAACCACTTTTCTATACGCTTCATGATTACTTTAAAATTAATGTAATGAATGTGATGTCGGCACGTACTACTTAATTAATTTCATACTTTAAAAATGTATGGAATTATTTTGTAAATTCAAAATAAAGTTGAAAAAAAAATGTTTTCTGTAACTATTTACAAGACAAAAAATAATGAAATTAATTAACTTTTTCTTGTTGTAATGACATAGAAAAATTTCACAGATCTTACATCATGCAAAAAAAAAATGATAAACATATTGACGCACGTCCATTATGACCGGGATTATCAGTATTATTAGTGATCCACAGGGGGCGACATAGACACGCTATCACTCTAATAATAGCTGACGTGACTCGACCCCTGACTCATGTATCTGCTACTCTGTTATCAGAGTGTAGTGGAACCTTCCCAGATCAATGCTATCTGAATGTAAAGACATCGACTAATAAGTGTGGGAAAATTTTGAGTGTTACAATATAGTTTAAATTAAAAACAAAATATATTGTGTGTGAAGAAACAGAATTACATAATAATAATAATAAATAAGTACATACATATATAGGGACAACATCACACACAATACTCTGATCCCAAAGTAAGCAGCTTAAGCAACGAAGGTACCATAAACACCCAGACCCGAGAATATGTAGAAAAAGTGTTCTCTACATTGACCGGGAATCGAACCCGCGACATCTGTGCTGGCGATAGCTTGAAAACCAGTGTGTACGCCTCTTGTCCACAGAGGTCGTCGACTTGTATTTTAGTGTACGAATTGTAATCACTAGTTTTTTTAAATTGGAACAATTCCGTAAACAATATTACCGATATCAAAAAAGAGGAGGTAATTTGTTCACGTGTGTGCTTCTTCTCTTGTGTTGTTTTGATTTCTGTTCAATTGTTACGGCTTTGCAGTTTTATCCGTGTAATATATACATTGTTATTTTTACTTATCTAGTTAAACACAGAAGTGTTGACTTTCAAATTCAGTTTACATCACGAATATATGTCACTTATAAAGTCCCGATAACCGTGTAGTTGGGTGATCGGAACTTCAGACGAGAGACCCGAGTTATATCCCCAGGTAACCGCTTTAAAAAGTTTGTATCAGTGTGTTTTTTCTAAACTTTTGTATGACATACATCTTTGGCTTGGATATAAAGACGGCGACAGGCTCATCTCCAGTCACATTGTCCCAAAAAACATTTTCAGTGAAAGGTGGGTCGAAAAGACTTAATTCTCTAAACATCTGTCTACCCCAGTATTGGGTATGGCATGAAAATATTTTTTTTATTAATCTTACTTAAAAAAGATTACATTAACATCAACTTATATTAAGGGTTTACATAAATTTGTCAACATTTTATTTAGATTGTAATATAATGTTATCTGAAGTAATGTATCGAAGAGCTCAAGTTATCCTTCCAACCGCAGCCTATGATGCAGGGGATAATAAATACGACGTGTAACCTTATACAATAGTTGCTATGTACGTTAGGTTATTACTAGAAAATGTGACCGACGTTTCCTACATAGACAACGCCGCAATTGTTTGTTTATGAGCAACTGGTTAACTTCTATTAGTAGTAAAAGGAAAATAACTTTATTATCTTGTTCGGATCGATGATAACGATTTCCTCGTTGATATACTGTTAAAAATAAATTAAATTTATCGATTATACTTAATATCAATTAAATATCAATTACTACACGCAATGATAATGAAACAAAATTCAAAAATAAACATAGAGGAAAAATAAGTTTTGTTTTCTTTGAAAGCTTTTAAATAATTGTAATAAAATCGTAGTTATCATGTTCAGATAACTTGGGACGATAATATTTTATTTTTCCTTTGGTTCGTAGCAACTTAGACAATGTAACAAAACATTAGCAATCTAATATTTCCATTGTTGATTGATAACATTGGTTTTGTAGCATTTGTCACAAATGCTACAAAAATAAGTTACATTTGTAACTTATTTTTGTTGCGCCAAAAGATGATACTAATACGACGCTAGGCTCGCCACCTGTGACGTTGTCCCAAAAACTTTTTCAGTGAAGGTGGGTCGAAAAGACTTAATTCTCTAAACATCTGTCTACCCCAGTATTGGGTATGGCATGAAAATATTTTTTTATTAATCTTACTTAAAAAAGATTACATTAACATCAACTTATATTAAGGGTTTACATAAATTTGTCAACATTTTATTTAGATTGTAATATAATGTTATCTGAAGTAGTCGAAGAGCTCAAGTTATCCTTCCAACCGCAGCCTATGATGCAGGGGATAATAAATACGACGTGTAACCTTATACAATAGTTGCTATGTACGTTAGGTTATTACTAGAAAATGTGACCGACGTTTCCTACATAGACAACGCCGCAATTGTTTGTTTATGAGCAACTGGTTAACTTCTATTAGTAGTAAAAGGAAAATAACTTTATTATCTTGTTCGGATCGATGATAACGATTTCCTCGTTGATATACTGTTAAAAATAAATTAAATTTATCGATTATACTTAATATCAATTAAATATCAATTACTACACGCAATGATAATGAAACAAAATTCAAAAATAAACATAGAGGAAAAATATGTTTTGTTTTCTTTGAAAGCTTTTAAATAATTGTAATAAAATCGTAGTTATCATGTTCAGATAACTTGGGACGATAATATTTTATTTTTCCTTTGGTTCGTAGCAACTTAGACAATGTAACAAAACATTAGCAATCTAATATCTCCATTGTTGATTGATAACATTGGTTTTGTAGCATTTGTCACAAATGCTACAAAAATAAGTTACATTTGTAACTTATTTTTGTTGCGCCAAAAGATGATACTAATACGACGCTAGGCTCGCCACCTGTGACGTTGTCCCAAAAGAGCTTCGGCGAACGTAGTTCAAATAATGGTCTAGAACTCTGTCAACCGGTATTGGCAAAATGCGTGGAGATAAAAATTTATATAAATAACAGTCACTGAAATTCATGTATGGTTCCAATATTTAATTTAACTTAATTGTGTCTCTATCATATTTATCTCCTTCACTTCGTCTCATCTCTACATCATCCAAAGGTCGCCAGGTAGAAAATGCCACAGGCATTAAGTCCGCCTATACAAAGCTTTATAAATAAATAAATTAAAATATTTACATTTAAATTTTATATCACTATCAAATAAAAGTCACGATAGCCGAGTTGTTGGGTGGTCGAAATTTCGAGTCAAGAGACCCGAGTTCGATCCAGGTAACAGGCTCGGATCAATGGGTATTTGAAAAACTTATGTACGAATTACATCGTTGGCTTGGACATAAATTCGGTGGAAGGTGGGTCGTAGGGACTTAATCGTCTAGACTAGACCTCTGTCTACCCCTTGGGAATTGCGTGAAGACATTTATTTTTATTCTATGAAACAAATAAAACATATTGTTCAGTTGTGACAAATTATTCGGTTTAATATTACAAATATTAAATAAATATGTGTAACAAAACCCATCATCCCCTTTCCTGTCTACTAAATCATAAAACTGTTACTAAAAATCAACCAATAACTGAACGATAGACCAAAAACACATTGAAGTGTTACGATTGCAGGTCAAGGCTACTGTTATTATTTATGACTAATCGTTGGGAGTCTTTGACCAGTAGGAGAATAAGACACGAGGCAATCTTTCAAATCAATCCAATCAAATCATTAATTAATCGATATAATTTATATAAGTCACGATAGCCGAGTGGTTGGGTGGTCGGAATTTCGAGTCAAGAGACCCGAGTTCGATCCCCAGGTGGCTGGCTCGTACCAATGGGTTTTTCAAAAACTTCTGTACGAATTATATTGTTGGCTTGGACATAAAGACGGCGACGGGCTCAACACCTGTCACGTTGTCCCGAAAATGTCTTCGATGGAAGGTGGGTCGGAGGGACTTAAAATGTCTAGACCAGACCTCTGTCTACCCCTGTATTGGGAATTGCGTGAAGATACTTTTTTAAGTAATATACAATTACATTTATCGATTGTTTTATCGAATATGCTCCTATGCAACCTGGGACCTATGCAATGTGAGACGTCAGGACTAAAAATCGTCTTGAACTTTGGCTACCACAGCCAAAGTTCTACACGGGTTTTGGTATTGTGAAATAAGTGAAGGTAAAAAAAAACGTTATAACTGTACATTTTTCGAAAATTTATTCTTTATAATTCTTATTGTTCTCAAAGTATACTTGACACGTTCAGTACCACTGAACGATAAATATCGTCCTTTTAATTATCAAAATAACCCTCAAAATCGCTAAAAGACAAAGAACGCCATCCATTGTTCCTAAAGCATTGTCATTGAGGTGTGCAGAATGAACAAAGAGAGAGTTATACGTCGTTCTGTACCTAGGTGTTGTCTCGAAGCAAATGCCATCCGTGCCGACGTGAACAATGCGTTTATTTTTAACGGCTCGGTAAAACGATATTTTCAATGTCGATACATCGGCTGCGTCAAACTCGATTAGTATCTCAACGACTGCGGTTAAATAATCGAACTTGGCGACGAATTCTTACTTAATTTTTCGCATGGGTTACTGAAAATAGTAATTAGTAATTATCACGGTCTGAGTCTAGACAATTTGGTCCTGTCGACTCAGCGACCGTAGTTTATTTGAAACAAGGTGACAGGGTAGATCGTGATGGTATCGGCTTAAGAATATGCCTACACAATTCCTTTATTCTTCTCATAGGTGACGTTAGAGGAGATTAAGGCAAAATTCTTGTCAATATCATCAATACCGACGAATGGCGGAATAACCATCCGAAATAACAGCAGACCAGTGACAGGCAGCGGCGACAAAGGTGTAAGAAGCCTGATACTGCGATCGCAAATCCTCGCAGGGTCTATCTCGACTAAAGGCCTTAAGGTATGTCAGTTGGTGAGTCTGACGCCGTCTTAATTTTCTAATCAACAATACAAATAGTACGTAAGTTTCGATAGCTCCTTCCTCCTAAAGGTCGGACTAGAACCTCCAGGTTGGAAGCCAGAGCCTCCTGATTGATCCAAACAGTAAATTTTACTAAAATTCTTGGTCACTAATTGTGTTTTAGTACTTTTGTAGCAACTTTTTAAGTCAAATTAATCTTCGGAATATCAATGGAAAATGAAAAGAATGTAGTATACGAATATTAACATGCTCAATGTATATTTAGATAAAAAAATAATTTAAAACACTTATGCATATTTAAATTATTAATATGCTCACTGAGAATGAAAGGTATTGTTTCCTAGAATATTCTTTTTCTCCGAAAAACTTTCAGTTCGAATATAATATCTTCTCATTCCCTATACTGGGGTATACAGATGTCCAGACGATTAAGTCCTTTCGACCCACCTTTCACCGAAGACATTTTTTGGGGCATCGTGACTGGTCGTGAGCCAGTCGTCGTCTTTTATGCAGGCAATGATTTAAATCTTACATAATTTTTGAAAAATCTCATTATCGTATTATTAACGCCTTCCACTCTGGTGTCTTGACTCGAATTCCGATCACCCAACCACTCGGCTATCATCATCATACAAGATGTGCATATGTACATATATGTTAAAGATATATTATCATGTAACAACAATAAATTTAACACCACCTCTTGTTTCTAAAACAAACCTATCAATTGGTACACCTGTTTCTGATGCAATCATAACATCGCACCGACGTGTTACGAAATCATGTTTTACTTATGATACTTTCAATTATCAGTTCCTTTGGTATTTTGCACAAAAATACATCTTAGAATTCAATTTAAACTTTTAGTCACCTTTTTGTCTTAAAGATGCTATTTATCACCAAGTTAATCCTAGAAATCTCAAACAGGAAATACGCATAAGAATACAACATATAAAATTAACGTGTAATTAAAAACAATATAATAAAAGTCCGATTCTCTATCAGTACCGCTCACGGTTATTTTGTCTTCATGGTTAATATGTATGTACTTATACACTACTAATAATATATAAAATTAACGTGTAATTAAAACAATATAATAAAAGTCCGATTCTCTATCAGTACCGCTCACGGTTATTTTGTCTTCATGGTTAATATGTATGTACTTATACACTACTAATAATATATAAAATTAACGTGTAATTAAAACAATATAATAAAAGTCCGATTCTCTATCAGTACCGCTCACGGTTATTTTGTCTTCATGGTTAATATGTATGTACTTATACACTACTAATAATATATAAAATTAACGTGTAATTAAAACAATATAATAAAAGTCCGATTCTCTATCAGTACCGCTCACGGTTATTTTGTCTTCATGGTTAATATGTATGTACTTATACACTACTAATAATTAGTAATTATCACGGTTTGAGTCTAGACAATTTGGTCCTGTCGACTCAGCGACCGTAGTTTATTTGAAACAAGGTGACAGGGTAGATCGTGATGGTATCGGCTTAAGAATATGCCTACACAATTCCTTTATTCTTCTCATAGGTGACGTTAGAGGAGATTAAGGCAAAATTCTTGTCAATATCATCAATACCAATGAATGGCGGAATAACCATCCGAAATAACAGCAGACCAGTGACAGGCAGCGGCGACAAAGGTGTAAGAAGCCTGATACTGCGATCGCAAATCCTCGCAGGGTCTATCTCGACTAAAGGCCTTAAGGTATGTCAGTTGGTGAGTCTGACGCCGTCTTAATTTTCTAATCAACAATACAAATAGTACGTAAGTTTCGATAGCTCCTTCCTCCTAAAGGTCGGACTAGAACCTCCAGGTTGGAAGCCAGAGCCTCCTGATTGATCCAAACAGTAAATTTTACTAAAATTCTTGGTCACTAATTGTGTTTTAGTACTTTTGTAGCAACTTTTTAAGTCAAATTAATCTTCGGAATATCAATGGAAAATGCTCAATGTATATTTAGATAAAAAAATAATTTAAAACACTTATGCATATTTAAATTATTAATATGCTCACTGAGAATGAAAGGTGTTGTTTCCTAGAATATTCTTTTTCTCCGAAAAACTTTCAGTTCGAATACAATATCTTCTCATTCCCTATACTGGGGTATACAGATGTCCAGACGATTAAGTCCTTTCGACCCACCTTTCACCGAAGACATTTTTTGGGGCAACGTGACTGGTCGTGAGCCAGTCGTCGTCTTTTATGCAGGCAATGATTTAAATCTTACATAATTTTTGAAAAATCTCATTATCGTATTATTAACGCCTTCCACTCTGGTGTCTTGACTCGAATTCCGATCACCCAACCACTCGGCTATCATCATCATACAAGATGTGCATATGTACATATATGTTAAAGATATATTATCATGTAACAACAATAAATTTAACACCACCTCTTGTTTCTAAAACAAACCTATCAATTGGTACACCTGTTTCTGATGCAATCATAATATCGCACTGACGTGTTACGAAATCATGTTTTACTTATGATACTTTCAATTATCAGTTCCTTTGGTATTTTGCACAAAAATACATCTTAGAATTCAATTTAAACTTTTAGTCACCTTTTTGTCTTAAAGATGCTATTTATCACCAAGTTAATCCTAGAAATCTCAAACAGGAAATACGCATAAGAATACAACATATAAAATTAACGTGTAATTAAAAACAATATAATAAAAGTCCGATTCTCTATCAGTACCGCTCACGGTTATTTTGTCTTCATGGTTAATATGTATGTACTTATACACTACTAATATATAAGCTACTTTTTTTTTATTTTATTTATATTCAGAAAAAAAAAACAAATTACAAATGAAAACAACAATACACTGTACTACAAAACCAAGTGTTTTTTTTGTACAATGGAGTTCGTCCATACAGATAACATTATTTAGCAGTTTACGTATTATAAACCAGATAGTTTACATTAATAATTACGAACATGATATAGGAATTTTTAGTGAGGGTAGATTAGGTGCGAATGTTTTTGTCGTTATAACAATGACGAGCACATAAAAAAAAAAAAGAAACAAATGCGTTCGAGTGTCCTAAGGGTGTGTCAACATTATTAACAATTATTTCATATAATTATCATGTAGCAAAGCTAAGTAGTAGTTAGTTAATTTAGATTTGATGTTGTTTGGGTTTATTTCGTAACGTAATGCGGGTGGTAATTCGTTTATTAATTTTGGAATCATAAATTCGAGTGTGCGTTTTCCATAGTTATTCTTATTATACACAGGCACACATAATTTTTTATTAGAGATAGCGCGAGTACCTTTGCTATGTGATGTTAGAGTTTGCAGGTCTTTGTTAAAAAACTGTTCTTTTAAGAGCACATATTTGATTTTGTCATGGAATGGGATTATTTTACAATACGCGAACAACATATGGTAGTTATTTTTATATTTACTTTTTACTTTAGGAGGGACGATTATCTTTAGAAACCTTAATTGAAGTTGAAAAATTTTGTCCATGTATGTTTTGAATGTGAATCCATAGCTACTCAAACCGTACGAAGTTATTGATTCAACTAAAGCTTTTTATAATAATAATTTAATTGGAAGGTCAATTTTGTTTTTAATTAGTACAAATTTTGTCAGAATTGATTTTAGCCGGTCACAGACGTTACTTATATGCTTTTTTGAATTTAGTCGGCTATCAATTATGAGACCTAGGTACCTATGGTTGTCCGTATAAACTATTGACGGACAATAGCACATAGATTTTATTTGACATGAATGTAAGCATGAGTGTGAGTGTGCTATGAGATTAGGCACTGTTTTAGTACGGTTATGAGAAGAGCTGATATACATTATTTTAGTTTTTTTTATCGTTTAAAACTAAACCAACATCGTGAGACCACTTAATAAGAGATGTAAAATCTTTTTGCAAACGTATAAATGCGACTCCAAGATCGGCATCAGCCGCTACTAGGCACGTGTCGTCGGCAAACTGATAAATTTCACAGCTGTCAATTAAATTTATTAAACTATTAACATATGTTAAGTAGTGTAAAGGTCCGAGTACTGATCCCTGTGCAGTTCCTTCAGTTACAGTCTTTTCATAACTCCAATTTTCAGCGATCAATTTTCATCCGTATTACTTCACCCTTATATTCCATCTGAACTAAAGCCAACAAAACTTTAATTACAGTACAAACAGTGGACGGTAATCCTTAAGGTAAGGATTAATCCCCCTCCCTGTCTAATCTGGCGCCCCTGTAATCCGACATGCCTATCACTGGAATATACACATAAACATTATTTTGGCAAATCTTCTTTAATGTAGTTAATGTATGATTGACAGGTTGTAACTAGTATCAGTTCGATCTGAAGTTTGTCAGATTATGATGTACCATTTTTCGAATAATTCCGGACTACGGGGAGTCTAAAGCAGTACTTTATAATCCGACAAATTCGATAGTCCGACACTACTCTGCAAATCGTTTGCCGGATTACTGAAGGTCCACTGTAGTCTTAAAAATAAACCTAATCTTCATTGTCATCGGGAAATGAATACAAAAAATGTTTTTCGGAATGATACAAAACCAATCAAAGTCAAATGCGATCTATAAAAAAAATGTTTTGGCAGTATGTCTGTTAACCTGTTTACATTTAATTTTTGTTATAAACATTGTTTGTAGAATTTAGAAAATTGTTTACAAATAGAAATATAGACTAAATTACGAATATATTTAACCTCAAAACTGTTCTATTTAGAACAGTGAAAGGGAGTTATGTAATTATTATCCGTTTATTTGATTCAGTTATTTATCGGTCTAGGTTTATAGCAAAAATTACACAACGAGTAGCTTTGTTAAATGTATTTAAACTCTAAATCAAACCAACAGCGTTTAGTTTTACGTAACCACAGCCGCAGGCAATACTCTGTTACGGTGTCTCTGTATTACATAGCCTCTTATTGAGCTCCATTATTCTGGAACTGCCAGTACTTTAAGATCGAAAATTTAATCAAACACTATTATTAAATAATTTCATGCAATTTCTTAATACTGGGGTAGACAGTCCTTTCAACCCTGCTTTTACAGAAGCATATTTAGGACAACGTGACAAATGGTGAGCCTATGAATGTCTTAGTGTCCAAGCCAACGGCGCAATGTATTTTATATAATTATTTATATAAATATTCATTTTACATATAAACGTCCTATTGCTATTGTCCTAGTCCTAACTAGGCTACTGGGTCTTCATTTTTAAATAAACAAATACATTACGCAATTTATTAAATTTTAAAGCATATTTATGCCGTGCATAAACAAATAGGTAATAAAAAATCAATGGTTTGTAATAGGTCTAAATGTATACAAAAATTACGATATAAATGACAGTAGTCGGAGGTCTAAATAATTTATAACTGCATTTCACCAAAGCTTAGTATGAAAAACGTGCCCGAGGTAGATGATGAGCTTGTCGCCGAATGCTGTCAACGTTGTAATTTATAAAGTGCGATACTCATGTCTTTCATATGGATATTTAATTCGAGTTTTTGATTCGACTTCGGTATTTACTCCGTATTTTTATATGACTCAATGTAAACCAAGGTAAGTAAGAATATCACAAAAAGTTTCCTATACATTACATTACAAGGGGATAAACAAAACCCGAAAGATTAGGTATATTTTTCTTACCTTGCAACTCGGATTGAAGGTAACAATACGTAATAATATGTACAAAAATAAACCAAAATGGGCAAAAAAGGCAAATGTTTATATTTTACGTTACGTAAAGGGAAGTTTTTATGATCACGAAAAAAAAATTACGTCGATTCGCGAAACCGGTGAGGTCATCCGACCACGTCACATTATGTTGTTCGAAAATCATAAATGTCACGGCTGTACAAAGGAAACTAGTTTAGTTTCTTCTTTATAACACATGCTGCAGTATCCCTTAGTCAAATTCAGCACACCGGTGACGGGCAGAAGCGTTTAAGGTGCGAAGGTGTCGCCAATCCAATTGCAAAGCTTGGCGATTATGGAAAATCCTCCCGTGTCAAAAAACAAGAAGACTATTGTTAAGTCGTATAGAGAGAGAGAGAGAGAGAGAGAGAGAGAGAAAATATGAATAATTCGATGAAAGAAATTTACATACATGTAAACCGATTTCTCATCACCTTACAGTCCAAATCTTGTAACCGATATGATAAAAACTCACAAAATTAAATCAAAAATTATTATATAAACCGAATAAGAAAATAAAGTTAAAAGAAAATTAAAACCAAATAAAAATAAAAAAGTTTGATTAATACTTGCGGAGAAATAATATTTAGGCATTTATGTACTTAACTTCATTTCCATATGAAAATGTAAAATGAACTTAACATGTACATATAACCTTCTGTGATTTTTTAAATTCGAGCGAGCATACGGGAATTCGGGAAAGTTACTATGAGTTGCGACGAGCTGGCGTATAATTTTTTTCATACAGTCACCATATGAGTGGTTTAATGACCTGAATGAGTCAGGAGACTGGCGATCGATTCTCAGATGCAGAAAGCATGTCAAAAAGTTTTCTGAATACCATCTACGATTTATATTTTTATCTTGGAAGGTTTGATGTCAACGACAGGCTCACTATCTATCATGGTATCCCGAATAAGTAATATTAAGTTACGGCTTGAACATACTAAGGTATCTAGATCTCTGATCATCCAAGTATCGGGCTTACTGTACAGAATTTATTTAATACAAACCGAACAAGTTCCAGCAGCCAAGACATTGCCATTGTAGAGTAAGAACTTCACGCTCAATTCATTCAAATCCTTTCGACCCACCTTTTACCGAAATATCGGCACAAAGTGTTTGCTGGTGAGCCTTTAGACGTCTTAGTGTCCAAGCTAACGGTAGAATATACATATACACATATATTTACATAGATAAATGTTTATACATTCATACAGAGCAATAATACAATACAGAGCAAAAGCTATTTCCGCATATTTGTATGGCAACTGAAAACTCAATTTCTAGTACCAACGAGTTTTTTCTAAGCTTTTGTATCGTAGGTGTGATGGCGAGAGATACAACGCCTGTTATGTATAACAGTAAACTATTGTGAAATGTGGAATGTACTAAACGGTCAAGAACTCTAACCTCCCCTTTTAATTACGTTATCGCGAAACTTTAATACTCTGTTTTTTTGGTACTTAAATAATCGGTTTATTACATCGGTTTTCCCAATTTATGATAAGGAAATGGGTATTTATACACAATAGAGCTATACTTAGATGTTTATTTAAATTACAAACATCCTGTGAATATTCGTCCGACGTATTTTCCCGCAGTAACTAAGTTATTTACTGTGAGTTTTACCGGTGGTATCTCTATATCTTCACTCATTTGCAATAATGTAGTAGTCAGAAGATTACACAGTTAAATCTTTTCGACCAATATTTGGCTAACCGGTAATATCTAATCAGTAAATAGTACCTAGTACCGATCGCCAATCTGTTTCTTGCATGTGGCGCATAAAATTTAATAAAATTATAACGAAAGAAAAATCTTCACACCATTCCCAATACAAGGATAGACAGAGGTCTAGTCTAGATAATTAAGTTCCATCGAAAGGAAAGTGCTATATTCTAAACCGGACTATTTACAGGCTGTTTAAGTAAGAGTATGCCTACAAGGATGATTTAGGGGTTTAGCAAGCTTGACATTATTTTGTGTCTAGTCTACAGACTGTAGAATAAAAGGTTTTTTTAGATTGAATTGTGACAACTCCTTTTCAGACCACACCAAGTTCTAGTCGAAAGGCGATGTAAAGTAAATATACAGTCGTATATGGTATGCAATCATTAAGCATTCTAGACCTCTCTCTACCCCTGTATTAGGGAATGGCGTGAAGATATTATAAACATTAGAGAATTAAATAATATTTAAGATATGATATAATGTAGACATTTACAGCTCATAGTATTTACAATGTTCTGTAGTGACATGATTCATTTATTGCATAAATAATGACGATCAATAGACGCCATGAATGAATAGTTGTGCTTATTGAACGTAATAATAATAATCGGATTCGTCGCTATGCCGAGGACGGTCACGTCATACTCCCCGCAACATGGGATTCTCTAATGGGTTTACGCAATGGATTACTTAACCGGATTTTTGGATAGGGTTTCATATGTTCGGCTCTCAATTTAAAAATAAATACTAGGCAAATTACCTTCGTAAGATTACAACGGAATATAATATCTATACATATTGACATTAAGTTTCCTAATTAAAAATGAACCGGTTGATAAACCCGCCTGAGGCTACCAAAACCTTTTACTCCTTTCTCGAGTTTGTTGTAGCTACCATAAAGCCTAAAGACCAGTTTCCAGCAAAAAAAACATTGTGCCACAGCTAGAAGGAATTTATAAAGAAAATTTGCTTTATTTTATAATTATTCTTCTTTTAGACAAAAAAAATATCACCATTAAAATCTAAGTATTTATTTCTAAATACTACCTGCTAGTGACATCTATACACATAAACTAACAAAAGCGTTTCGTTATTTCAAATAAATTAGACAATACTGCCATCTAGTAGAAAATAAGTAAACCTTTTCAAACGATTTGTTTGAACTGTACTGAAGACTTAGAAGTTTTTAAGAAGCTTAATAGATGGCGCTTATAACTAATGCTTCACAGCGCCACCTATTTTTCACGTAAGCACATTAAACTTACTTGCTGTTATCAATAGATGGCGCTAAAAATAAATAATGACAACTGGGCTTCGACTGATGTCTTAGATGTTGGACATTTTTTAAAATAACATATTAAAAAAATGTTTGATGATATGATTCAATTTATTTTATAGAATGTATATTTACTATTTATTCACACAATTCAAAACACTAGAGTTTTCAGAGGTCTGTATAATTTAGTCCTTTTGGCCCCATTTAACCAAAGTTTAATGGGGATAACATGACAGGCGGTGAACCTATCGCCGTCTAGATGTCCAAGGCAGAGATAGAAATATTTTACCGAGACTTTGTTTTTAAGATTCATGTTCTTTTTACTTTGTAGAGGAATCGGGTTCGGTTCATTTAAAAAAAATGTCTTAATGATCTGACGCATATAGAATCTTCTGCAATTAGGCTTCCTAATAATTTGAATTCTTCACTATCGATTCCAAATAAGGAGTAAAAGTAAATGCAAAGTACACCGACAGATAGCAGGATAAATATTAAACAGATCAGTGACGGCAAGTAGATTCTATGGCGCTGCAATCGTCTCTCCGCTTATTAAGCGTTGCGATAACCAAATTCTCTGTAAGGAAGAGACACATGTCCTGTAGTCGACTTTAACTACCCTTATTTTTAGCTATTTCTTATGATACGAGCTAACAGCCAGTGAAATCCTGTCGAAACCGGCAAAAACCAAACAGAAAAACATACATTCATGAATTATTATTTATTTCTATTATATGTAACGTATAATAAATTCCAAAGCTAATTCATATGCACTCCATTTTTATTATTTATTAAACTGGTATTTGAGTGTTATTAATGGATAGAAGTGTTAACTCACCGGTATCATTGAGCAGCCCATTGATGTCCGTCGTCGACCCATCGGCCGACATTGCTGCAACAAAAAGAAGGAAAATTTAGAATAAAATAAGTCGCAATAAATAATAAAATAATGAATAAATGAATGAATATGAATGCACATACTTTATTGTACACTACAAAAAACATACAACCGAATTGATAACCTCCTCCTTTTCTGAAATTTGATTAAAAATCTTGAAAACATGAACTAAAAGTAAATTAATTGTAGGTACAATTTACAAATTTGGTAGCCTTATAGCTGCATAGCGATCTCTGATATTGAGTAGCAAAATATAAATACACACGTTTGTATACTTTACTATCGACATAGTAAAGTACACATACAAAATTGTAATTGCACTAATTAAGATTTAGAAGTACCGGATATATTATTTTGTATCCCTTTGTGTTTAATTATCTCTAAAATTAATAACATTTTAGAGTATGATGTCATACTCTATAAATTTAGCTCTTACGTATTTTGTGAGATTATTTACACGCCACTTTTGACGCAAAATTATATAACATTCTTCGTACTCAACTTAGATATTACTTGAATACTTCAAACGTCAACAATTTAACCCAGAATAACAAATCCGACTAAAATAATACTTATTTTAATTTAGGTTTTATTTCAATATTAGTTTTAGAGTGTGCCGCACAGAATCGACACCATTATACATTAAACCATAGTAAATACAATTGCATAACATACATCAAAACCATAACACCAATCTGTATACATTTATTATTACATTTTTTCAATACCGAACCGTAATGATAAAATGGCGTCATTCATGTTTATTTACTGGTTACATAATTGTAAATTTCTGCCATAACTGTGTCTAGAGGACGTGGTTAGCGGTGCGTGACGGGTTCGAGGTATAACCACCAGTCCAATAGAAGCGCTCGGTATCATAAAAAGGTTATTAAAATACCTGACGTTAACATTCAATAAATAAAATAAATGAATATGTGAAGATATTTTCCAGTCATTCCCAACACGTAAGTTGTAGACAATTAAAGTCCTTTTGACCCAACTTCCACCGAAGATTTTTTTGGGACAACGTGACAGGTGGTGAGCCGTCGCCGTCTTTACGTCCAAGTCATCGATATAAATCGTACATAACTTTTTGAAATAAAACCATTGCACCAATGGTTTTTTTCAACTTGCCACCTGGGGATCGAACTCAGAGGCCTCTTGACTCAAATTCCGATCACCCAACCACTCGCCTATCGTGACTTTACACATTAAGAACTTGTGGACCAAGATGGAATCCTTCATTGCCCATCATTTCACTGGCTATGTATACCCTTCAAACGGGAACCCAACAGCTATGACACTGCCGTTTGACGGCAGAAATAAAAAATAATCGTGGTTGTGGTAAAACCCAGACGAAGGAGTCTACTATTTATAAACTTTTTTTATTTATCCAACTTGCATCAAAGCCTGTCCAGCTATGGTTATTTTTTACCTTCACGCATTTTTCACAATACTTAGATAGAGGTCTAGTCAATAAAGTCGTTTCGACCCACCTTTCATCGAAGCCTATTTGGAACGTGGTGGTGAGCCTATCGCCGTTAGCAATGGTTATGAATTCGTCCAAATTGTATGAGGATAATTGTACCGATAAAGATATTATGAGGATAATAAAGTAACGAGGACAATAAAATAAAAGCCTCTTGTGTATCAAACACCGGAAATGTTTGAAAGGTTGTGCGGAGGAAAATTTAATGTGGCACCAAATAAAGATCCATTTCAAAGGGCCAAGGTGAACGCAGGAAAATTTCAAGTACGTTGAGCTTAGCGTTGTCTAAATGACAGACAAGTGTATTGCTTAATGTATAATATTACACCGTACATTATAAAATCTAAATAAATCCATATAATAGATAGGGACAACATCACATACATTGCTCCGATCCCAATGTAAGATGCTAAAACACTTGAGGCATGGGAATCGGAAATTACGAACGCACCACAAACACCCAGACCCGAGATAATGTAGATAAAAGTGTTTTTTTTAGATTGACGCGACCGGGAATCGAACCCGGGACCTCGGGATGACGACACCTTGAACACCGAGAGGTATTTACGCCACTCGTCCACGTAGGTCGTTGGTGTAATTAATTTGTTCCTTTGTATTCTTTCATTTTCTTACAATGCATGCACTCGCGCCATTATTTTGTTATAAAGTTTTCGTGCAACCCGTAACGTAAATAGATTAGACCCTTCTAACTGTAACCTGGCCTTACTTTAATGAAACCCTTTTAAGAAAGTCTGACGCGCAAACACATGCATAGATATTAATTTGTTTTTTTATTAGTATTATTAAATATATTAATTTAATAAATTTTGGTTTAAATTATTTTATTCGTAAAAAGACGTATGTTCCGTACTTGTTCAAAGAGTACACCTTACTAGATAAACTTGAACGTAAAACAACTTGAACAAAACATCTATAAACAAAATAGAGGACAATAGTTTATAGAAGTTTTATACATATGTAAAGTCGTTAATATATAAGTAATAGGAATGGGGCTGATTCAGTGAGGATTTTGTGGTAAAAATTTGTTCGAGAGATATTGCTATAGAACATATAGCTTAACAACAAAAATTTATTTTGTATTCTTTTCCTCTGTATTTATTTAGATCTGCGATCTACGATCGCAGTAAAGACAAGCTACAAAAAGGATTTCTCAGAGACATGAACAAAGCACGCAACTACTTATATCAATGACTTATTAATGTGACCATTTAGAAAGAAGTAACAATTCAATAAAAGTTATAGAGGATGTCCTGTTGCGAGAGAAGGAAAATCGAATCGAATTAAATTATAATTATTCTTTGTTACAATTGTGTTATTCACTCTATTTCTTAAATCACCTTGCTCTTCTCATATTATTTAACTTACTAAATGCCAGATTTAGGCTTCTACCTTCCTCTCAGATCTCTTTCATGTCAGCTTAATTTTGGTCTGGTATTTATCGAGCTGAATTTCCCGACGTGAATTGGTCATAAAAGCCATTTTTCCAAAAAAAAAAAAATAGGCGCTTAAAGATTCGGAATCAGTTCTTATAATTTAATTTTTAAAAATATACGTTAATTCACTCCAATTGTATATTAATAACTTACTGTGGGACAAAGGTCAATGTCTCGAAGCCCGCCATTCGACTATTATATTGAAGCACTCCAGAAAAGCATTGCAGCTTAGTTGGAGTGTTTAATAGGAAAACTAGTAGTGTAAGGTAAGGGCATTACTTTCTAAAAAACAGTTACGACATTTTTTTTTTTTTAAAGCGCTGTTCTACTGCAGTGAAAGAATAGGAGAATGCCTACAGGTCAAAACGAAAATATGAAAATTTTCTTTAGTATCTCAAAATTTTCGGGTGATTGACCAGATTAAAAATATCCGTTCTCCCGGATATCATCCGGACTGTCAATAGAACAACTCAAAAAAAACTCAAATTTATTCAAATCCCGGTCGCGGGAACCGTACATTTTTCCGGAAAAAAAGTAGCATACATGCTATTCCAAACTGAAACATTCGACTGTTGTCGTTAACCACTTCAGACACAAGAATTGCTGCTTGGTTTTTAACAGCAATATTTAATTTGACATTGCTAGTATTCTTCAAAAAATCTACGCCAAACTTCATCCAAATCTGTGCAGCCCCACTGAGGTGACTGAGTGATACATCATCAACATCCATTCATCAAAATTACATTTATTAGTATAAATAAAAGTAGTAAGATATATTTATGTAATTAATTTTAAGAAATGCCAACACGAGCATATCAAATCGGTCCGTGCACCTCGTTTCATACAACAAAAAATAACTTTAATATGTGGGAAAATTTGTTTCCCTCGTGAAACTTGTTCTACGAGTCATTGGAATACGAATAGTCCGTATGAGAGCATATTTACGCAACCATAAGAGCTAGCGTACCAGAGTCTAGAAACATCTGTGGAAATATTAATAGTAAGCATAGAATAATATTTATGCATATTGACTGCAAGCATCATTTCAATGGTGGTATGTAAGGCCTTGCGTACTCGATGAACGTTCACGATTTTCAATACTGGGTAGAGGGGTAGTAGGTAGAGAAATCTAGGGAATTAAGTTCAATAGACACAGATTTTATAGAAATCTATTTCGGACAACTATTCGGCCCATTACCGCTTTTTTTTAATCTTCTTCTTTTCTTATTATTAAAAAAGTACCTACCGAAAAAAAGTCACGACAGCAGAGTGGTTGGGTGGTCGGTATTTCGAGTAAAGAGATCCGAGTTCCATCCCCTGGTGGCAGGCTCGGACCAATGCGTTTTTCAAAAACTTATGTACGAATTATATCGTTGGCTTGGACATAAAGACGGCGACGGGCGCACCATATTTACGGGACAACGTGACGTTGTCCCGTAAATATCTTCGGTAGAAGGTTGATCAAAGGGACTTAATTGTCTAGCATAGACCTCTGTCTATGCTGGACAGAGTTGAAATTGCGGGAAGATATTTATTTATTTTATTATTTACGTTTGTGTTCCAAAGGCCAATATACAATAGTTTTTCTATGTAGTATATTTTAAACCGAAACTAGAAATTTTAAAAGGGGCTGGAAATGTAGTTGTATACTGATACAGATTTATATTTGATAAAATGCGTTATAGTTTGTCGTTTTACGCGGTTTAGCTTCTAAGGGACATAAGGACTTCCTCGTCCTTAGTCATCGTGTGGAGAAGGCCTAAAGTTTACGGGACGTCAGCTATGTGTGGCTATAAGCAGGAATTAATAGCGATGTGTTGAATATTCATGTGAGTGTGCGAAGATGGGTTTCTAGATAACTGAGATATCTCTTTGTGGTTACCGACATCAATATCATTACTAACGTTATACTACGGAAGGATTCCTTAAAAGCAAATACTTATCTCTGTTATTACTTCTTTCAGACTTAGAGACGACAAGACATGTTTAGAACAATATTATTTCAAAATAACTTGAGTTTCGTAAAACAGTAAACAGCACTGACTGTATTTTTACAACCGGTGAGACATTCATCATCATAATAGCCTGTGAAAGTCCACGGCAGAGTGTAGGCTTCTCCCGCAAGGGAGGGTTTGCCATAAAACGCTTGGTAAGCGGGTTGGCGATCGCAGTACCAGACAACACCACCATAGACGCTGCTGCCCGTCACCGATGTGATAAATTATGGTCTGATATATTTTGAGATATTTATCCCGCCATCTTTCACTAGTACCACTAGTACCACCACCTGCCACGTTGTCCCCAAATTAAAGTGCTGTAAAATTTGGGTCGAAAGAATTTGTGTAGACCTCTGGCCTGTGTATTGTGAAATTCTTGAAGATAAAACCAAATATAACCCACGTATTCCCACATACAATTTGAGTGATTGTATTTTCCGAGTTAATAAGCATATCATATAAGTTATAAAATATCTCGAAAAGTCGCAAAATGCTTCCTCTTGACTCTATGCTGCGAGGTTAACAGCCTCTATCTTTAGCAAAATTTTGTTATTTTCTACACAACTGTGAGTTCACATAACAATTACAGACTTTTAATGCGAAAACCCCAGTCTAACATTAATTATCTGACCATAACAAAGTAAAATATTTCACCATTGCGTCTTGATTTTTTCTATGCTCGGCTGACCCGCTTTAAATAGTTATTTGTATGTAATGATATGATGCACCATAATATTAATTTATTGTCATCATTAAAGCCTATATAAGGTCAACTGCTGAAGATCGGCCACATCAATATTGCTCATAGAACGTCCTGTGCTTTCTGGATCCATCGACTCCACACAGTTCTTCATTCCTCAGGTCGTCGCTACATCTTAAGGTGAGTCGTCCTACACTGCGTTAGCCATTGAGAAACATTCTTTCCCAACGGTTGTCTGTTCTACGAGCTATGTGGCCGGCCCTATGCCACTTCAGCGTGATATTCCTTACGACTACGTCGGTTAGTATAAATTAAATGATGTCAACAAATTTCGTTGGAATTTATGTAATTTAGAAATTGTTTGATATATATAAGTCACGATAGCCGAGTTGTTGGGTGGTCGGAATTTCGAGTCGAGAGACCCGAGTTCGATCCCCAGGTGGCAGTACCAATGAGTTTTTCAAAAACTTATGTACTAATTTCATCGTTGGCTTGGACATAAAGACGGCGACAGGCTCACCACCTGTCACGTTGTCCCGAAAATATCTTCGGTGGAAGGTGGGTCAAAGGGACTTAATTGTCTAGACTTGACCTCTGTCTACCCCTGTATTGGGAATTGCGTGAAGATATTTATTGATATATATTATATTGTTTCAATAATTTTAAACTATGTTTTCCGCTTAATAAAGTCTTCAGTAGAAGACGACTAAAGTACAGTCACGAACACAACTATTGTAAGCTATTATTATGTAATTGTTAACAATAGTAATTTAAATACCCGTGCATGTTTTGCTTCTTGGATCCATTACACGATAACTTGAAGCCTAGGAACTGTTGTATTATCGCTTTAAAAACAAACATTGTTTTTTATAGCCTATTTAAGTCGAAGAATGACCACAGAGCACTCTAAGAAAGATACAAAATACACAAATACTTTATACATATGCCAAGCTTGAAAATATATAAAATTTACAATTTACTCCAATTTACTATGAAGTCACGATGGCCGAGTTGTTGGTTGATTGTGACGGATTTCGAGTCAAGAGACCCAGGTTCGATCTCCAAGTGGCAGGCTTGTACCGATGGGTTTTTTCACAAACTTATTTACGATTTATATGGTTAGCTTGGACTTAAAGTCGGCGACGGGCTCACCACCTTTCACGTTGTCCCAAAAATATCTTCGGTGGAGTCGATGGATCGAAGGGACTTAATTTTCTAGACCTCTAACTATCCCTGTATTGGGAATATATACAATTTACTCACGTAACGGCTTGTTTAACTGTAGGACAAAGGCCTCTCTAGATATGAGGGTTTGCCATAATGACCACGCTTGGCGAACGATTGAGGCGCAAAACACGTGACAACTTAGACCCTGTTGCCTGTTGTCGGTATGTTTAATTCAGGGTATGGTATTTGTTAGGATGATAAATGTGCCATATGTCGATAGATATTGCAGAGACTTTTCCCTTATTCGCATCGACGTAGTAGTAGCCGCATCGTTAAATTAAATTAAATTTATTATTAATATTAGTTAAGTTAAATTTAATTTTCAACTAAGCATATCCGTGTGGTATTGGCGAAAGAATATTGCCAGTATCCTATCTACAGATAATGCCCTATCTTTCCGTGGGCGTCGTAAAAGGCAACTAAGGGAAAAAAGCTTTGAATAGCTTTATGGCAACCAAAAGATGGCTGGATAACCATCTCTAAAAATACCAGATCAAAATAATCATACCGAAGATTGGCAGCAGCGTCTGAGGTGCAAGTGGTCTGGTACTACGATCGCAAATTCTTCCTATGGGAGAAGCCTATGTCCTGCAGTGGACTTTAACAGGCCGTTATGTATCTATGTATGTAAGCCCTACATCGTGTATAATAAATTATTTGAGCCATTATCTAAAATTATGTTGTTTATTATTTGCATTGATAGTTTTTTAAATGTATAATACCTTTAAGGCGAGGTATCGTAGTAGTTTTTATGAATTACATCTCCACATTATTTTGATAAAAGTTAATTAAATAAATAATAATCATTACGACTGTACGGTGCACGTTATTGAGCTGTCAATAAAGAATATCACTTACTCGTTACTTAACAATGAACATACAACGTCTTACAACTTATTTAATTTGTTATTTAAATCTTGTATGAATCGGTTGTTATGTAATAACTTCCTATTATTACTGTCAGAGATAACTTTTCTCATTTGGAATTATCTTTAACGTAAATAATACATGAGTAGGTATTAAATTAACATTATATTATATATTAATATGGACACACTCAGTTAGTGTGTTTGTTTGTTATACTCAACGAAGCTACGAGTACTTACTTTGGGATCAGAGCAATGTATGTGATGATGTCCGTATCTATGCATCTACGTAATTATTATAAAAAATTTAAAAGAACACCTCTTCAATCCCAGCTGAGAACATACACAATAAAGTTACTTTTGGAGCAGTAGAGAAATGAAATCAAAACAAGTTCATAAAAATAAAAAAAAATTAAACATCTTCACGCATATCCCAATACAGAGGTAGACAGAGGTCTAGTCTAGTATAAGTTAAGTTTCTTCGACCCACCTTCCACCGAAGATATTTTCGGGACAACGGGACAGGTGGTGAGCCCCTCGCCGTTTTTATGTCCAAGCCAACGATATTCGTACATAAGTTTTTGAGAAACCCATTGTTACGTGCCTGCCACCTGGGGATCGAACTCAGGTCTCTCGACTCGAAATTCCGACCACCCAACCACTCGACTATCGTGACTTATTAAAACAAGTTCATCATTTATTTAGATTGGTTTGTTTAATGCCGCAGACAGATACAGAGAGATATCCTTCCGACCCCTCCTTTTCCATCGAGGGTTCACATTTGAAAGCCTAGGGCATAATGCCGCTGGCACATCCTTTAATTACTAAATTGGTCAAATTAAAGGGAACGAATTGAGGTATGTATGCGGAAATTTTATTTTTAAAATTATATTTAAAATGATATTTAAATGGCACGGATGTAGTCTGACAGTTATACGAATCATTTCCGTTTATAGTGTTTTAGTTTGAAATTTCAATAGAGCAGGTATTATTAAAAAGTCACGATAGCCGAGTGGTTGGGTGGTCTGAATTTCGAGTCGAGAGACCCGAGTTCGATCCCCAGGTGGCGGGCTCGTACCAATGGGTTTTTCAAAAACTTATGTACGAATTACATCGTTGGCTTGGACATAAAGGCGGCGACGGGCTCACCACCTGTCACGTTGTCCCGAAAATATCTTCGGTGGAAGGTGGGTCGAAGGGACTTAATTGTCTAGACTAGACCTCTGTCTACCCCTGTATTGGAAATTGCGTGAAGATATTTATTTATATTTATTTACAGGTATTATTATTAAAATAACATGTACAGCATTAGGTACTTCGTTTCGTTATGTTAGTTTATTAAGAACGTTAATTTTAATTTTATTGGATTTATTTGCTTTTAAATCGCTTAAATATTTGTTGTTGTTAACAAACGTTGTGGCAGAAAAGAATATGAATTGACTAAATTGTGAAAGACATGGTCAGATGGATTGCGTACCTAGAGCCATTCCCAATACGATGTAGACAGAAGTCTGGGCCAAGTCCTTTCGTCAGGTGATGAGCCCGTCGCCGTCTTTAAGTCCAAACCTACGATATAAATAATACATAAGTGTTGATAAACCCATTGGTACTAGCCAATTATCTGGGGATCCAACTTTGGTCTCTTGACTCGAATTCCGATCACCCGACTACTCGGCTAACGTGATTACTAAATACATATAGATAAAGAGTGAAAAGAGATTACAGGTATATATGTATAAGGCGAGGGTGAATACAACTTAAGATTTAATAGTACTACCCTTAACCGACGAGTATGTATCAAGAGAATAAATGTGATGAATCGAGAGTATGTATGAAAGTATGTCAGGATCTTAGCAGGTGCAGGCGTTGGTTGCGTGAAGATATTTATTTTATTTATTTATTTATATCAGGATTCGAACTGCAACCCTTAGGTCCAAGGGGTCGCTACTAATTAGACTATCGCGTCGTCTGTCGGGTGGAAAAGGGCAAAAAAATACAGTAATATTGTGCAAAGTTAGTTCCACTGTGTAATCTAATACGATTGTTTGTTGAACGTAAGGCGTTCCAGTCGGAGAAACACTGCTAGATAATTTTGCTGTCATAGCTTAAATACACATACAATGTAATTAACTTTATATTTTATTGCCGTCTTACATACATAGCGTGACAATCTTCACCACTCGGAGATAAAAGAAATCTCATCAGTGAGATATGCACTTTCGGTCGTAAAGATATAACATATGAGCAATGTCTCCATTATTTCGAAAAATAATTTCACATAGTGTAGTAATATTGGTTACTTTTTTAACTGTAAAATATAAATATATTTATATAAATGCTTCCGCTTCTTTGAATAAGAGATTTTCAAAATTAAATAAGAGATTGAACATATAATTTGTTCTTAAAGATTTAAAAACTATTAAATCTTTAAGAACAAATTATAGAGGTTTAACAAAATACCTTATGTTAGGAATGTACGCTGAAGTTAAGAAAACGAAAGAAAATATTAAAAATAACATATTAAAACAGTAATTAATTTTTGAGTAGCCTTCATTTGCGCTTGCGCAGTGTACATTTTCCATAGCATTTAATGAACATTTTCTTATCACGGGTCACAACAATTATAACCTTTGAACATACATCATCGACTGTTTTAAATTACGCAGCATCGCAATACAAATTATTATGCGACCTGTGCTACGATGATTAGCTAACTTCGTGCGACCTTGAACTTGGTTATAACAAAAGCCACCCACACGATGGTATTGTTCGACATAATGCGGTAAGTTATACTTTCGCGTGTTCAATAGTTTATTTTATGTGTAACTTCATGTATACTCGCTTATTTAACTGCCTATAAAATTCCATTTTGGAACACGGGCCTCTCTTTTGAACCATCCATTTATTGGCCGCTTTTCAAAGTTTTCCTTAGTCGCCTCTTGCGGTACCCGCGAGAATAAGGGTTTGAAAATATTCGTCTTGATAATGCCGTAAGTAATTTTTGAATATTCTTAAATAATGAATTGTGGTAAAAGTCCAAATTTTAATTTCTCCTAAATTCCATACAAAAAACAGACTTTGTTTATTGTGCTTTAGTTTACTTTTAGGCGTGGAAAGAATCCTCAAGTTTAAGAGATAAAATTTACATAAGACTAGTTGAAGCACATAGCTATTTACTTAATCAATCAGTCGGTGGAAAGTGCTACCAAATCTTACTATTTAGCCATCTAAATAGACTTTTTACCTACCCTGTAATTTGGTATAGTCTTTTTACTTTAACCTTTAAAATAATCCACTTCTTAACATAGTCCTCCACCTACAGGGGATTGCCATTGTTGCCAAGCCCTGGCACTTTAGAATACTTTTGTAAAATAATGATACCTTAAAATTTGTCGTGTCCTTCAATTTAAATTCACGTATCATATCAGATTTCGCATCGCTCAGTGCCCCGGCAAAGCAAACAAGTTAATCAAAACGTTGACATTAAATATATTTACTACAGATAGTTGTGTACACAAACGATACTACAGAGCAAGAATGAGGAAGAAGTGTTGCGTGAAAATATGAATCAGCTGCATTCGGAAGTAAGGATCGAAAAAGTAAACAACGCAGAGGTCAATAGTGACGATTTGTATTCACATCATAGAGTTAGGGAGCTACCAAATAGAGTTGCTAGTGACAATGACAGCATTGAGAGGCCAGCACGTGTATTAATGGTATAGTTCCTTTATATTCTCATTGAACATTTATACATCGTTGATAAACTTTTTATTTTGGTTTGTTTTGAATGTTATAATTTATATTCACGCATTTCTTAATACTGGAGTAGGCAGAGGACACGACAATAAAGTCTTTTATTTCATTTCAACGTTATTTGTTTGGGACAGCGTGACGGATGGTAAACCTGTCTTCGTGTTCGTGCTATATCGATACAGCTACAAATCGTGCATAAGGTTCGAACAAAGTTATTGGTATAGGAACTCGTCGTGGGAATCGATCTAGGATCTCCTGATTCGATTCCAATCATTCAACCATTTAGCTATTGTGACAACGTCTTTGGGACAACGTGACAAATGGTGAACCTGTTTCTGACTACGTGTCCAAGCCAACGATGCAAATATATTTTTATATCTTCACGCTATTTCCTATACTCGGGAAAGAAGAGTTCTAGACAATGAAGGGCTTTCAACCCACTTTCTACCGAAGCTTCTTTATCCCTAATAAGCTTCGGTGGATAGTGGGTCAATACAAAAATGAGTTCAGATAAAAATTATTGATACGAGCCTTCTTTGTGAGGATCTAATTGAATTCTTATGATGAGTATTCCGGTTATCAAACCACATTATGATTTCATCTTCATTCATCTATACCGAATAGAGAGTTACATGTATTATTTAAAAAAAAATCTGATTATAAGCTATTTATAGTCATGCAACATCCCTTGGCGCCGAGGGATAAGAAAAAACAAGATACAACGCCAAAAGCAAAAGTTATAATAGCGAGTGTGGTATACTTTTTCCCCACATGCAACATGTTGCCTAATGTAAATCAGGTTGGGACTATATATACTAATAGTATACTACAATATTGATACTGGAAGGTGTAAGAAATATTGTCTATACACAATCTGATATTTTTTAAATTGCACTGGTAAAATCATGAGGCACAGCTAGTTAAGGTCAAAGCAGATATTAATATAAGACTTTGGTTTCGAAGTATGGACTATGTTTAGCTGTATCTAAGTCAACAAGAAGATCATTGGAGCAGCACGCAATACCAACTAAACTTCTTTGAATATGGTTTACACTATTCTAAGACTCCTTGCCCATCATAAAAACAACGGTAAGATTTATTAAGCTCGCATGAATGGGAAGTACAAGCAATTGAAAGGTCAAGTACAGTCAAGGACGTCGCCCAAAATCGCTGGAGAAAGCTTAAAATCGATGCTTTGCTCGGTGAAAAATATGTGCCGCTATAAAATATTTTAAATAAATAATGACTTAATTATTTTTGCGTATAGGTATAACAAACGAATTTTCACAAATATGACTTCTATCTAGATAAACTTGGATCGTAATGCTTTACAATACTATCAACATAGAAAATATTGGCCAATTCACTATCATAGTTTCCGAGATAGCATTATTAAATTTATAAAAATATAAAGACAAGGTTGTTTAAATCAGTAAGAAGAGGAAAAGCAATACATTACACGACTCGACACGAACGAAAAACAAAACAATGGTCGAATTCATTTCTTGATGAAGTCATTAACACCGCATATGAAACAATGTTCTGGGATTTTACGAAAGACAAAGTTTAGGAATATTATATTATGTACCTTTTATTTTGTTGCGGTTTCACAAAATCCGTCATTTCATTATTTGCATATTTGCAAAAACAATATGAATAGTAATGAACACCTGAAATCTTTCAAGCATGAGGCCATTTTTTGTCTAATATTTGAGTACAATTTTAATTTTTTTTTGAATCAGGCATTTAAAATTTTAACTAGCGAAACATCTATTGTTAGTCAATCGTATATTTTAAGTAGTTCTTATGTAAGAATATTAAGGAGATTTTTTTACGTCGGGACTTAAATAATAAATGGTATTTAACCTGTCAATTTCGATCGAAGTATTAGTGATTTTATATTTTATTTTATTTAGCACAAAGAGAGTCAACAGTACATGCATGGGCAAGGACACATGACAAGGATATGACACATTTATGTCTTGAAAAAAATATGCAAGGTTCCTCTGGAAGAGATCTCAAGCATGATTTTAATCTGGAGAGAGATATAGGCTGCTTTTTACTCCCGGAAATAAAAAATCAATAACACAAAATGCGTCTACAAAGTCGCGGACTCAGTCTAGTAAGAAGTCGTTAGCCTTTAAGATTTTTTAGATCAACTGGACTCATAAACTATCATTTAAACTGTCGTGTATTCTTCTCACTTATCATACTATATTAATAGTTATTAATGTCCATAATAGACAATGATAAATTGGAATTGCATGTAAATTTATTCAAGATGAACCATTTTAACATATTATTATGGAAAACCTTGTACAACGTTGTGATTATTTACTTAAGTGTAATATTATAATATGGCACTACAAATACATATACCTTGTTGGGCGTACGTAGATAGTTTAAATTTGTTACTTAAATAGCTAATCTTACATACTTAACGTTTTGTAAAATCCATTGCAGGAAGAGGATTTAACAAAATCGCCATATTTAGTAACCGGATTTACGATCTCATTACCTGATAACTTGGACCTACGACGCTGCCGCCTGTCAACGGTCTACTTAATTTTAGAATGTCATTTTTCGAGATGGTCACCATTTTATATTTTTTATATGGTGCTAAGTTGATGTCTATTTTAATTCTGAAGGCTTTTATTTTTGTTGACTTTCAGGACATCCACGAAAACAAAGGAATGGTAAATTCTCACGTTGATACCACACAGTAATAGATATCACAAAGCTTAAATATTAAAATTTTATTCCTTCTGAACTATGTTTGTTCGAAGATTATAGATTGAAATGATAGTTAAACACAAAGAATGTCACAATTATTGTTGCTGTAGTCTATATTTCTACCTCGTCTACGTTTATGTATTATTTTTATGTTGACCCTCCTTGTAATAATAAGCCACGATGAAGCAAAGAATTATAAATTTACGGCCATTAATCATAATGTCGTAAAATTATGCTTAGTATATTTTTTTTGCTAATGAAATAAACATGTCATTCACCCAATGATTTCTTCTCCGCTACTGTATACTTATATTTAAAATAAATGAATACATACATTAATACATTCAATTCCACTGTAGTTGCAAAGTGTACACATTCATGTACTACAAGGATTATTATATAGCATGCTGCTATGCCCTAACATCTCACGAGTAGAGGACACGCTACCGGCATATTTTTTCTGTCGTAGTATCGATTCTGATTATTCAAGTAGACAGACATCAAGCAGGTAAGCTAGAGTAATTATAGTCATATTTTACAGCTTATTTAGTCTAATTAAATAATACGTTATTCACGAATAACTTCATCCATTATTAAAAATCTTTGACAATTCATCGCGTTTAAGCAGACAGACAGAGAAGGGGGTTGCGGAGCAAGGAGAGAGGGCACTACTGCTTTACATTATGTAGTAATATATAAACAGAGAAATGCAGTCGTTGGTACGGATTCAAAGATAGATTTGTTTGATCAAGTAACAAATTCAAAAACTCAAATACAGAAAATCTGAGTGTGTTTTTAAAAGAAATATGTCACAAAATTTAAAACATGTTTTCATAAAACTCCGTGAGTGTTCTTTAAATAACTTAAAATGTGTTTACTTATTATTTGATGAATAATGTAACAATTTGTAACGATGTGCATTTATAATGAGTAGTTTACCATAGCGATACACGATACGATGTACTGACTGTTTACTGTTATTTATATAAGGAACTTATGGAACCATATAGTTAGATGGAACCTTAGTGACTTATTTGATACGTTCATTGGAGAAATATTATTATAAAGATAATCCTTGACTAATGGTAAAAGGACTTAATTTTCTAGACATCCGCCTACTGTGCTACTGGACTTTTGGGATAATGCGTGAAGATAAAAAAGGTAATTATGATTATGAATAATAAAAATAAATAAATATTTTCACGTCATTCCTAATACCGGGGTAGACAAAGGTCTAGACAATTATATTGTATCGACCCACCTTTCACCGAAGATATTTTTGGGACAGCGTGAAGGGTGATGAGCCTTTCGCAATCTCTTCTTTTAAAAAAACCCATTGGTCTGCCACCTGGGAATCGACCTCGGGTCACTCGACTCTAACTTCCGAGCACCCTACCGCTCGGCTATCGTGACTATGAAATTATCTATCTATAGCATATGTATTATGAGAACAACTATTTCAGTTTTCATGATCAAAGTAAATTGGAAACAAGCTAACTTCGAGTTAAATTTAACACTGAGAATATAATATATAATACAAACATAATATAACAAATATAATATAATACAAACACAAACCTTAACAAATAATTAGTAGAGCCACTACATGCAGTTTTATTATGTGGGGATATAAATAGGGCATAGTCATAACAAAAACCGGTTCAAGACCACAAATTGATAAATCGATAACAGTAAGTCATTGTTTCGATTTTAGCAAAGAAAGTGAAGAGCTAATCTTGACACACTTCCGCCGTATCTTTAGATGCGTGTTACAATTAATATTGAGTTAACAGGAAAACGCGTATATTCATGCACAATATGAAAGTAAAACGAAACTGTCAATTTAAATTTCAATGAAAATAAATCATCTCGTAGTTATAAACAATCTAGTCACGATAGCCGAGTGGTTGTTACGGTAGCTGGAATTCGTGTCAAGAGACCGAGTTCCATTCCTCGGCATATATCAATAAATTTGTTCAAGTCCAATGTACGATTTGTACCGCTGGCTTGGACATAAAGACGGCGACAGGTCCACCACCTATCATGTTCTCCCAAAATAAACTTCGGTAATATTTGGGTCGAATGAGCTTGTAGCGGATGATGTGCTGCAGGAAAAGGGCAGCTCCCCGCCAGGTCGGGTGATCGTGACCTGGGGAGGACGTCTCCTCCGCAAGTGTGCGCTATCGGTAATCGAATATATGCATGTAATCGTGCGAACTTCGATAGTGCGATGTAGGACGTCGATGTGTTTCCTGGATCCGCCACTAGCGAGCTTCTTATGTGGAGACATAGATGTCGCCACAAACTAAATAAAATAATTTAGTCAACCTATGGCTCGAAGATATTTTTCGGAATAACGTGACAGGTGGTGAGCCTGTCGACGTCTTTATGTCCAAGCCAACGAAATAATCATACAAAAGTTTTTGAAAAAACCCATTAGTACGAGCCGGCCACGTAGGGATCGAACTCGGGACTTCTGACTCGAAACCCGATCATCCAACCACTCGGCTATCGTGACTTATGAACATTGAGAGGTAAATTATTACACCGATGAGGTATCGGTTTGTTTTATTATTAACTCTGTATTAACTTCTAAGTATTTATTTCTTTATAAAATATACAAGTTAAAAACGATAAAATGACCATTCCTTAGTATTAAACATATAGTTTTTTCTAATATTTTCATTTATCTTCACGCATTACTAATTACTGGGGTAGACAGACGACTAGAAAATTTTAGCCCTTTCGGCATACATTTCACTAGAGCTATGTCATTAAGTCATGTAGTATTTTTTCATTAAATTCGTCACACAAATGTTTGCACCTTGCGGGATTCGAACCTAAAGCCCTTATCTTCTAAATACTGGGCCACTAGCAATTTGTCGTCCGCTATTTACATTGGTTGAGGAAAACTCCAAATGACGTACTTCTCACGTAAGTACGTGTTCTAGGTTTAATGTCTTTAAAGACGCTTAAGCTGCGCAAATGTATTGAACATTGTTAGCGAAGAATCAAACTATTTTATTGATTTTTGATGTCCCGGGGAATACCCATTAACTGTTTAAACTAAACACTTGACTTGCACTTCTTATTTATAGGTTATTCAAATGTGTACACGGCATCAAAACGTGCTTTGGAATTAAATATATTGATATACGCATGGCAGCATTTCGAAAAAAAATTAAGATCTATTAAGGAGGAAAATTACCTTTTATGTCTAGATGCAGATAATTTTTTTGCCTTAAGGGATTTGGTGACATTTTATCGTACAAAAATCTCTTTGTTTACTGAGAAATAAAAGATCTTGAGGGTCATTGCACCTCACTTTCAGATCCGTTAAATAGCTCTAAGCTAGAATTTCTTTGTAGTTAAATTTCTTTACTTAAATATACTATTTATTGTTTAATTTAGTAATTTCTTCGCGGTTAAATTTCATATATTATTCTCAAACACCTTTAAAACAAACACTAATAAAAAAAATATCAATGACACACTCATCTCATATATAGTTTGCGGTAAGGGGAATGGCGATTGTAGTGCCAGATAATTTTGCTAACATCTTGTGGTCACATATATCTTGTTGTGAGGATCTGAAACAAGGATTTATTAAAAAAATAAAGAAATAAGGATTATGAAAAAAGTATGTAAAAATTTCATAAGGTAATAAAAAAACCAAACACACCGAGAAACACAAAAACTATCTTCACGCTATTCCCTATACAGGAGTAGACCTGGGGATCGAACTCAGGTGTCCCGACTTGAATTTCGACCACCCGACCACTCGGCTATCGTGACATATCGATTATATTGTAAAACATCCTTACTGCAGAGGACTATGTTCTGCAGAGAACTTTATAGGTCGTATAACAAGTTACGCTCAATGAGTATTGAGCTACGAATCAGGAAACTCCATTAGTACCATTTACGTCAAGTACGGTCTATTGAATTGCCATTAAAAGTTACATTAAAGTACTTATTAGAAGTAAATATTGCGACATTTATGTTAAATGTTATAAAAGTGAAAGTTTCTGTATATGTTTCTTTATCTGTTAGGATTATATTTACGTTATATCTTATTACAATTGTATAAGGATGAGGTTTATAACACTGTTCAACAAACATTGGAATTTAAAAAAAAAATAAAAAAAAATATCTTCACGCAATTCCCAATACAGGGGTAGACAGAGGTCAAGTCTAGACAATTAAGTCCCTTTGACCCACCTTCCACCGAAGATATTTTCGGGACAACGTGACAGGTGGTGAGCTCGTCGCCGCCTTTATGTCCAAGCCAACGATGAAATTCGTACATAAGTTTTTGAAAAACTCATTGGTACTGCCACCTGGGGATCGAACTCGGGTCTCTCGACTCGAAATTCCGACCACCCAACAACTCGGCTATCGTGACTACTACTATTGGCATTTTTCAATAAAAAACACTACATAAGTTGTGTAAAGCTAGTAAATTCAGTATACCAGTGACGGGCAGCAGTATCTAAGGTGTAAGTCCTCTAATACTGCGATTTCCACCACTGACCAATCTGTTTGCCAAGGGTAGTGATTTTTATACAAATGTGTAATGACCATAATTTTTTTGTTTTTATAGAAAAGGGTGGCAAACGAGCAGGTGGCGCACGTGATGGTAAGTGATTACCGCCGCCCATGAACACCCGCAATACCAGAGGCATCGCAGATGCGTTGCCGCCCTTAGAGTGCCTCCCCCCCCCCCCCCCAGAATTGGGGAAGGGGGGTGTGTGGGCCTCCGGTTACCTGCACTCACCAGACGAAACGCAGAAGTTTGTTAGACTTCTACTTCACGCCGGTATTTTGTGAGGTCGTGGTACTAATCCGGTCGAGCCGGTCCATTCATGCAACAACAAAAGCTGATGCTTGGCTCTACCACTGTTAAATATTAAATATCCCAATATTATTTACTGCTTAAAAATAATTGCAGCTTACTGGTCGGATGATCAGAATTCGACACTAGAGACTCAAGATCATCCTTGTAATATCCTTATAATTTGTCAGTCACCAAGGTTTGAATACGTTGTTTTCTCGCCGCTACCAATTTAATTATCAATATATTTGTAAACAAAACTCAATCGATTGTTTGTGACTCTCTTTGACATCGTGACCGACTCTTGAGTAGATCAAGTACTTTTAAATACTGTCAATGTTAATAACGTTACTAAAGTAAATCGATTGGCTGGATCGAAACTGAGAAGTTTTATTTAGTAATATGCTACACGCATATTCCGACTATGCTGATATTTCTCCTTAAGTAACAATAAAAGCTAAACACATTACCAGATAATTGGAGGCTCATATACCTTTTTTCTCTCTTTACCTTCCCCTTTCCCAATTCCTTCCTTATTAGTAGATACTGTAAATGTGAATTCCGTAAAGCATTAAGTTTGCCCATTATCACCTTTTACAAATAGATGTCAACAAAGAAATATACCTCCAGTAATATAATTTCTAAATTTTAAAAATCGTTAAGGATATTTAGTGGCGCTAAAGCAAATATAAGTACAGAAATTACTGTGTGAACAACACTGTGCCAATATTTTTACATTTAGCATTAATGAGTTCTAGGAAAATCTTGGTTTGAACTTAAAAACACATACACATTTTAACAGTGGTCATCAACTTTTGTTGTTGCATGAATGGGCCGGCTCGACCGGGGAAGTACCACGACCTCACAGAATACCGGCGTAAAGTAGAAGTCTAACAAACTTCTGCGTTTCATCTGGTGAGTGCAGGTAACCGGTGGTCAACACACCCTCCTGCCCCAATTATGGGGGAGGGGGGCCTCTAAGGGAGGCAACGCATCTGCTAAGCCTCTGGTATTGCGGGTGTTCATGGGCGGCGGTAATCACTTACCATCACGTGAGCCACCTGCTCGTTTGCCTCCCTTTTCCTATAAAAAAAACATGATAAATTAATTACAATATACATGTTAATTTTTATTCTTTACATCAAAAAAATATATTTATAACTTTGTAGTGTTAATTTTTTTATTATAATTATTGTTTGCTTCTTGACATGACTTGACATTTATACAAAACTATAACTATGTTGCTAATAAATGATTCTATTCTCTAAAAATAAAATAAAAAATAAATTCGGCCAACATCACATACATTGCTCTGATCCCAAAGTAAGTAGCTAAAGCACTCGTATTATGGAATCAGAAACTACGAAGGTACCACTAACACTCAGACTCGAAGCATTGTAGAAAAAGAGCCGTCATATATTTTATTTCCTATTACACGAAATACGGGATGAAAATGTAATAAAATATTCTTTTTATTTATGTATTTTTACATTTACATTTTATACTTATAGTTTAAAGCCTATCAAAAGTCAATTGTTGAATATAAATCTCTCCAAGAGATAACTTTTTTATGGAAGTAGGATGGACCTCATGGACTAAACTGGGGTACTTAAACTTTGTGACCACATTGGCGCTGCATACCCATCAAGCCGGAATATTGCAGTTGTGAAACTGCTATTTAGCGAAACACTAATACAATTTTAATAATAATAAATAAAAACAAAACGAAGATGTCGTAAGAGACTAAGAGAGAAGTCTTAATAATTGCAATCATAACCGACGTACCACCAGTTTCCGACGTAGTTCGACTCTGCTACGAGCATGAGTGCACATGACGTGCATGAGTGATATGTTATTGCGTTTGCCAATCAGAGACTATGGCAAATTCTCCTACTAAGAAAGGGACATATCCTGCAGTGGACTTTTACAGATCGTAAATAAATAGTAAATATGCAAGCAAAATTTCTCACTAAGTAAACAAATAATTCATCTTATTCTCAGAAGTTCTTATGATGAGGTATTTTCCTTCATCCTACTCATGTCAATCGATAAGTAAACCACACACTGAATGGATCTAAATGAAACAGCGTCATTTGCTTTCAAAAAGCAATATAAGTATGTTCTCAATAATAATAAAAAAATGTAGTCACGTTTCTTTCATACAGTTTATTTATTTACATTTTAAAAGATAATTTTCCTAGAACGGGTCAATGAAGATTGATTGTTTTTCAAGCAATTAAATTGCTCTAACCTTGAAGCTGAGGCTCTGATTGCAGGAGTTGCTGAGAGATACTATAATGATAACGAAACAATGGAGTAAATGGATACTTTAACTGTTTGGTTATGTTAGGATTATTGATCTTGTAGATTAATCATATATTTAAAAAGTCACGATAGACGCGTGGTGGCGATCGGATTTCGAGTCAGAAGACCTGAGTTCGATCCAATGTTTTTTAACGTGTTGTGTTTTTTATGTTTTAAACTTATATACGACTATATTGTTGGCTTGGACATAAAGACGGCACAGGCTCACCACCTGTCACCTTGTCTCAAAAAATGCCTTCCGTGGAAGGTGTCTTCGGTGGAAGGTGGGTCGAAGGGACTTAATTGTCTAGACTAGACTTCTGTCTATCTCTGTATTGGGAATGGCGAGAAGAAAAAGTGATATGTATTTAATCAAAGTATATTGATTATTTTTGTGGCTAAAGTAAATATTTAAATTGTAAACTGTTGATTTACATGCATTTTTTCCCATTCTCACTAATACTAATACCGAGACAGGCTCACCACCGTGATGTCGGCCTTCGAAACTGATTTTAAACTTCGCACGATCGCTGTTATGCTACTAATAAATGATTAATTCTGAAATAAATTCATAAATGCATTTGATTCGGTGAAATGTTAGTCGAAATTAATTAATTTTTTTAAATCCTACTACCCTAGTATTTGGAAAACGCGTGATATAAAAATAGAAAAAATAATAAATAATAGTTTAAAAAACAAGCCTTTGTTACTAGCCGAACTAAACAGTAGTCAGCCTACGAATACAGAATACGCTCTGGAATTTTGCATACTTATAGATAAAAATATCAGTATTGAATTCAAAGAAAATTAAGAATAAGTCCCTTAACCCGAATTCCCATTTTAGCAGAACACAATAGACTTTTTCATTCCCTGAAATCAATATCACTAATGGGACTTTCTTTAGCAGTTTTTTGTTCATAGCAGTGGCCCCATTTACAGAGTGCTATTTTAATCCATGTCTTTACAAAAATAAATAAAGTCACTAACGCGGTAATATAAAATTTATTTTTACAAATAATCATTTTAATGGAATACACATTAATAAAAATTCAAACCCATTTTACAAAAAGCCTTAAGATATTACATTTCTAATAAACTTAAAAATATAGACAGACAATTTACTGGCAGGCAGGGGTGCAAATAATAGAGGGTAACACCCCTCCAGACATGAAGGAAATGTCAATAAAGAGGATTCTTGTATATGTAGACTACATATACAAAGCTCAAACCTGTTTCTTACGTAATAGGAATATCTTTTTTAGCATTTATTTATAGGTTACTGCAAACGATATTTCGCTCAGTTTATCAAAACAATATATCACGAATTATCCGTGTGGTTGAAAACTTTGAAAATGCAATTTTCTACCGACAGATGGACAACCATCTCGAAAAATACCAGATCAAAATTCAGCAGACCCGTGACGAGTAGCTGTGTCTAATCGGGATGGTGTCTTTTACTGCGATCGCCAATACAATAATTTATTATAAACGTGGCAATTGTGGGCAAGTTATTCGGTACGAGAGACCTATGTCCTGCAGTGCAATTTTAAATATCGTTATGATAAATTAATATATTTTAAAATGGGAATGTACTTTAAACAATAAGCTGTTATAATAATATGATTGCCGTATTGTACCGGCATTAAAATTTACTACAACATTTCTTCCCATTAGTCCTGTAGAAGGCAAACTACCCAAAGAATTGAAAATGTCAAAGGCTACCGATAATAAGAATTAATATTTTTAATTAGATAATTTTTCTCGGCACTTCAAGACATTGATCCTTCCATCTAAGTTTTGATGTTTGTACTTCTACTTTTGTATCATTTCGATCACTCTTCATCTAATACACTATGATTAGATATCAACGTAAAATAACGCCGCTCTTGAAAGCGCTATAAAGCAAACAGTTAATTATTACTGATAACGCTAAATCGATTTAATGTATACCACTTGTGATTTCTATTCATTGAGAACTTGATTTATATCTCGGCTTAAGATAAGAATACATCAATATACAGATAAATAAATATTTATCATTTTATACGTATAATCCGACTCAGT
Organism: Sericinus montela; assembly: GCA_029286605.1. NCBI lineage: Eukaryota > Metazoa > Arthropoda > Insecta > Lepidoptera > Papilionidae > Sericinus > Sericinus montela. The sequence goes on from JAGSMR010000027.1 coordinate 1,391,962, forward strand.
TAATATAAATAGATATACATATATATATATATATTAGAAGAGAAAATTGCCCAGCATTTGTTTGATATTTATGCATTTTTGTGTCTTCGAAATCTCCTAAAAAATCGCTCAATTTTTTTCAAATATCTGAATTTATGCTGGATCAAGAATGTAATAAAGTAAGTAAGACTTAACGTCAAGGCCTGTTATTTTTATCATTGATTTGTTATCATTGAAATGCCATTCTTATCGTAGACAGAGTACCACTGTCTACTATTCTACTTACACCAAGTTATACTACTATACTATACTATATACTCTCTACTTAAACCAACAAGACTTGTGTCCGCAGGAGGGTGGGGAGATCCCTGAGTCGAGGTTACTCCCATGTTGGTTATCAGTATTCATATGTCCTCACACGGGTCTTTTTATTAATTATAAAAGTACCTAGGCAACAAAACTCCACTCTGTGAGAAATAGAGCGCGAAGAATTTTTAAGAAATAATGATTTTACTTTTTTAAGAAATAATGATTGATTTTTTATCGTACATAAACTAATTTCCTCAAAGATAACATCGATCTAGATTAGCGTAACATCACTATCTGAATACAAAATATTGGCTAATACGTTATAGCAGTTTCCGAGATACTAATGTGGAAAATTATATACAGATAGGTAATGCGAGTGGTTGGGTGATTGGAATTTAAATCAGAAGACCCAAGTTCTGTCCCCAGTAGCTCGAATCAATGAGTTTTTACGAAACTTCTGTAATGAGGAATTTGTGATGAAAATGTAAAATATGTATTAAACACGAAGATAAATTAGTAGCGATGACACCGAGGAGCAAATCTAAGACAAACGCGTATGACAACAGCAGCGTTTTTATAACATATGCGTGTACAATGGCTCAAATTAATTAACGTCAACATTTAGTTTTCTTTTGTGATGTTACGTAGCATTTCATTTTCTTGGTAAGCGTGGTGACTGCCTACAGCGTTTGAGTATAATGACACGACCTTTTGACCTTTACGTGCTTTTTCGCAAATTGGTTTCGCATTTGTTAACCAAATGCTATCTGACCACGCCCTGCCTTCAGAATGACCTTGGCAATATACAGTCACGCTGAAAATATTTTAAACAAGACTATTTTTTGCTATCCTCTTTACGGAATCAAAGAAGCTTCTCTGTTCTTTCCGAAATGACCGGAGAACATGAAAAGACAATTTATTTCCTACCAGTTAACCTTTATAATGGTGAAAAGTAGATGGCAGGGTGGCAGACTAAAAATTTTACTTCAGTGAAAAAAAAATATTTTTAATGTACAGCGACTTTTGCGGAGATAAGACCTATATTTAAAAAAACTTTAGTTTCTTTCCATAATTCTAACAATAAGTACAATCTAGTATAATCTAATATCACTTCAAGTTAGAGGTAATTTCATATGGAAAAAAGTCATAAAAACAAATGTCAATGCTAAATGCTGCAGAACTGACACCAATTAGCAAATAATGCGGTCGCTATAGCACTAGTGACATTTCACAATATTAATTAAACACCTGTTGGTAATGGTTACACTGCACTCTACTTGGAGCTTATGAACGAAGAAATATATACAGTTTTAATAGGAGATTAATTAAATTTTAGTACACACTCCTAATAAAGCTAACAAGCTCGAGAAAGGGGAAACCAGAGCACCCATAGCATAGGGCTTTTCCTTTGGTTTCCTAATTTTCCATTACGCAACATTTTAACAGTAACATTTATCTTATTCAAGGTATAAAATTATTCAAAGTATTTTAAAAGGTATAAAAAATAAGTCAGGATAGCCGAGTGGTTGGGTGGTCGGAATTTCGAGTCGAGAGACCCGAGTTCGATCCCCAGGTGGCAGGCTCGAACCAACGGGTTTTTCAAAAACTTATGTACGAATTACATCGTTGACTTGGACACAAAGACGGCGACAGGCTCACCACCTGTCACGTTGTCCCGAAAATATCTTCGGTGGAAGGTGGGTCAAAGGGACTTAATTGTCTAGACTAGACCTCTGTCTACCCCTGTATTGGGAATTGCGTGAAGATATTTATTATTTATTTTTTTATTTATAAAATTAATAATAAATATCTTCACGCCATTTCCAATTCAGGGGTAGACAGACGACGAGACAATTATGTCATTTCGACGTACCTTTCACCGAAGACTTTTTTCAACTAACCACAAGGCTATAGTGACTAAAAAAAAAGATAAGAAAAGAAAAGATAATAAAAAGAAGAGAAAAGATTTAAAAAATATATATTATTTTCATAGACACATATTTAGGCAGATAAATATTCATATATACACAAAATATCCCTGACTAGAGTGCAAACATTCATTTTCATCTCACTAATGAAATACCCTTAGCGGGACTCGAACGCGCAACCGATAGCTTCGAAGGCGGGCTCACTACTAAATAGATTATTGAGTCGTCGGTCGTCGTATTAAAATATATAATACGAATTTAGTTTAATGTGACTTACTTAACGATATGAAAACATTACGTACGACGAATTTGCTATTATACTCAACGCTTATCAACTTAATTTACGATTATAGTGCTACGCCATATACCGCACGCCTTAAACGTATACCTCGTAGCTATTGCCATTTTGACTTTTTCATAAATCTTCTCTTATTCACTTACGAGAAGAAAGAAAGAAGGTGATAATTTTATGGTGATGTCACACGGCATATTCCAATATACCTATTATTTCAATTAATAATGTAGGTATGCTGGAATTTTAGGCTTGTTTATTTTTATTTTTATGTTTATTTGATTGGCTTGACTTTCACCCTTGCCGAATAATATGCAGGCTGTTTCTCTTAGTTGTCTTCTATGAAAAGATAGAGAACGCAAGATTTATTATTATGTACCATTACAATTACAGGACACAGGAAACCCTATGTAGGGACTGTATATAAATAGGTATGTTAATATATATGAAGAATAAATATCTTATTAACGTTACCGCTTTAATAAATTTTATTTTGTATTTTGTATGTAAATGAATTTTAAAAAATATGACACGAATATGAATGAAGCTATATCTAAATATAAAATAAATAAATATCTTCACGCGGAGATCAGAGGTCTAGTCTAGACAATTAAGTCCCTTCGACCCACCTTCCACCGAAGATATTTTCGGGACAACGTGACAGGTGGTGAGCCCGTCGCCGTCTTTATGTCGAAGCCAACGATATAATTCGTACATAAGTTTTTGAAAAACCCATTGGTACGAGCCCCTGGGGATCGAACTCGGGTCTCTTGAGTCGAAATTCCGACCACCCAACCACTCGGCTATCGTGACTTTATCTAAATGACAAGCTATATCTAAATAAAAAATTTTAGCCTTTTTGAATAGTTTCCGAGCTAAAAGGTTTATATATTTATACTATTATATAATACAAAGATTTCGATTGGTTTTGGACCTGTCAGAGGTCCTTTTTATCCCACTGCCAAGTAAGGAGGAGTTTTGTTTTTCACGAGAATCTTTTCTCAAACTTGTTTCGTTCTTTTCAGTGCATTACTTTTTGATTTTGTTTCATTAATTAATTACAACAGCTTAAATTTAAAACATTTATTATTACATTACCGGATTTTAAATATTTAGATGTTCTTTTGGTTAAGTAGTTAGATATAAATGAGTAAATGTACCATCGCTGGTCAATATCCAATGAACGATAACATTGTTTACGATAATAAAGAGCTCTAAACAGCTATAAAGCATGTTGTCAATCTCATATGAATGTTCAATATTAGCACAAAAACATTTCCTATTTGCTCTTTGCTTGGAAATTTTTGTATGATATACCTAATATCGTTTTGTAAGCACCTAATACGTACTGCCAAATTGTACTGGAATCATAGGATGCATACCTGAAAAAGAAAGATATTTTTTAATATAATTTACAGAAACGCGTAAAGAAAAATAATACGAGCTGAATGTATTATCTATCTATAAATGTATTATCTATCTATTATAGGTGCCATTTCAATTTAACAAAGTATATATACATACGAAGAGGGGAGGGTCAAGAGTACTCGGATACCTAAACGTGCGTGTATAAAGAAGATGATGAATCTGAAAGAAGCGAAAGAGGTATGTAGGGATCGTGACATTTGGCGATCTGTTCTCTCTGGCTACCCCGTCAGGGATTGTGCGTGAAGATAAGTAAGTTAGTCAGTAAGTAAAATATATACATACATAATGACCAGTAAAAGTCTATCGTAGAACATAGGCCTCTCCTATAAGGGAAGGTTTGCCATAATCGCCATGCTTTGGAAGCGGATAAGCTATCGAAACAAATTATATTATGAAGTATTTGTTTATGTATTATGTTTAATATAATTTTTCATTTAATCCGTAACAATTCATAGGAACCTACGATTGATTGTGGTTTTAACCGTTATTTAAAATTCATTATTATTTATGTTTTTCTAGTGTTCGACTCATATTGATTATTTATTTAACGCAAGAAGGTTATTTGCAAATAAGTAGTAAAAAATAAGACTTCAATATGCAATAAAATAAGTAACGTATTTAAAGGTTTCATACTTGAACTTGTTTTAGTAAAAACCCATAGACTTAAAAACATAAAAACATTTAATGCTTGCTCTCAGTCACGTGCCGAATTATGTTGAATTATTTAATTTAAAGTGTCGTCAATATTAATATTCAGACTAGCAATAAAAAATTTTTAAAACAAAAACTATCTTTAATTTACATTAAATTTGAATTAAATTAAAAATATTTTTAAAAGGAAGGAAGGTATTGGTAAAATACAAAAGTCGTGATATTTATACCTAACTTTCATGATTTGTTACAAACATAATCTATTCTTAAATATTATATGAAATTAAATAAAAATATCTACATGCCATTCCCAATTTAGAGGTAGACAGAGATTTAGGCAATCGTCGAATGATATAAATTGGACATAAATTTTTGAAAAAAACATGGGTACAAGCCCAGCTTCTAGAGATAGAACGCAGGTCCCTTGACTCGAATTCCGCTCACCAAACCAACAAACTCGACAATCGCGCCTTTATATAAAATTGTTTTAGATTTAGCCAATATTTTAAAAGAAACAATGGATAATCTAGGTTTTAATGTTTTAACTTTGTTCTCTTGTGTATGCAATTCACTTATAATGAGAGCTGAATGGTTTTCCCAAGACTTAAGAAATTATTGTACCTTTATTTTTTATTTAAATATTATTTTTCATACTTCTCTATTATTAATAAAATGTAATCAGCACGATTAATGAAAAATATATTTCTTACATTATTTTGTGTCAAGGATGAAAAAATATAAATAATTAGGTTTAGCTGACAGTTAATTTTAATATTAATTCATTTATCTAAAACACAAGTGGATTGAAATTAAATATAAAAAGTATGAAGTGATTAGAGCCTTATAGTTGGGTAATCTAAATTGAAATAAGGAGATCCGACGGAGGATTTTGAGGACGGAGGATTTTACTAATGAAAACTCTTTCCTCCTTGGGATCGAATAATTTTACTAAGGAAAACTCGAAATCGAATCCCAAGGAGGAAAGAGTTTTCATTAGTAAAATCAATGTTTCTTTGTTCAATAAAGATTTAAAAAAGAAAGGGTTTGCAAGATGTCATAAAGTAGTCCTTTAATAGGTAAATAAAAATGTATTTTGATCTTATTTAAAAAGTTATCCGCTTGTAAAACCGGTTGAAATAATTATGAACTAAAACACGTTTTCTTTATTTTTATAATATTATACTTAAAATTTCATAGAGCTTTAGTCTATAATAAACTCGTAAAAATATAATTTACATATAAACGAATAGTTTATTCGTTTAAAAAAATCCTTTTCTTAAGATGTTAAATGGATAATATTTTTCCATTTGTTTTTTTTATCTTCACGCATTTTCCCAATGCCCTGTAGACAGTAGTAAAGGTTCAGAAATTTAATTTTTTCAGCCCACTTTTCACCTAAACCTGAGAATTGGCTCAAATAAAAATATCGACAACAGAAAGGGAAGTACTATTATCTTATTTCTGTAGTAATGTTCTTGTATGGCAATCTCGTAAAGGAAAACGCAGTCCAGGACGATCACCCTCAAGATGGAGCAACAACCTGTAATGCTATACTATAGCGGGAAGTCAATGAATGCATAGTGTTGTATGACGAAGTATAAAAAGATATTTTGCTTGTTGAAAGTGTTTAAAGATGTGTGCTAACATCTTCATAATTTCGTTCTATAGTTCTATAATTTCCGAGAGCGCGAAGTGTACGCACCGGTTTTCATGGCGTCGTCAGCTCTGAGGTTCCGGGTTCGATTAACAGGCGGGTTAACTTAGAAAATATTTTTTCTACATTTTCTCTCTTTTGATCCCGTAACTCGAGTGCTAACGCTTACTTTGGGATCAGAGCAATGTTTGTGATGTTGTCTCTATCCATTATGTATGTACGTCATAACAACCAATTTACTATGTTAATGTTTAAAAAAGTCACGATAGCCTAGTGGTTGGGTGGTCGGAATTTCGAGTCAAGAGACGCGAGTTCGATCCCCAGGTGGCAGGCTCGTACTAATGGTTTTTTCAAAAACTTATGTACGAATCATATCGTTGGCATGGACATAAAGTTAAAGGACATAAAGTTGGACATACTATAAAATGTTGCAAGTATGAAAATCTGATATGGGTATAATTTTAAATCTTTCATGTATTGTCTCCTACATATATAGTTATGGTGTACATTTATAGATACGATATTATTTTTGTTTTTCGTCATTTACTCTTTACAACATAAATATTCTATATATATTTATATATCTATGTATCGTATTAGTATTAATTTATGTATTGTATATATATTTATTACTATTTAAGATCTCTCTCCCTTTATTTAACTATACTGCTAATACATTTTATTTCTGTTCAGCCTGATGGTTGACTGGTAGAGAATGCCACTTGGCATTAAGTCCGCCATATGTACTACACTGTGCATTGAAGCTTAAATAAATAAATAAATAAAGACGGCAATGGGCTCACCACCTGTCACGTTGTCCCGAAAATCTCTTCGGTGGAAGGTGGGTCGAAGGGACTTTATTGTCTAGACTAGCCCTCTGTCCCCTGTATAGGGAATTGCGTGAAGATATTTATTTATTTTTTTATTGTTTAAAAAAATCGTGTACCTATTTCTATTGAAGTATTCAAATTATATTAAAAATAATCTAATTGATAGTCAGTAGTAATATAAAATATAAAAAATATCTATTATAATGACTGGTTGCAAAAACCAATCGAAGTACAATTATAAAGCGTCACGACATAGAAGAATGGCTGCTGTTCAACGTTGCTTGATTGTTATTACCATTACTTAGAATTATTTTTTTAAGTAGCTATTCATTCGAACATATTATTCCAGAACTATTTTACCGTAAGTTATATGCGTAGAAACAATATTTTTATGATAAGTAGTAGTATAAGAGGAGCACAATCTAGAGGTGCTTTAACCATTGTCATTTCGACATGTTTTAAAAATAAAACATTCTATAATAGGAGTACGTAAACACTATAAAAATATTCAAATAAGCTTACATTTAAAATATTAAAAAATATATTCAAATATAAGTTATGTTTAGTTTATCTTCACAGAACGGAGCTTAAAATGCTAAATAAATTTAATGTCCATCACGTTAATAATAAATCAATAGATGATAATAAAAGCATTAACTTTATCAGGTGTTGATTTACTGGCCCACGCAGTAAAATTAACAATAGCTATTGGAATTATGATCTGTTAAGAAACGAAGGATATTATGAAGAATAAGTACCTAGGAATTCGTCGCTACAGTCAAATAGCAGTATAATAAATATGAAATACTTAGTTCCAAATTTCACTGTCATATTACCTATCTTTTTGGCCAATAATTCAAGGCGATTATGCAAATTGCATAATCGCCTTGAATTATTTATATATGTTACGGGCTACAAAGAAGTTGAAGTAATTTCTTTTTAAAGCTCTACAACTCAAATCTCAACAAATATCGATGTTATTTGGAACACGAAAACGTGGAGCTGTAATTATATTGCACACTAAATATTTTTAAGTTTTTTTTTACAATAGTGTTCCCTAACCGATATTGTCACCCTAAAATTAACTGAATATTTTTCTGCATATTGTACATACATACTCTCGTATGTATGTCGGGTAACAATATAATACCTCAATTTATATTTTTTAAAACACGTAAGTGTGAATGTATGTTACGATAAGATCTGATCATGATTAATAATGTAGCCGATCAGGCTATACAAGAAAAGGTCAATGATAACTACTATTTAACTAAACTAGCTTTTTGTTTAGCAACAACGCTCAGTCTTAAGGCGTGACTGCATCAATTCAATACGTTTTATGACATGTTATACGTCTTTGTAGACGACCCGATAGTCAGGTTGATAGTGATCCTGTCTTCGAAGCTAAGTGTTGCGGGTTAGTTTCCGAATTAAAAGTATATATGTGTATGATGACTATGAATCATTGTTCCTGAGTTATGGATGTTTAAATATACATGCATATTTATCTGTATAAATGAACATCAACGTAAGTACAATGTTCCTTTTGCTTGGACATGAAGACGACGATAGGTGTACTACCTGTCACGATGACCAAAATAATCTCCGGTGAAAGGTGGCTCGAAAGTACTTCTTTGGCTAGACCCCAGTATATGGAAAATGCGTGAAGATATTTATTTTAAATGTTTTAATAGTAATTCTTTATAATCAAAGGGCACATAATTTAAAGCAACAGTGTTTCGCTGTTCATATTGCTCGCAGTTATGCATACTACACAAGTGGATTCAGTACAAGTCTATAAAGGGGAAATGGGGAAAAAGTGGCATATTTAAAACAAAAATAAATACTTTATTAAACATTTTGAAATTATTAAAATTTTATAAAAGCTAATAACGTTCAGTTTTTGTTATATTTTAACGTGTTATGTTATGTTAATTTATTATTCGATTCAATTCACACATAAATTAAAGTAATTATGCACACTAAAATCTTTGGAGGGTAAATCTTAGGGGGTCATTGTAGAAGCGTGCTCGTCGCGACCCCTGCCAGCCCTTTTCAGGGCTGCAATTCTACACAGCTGCGCACCCATGCCAACGAGGGTTAGGGCGTCCCCCCAAGGCGACACACACCAGTTCGTCCCCGTTGGTGTGAAATGCAGCGCGCAAAGCGGCGATGGGGACCGCCACCCGTCACGCACAGCCCGACACGGCGGAAGGTGGAGGACGGAGTGCAGAGTTGGCACGTGGAATGTTAGAGGAGGCATGAGAGATAAGACGAATGAGTTGATTGAAATAATGAAAGAAAGAGAATTAGATGTCGTGTGTTTGTCGGAGACCAAGCGGAAGGGCAGTGGTACTGAAGAGCTCCCTGGCGGGGCGTTAGCTCTATGGTCCGGAGTCCCGGAGAGCGAGAGCGCCTGCCAGGGAGTGGGGGTGCTGCTGTCGTCTCGGTTGGTCGATGTTATGACTGAATATAAGAGACTCTCTGACTCTCTACTCGAGACTTCTCTGGGTTCGCTTTAAATTGGGACTGACGAAGTTATTCCTTTTGGCTGTTTATGCGCCGGTGGCTTCGTCGTCCAGAGCTGAGCTGGAGGAGTTTTGGGAGAATGTAAGAGAAGTTCTAGACTTGGTTAGAGGAAACGAAAGAATTGTTGTATGTGGTGATTTGAATGGATGGGTTGGTACCGCTCGGCCAGGGTACTAGTCGATGCTTGGAATGTTTGGCGATAAAAGGGTTAACGATGCTGGCAAGCTTATACTGGCTGTATGCAAGGAAAAGGGTCTTTTTGTGACAAACACTATGTTTAGTCACAAGAAAATCCATATGTATACTAGAACAAGAGAGAATGAGAGAAGTATGATCGATTTATTCCTGGTGGATGACCGACTGCGAAAACAGGTGATGGATACGCGGGTGTTCCGAGGTGCTGACCTGGGAACGGATCACTACCTAGTGATTACTATATTTAGGGGTCTGTTCGCGGGTTGGCGCCACCGGACGGCGATACCAGAACCACAGTCGGTCGGTAGCATCCGAAGCTGGAAGCTTCAGAAGGCGGACACTAGGAATAAATATCAAGCAAGGGTAGCCGAAAAGCTGGACAGCATTGGTGTTAGGAAAGAATGTGTGGAAGAAATATGGCAGAGCCTTAGAGATGGAATGGTTAGTGCAGCGGAAGACGTGTGTGGAACTGTGAAAAGAGGTAGTAGTAAAAAGGGTGATGCATGGTGGAATGACGAAGTGAAAGAAGCTGTAAATAAGAAGAAGAAAGCATGGTTAGACTACTTGGCCTCTAGTAATGATAAGGATATGAGAGAGAAGAGGAAAGAAAGATATAAGCTCCAGAAAGTTCACACGAAAGCATTGATTGAGGAAGTGCGTGAAAGGAGTAGAATGGAAGCGGACGAAAGGTTGTCGCACAACTTCAAGGAGAACTCCAAACTCTTCTGGAAAGAGGTTGGAAGGACCCGGAGTGGTGCGACAGCCTTAAGAATGAATAAAGTGCTTTCGGGAACCAATGACTTCCTCTCAGAAAAATCTGACGTCATGCAGCGATGGAGCGAATTTTATAGAGAGATGTATGCGTGTGGTGATCTTAGTGAGGGATCCGGGGGTGACGCCGCGACTGGTACGCCAGACTCGGACCTCGATGACACTGAGGTCATCAGTATGAAAGAGATTGAATGTGCGATTAGAAGTTTGAAATGTGGTAAGGCTGCGGGACTAGACAGAGTTACTGCTGAAATGGTCAAGTATGGTGGGCCACGCGTCTGGGACAGCTTTCATCTGCTGTGCAATTTGTGCTGGCGAACGGGGGCTGTTCCGGATGATTGGCGATCCGCGGTCATTGTGCCTTTATATAAAGGTAAAGGTTCACATTATGACTGCGGGTGCTATCGGGCGATAAGCTTGACCAGTTTAGCAAGTAAAGTTTACTCGAAGGTTTTGACACGTAGGATGCAAGATAAATCGGAAAGATTTCTATGGGAGGCATAATGCGGATTTAGACCTGGAAGAGGATGCACGGATCAAATGTTTTCTCTCCGCATGATCACGGAGAAGCTTCTGGCTGCTAACCAGAAGATTTTCTGTGCTTTTGTGGATCTTGAGAAAGCCTTTGATAAGGTTGTAAGGAAGAAAATGTGGGAACTGTTGCCGGGGTATGGTGTGGATGGTCGATTGCTAATGGCTGTGCAGTCACTTTACTGTGACTGTAAAGCCTGTGTGCGGGTAGGGCATGACCTGTCACTCATGTTTAGCGTCCAAACGGGCGTAAAACAGGGTTGTGTCATGTCTTCCTGGCTATTCATACTGTATCTCGACAGCTGTTTACAGAAGCTGAAAGATAGCTGTTTGGGTGTGAAATTGGGTGACATAAAAGTAAATTGTCTGCTTTATGCTGATGATGCAGTGCTTATAGCACCATCAGAGGCAGAACTGCAGGCATTAGTCACGTGTATGAAAGAAGAATGTGAAATTAATGGTCTCCGTTTGAATGCTAATAAAACTAAGGTTCTGGTATTTGAAAGGGACGAAGAAAGAACGAAGTGCGAAATTTGGGTAAATCAGGAATGTATAGAACAGGTGAATGAAATTGTATACTTGGGGAGTGCGTTTAGCCGGGATGGAAGATGTGATTTAGATGTGGACAGGCGTGTCGCTGCCGGGAACAAAGTCAATGGTGCCCTGACTGCGTTAATCAAAAGGCAAGGCGTTGTGAAAAGTGCACGCCTTGCAATACATAACGCAGTGTTGGTACCGACTTTGTTATATGGCAGCGAAACCTGGGTATGCCAGAAGAAGCATAAAAGCAGGTTGAATGCAGTGGAGATGCGATCTCTTCGTAAAATGTGCGGCCTTACCATGGCCGACCGAAAGCGAAACGAAGAGATTCGCAATATGGCAGGTTTGAAAGATGACCTTGTCTCAAAAATGGATAAGGGCGTGCTTCGATGGTTTGGGCACGTTGAGCGAATGAGTGAGGACCGAATGGTGAAGAAAATATATAGCGCGAATTAATATTAAAAGGTGTCGAGGTAGACCGAGATTAACTTTCGAAGACCATGTGAGCAAATTGCTCGAAGAGAGGAGGGTCAAGAGTACTCGGATACCTAGACGTGCATGTATGAAGAAGATGATGAATCTGAAAGAAGCGAAAGAAGTATGTAGGGATCGTGACACTTGGCGATCTGTTCTCTCTGGCTACCCCGTCAGGGATTGTGCGTGAAGATAAATAAAAAAAAAATAAAAAAAATCTTTGGATTCTTTAGCAAAAAATACATGAATACAATTTAATTCAATGTACAGTTAGAAACGAAATATACCTACACAGACTTTATCCAGAAAATTCCATTTAATTATGATTAGATACATTTATGTATAAATTTTTTTACTTCATATCTCTGTCGGTGAAATATGTCACAATCTTCCCTTCGAACAATTTGCTCACATGGTGTTGAAAGTAAGTTTATAGTTTACTATCTCATTGTATAGTTTCTTCACCATTCGTTCGATGTTCCAAAATGTCCATAGCACGCCCTTTTCCCATTTATTGATAAGACCTTCTTTAACCCTGCCTTCAAACCTGCCATATTGCGAATCTCGTTTTGTTTACGACCGGCTAAGGTAACGATATACGTTTTTAGAAGAGATGATATTTCCACTGTGATATGTAAACAAACAACAACATTTTTACGAATCTTTTGAAAATGTTTAGATATTATTCTTTTGAATTATATAAAAACGGCGACGGGCTCACCACCTGACACGTTGTCCCGAAAATATCTTCGGTGGAAGGTGGGTCGAAGGGACTTAAATTGTCTAGACTAGACCTCTGTCTTCCCCTGTATTGGGAATTGTGTGAAAATATTTATTTATTTTTTATTAATTTAATTTAAAACCTCATATTTGAATAAAAACTGCATATTACATTTCCATTCAGTGCCATTAATTCAAATTCTGCATTCCGGCTGTTCCGAAAGCAATAAAATACAATAAATTTAATAAGCCTCATACCACTTCCAAGTCCACTCTCACGAGCGTGTCTAATTAAAAGATGAGTCTGCTTTCATACTTTTACAATGCGTTTTAGTCTTTATTTATATTTCAGAATTTTGTCTTTAATTAAAAATAATTGATGATACCGTGAAGAATATTAACAGTTTCAAATCAATGTATATGATTATTAGTTTAACTTAAATATTTAATAAGAATAGACTCTAAAATCTAGTAAACTGTAATAGTAATATAGCGTTGAAGGCGCTTTAGACAGGAGGTCGAAGCACTGCAACCACCAGCACTTAACGTGCTCCTCTGGCACATATTATAAGCTCAATACTTTAAAATTATAATAATAATGTGTTTACGTATAATTCCTGTTCGGGTAATCAAGCAACAAGATCGCCAAGTGTCATGATTCTATAACAGATTTTATATTATATAAATGATATATATGAAAAATATCGGAAATTGGTTTTAGGTATCGTTACTTAAGTATTTTTTTATAAATGGCGATACTCGTATTAGCCTCATGTGTAAATTACATTTGAGTTTGTTAAATAATCACTCTATAATATAAGAATATCATATATAGTGCATATGTTTAAAGAGAAATGAAAGAATGTTTGTGTATTTTTTGCATCCCTAAAGACAGAAGAAGTCCAAAAAGGGAGGCTTTTCAATTTATGTTTTAAATTTTCAGGTTTCTTTTTTAGTGTATCGTATCACCGGAAATCAGATGAAATAAATACTAAAAATTACATTTTATGAAATAAATAAAATAATAAATAAATAAATATCTTCACGCAATTCCTAATACAGGGGTAGGCAAGGGTCTAGTTTAGACAATTAAGTCCCTTTGACCCACCTTCCACCGAAGATATTTTCGGGACAACGTGACAGGTGGTGAGCCCGTCGCCGTCTTTATGTCCAAGCCAACGATATAATTAGTACATAAGTTTTTGAAAAACCCATTGGTACAAGCTTGCCACCTGGGATCGAACTCGGGTCTCTTGACTCGTAATTCCGACCATTCAACCACTCGGCTATCGCGACTTTTACATTTTATAATTTTACATTTAATGGTGGCAACATACGAGTGTAGATTTGCGAGCGTCCATACTTCGCATCAATGATGGTTTACAGCGAGCAGTTGAATATATTTGAATTGCTGTTTACAATAAAAAAACATATAGTCTCATCCTTGCATGAAGATTAATCGCGTCGCAAAACCACTTTATTTTAATGCACTACTAACTTATCTCGCACACGACGTAGATAGAATAAAATAAAATAAACATTTCGTGTGGTGCAGGTTTTTAATTTATATCAACGTGGCATTGCAACTTTACAGAAGTTCACTGCACCTGGCTTTGCTTTTTTAATATTATTTATATTAAGCCGGCGACAAAGTTCATGCACTGAACACGACCCAATCGAGAGTTATTAAAAGCAAAATATGTAGAGAGGGTTTTTAAACAGCATCATATTCACGAGCAGCAAATTTTACTTTATAAGTTTCTGAATGAGTGAAGATCGAGTTGCAAAAATAAAGTAATTTTTAGCGCAAAAATAAACAACAATAAAACGGATTCAGTTTGGCCGAAACTAATTTTTGATATAATGTGAGCAAATTGCTCCAAGAAGACAAAGTAAATTGTACTGGGATACATCGATGTGTATGAAGCCGTAATTTACAACAATATGACAGTCGATGCAACTTTTTCCACAATTTTTTTTTTACTTATATATTAATGTACACACATACACAACTAAAGCAATAAACTATGAAAATAAAATGTTTCCACAAAGGTACTACTTACTACCTATACTAAAATATCATCCAGTAGTTCTTTAGAGGATAAGTGCATCTAAAAAGGCAAAATGAGTGCGTTGATTACTTACTATAAAAATAAAAAAAATAAATATTTATGTACATTACAGACGTACGATATAACATATATTATTAATTTAGTTGGGGAATCTCTAATGTTAGACGGAACCGAGTTCCACAACTCTGTCTCAAACTGTGGAAAATAAACAGTAATGGAAAATCGAAGTATGAGCTAGGAAATGGAGAAGAGTACGGATATCAGAACTGCAACGCATACCTACTAAATGGACAACAGATATCATATTTGATATTTCTGGGTATATTACAAGGTACGAATTTCCAAAATGTTTGTACAAGATACTAGTCAAAATTCTGTGAATTTTATGACCACTACTATCTTTTGGCTGCGACCGTATCTGCGATATATCTTGATGATGTGATGATAAAGATATGACGACTAATTTTTTATATGACTTTTATTTCATCGAAACGTACATGAAAAAACATTGAATTTGTATCTATAAGTAATAAACATCTTACAACGAATGAAATGAAGATATTTATTGTAATTTATCTTAAATTTTTAAATGTATTTTACTTACATTATTAACCATTAAAACTAAATGTATTTTAACTTTGTATGCCAACTATATTATTTATGATTACTGATGTACCACTCTCGAAGATATGTCCACTGTAATAGGAATATAAGTTTGCTAAGAATATACACGCATCTTTCCGCACTTAATTGAATGCTGAGATATCAATGAACACGTTTGCACGTGCAAAATGTACATTAATCTACATTTTATATCAATAAAGCGACATATTCTGGTTTTCTAATAAACGTGAAAATTCCGCACTTTTGAGCTTAAGGTGGTTTATTAAAGTTCTTTTTAATTATTCGTTAAAATGGGGTTTACTTTATAGCAACTCGTACAGTTACAGTTATTTCTTGCATATATGAAAGTATATTTTATGTGATATTTTTTATAATACACTTGTGATAAAATCAAGTGGTCTGTTAAAGAAATATCCTTCAAAGGGAAATCTTTTAATGTGCCTCCATCAGCTTTGGTACTTGCTAAAACACATTGCTCCTTTCTACCTCTTATTACCTTAACAGGGGCTATGAAAAAATCAATATATTGCAGGAAGCAGTTAAAGTGTATATTCACATACTAGATTGTTTCCTATAGAAAGCCAACGCGCAATGGAAGGCTCTAAAAGGAGAAAGTCTATAAAATATCAAATTAATTAATCTAATATTTTGCTTATAATTTAGAATGCGTTGGATATTTTTATATTTTTATTCATGTTCTTTTAACAAATGTAGGAAAACACAGAGTAACTGGCCGGAAATTAAAATTCAAATATGATTGAAGGTACTTGTACCTGAATAAAAATCATCAAGGATTTATACAATGTATCAGTACTTTTTTATAGAAGATGTACCGTCACAATGAACTTTCTTGGTTTTTAGGTCATACAGACCATTTAATGTGACGTGTTTATAAAAATTTCTTTATTATATTGAAAACTAATTTACTTTCATAATTATTTTGTTCATTTATTCTAGCGCAAAAAAGGCAGATTATTCCACGTCAGCAAGTAACAAGCATGGGTAATGTTTTCTTTAAGAAGTATTCGTTATCTTTAAGAAGATCGTTCTTTTAAAATTGATTTCATGAGGTAGCCAAGCTATTTAGGTACTTTCAACCTCTACTTATGTTATTATAGTAAAAACACTGTTGCTTTGAAAAATTAATAATCTGTATAAGAGGTTTTGAGATACTCTAGCATAGTTTGTCTCTGCAAACTTCCCTCTGTAAGGGCAAACCAGTTAAAGTAGAGGTTATGTGCAGTATTTCAAGTCGAATGTTCACACTTACTGTAACTCAACCTATTTAAGTGGGATAAGAACAACAGATGAAAGGGCTCGCTCTAGCGAATACTCTTAGACTAAAATTCACTGCGAATCGCATTTAAAACCGAAAATATAGAGGAAGAGAGCTAAGAACACATAAATAATGCAAAAATATAAAAAAAATGTAAATGCAAGTATAACTTAAGAACGATGAAAGTTTAAAGATTTCTAACGTTTCATAACAATTATATGTATCAATGTTTTTTTTAACTAAGCTAATTCATAGCATAGATCCACCTAACGAAATTTAGACCTAACGACTGCCTAACTGATTTCAACGAGCTTTACATTTCCTAAATTATTTTAACATAGATCATGTTTAATATATACATTTTGGATGATCTCGTGGACGTACGGCGTATGCACCGGTTTTCATAGAGTCGTCAGTTTTAAGGTCCTAGGTTCGATGCCCGAACATGTCAATATAGAAAACCACTTTTACTACATTGTCTCATTCATTGTGGACTGAGTTTGTGGTGCCTTCATTGTTTCCGATTCGATAACAAAATTACTTTAGCTGCTTACTTTGGGATCAGAGCAATGTATGTGATGTTGTAATAATAAATATGTACAAGTCTATTAATTAAAATTTATAGACTTATTTTATTTATTTTTTTAATTAAAATTTACTTTGGGATCAGAGCAATGTATGTGATGTTGTAATAATAAATATGTACAAGTCTATCTATTTTACGACGTTTTTACTTATTATTATAATTATATAAATTTCCATTTATTATCACGTAAAGTCACGTAGTTTTCATGTTTATTTTAGAAACAAACGGTTTCAACTTCAATATTGCCATAAAATGTATTTTAGTGTGTAATGGAAGATGGTCGTAGAGTTCAATATTGAATTTTTTGCTCGTAAAAATGTGGTTTGGCGACAACGCCGGGCCGGTTTCTGTCTGACTGATAGTTGCGTCGAATCGAAGATAATTTTTTTCTCTTTGCCGGTATGTCAACTGGTGTTGCGTCATTATAGGCCAATTTAATTTAAGTCACTGCTAGGTCTGTGTGAACCGTAATACTCAGTTACATAGCGTTAACATTATATGTTTTGATGAGATATTTCATCTTGTCTGATAAAATGCAGTCGTCACCATAAGAATAAATAAATTAAAAAGATAGAGATATAGCTAACTAGATTCTGCATTTAGAGATTTGATTTACGTAATATTAATTGGTACTGGTGTTTTAAAACGTCTCAATACCATGACAAAATTAACACTTTCAACAGTTTTTTTTTTAATTTTAAATATTTTGATATACATTAGTGCATGTATGAAGATAATAATGGATTTAATCGCAGTGATAGAAGAATGTTAGACTTACATCTGACCTCAAAACCACTGGAATAAGGCGTGAAGATAAATTAATAAAAAACAATACAGAATAATATTTATTATTTATTTATTTATAAAATTATATTTATAAAAATTACAGTTATTAAAACTATTTACGAATTACTGTATAGTGGAAAAGTTTAAAATACATTTTATGACAGTGATAAATCATGCAATATTTTTACAGTTTTAACATATTTGAACATTTGATTCATTGTTTATTGAATTTATCCCGTGAGGTGTAAGAATAATTCTAACCCCTCTCTTTCCGAGGGTGTCGTAAGAGGCGACTAATTTAAAACCCTTGAAAATGCAATTGGCTACTGACAGATGGCGATACCATAAATAATACTAGACCAAAATCAGCAGACCGGTGATGGGTAGTTGCGTCTAAGTTGCGAGATGTCTGGTACTTCAATCGCCAATCTACTTGCCAAACATGGCAATAATGCCAAACTTCCTAAACTAAGAAAATTTTCATTGTTATACACGGTCGGTTAGTTCAGTTATTACATTTCTTCATATTTTCTATACAGCTAATCAAGAGTTCTCTGCTGAATATTTATGAATGTATATGTCTCCTTAAAGAATTCCGCAAACCAGGGTCCTTAGCTACCAACATCCTTCGACCACCCGCAACGTCGTGTTACATTAGATTTATATAAATACAAATGAGTAGAGGTATTATGAATTATTCCTACAAAACATGCAAACATAACGATTACATATTCCATTTGCATTATACTTCCCAGGTTCCAAGTATGCGGAGTGCGAGCCTAAATTTGTAGGCACGCAGCCAACGCAAAGTGCATTGTCGTGAATGATATTAATATTTTAAAGGCATACTAGTTGACACTTCTTTATTGTTCTCTGCTTGACGTCAGTTCGAACGGGTTTGATGGAATCTCACTGTATTCATATGAATCGTACGTAGAAAATATTCGCTGCATATTCGTTTATTCAAAAATCGATTCTAGATTAACACAAAAATCAGTTATTAACTTATTTATTTTTTACATAATAAAAAAATATCGATTTTTACTAATCGGATTTAAGATACTACATTATGATATGCAGATTACAGAATCAAGGCGTACTGGTCACTAAATCGAAAAAGTTTTTAGTCCAGGTGGATTCAAAAGATAAAAGTCGATACATATGTTAATAACTTTTTTCACAGGAGGTTATTGTAGACAATGTTACAGATGGTGAGCCTGTTGCAGTTTTAGTATCCAAGCAAAGAAAAAAAAATCGCACGTAAGTTTTGGAAAAACTCATTGCTACGAATTATTTTCCAGGGGTCGATATTTTGTATAATAATCAAACAACATAAACTTTAAGAAATATATAAAATATACAAATAAGCATTACTTACTGATGTGTTTAAAGTCGGTGATAAATTTGTTGTATAAATTTATTATATAGTTGTTGTTGATAAATTTGTATTATAGAAGTCTTGTACAAATAGTCAGACTTTAGTTATGTATGCGATAGACTTTAACAGCATATTCAGAGATTGTATTACGATGATATTCCTTTTCGTTAGTCATTATATCTTTTATTGTTTAGATCTTGGCATTGCCTTTATATATATCTGTAAGTAGTCCTTATTAGTCACGACATGTGGTTGGGTGATCGGAATTCGAGACTAGAAACGCGAGTTGGATCCCCAGGTGGCAGACTCCTACTAATAAGTTTTTCAAAACTTAGGTACGATTAATATCGTAGGCTTGGATATACAGACGGCGACAGACTCACCACCTGTCACGTTGTCCCAAATAAATGTCTACGGTGAAAGGTGGATCGAAAGGACTTGTTTGGACCTTTGTCTAATCCAGTACAAGATCACAGAACAAGTTCAGCTACGAAAGTTGTTTGCTTTTTATGAGAGCAGTTATTTTTTTACATTTATTCTTAAATTTTTTATGTAAAAAAACTTCCTCCTTCTTTTTCGATAATGGATTACTGAAGGACGAAAAAAGGAACTGCGAAAGTTTCAAAGCGTCTCAGTTAAACAGGAGAAGTACGTACAAGTAGAAGAATCCGCGATAACACCGAAGAAAAATGTATATTACTAGTACCTAAGCAGTTTTCCTTTAATTTTGTTTTTTAATTGGTGTGTAAGGTTTCTAGTAATTACTAAAATTGCCATGTCATCATGAGGAAAAATGTTAGTACGAAATAATCATTATCGATATATTTAAACAGAACGCGAGTGCCATTATGATGATTTTATACACCTACTTTAAAGACTTCATGGAATATTTAAGTACGTAATTATATGGAAAATGTTGGAACCATACTATTTATACTAATGTGCTAGTTTCCTTTGATATATAGAAATATTAGTTGGGCGTAGCGTATGGTTAGTGCGTTATCATTGTGAGGTTTTTCCATTAGATTAAAAGACTTATGTTGTCATATGTGATTTTTTCAATTTCACTAGTATAATCTTACTTATCTCTTTAGGCCCAATCTCTGACGGAGTAGCCAGAGAAAACAGATTGCCAAGTGTCACTATCCTTATACCTTATACCTCTTTGGCTTCTTTCAAATTCATAATTTTCTTCATACATGCACGTCTAGGCTTCCGAGTACTCTTGACCCTCCCCTCTTCGAGCTATTTGTTCACATGGTATTTAACTTAGTCTCGGCCTACCTCAATACCTTTTAATGTTAACTTTCACGCTATATATTTTTTTCACCATTTGTCTTCACTCTTTCACTCAACATGCCCTTATCAATTTGTATGACATGAACATCTTTAAAACCTGTCATATATTGAATCTCTTCGTTACTAATACTTAATCTATTTTAGATATGTATTGTATATAAAAATGCAGTCAGTGAGGTTTTAGGTCGAAAACTAAATATATACTTATACTTTGTATTAATTTATTAGAACAAACCTTTTTTAGTAATCAAGGAATTTCTAAACCATGACAGTGGTTTATGACATTACATGATATTAAATTTTCTAATTACTTTTTATATCAAGTATCTTCTAATTACTTTTTATATCAACAGTCTTTTGGGATTCGTTTTTCTTCAGATATTCGTAAAGTATTTCTGACGACCGAGTGACTGAACGAGTGGCCTATACACCGGTTTTCGAGTAAGCGCAAGATCTGGGGTCCCGGGTTCGATTTAGAGAAACCACTTTATCTACATTGCCACAGGCCTGGGTGGCTGTAGTACCTTCGTTGTTCCCGATTCCGAAACAAAGTGCTATAGCTATTTACTTTGGGATCAGAGCAATGTGTGTGATGTTGTCCCCATCTATGTATTTAGTTGTTTATAATTACATTACATTAAGATAAGTTTGTTTGTATGTAGATTACTTTTTTCACAAGACTACGAACAAAGTATTGAAAATGGAATATCTGTTTTGAGATATTACAACGAAATTAAAAATATTTATTCTTCGACTTCGTCTCATAAAGATCACATGTCGATTTTTTTTTTCGTCACCGTTTCGAAGTAAGAAACCTTTTGCTTTTTGCTTAATTAGGTCATTATTACCCGACACATATTAGATATTTTACCTTACGTCATTTCATTAAAAAAGATCCTAACGATAACGTGTATGTTGAAATAAATCAACTCGTTTAAATTCCAGAATTTGCTAAAGCAAGTTTTTTTCTAAAGAAAATAAGTACATACATATTTTTTTGGATTTCTTTGGGAAACTTGAAAAATATCTCGCCAAAGCAAATCAGGTCGGTGAAGTGCAACAGCGTTTAAGATGCGATGCATTGGGTACTTCGATCGACAATCCTTTGCCAAGCGAATTTGGGAATATCGAATTTATTTCGAATTTCAATAGGCTCACTATTTTTGATAATGTCACAAATAATCTTCGGTGAAAAATGCCTACTTAGTAATGATACCGCATATGTAGATGAAGGTATCCCGCCAGAAGCAAACATTGTTTGTACTGGAGTCAAGTTTTTATAAATGTGTACGCACATTTATCAATGAAGGAATTTCAATTGTCAAAACACAGAGAATCGTACCTTGATACGCGTGCCTTATAAAAAGAGAACTTTCCTTTACCCGTCAAAAATAAATCAAATCAAACTTTTGAAGTCAGCAAATTTTCCCGCATCGTGTTCCATATACACGATTTATATTTCCATGACGTAATAAGCTCATTATTACAATGCATTTTCGATCTGAAACTAGTTTTTATCATTTTTATTGGTTTAACCGACTACCGATTGATGTCTATGTTCGCTTGTCATGTTTGAAGTATGAATAAATAAATACATACGTAGATGATAAATAATATATAAAAATAATAAGATAAAGTCACGATAGCCGAGTTGTTGGATGGTCGGAATTTCGAGTCGAGAGACCCGAGTTGGCAGTACGAAAGAGTTTTACAAAAACTTATGTACGAATTTCATCGTTGCCTTGGACATAAAGACGGCGACGGGCTCACCACCTATCACGTTGTCCCGAAAATATCTTCGGCGGAAGGTGGGTCAAAGGGACTTAATTGTCTAGACTTGACCTCGGTCTACCCCTGTATTGGGAATTGCGTGAAGATATATATATATATATATACACAATTAAGTATATATATATATATACATAAGTATAATTCGTACATAAGTTTTTGTAAAACTCTTTCGTACTGCCAACTCGGGTCTCTCGACTCGAAATTCCGATATATATATATATATATATATATATATATATATATATATATATATATATATATACATACGTAGATAGGGACAACAGTTACTTTTACTCTAATCACATTAATATATTTCCTAGAGTACCATTCAAAGGGTGATTTTGAATATTTACCGACATGAAATAAAACACTAATGACCAAATACACAGAGATATAATCACATATATTAATCTGATCCTAAAGTAAATAAAAAAGTAAAAAAGTATGAGTAAAAAAAAGTAACACGTAGTTTTGGTTCTCTGTTAATTATTTATAGTTAATAGTAAATTACTGCATTTTAATGCCTAATAAATACATGTTGTATTTCATCTACCTGCCGGTTTTACATTTCCGTATTATTATTTCCCTTTTTCATCATTTCAACACTGCACTACAAAATTATCGTGGAAGCAATCAAAGGATCACTGTCGGCTATGTCAGAACTCTTCAATGTACGCATGAATGAATTTCAACAGGACTTACAGAAGACCAGCCCAAATGTAGTTTCTGCATCCACACTATCAGCTGAGTTTTCAACTTTTATAAAGTTTATCCTGGCCGCCCTTGAGACTGTGCAAAGACAAGTCGAGTTTCTGGGAAGAGAAATCGGCCGCCTAGAGTTGAGAGGCAGACGTAAGATAGTGTTGCTTCATGGGATTCCAGAGGACAAGAATGAGGATACATCTCAATTGGTTTCGTCCCTTGTAATGGACAAATTAAACTTCTCCAATGTATCACAAACTTCCTTTAGTAGATGTCATCGCCTTGGACGAGGATCAGGAAAAAAGTCAAGACCAGTACTGGTCAAGTTTCGTGATGTTCCTCTACGTGATTAAGTATGGTTTTCGAAAACTAAACTAAAAGGCACTGGTGTCACAATATCAGAATTTCTAACTAAAGATCGCCAACAAGTATTCATGGAAGCAAGGCAGAAATTTGGCATAAGCAATTGCTGGACAAGAGATGGTCACGTCCACATTCTTGGTCAAGACGGTTCGCGTCATCGGGTCGAATCCCTGGCGGAACTTAATGCCGCACCAATGTCTTCGTCGGCTTCTCAATCACAGGCAACAGGAGGTGGACCTATCGACAAAGCGGTTCAACGTTCTAAAAGAATTACAAAAAAGTGAAACTTTTGTTTTGGTCTCCACTTTTCATTGTATTTCCCATCCGTTACCAGTGTAAGGATGTCTATTTTGTTTCACTTTAGGATAAAATGTTAGTTAAACTTTTCTTATACTATCACTGAACAAAATAAAATATCACACATTAAAAATCCTACATATTTTCAATAATTTCTTTTATTATGTAGTATTGTGTGATAATTACTTTTGATACTTTGTTATTGTTTTGTATTTATACTTAATTGTAATTATATATTGTAATTATACTTTGCATAGTTCGACGCCATATCTTTGACGCAATTGGTTGTTGCAGTCACTAGATGTCATATAACGTCATTATGTGATACTGACATTGACGTTTTGTAGTTCTAAAGTGTTGTCAGCGTTCACTTTTACAATTATACTACTTTGTTTATGTTATATAATTTAAGGTGAAAAATGTTTTTAATATACTTGTTTTGTTTACTTGCTTCTAATAATAAGAATTTTTTTTTTATTAATTCTCAATGTCAAAGCTGGTAGGTAGAAATTGGTAAAACCTAGATTTAATTTTAATAAGTTGTTTTGAACTTTTTTTTTCTCGTTCTGTCTTTATTATTGTTTTATTATTATTTTGTATATATTTGTAAGAAAACATGTTTTTTGATGAGAGTAATCAGGATCAAAGTTCAATCTCCTTTACCTCTTCTGTTGATATATTTAGTAGTGACGACAGTTTTGTAAGCATACTTTCTTTAAAAGAGAACCTTGACACTACGTTTTCTCAAACTTTTAATAATTTCAATGTTGTACATATAAACGCTCAGAGTATTCCAGCACATTATTCCGATATGTTAGCAAGTTTTGAAAATAATAACATTCATGCGATTTTAGTCTCGGAATCATGGCTGACGCCATGCCTTCCTTCTATATCGTATTCTCTTTCTGGTTTTCACTTAATACGCAACGACCGGACTGCCCGTGGCGGCGGATGGGTTGCAATTTATCTTCGCTCTCATACTGCTTTTTCTGTTATTTGTTTATCTTCTCAATTTAAAAGTGAAAATGAAGCAGAATACTTATTTATCGAAGTAATCTTATCGCATACCAAATTACTTCTTGGTGTGTTTTATAGCCCTTCTTCTACAGTGGACTATTTAAACACATTAGACAACATTTTGGAAGAGCTCACTCCTTTGTATACACATACGGTGCTAATGGGTGACTTTAATACCTGCTTTATTAAAAAAGATATGCGATCTCATCGGCTTAGATCGCTCGTAGAAGGGGCTAATTTAAATATCCTCCCGCTTTCTGAAACTCATTTCTTCCCGAATTGTGTCCCCTCTCTCCTAGATTTGGTTATGGTTTCCTCTTGTGACCATGTTGATAAATTTGATCAATGCGCTGCGGACGCTTTTTCTTATCATGATCTCTTGTTTCTTCCTTATAAAATAAAACCTTCCAAAGCCAAATCTAGGATAATTCAGCAGCGTAATATTGCGTGAATGGATTTGGATGGACTGCGTAAAGAGGCTGCTAGTACAGACTGGAATACAGTTATTAATGCTAGCACTGTAGACGAACAGGTAACACTATTTAACTCACTTTTGATTCAACTCTATGATATATATGCCCCTGTTCGTTCTGTTCGAATGCGACATTCTCCGGCTCCGTGGTTGACAGAACATCTCAAAAAAATGTTGTCTAAGAAGAATTATGCAAAGTCGAAGTACAAGTTAGACCCTAATAATGATAGGCTCAAAGAAAAGTACAGAGTCCTTCGGAATCTATCCAACAAGATGTGTAGAGATTTACGACGTCGCCATATCCATAAATCAGTACAAAATGAAGATCCAAGTCGTGTTTGGAATTTTTTGAGATCTATAGGAGTTGGGAAATCTCGCTCAAAATCGCTCTCCAATGACATAGATTTAAATTTGCTTAATCAGCATTTTTCCTCTTCTTCATGCATAGATGATGATGCTAAATTAAAAACACTTACTCAGCTTTCTCAAATTCCCACTCCTGACTACTCTCCTTTCACGTTTAGGAAATTTGCAGAATGTGATGTCAAGAGACACGTACGCTCCATTCATTCCGACGCTGTTGGAAGTGATGACGTCAGTCGTAAAATGATAATTTCTTTACTAGACATCCTTTTTCCTGTTATAACACATATCCTAAATTTTTCCATATCAACATCCTCCTTTCCTTCGTTATGGAAAGATGCACAAGTAATCCCTTTACCCAAAAAAGTTAACCCATCAAGTTTTTCCAAATATCGTCCAATTTCCATTCTCCTTGTCCAAGAACAATTCTATTCCTTTTGTACAAGAAACAATATCCTTAATCCTCTTCAGTCTGGTTTTAGATCTGGTCACAGTACGTCCACGGCCTTATTAAAAATCACTGACGACATTCACCTCGGAATGGATAATCGTCAAGTCACAGTCAAGTCACACATATTGGTCTTGCTGGATTTCAGCAACGCCTTTAATACTGTAGATCATGATATTCTACTAGGTGTGTTACGCTCTCTTAACATATCTCCAACTGCAATTTCCTGGTTTCAAAATTACTTGTATGGACGCCGGCAGCGAGTTCGAGCTCAGGATAGATTTTCTACTTGGCTTGATTTAGTAGCTGGCGTTCCGCAAGGCGGCATTTTATCTCCTCTGCTATTTGCAGTTTTCATTAATTCTATTACTTCCCAAGTGTCTTCTCTCTACCAACTGTATGCAGATGATCTACAGATATAGGCTCAAACCACTTTGGACAATCTTGAAAATGCAGTGGATATTCTTAATAGGGATCTGGCTTGTATTCTCGACTGGAGCCGACAGTTTGGTTTGGTAGTAAACCCTATAAAATCTCAAGCCATTATAATAGGGAGTACAAGAATGCTGGCAAAATTTAATAAAAACGAAATTAAACCAGTGGTATTTAATGGCATCCAAATCCCTTATAACGACGTTGTCAAAAATTTAGGTATCATTATGGATTCTAGCTTTTCTTGGACTCCTCAAATTAATGCAGTCTGTCGTAAAATGTTTGCAGCATGTGATTCGTTCAGAAGGTTGAACTACTTTTTACCTATTTCCACCAAAATTACGCTCGCTCATTCTCTGCTGCTTCATATTTGGACTGCGTAAATATGACCATGTATCAGAATATCGCAATAAGCTCAAGTGGCTCCCGATTCGTCTTCGCCGAAATACTCACATTCTTTCTGCTCTTTACTGCATCCTATTTAATATATCAAGTCCACCCTACTTGAAAGAACGTTTTGAATTTCTTTATTCTTCTCATTCCCTTCCTCTACGTTCTAATGAAAACCTCTCCCTCAAACATCCATCGCGTTCCTCTAATTTCTATCATAAATCTTTCACTGCTGTTGCTGTTAAGCTGTGGAACTCTTTACCTCTCTCTATTAAACTGGCTAAAAATACAGAATCCTTTAAAAAACAGGTCAAAGAATACTATCTGTCTCTTTAGCTCCTCTTTACGACAATACCTCTTTTCCTTTCATATTTCCCTTTGCCCTAATGATTGCTCACAAAAGGTATGTCTTTCTTATTACTTTGTATTTATCTATTTCTTGCTTTCATGTACATCCTACCCGTTAATTATTTTTCTTTGTAGTAAATTCCTGAGGTTGCCTGGAAGAAATTGCTACATAGCAATAAGGTCGCCTTTTGTTATCCAATTTGGGCCTTTTTTTTTAGGCTTTCCTATCAATGGTATTTTTTTAACTTTTGTACGATTTACATCGTTGGCTTGGACATAAAGATAGCTCACCACTTGTTATCCCAAAAACATGTTTGGTAAAAGGTTGGTCTTATCTTAATTATCTAGACCTCAACTACCCCAGCATTGTACTAGTACCAATACACCTATGACCTGTCAACTTTGGTGATACAAATCAGCGTTTCCTTAGGTGGGGTTAAACACGCCACCTGACTCGTGTGGCTCGTGTTTTAGTATCAACACGCGATGTGACGCATTGCTTCTTCAAAAAGCTTCGACATGTATGTAATTAGTGACTTTTTTATTCCTGATTGAATAAATCAAAAAATTACGACAATTCATGTGTGGTGTTCATGACTCAAAAATACTCACTATGGAGTTAGTCAGCGATAAGACTAACTTATTAGTTTTAACATATATATCAACTAGATGTATAATTACTTGTATTATTTACGTGCGATTTATCTGGAAGCCTCCATTGTTAAAAATAGTGGGTAAAGGTAAATAAGTAATTTAACATAATTCAACAGTGCTCCCTTGAACACTAAGAAGGCGATAAGCTCACCACCAGTTACGTTGTTCTTTTTAGCCATTATTTTGTTAAATAATTTTTATTTAGCCATTAACTAATTTATCTTCCAATGCACTAAAATGTAAATAACAACCCTATGATTTCACTCTACCTCCAAATGATGAATCATTTCACCGTACCAGGTGATCATGAGATCAAGGCCATTTTCAATTGGGACCTTCCTGTTAGTC
The DNA here is from genome assembly GCA_029286605.1 of Sericinus montela. Lineage (NCBI taxonomy): Eukaryota > Metazoa > Arthropoda > Insecta > Lepidoptera > Papilionidae > Sericinus > Sericinus montela. The sequence continues at coordinate 1,420,439 of JAGSMR010000027.1, forward strand.
GTTACGTTGTCCAAATGGAAACGTGACATATTCACTCTCGTTTACCGCACGTGTAGATGATTTTTAACCTAATTTAGTGGGAAGTAGAGTTTGTTCACACGCAAATAAAAGTGTAAAGTTGTTTTATCATTATGGAACCTTGCCGTGCAGTTTTGATGCGAGTCACGCATCGAGTTATAGCAATCAGAACAGATTAATGGCTTCCAGGTGTTTAAATATAACGTATCGCTTAACATATAAAGCTATAATATAAACTATATTAAAGAACAATTTAAAACTTAACGAATTATGGCGTTTAGTCATTAAATACAAAGAACGTCCAAAAACCATACGAAACGAGGACTACATAAAATTAGGAGGACAATATTTAAGCAGAATAGATCCGAAAGAAAATTCGGTTACAAAACCAAAAAAAAAACATTTGCATACCTTGCGCACAAAAGGAAAATTACCTTAATTCTTATCAAAAGTGCGCAAACATTTCATAACGTAAGCCTTAAAAATAATTCATCAAGCACGGTTGACTTTAATGTTACAAGTAAGTCAGTATTTTAACGAAGTCCGAGTTATCTGAACGTTACATGCATAAACATTTTCACACGTAATCAAGGGCGTCTAAAACAGTTTATGTGTAATACACATTATATTTTACTTAGTTTGTACTGCATCGTCAGACAATATTCAACCATGTTAATAATGCATTTTGTGGTGATGTGTACCAGAAATGTGTAGAAGGAGAATTAAAATGTATCAATAGTGCGAAAGCATTTCTCTGGCAGCATACTTTAGAGTCATCTCTCCTTGTCCCCTTACCTAACCCACGGGTTAACGTAAGGTATAGGTATTTCCTTACGTATTAAAACTTGTGACGTTACTATACACGTTAAATAAAATAAATCCGAAAATAACTCTGTTCGATCGTTTAAAAGTTTTTGTTAGAATATATCTTTAAATATCGGAGATGCTTCTATGTAAGAAAAAAGCGATAGAGTAATATTGCTTGGTAAATCTTATATAATATAATATATAATCATAATATTGATGATTAGCGATTTAGTAAATAAAATATAGGAAAATATGAATCGAATATTTTTTGTAAAATTTAGGCGCGTATAAATATCTGTTTTATTAATAAAAAAAAAAACATTGCAGTGCAATTCTTTATTGAAACACGTGATCAATATAGAGTTAAGTTTATTTTTAAGTAATGTGTATGAGATTATAAAACATGTATTTCACTTAGAATAACCGAGCGCAGATATTAAAATTTTTTGATTAAAATATAAATACCTACCTTACCTTTAAATGTCCACCGCAGGAAATATGCCTCTCCCGTATGAGAGACATAGTCATAATCGCCACGCTTGGGAAGCGGATTGGCGATCGCATTCCGGGGAGTCACGGATCTGCTGAATTTCAGCCTGGTATTTTTCCATATAGCTATCCCGCCATATGTCAGTTGCCACATGCATTTTCAAGCTTTGACCTTAAGTCGCCACTTACGACACCCCCAGAAAGAGCGGAGGTGGTACATTCTTACCACGTAACCACAACGTAAGATAAAAATATTCCTTTAATAATATTTTAAGTAATATTTTATTATAGTTTTTAAGTTACTTAGTTATGTAAGTTAGTTTTAAAGATACGATGGAGTCAAGAGACCCGAGTTCGATCCTCAAGAGGTAGGCTCGTACCAATGGGTTTTTCAATAACTTATGTCCGAATTATATCGTTGGCTTGGACATAAAGACGGCAACGAGCTCACCACCTGTCACGTAGTCCCAAAAATATCTTCGGTGGAAGGTGGGTCGAAGGGATATACTTGTCTAGACTAGACCTCTGTCTACCCCTGTATTGGGAATTGCGTGAAGATATTTATTTATTTATTACTATAGTTTTTAACAATCAACACTTAAGTAGAATTTCTAGTGTCTTAATGTTTGCTAAATTAAATAATTAAAAAATATTTCATTTAAATCGATTTAATGAAACATCGACATATAAGCAATGCCATCGTTGATATTTTACGATTATTTCCCCTGCACATTGCACCTAGAGAACAATTGAGTATTCCCCTTGAAAACTTGATTACAGTAGAGCGTAACGGCTTTCATAATGAAAACAATCGATTTATCAAGCAGTTGTCGGAACTACTCTAGGAATAGTCTGTGTGCTTGCAATTAGAAATTGCATGGCGACGGAAATTCTATAATAGTAATTATTTTTTATAACTTTTGTCTCACAGTAGGAATTTTTCCATGTTATGGTAATAAAGAAGAATTCTTCAAGGCACTTAACTATAGCTTTGTATAGTAAAATTAAATTAAATATTTTTTTCTTTTTTACAAACATTCAAAATATTTTCTTTCAGTTTTTCTAAATTAGTGTGTAGCACCTTTTATACCTAGACAACTGTCAATTGACACTTAGACCATAAAGATGTTATATTTCTGTTCGAAAGTTTGAAAGTTTTTATTAAAAAAAAAAAAAAGAAATATATATATATATATATATATATATATATATATATATATATATATATATATATATATATATATATATATATATATATATATATATATATATATATATATATATATATATATATATATATATATATTTCTTAATACTAGACAATATGGCCGTTAATAAGTATGTATTAAAACTTAAACTGACATTGTAAACCAACGTAATGCCCTATTCCTGGCGAGTTTGACTCGCAATTTATATATTTTTTGATTATATGGGAAAAATATAAAACTTGATACTAATCGGAAAAGGTCTTTCTATTGTTTTTAGACCTAAACCAACATTCCATAAAGCTGTAAGCTCCCTGGTCTCTGACCTACCTATACGTTTATTCTAATGTTTTTATGATCTACATGTTAGACAAACTTAAGGAAAAGCATTTTCGTCTTGTTGATCTCTCTTGTTTTCTTTTTTCGATGCAAAGGATGCTAAGGACGTATGATAAACAGGATTCTCTGCTTGATAATTTTGGAATACAAGAAGTATTCTTCATAGTAACATGCATAGATAGGGACAGCATTGCTCTGATCCCAAAGTAAGTAGCTTAAGCATTTGTGGTTTAAGTTATAATACTCTTTCTCATTCTTTACAGAAAATATACCTTTAGACCTTATAATAAAAACACAAAATTTAGGTGCCATTGCCTTGTAGAATATTAGCATAAAATAGATGAATTCAGATACCTAACATCTGATTTTAGATAAGTTAGGTGGCCGGAACGTCGATCTCTTTCCCTGTCTTTCAATCTATTTCGTATCTTCCCTATCCTCTACATTTAATAATGTAAATAAACGTATGTAATAAACATGCAGTCCGCTCAGCTCAGTATTTGCTAAAGAAAATAGTCGTTTTATATTTTTTTTATACTCATTATCATTCTAATGATAAAAAAAAATATTCGGCACTGGGCAATGAACTCGTTACACTCGTACTGCTAATCGAAATGCAAAGAAACTTTGTAAACACTCCGGGTTAATTTTTTTTCTGTGACTTTTTCTTTTTCCGAATAAGATTTACATTTTTTTATTACAATGACATTTATAAATATTCAAAAGAAATGACAAGGATCATAACGGCCTCGGACTAGATTCAAACGAAACGCGTTAGCAGTTCGTCTAAGTGTTCAATGTTGGAATCAGTTCACAGTGGCCTTTCCACGAGACACATGTGCAATACTCTTAACGAAAAAAAATATTAAATAATCAGATTTTTTTAAATCAAGTGGCAAAGGAACACGTGATTTTAGGCCAAAATTCGAATGGAGGCCTATTATAATATCTGAGAAGATTAAATTATAATTAGTCAGATAAATCTTTTTAAATATGTCATTAACACTTTTCGATTAATGAAATTTTCCGATGCACAAAAATGTTTGCGTTTTTTTTCTTGAGTGTCCCTCTATTGTTTAGACTAATATTAGGACTCGGTAAGTGGCATAATTATCGGATTCTAAGAAATTAATTTTATTATTTGGCTAACTGGCAATATTTGGTCCATAATATCTGTCGGGTTCACTAATATGGAATTAGGTTTTTGCTACATCTCAATTCTACATTGCCAGGGGCATACGGTAACTGAATTTACATTACTATTTAGCATTTTCTTATAGAGCCTGGCAAATAACTAAACTAACATTATCCTTCTTCTGAATATTTGTAGCAATTAAGTAATTTATAGTAGCCCTCCACTTGACGTGAAAAATCTAATACGAATAATGATTTTTTAATCATCTAGTTCGGCCGTGTGTAGAAAAATGTCGCAACCTTAGAGAGGTCAGTGAAATGGATCATGGGAGAGGCGCTGACGCAAGGAATCAAGGTCAATTATATTATCATGGGCGGGCTTAAATGTTTTTACGGGTGTGATACCAAGAATTCAATTTGTGAGAGCGGCTATTAGACAAATTATTGCATCATAGCTATGATAGCTTAGCAAAAGTAGTTCTTTGTAGTACCTATTAATAATGATATTGAAATAACATTTAAAGTATTGATGTAAAATGTATTAACGTTTCAAAAACTAAAAATCTCTTTTGGTCATCTTATGATTGACTAATTTACTTTTCATGGTTCCACCTCATTTACATAGAAAGGATATTTGAGAGCATTATGACTTAAGACGAACGTTAAAGATACGTCATTCTGATCTTATTTATTTATTGAAAATTGGTTAATTGAAAACAGATTTCGAAATTTATTTGGACAGTTGCATACCATTAAATATTAACGCGAAAATAATATTATTATATATATATAATTAATTATTCATTATTCATCTTCTAACCAATGAAGTACTGATACGGCACCCTATTAGCAACAAAATCTAATCAGAATCCAATCTATTTTGGTCGAAGACATATATTTACATAAATAAATATTAATATAAAGATATCAACATCCATGACTCGAGTACAAATATTAATATTCGTCACACAAATGTTAGTCCTCAGCGGGGTTTGAACACCAAACTTTTACTTAGAAGAGCAGTTTCACTACCTACTAGTCTATCGGGCTGTCTCACGAGTAGTAATTTGTATATATTAGTCTTATTAATTGTTAAAAAAATATCCCCACGCCAATCCCTAAACCGGGGTAGACAGATTTCTAAACATCTTAGTCCTTTCGACCCAGCTAAGACATTTTATGGTTGGTTTACGAACGAGCCTTCCATCTGGGTATCAATCGCAGTTCTCTTGACTCGAATTCCGATCACCCAACCACTCGGCTATCGTGACTTAATAGTTAAAAGTTGTCTTATTAATATCACACGAGAAAAATAATGCTAAATAAAGTAAGTGTCAACTAAATTCGAGGGCTTCTAAACAAAAATTTAACAATACACTAATATTATATAAGCGAAAGCAACTCTGTGTGTTTATCTATAGCGTTTTCATAGGTTACACGGATCATATAAATAATATATCGAGATAATATGTATCAGCGTGGTAACCTCGTGGTCAGGACGCTAGCTTTATTCGAGAGTGAACCGGGTTCAAACCTCAGGCGAGTACCACTAAAAATGTTAAATGGCAAATTTAAGTGCAGAATTTACCACGAGCACGGTGGTAAGGAAAATCATGTCCGGAAAGTGCTTTTTTATCTTCATGCATTTCCTACTATAAGTGTAGCCAGAGATCGTTATAATGTATCACTATCAGATCAAATTTCACCAGAGCCTACTTGGAACAACGTGACGCGAGACAGACCATCGCTAGTAAAAATAATAATAAAAAAAAACATATTTTAATTTGAGAAATAAGAAAGCATTTTTAAAATATGGCATTTATCTAGCGGTGGCAAACACAGACTGTTTCTGGATTTACTTTTACTACGTTTTAGGATATTATTATTGTTCACGCCATTCCCAAGACTGAGGTAGACAGAAGTCTATACAATTAAGTCTTGTTGACACACCTTTCACCGAAGACTTTTTTGTGACAACGTGACAGGTGGTGGGCCTGTCGCCGTCTTTATATGAAGTGAAGTTAAGCCAACGATGTATCATTAGTCAGAAGTTACCACAGCTGTGCAACGTATGTACGTACTTAGATATTATTATTTATCGGATTAAATAATATTCTTTTATTATGATGATTTTGAAAATTAATCAAAAATACCACGCGAGTGGAGTCAAGGGTAATTGTTAGCGCTGTACATACACAAACACGTATTATCTATTGTCTCGAGGACAAAAGCAGTTGACAAAAAATTTTTTCCAAGTTGGTATTACGTCTAAAAAATAAGTAACATGACATAATGTTTGACTACAAACAATAAAGGGGGAAGTCAAAAGTGTTTAATTTTTTTTTACAAAATTCTCACGTGATAATAGCATCTGCGTTATTTGTAAAAACAGTTCTCTAAGTAGTGCATGCTTCACACTTGACGAAAGGTACAAATTACGTCCATACCACCTTTCAATATATAGGTACCGTTGTTCGTATATTGTTTATCAATTTTTATTTTCCTTAAACCACTATGCCACAGACGACCGAAATTCCAGGGCAAATGTTTGTCTCTATCGCGATTCGAACCCACAACCCTTAACTTGGGAGATGATCCTGATCACTACCAACTATTGGGTCGACAGTTAGGTTTAGCAACGTAGTAGTAGATATCTGGTTGTCGTAGGTTTTTTTTAAATTCTCATACTGGGTTTTAAATTAGTATATGTCTTGAATAAACGAAAAGTTTTATTTAATTACTCACTTCTAAAAATGGGAATAAATCCATATATGCCGCTATTTTATATTACATTTTTCACTAGTTCTTACATTCTTTTACGTATTATAATTATAGAATAAGAAGTTCCCACAGCTGTGAAACATACATAATTTAGATAACGCCTCGCAATCCACCTATTATTTCACTTCAATTCGTCTTCATCAGTCAGTCGCATTGACAAGGTCGCTCTTTATTGTACTCGTAAATATTTAAGTCGCTAAGGATAGTCATGCAAAATTTAAGATAAACTGTCCTTAAACTTGAGTCTTTGTTATTACTTTTTTAGATTTTCGTTTTCTATTTTCATGTATAGAGTCATGGTAGCTGAATGGTTGGATGGTCGGAATTTCGAGTAAAGAGACCCGAGTTCGATCCCCAGGTGGTAGGCTCGTACCAATGGGTTTTTAAAAAACTTATGTACGAATTACATCGTTGGCTTGGACATAAAGACGACGACAGGCTCACCACCTGTCACGTTGTCCCGAAATATCTTCGATGAAGGTGGGTCGAAAGGACTTAATTGTCTAAACTAGACCTCTGTCTGTATTATCCTACTGGAATTTGCGTTAAGATATTTATTTATTTTCATATATAATAATTAAGCGTGCCTCTTTTCTTAAAACAACATTATACGAAAAAAGGTTATGTGTTATATGTCATTGATTTTTTACTACTTAAACTTTCAAGAACGTACGAATGACTTAATTATAATTCATAACTATATATTTTAAAAATATACTTACTATACTAATTGAACCATTTATAAGAAAACTTAACAATTTCTCCATGAAAAGTTTTAAATTATTAGGCGCTAGTTTCATGACTACTCGCACATTAACCATAAAAACATAATTCTTAGACGTATTAAGGGCCTTTAAGACCTTGAGTAAGTCATATTTACAAGATTAATTTGGTTTAATAACAATGCGGAATGCGTCATTTATTAAAAAAAATCGTGTTCCATTGATCAGTTTCCTTATTCGAGAAAGATCTTGTTCCGCATAGCTTTCCTATATAATTTTGTGTACTTGATTGACACACCGCGATGACGGACTGTGATTGCACAGATAATATTCGCATGCAATGCGCAAATAATTATTACATTTTAAAATGACAATCTGATCATTAATTGTTGTATCTTGTTATATGAGTTATTCATTTTTTCTAGATGAGTTCAACCAGTTTCCTGAACGATGATTTACATAGCATTCATACTTAACGGCCAGTAAAAGTCCACTGCAAGGCACATGTCTCTCCCATAAGGGAGGGATCACCATGCTTGGTTAGCAGATTGACTGTTACAGTATCAGATACCTCGCACCTTCATCACTGCCGACATGGGGCAGCTCAATTTAGGTCCGATACTTTTTCGAGATACTTATGCCAATAGCAGGTCTTTTCGCTTAGTCGTCTCTTACCTCATCTATGGGAAGAAAGGGAGAACATCCTTTTTCTTCCCGTGGGTGAAATACTAAATCTACCACTATTCTTACGCCGCACGTTAAGCGCGGTAATATTTAAAAAAACAATGCTTTGGGAACTAATAACTATGCCGAACGATAATCCTACAAACCAATGTTGAGGAGCTGCATCTAAAGATAGCCTTACGCTAGACAAATAAAAGTTGAACTCTTGAACGACTGCCTTTCTTAACAATCTACTCATTCCAAATTATTTTTATGATTTTTGTCTTTTTTAATTTTAATGAAATTTTCAACAGTTAATTAAGAGGCAGAGAAATAAAAAACATCATGACCACATTATCTAGGGTGATCAGGAGTCTAGACAGTCTAGTGATAGGAGATGTCCTCTGAACCCACATTTCATAAGATCTTAGTCGAGGCAATATTCTTACTCCTAATCGTTGTAGTTATCGAATGATTTCGCAAAAATAACACGAACTTGTAAAAACGCATTGACAGTAAAAAAAACATTAAAACTGCATTACAGCATGCCAGTGTTTTGAAAGTACAATTTACAAGTACAATAACACTTATAGTTGGAAATCCCTAAAGAACAAATAAATAGAAAAACATAACATATCCTTATTAAAACCTTTTAAAATAAAACAGAAAAAACAACTGTCGGTCTGCGTTCCGCGGATAAGTAAAAGGTTTCATAGGTAAGTTCCATGCAACTTTTCGATATAATTACGTTGCACGGCGAGTCAATGTTTCAAGCCGTCTCTTTCTTGTACTCCGGATCCATATAAAACTAGATTTTATTGAACGAACTTATTTCCTTTATTCGCCATGACCTTGCATATCGAGTGTATAGCACGAGAGAGACGACGCATGACACCTGCGCTTGCACGAACGCTTCCAATATATACCATAATGACTGGTTTACAACACCATTGAAGATGTTAGGATGTATAATATGAAGCACCTTCGCAGAGCATGCATCGCCTTTAGTATGCAAATGCTTCCATTTTACGGTTAGAATAAGAAAATTACTGTTCCGACTAAGTTTCCTTGCAATTCCATAGATAAATAATTACCGATATTTAAGTCACGATAGCCGAGTTGTTGGGTGGTCGGAATTTCGAGTCGAGAGACCCGAGTTCGATCCCCAGGTGGCAGTACCAATGAGTTTTTCAAAAACTTATGTACGAATTTCGTCGTTGGCTTGGACATAAAGGCGGCCACGGGCTCACCACCTGTCACGTTGTCCCGAAAATATCTTCGGTGGAAGGTGGGTCAAAGGGACTTAATTGTCTAGACTTGACCTCTGTCTACCCCTATATTGGGAATTGCGTGAAGATATTTATATTTATTTATATTTATTTTAATAATTACCGGTATCTTTATTTTAAAATTAGTTGTCACGATGTGTGCCAAAGCAATGATAGCCGTTGGGTGATCTGATATTCGATTTTGGGGAATTGGCTTCCATGACAATGAAATGACAGAAGTGCCGGTAAAAAACAATGAGTTTTTTTTTTTGAAAATTAAGTTTTATTCTTTATTTTTCTTGTTTACGGCCTTTCAAAAATCCACTGCTGAACATTAGCCACACATAAGAACAGTCCTGAGTCACCTACATCCATAGACTCGTCGTCTTCCTAAACTGTTTTTTTTACCCAATCAGTTCGTCGAGCTATGTCGCAGCTTCATTACCTCTTCAACGCTTTCATTATAATTTCAGGGTTTGAACTTGCTTTAATTTAAAAGTATACGAAAAAAGTTTTTAGTTTCTCACCAATTTAATATAGCGCCGTTAATAAAAACCAGAAGTTTCACTCTCAAGTATTATACAACAAATACTGCTAACAGGAGTATTCTAAATTAAAACTATATCTCTAGGAAATCAAAGCGTATATCCTCATTGACGTCAAACATAGTCCCAATGGAACGTATGATCGAGATAAAAATAATTATTGGATGACGTATTACTACGCTTTAAAGTTTATCCCATGACATAAAGCCTATACACCTTTTGGGTACACATAAATTATAAACCTATTCATATACATGTAAGTGACAAATGCAGGTTAGTTTTGTTCTTATCAAATTAAACATTTTCCTGGAGTAACATCAAAGGGTGATATTGAAAACTTAATGGCTACCGATATGAAATATAAAAGTAGTGAATAAATAAAAAATAGAAACGGACAACATCACATACATTGCAAAAATTCAAAATAATTATGTTGTGTAATCAGAAACAACCGGGGTACCATAAACACCCAGGAAGATATAATATAAAAAAGTAGTTTTCTGCATTGACCCGTCCTTGAATTGAACCAAAACTACAATACTAGTGACACCTTGAAAACCGGCGTGTACGTCACTCGGTCACATAGATCGTCAAATATCTATATCGTTTTATCATAATAAATATTCTATTATGATAAATCAAACCTATCAAATTATTTAAGTAAATATATCGTGACGTTCTGTCAGTTATAACCTCACACAATACGTAGGTATTGTAAAAAGTCACGAGAATTGTTGTAAACACTTCCACTTGAGTGATTAGTCATTACATATTCTTTGCATATACAGATTTTGACTTTGTTACATATTTTATTTTATTTTTTTTATTTTATATGTTAATTGTTAAATATTTAGCCTCTTGGTTATTTTTACTTGTGTGTTTTACCTTTAGATTGCTATTACCAAATATTTATACCGGTGAAAATGTTTATGATGGCGTTAGATATTTTTTGGAATAATGAAATGGATAAACAATCTCGTATTTTCGGCTCTGTGTAAACTTAGAAATTGTGTATACCTCTACACAATTATAAAATACTCTGTGCCACGGGATAATGCGAATTCCAGGTTGTTCCGCTACATATATTTATTAATCAAATTCTTCATATATATTCTTCAGTATTTTAGTGTTTGTAAATCTTGAAAATTAGTCAATGGCTTGACCTGAAATTTTTACAGAACTAGCATAGTACGTAACGTCCCTTGGGTGAAGTCGAGTAAATGTCAAGCAATATCTTGACCTTCTTCTACCACTGGCAAAAAACAACCTTTAAAAATCCATATGACATATCATAATTAGTGATATGTAAATCAAAGTCTAAACTTCTAACTGCTAAACTGCGATTCGTAAAAGCTAGTTCATACATAAAGAGGGATTTAGGCACAGCTGTGGGCCCATTCTATAGATATTGCTGGTTCAAATATTTTTCAAATATTTCAAATGTTCGGTAATCGACAAATAAAGCAATTATAGAAAAAGTAAGAATACAAATACAAAATAAAAATATTTTAAAGCCCTTAATTTCCTCTCCATCTAGGATTAGCATTAAAATCTAATGAAACAGAATACTGTAATAAGTTTTAAAACAAACAAAAGTTTAAATTAGCATATTCTAAATGTCGTCAAAAATGAATAAGATCACCGCAAACAAAGACATAAAACCGCATTACATGTTAATCAAATTTGAAAAGAGCGAGGAAAATTTCGACAACCGCAAAGATTTACTTACCGTCTTCGTCCGGAATGACATCTGTTGTCAGCTGGACGAGAACTGACACCTCATGCGTTTCGAGCTCCAGTTTTCCTTCGCGCAAAAATCACTTCAACGTTAACACTCGGAGTTTTATTTCACAATCATAATCACTCTGTTCATCTTTTCCAATGAGGCTTAGTTTGACGCTTCACAATTTGGGTGATTTATGCTTATGCCTATTATCACTTTTTCGAAAAAATAGTCGATCAAAACTTTTTATCGTTGAATTATCGGCTACTGTGGCGCGAAGATTTTTCCTCTTCCGTTCGTTCAATTGTTCCGAATGAGCGTTAACGTTTGATGATTGCACGGTCGCAAGCGATTTTATCAAATTCCTGAAGAAAAATAATCGAAACAATGAAATATTGAGAACGTTAGAGGGCACTCTAAAAGATTTGAGTTTGATATTTGAATTTGTTTGTTTTAAAATACATAATTTCTTTGTTTAAAAAATCAGTATAGATTAAATCAGCAAACAGGCCTTTATCTAAATTTAAAAATAAAAGATGGCGGCTATTATCGGATCTTCCTTTCGATGTATGTAAACAATGTTAAAGATTTTTTATTTCTTCTTTGCGTGTTTAAAAATTTACGGTTATTGAATTAAATTCTATAACCGTATATATTAACAGAAAAATTCGTGGGTATATGTAATGATACAATTTGTATAACTGCTTTTTGTATTTGGCTTTGTTTCATACTTGATTTTTGCATATCGAGCAAATAAAATCACATGATCTCTAAGGAAATCACAGTGTATGTATTTCATAAATAAGTTCTACACTTAAAGTAAGGCTTAATATATGAGCCATGTAATTACTTTATTGCAGTGACTTTTTGAAGGAAATTGTAGGGTTTACTCAAGACTCGTCATATCTAGTTTTAAAACAGAGATGCGTAAACATTATAATTGGTGGTTTATCTACTGTGAAGGATCTTTATCTTAAAAAAAAAGCCTTGTGCTGTCATAAACTTTAAAATGCAAAAAGTGGATAGCTGGCACTAAATAGTACAATTTAAATGCGCTTAAGTTTTTCTCAACAATTTAATATAATCAAAATACGTTAACTCCCTACTTGTTTCATATTACGTAATAATTGTAATAACGTTACAAAATATACATCGTTTATAATTATGATTTAATGTGAAAATTAATATTCAACTAGTTTTTATTGGTCATAAACAAATAGTAGCATATGAAAATATTTTTACTTTATAGATGTAATTATAATCATAAAGTCAATATTTCATATGCCGGAAAGTTACTAAGTCAAAGTTTCACGGCGAATTATATTCAAGATCGACTGGCCTATGCAGCCAGCCGTAGACGCTTCGAGCACGTGATCTGCGGAAAATCGCGCGCCTCGACCGCCTCTCCTTGAGCATGAAAGAAAAAACGATGAGAGAGACGTTCCATTTCTAAAACGCGACACCAATACATCAAAACCGCACAGTGCTCTTGAGAAAACAAAACCGATCCAATCAGAACGCAAATCGTCGCCGGCGAACATATCATTTAAACTTTTCATGCAACAAGAAATAAGATAACATTCTATATGACAGACTAATTGAATTGAAGTCGTTTCCGCTAATCTACACTCATTTTACTGTTTGTGTGTTACGCTTGAGCACTTCACATCTCGAATCACCATAACAATGATACGAGAACAATAACAGCAGATTGCGCGTTTTCCGTATAAATTTACAAAAGCAATGAATATTCATAAAGCGTTACAAATCGCTGGAAGCACTAAGAGACACGGGCTTATTCTGTCACAATGAATCCTAAAATCACAAACGTTAACTTATGAATTTATCACGCGCGATCGCACGCAATGTCAAGAGCAACAACACTTTCAAGTGCACCGACCATGTGATCGTTAAAGTAACACATTTGAACGAGAATAAGTATGTAGACGTCTCATTCATTTATAGCGTTTCAAAAGAAGGTGTTCTATTAGAAGACAAGGCGATCACGATCCTTACGATTTACGATAACTTCGTACCTGCGACGAGACGGTACGCGTGCGACTCGTGCGACGTTCGACGCTCGAATGCCGGCTTCGAGTCTCGTCCATTGTTTACAGCGATAATTACATTTTCGTTTCGATCGAGTTTACGGGTCGAAGGCTTCGCGGCGGAAAATCTGGCCAGTGTCCAGTATACGTCGGCGGTTCCGATTGACAGCTGATAGCGAATAAGGATGTCCCAAGAGCGACTATTGTTCGTTAATAATCGAATCGCTCGTTGATTTTATAAGTTATGCATACGATTTCTGGCAACTCATACATTGATTTTTGGGTTGTTGTATGTTGTTGCATGTTAAGTTGTACACGACTTACATTCATTCATACATAATGGCCTGTAATAGTCCACGGCTGGAGATAGGTCTCTCCCTTTGCTAAAATGGCCACGCACGACAAGCGGATTGGGGAGCGCATTATCAGACATCTTGTAACTTAGCCCGTTGCTGCTTCCCGTCACCGGTCGGCGAATTTGGGTCTGGTATTTTTACAAAGTGTTTATCCCACCATCTCTGGGTAGCCATTGAGAATTTTAAGGCTTTTTAGTTGACTCTTATGCCACCAACGAGGAGAAAGGGAGACACCAACAAGGCAATTTGAAGGTTATTTAAGTATAACTTAAATGACCTTCAAATATAAATAAGAAATCCTTAAGCTGATTCCACCTCGGCCTGCTTATTTAGTGTGCACGAAATTTCTATTTTTACCATTTTTTTAAAATGTTATGATGAATTTCCTTAAGTAACAAGTAGGTGAAGAATTCGAAAGAAGTGATATATAAGTGATGAAGATATAACATTTGGCAATAAGTTCTCTCTGGCTTCTCCGCCAGAAATAATAGAAAAGAAAAAAGGCTTGAAAATATAATAATAATTAATTGCTGATTGCTTTGCCGTAAGTATTGTAACTGCAGTAACTTTGACACATACACCTAGTATAGATGTCGCCGACTGAATTACGTAGAAATTCTGTGGTTTTGCGGTTTGTTGTAATAACAGTTAGTAACTATTTGTACATGTATCGTAATAGTCATAACTCTATTTACATCTGGAAAATCATTTTAAATATTGAACAAAAAATATTTTAATTAATTCCAAAAAAAAAATATCTTCACCCAATTCCCAATACAGGGGTAGACAGAGGTCTAGTCTAGACAATTAAGGCCCTTCGACCCACCTTCCACCGAAGATATTTTCGGGACAATGTGACCACCTGGGTGAGCCCGTCGCCGTCTTTATGTCCAAGCCAACGATATAATTCGTACAAACGTTTTTTGAAAAACCCATTGGTACGAGCCTGTCGCTTGAGGATCGAACTCGGTTCTCTTGACTCGAAATTCCGACCACCCACACCCACCACTCGGCTATCTTGACTACAAATATATAATATAATAAATAAATAATTACATTACGATTTTTCATATTGTATTTACACATAGCGATAAGCGAATCATCTGTCATGTTATCCCAAATAGTTAATTTAAAATCTAACAACTTTGACAGGAAAGTAGAAAACTCACTTCCCCTGCCATATTATTAAAGTAAATTTTTTAATTAAATGAAATTCTTATATTTAGAGTAGATCCTTAGCAGAAGATATTTACTCGTAAAACTTAAAGTCATATAGTAAGTACATTGAAGACATCTTAAATAATTTTTTATTAGTTTTTAACAAATTATTTTTACTTTCCGACGTTTCCAATGCTTTACAGCACCCGTGGTCACGAGGGGACACCGGTGAGTCAATATACGAAAACCGTTAAATACAAGAAATCATTACATTGTAGACATTTAGCTAAGGTTGGAGTTTCAGATGAGATCTTTAATTCTAAAATCACTCACAAGCTTATTCACAACTATGGTGTATATATTACTTCATCATCATCGTCATCATAACACCCTAGCAAAAATCCACCACTAAACAGAGGCGTCCCTTAAATATTGTCCCAATAATTGTATTTAAAAAAATATAAAAGAAAAAATAGTCCAGAAGTTAATTCCAACAAAATATAAAAAAAAATATCTTCAAAATTAACACAAAGAACAAATTATACCTTTCTTAATAAAACTTTCTACTCATTAATTTAAATTAAAATGATTAATTAAATGAGTACAAAAAATAAATAAATATAAATATCTTCACGCAATTCCCAATACAGGGGTAGACAGAGGTCAAGTCTAGGCAATTAAGTCCCTTTGACCCACCTTCCACCGAAGATATTTTCGGGACAGACCAGACAATTAAATGAGTTTATATTAAATAAATTGAATGAGTTTAAGTAATAGTGCACCGATTTCAATATACACCGATTACTAATCTCTTATTATATACGAAATATAACAAGAGATTAGTCAACTACGGGCATAATACGGCTTAGTAAATTAGAGCTGGATTTAGACGCTTATACTCGTCTCCAGATGACTAACATTAAAACTTAAATTGGTACTGACTCAATGCCTTGATGAGACGGAACAATAAAAATCGACTAAAACGCACAGTGCTCGACTATTTCTGAATGACAACACACCGATGTCACAAAATAAACACGACTAAGTATTTTAGGAACTCGGGACTATAAACTCTCACTTAATACTATTATGAGGACTAATTAAAGTCACTTAGTAGCCACGTCATCTACCTTATATTGCTACCGGCTGTCTTTTAGACAGGTTAATATAGATACAACACACTCGTATATAATACAACAATAGGGGTATAATCCTTAGGTGGCCAAGTCTTTCAATCCTTATCGGATATTGAATTTTAATGCTCATTGTTCAATCATTATGACCACTTGACCAATCCAAGGTATGGCGATATCTTCATCAATTGCAAATTTTTTTTTACAAGAAGAAGGAGGCTGACGGCGTTCTGTTCAGCTGATTATGAGTTATCACCGACGCCCACGAATATCTGCAACGTTTCAGGTTGTTAGAAGGCCCGAATATACATTTATAGTGAGATAATCATTTCACTATAAATATCACGATAGCCGTGGTAGAGATAGATAGAGATAGATAGTGGTAGGGTGATCGTAATTCGAGTCGAGAGACCCGAGTTTGATCCCCAGGTGGCAGGCTCATACCTATGGGTTTTGTAAAAACCCATTAGTACATAAAGACGGTGACGGGCTCACCACCTGTCACGTTGTCCCAAAATATCTTCGGTGGAAGGTGGGTCAAAAGGACTTAATTAACTTAATTGTCTAGATCTCTGTCAACACCAGTAATGGGAAATATATAGTAATTAGTGACGTGAGAAACCCATATCCTGCAGTGCTTTACTGCAGGTCGATGCATACCTTCGCAACACAGTCGTATTATATACAAATGTATACATTTCTATCTCACGAAGTAATTTAACAATTTGATCAATGAATTTCATTAAGAATAAAATACTGTTTCACGTTCCTAGTTTATCTGGATAGGTACCATCTATGTTGGGATTGGTATACAAACCAAAGCAACGTATATAAGTAAGGTTGTAAGTTCATGATACTTGGTGATCTATTGTGATACGTTATGAGGCAACTAGACGTAATAATAATTATTCATTAAACTTTTATTGAAGTGCCTTTTATTGACGCGCAGTAAAATTGGTCACCCAGGTCAAAATATATGTAAATATAGCGTAGAATAAGGATGAATTATAATTTGTCATTTAATTTCGACCCGCATGTCACCTAACCTTGTTTAGGACAACGTGACGGATGATGAGCCTATCGCCGCCTATTTCCGACTTAGTGTTCATGCTAACGATACAAATCATACACAAACACATTGGTAGTAGCCTTCCTCCTGGTGATTGAACTTGGGCCTCGGGAACTCAAATATATCACCCAACCATACGGCTATAGTGACTTTTACTTTAAATGTTATTCCTTTTATATTTTCATTGATTATAGCTAAAAATTGCGAATTTTAATTAATTATTAATATATTTGTTTTACTGTAATATTATAAATTTGAGACAACGTAATGAAAAACCTAAAAAAATCTTGTAAACATTTGTAAGTACAAATATAAGCATAAAAGACTGATTAAAACAAAAATAATGACCACTATAATGTTGTTTTAAATTATATGTATAAAGAAAAAAAAGTAAAATCAAATTTCCGAACTGTATATATATACATACAGTATGGTAACTTGTTATAAATTTGTTGTGTGTTTAGTACAAACATACTAACCAACATTAATCACCAGCTTTCACCACTAGGTATAAATTGTAGCATTTATCAGTTTGTTCAATTAATTACGCTACCACAGAAATGTTAACATGATTGGTGTTCCGGAGTCATTTAGTTACGATACAGCAGAGAAATTTATAATCATTACCAAAGCCGATAATTTTTATAAAAAAAATATTAAATTCACAACTTTTATTACCTCATTACGATGTTTTTTAAGATACAAGAACCCAACTGATGATACAAGAACCCTACATGATAGTGAGTGAGAACTAAAAAAAAGCAATAAAAAGAGCCCTTTATATCGGAACCATCACTATTTTGTGTTTGTGTCTGTTTACTAAGTGTAAGTTTACTCGAGAGCCCTTCTTTAATTTCCAGTAAAATTATAAAAAAGATAATTTGTGATAAATAAAGAAATTATCAATACGGTAAACTTGAAAAGGAGATATTACAACCTAAAACCTAAAAATAAGTCAATTCTTTTATGATAAGAATGCGTGAATGAAATATAACCGGTGAAGAAAATATGCACCAAAAGTGAATAGTAAATGAAGTCAGAATAGGCTGCAACTGACTTTTGTAGAATATGTCTACATATTGTAAATTAAATTTTTCTATCTAGTCTCGGGTCAGGTTGTTTATAGCACCTTCCTTGTTTCATACTTCATATTCATTATTCTCTAATACTATACTTACTTTGAGATGCGATGATGTCCACGTTTGTATCTTTTTATTATAAATTATATCTATCTCGACTTTTATCTCACTCTTTCTCTTTGCGTCTCTTTATAGATAAATTCCAAGAGTTATAAAAATATGAAATTAGTTATGGCACCTTGGTTAGCCAAAATCACCACCTACAATAGCACAAATCACCTCAAACAGAATTTCGTGTTACTAACTCAAATGTGCATGTTATAAGAGGAATATAGTGTGTTCTACGTACCTTTTTATTATATTATACATCTAGTACCTATATATTATACATCTTTGTCTTCATTAATCAAACACATTTTCACTTTCACCGATACATTTTGTTAATTTTAACATTTATCAGTTCGTTCAATTAATAGCGCTATAACTGAAACGTTAACATAACTGGTGTTCCTTAGCAATATAAGATATTGAATAAAATTTGCATATTGCGATAATCTTTCGCAATGTTCATATAATATTGTAATTACTCATTGCCGTGATCTAGTTTACGATTTCTTTGAAATTTGTCGCCGTCTGTTCGTGTAATTAAAAATTATCTCTATTTTTTACTTTTGGTTTTTATCTTTTTTTCTTGTTCAGTTTTCTAAAGGGCATGGCTATTCTTGTCTAAGAAAAATGTAATATCTTCTAGACCATAAAGAGTCCACTGCTGAACATACCCCACAGATTGTCAAATAGAACGATCCCGGCCAACCTATTGAGTTTGAACTTTGTATAATTGTTGTTAATATTAGCATAAAGCTTTCTGTTATGCTAATTTAAAAACTATCCAATATCTTATAATTTAAAAGACGGGTGAAACTGCGATGCACAGTTAGTGTGATATAAAGACGAAAACAACAAACGCCAAATTTAATGAAAATAAAACGCAAATAAAAGCTCTAAATGTGAAATCACGACCAAAACTTGCAAATTAGTAGCAATTGTGTTAACAAATGTCAAGAAGATTGCAAAAATAAAATCACGATTTAAAAAAATGGAATTGTAAATTAGGTTTCAAATATTATCATTATCTATTGCGTTGCGATAATAGATTGTTCTAATTCTAATAAAGTCATTATACTGCGCCGTTAAAATTAATACTTCTATGATTTATAGACTGTACCTGTTGACCTGTACTAAAATTATTTGCCTTGCTATAAAAGAAATCGTAGTGAGCAATAAATACACTGGAACCAAAAATCATCTGTAATTTTTGATCCATCCCCGTGGTTTAACTAGGTTATCCGAAAAAGCCACTATTTACGGCGTCTATATGTATGTCAATTCAGGGTACAAACTAGTTTTCAATTTTATTTATGTATCTTCACGCAGTATCTTAACACTAACTTAGACAGAAGTCCCTCCAATTTTACAGAAGCCTATTTGAGACAACATGACAGGCGGTGAGCGTGTCGCCCAAGACAAAATATACATAAATTTCATAAAGCTCACTGAAAAATAGGCCTATTACTTGTTGATCAAACGAGTCTTCCAATTCAAATTCAGATGTATAGCCACTGACTTGGTGATCATCAAAATATTATAAATAAAGGTATTTTACACTAGGTGGATCGAAGCGAACGATGCAAAGTGGATCTCGCACTCTTATACTTATTAACTTAATGCCAGGTTAATATATTTTCTAATAATTAAGCTTATCAGATCCTTATATTGAATATATATCTAGTAATTACTTTTTTTTATCGAACTTAGCACAGATTATAAAAAGAATAAGATAATCTATACAACATTTAATATCATTATTTAATCAAAATTAAAAAAATATTCAAATTTAGTACGTAAATCATATAATATTTTTATACCAAATCACTTTTTTCTAGTACTTTATTTCCTAGTGATTGTAATACAAATTAATTAAGTTATACAATTATGAAGATAAAAGGTAATAATAACGATCTATCTATCAGCCATTTTTTATAATATAGTTATCTAACCGCAACAGCATTTTACTCTCACTTTAATAAGAAAGAAATAAATTAATATACGTATAATATTATTTTAAATTTCGACACGATAGCCTAGTTGGTACTGACATCACCTTCGAAGCTGAGGGTTGAGGGTTCAAGTCCGACAAGAGGTAACCATTTTTGTTATAAACGAGACTCGAGAACAAACATTCATATGAATGTTTGTTCTCGAGTCTCGTTTATACATATAAACATCTATAATGTTTATATATATATATATATATATATATAATCGAATTTTTATTCATCTCAATATGTATCTAAGTAAGCATATTGTACCGTTGGCTTGGACACTAAGACGGCGATGACTGAGATTTTAAATTTTAGTTAATTGATTACATCTTTTCACTTACATCACTTCTTGCTCCATGTTATCAGTATTATATTCTTATAATATATACCTGAAACAATAATTTTATAATTAGTGATTTGAAATTGTGTACAAATTTAGAGTAAGTAAGAATAAATATATTCATGAAAGCAAGTTACATTTACATATTAATTCATTGATTTACTTGTTTAACATATTGGATAATTTGCTTTGATTTAATAACCTAACGAGTAACCTAAATGAGTGATTATTGCTATGAAACTTTTCAATTCAATCATAATATTCAGTACTTAAAATTTTATAGTGTCCACCTACATACCGTTGGCAAGTAGAATAGTTATTTGGTGGTCCACTCATTGTAAATTATTTTGGTTTACTCATACATAGATTTTATAATTTTTCATCGCTTCCATTTTATCATTTAAAGGCCGTTTTGTAAAATAAAATTAATAAATATCTTCACGCAATTCCCAATGCAGGGGTAGACAGAGGTCTAGTCTAGACAATTAAGTCCCCACCGAAAATATTTTCGGGACAACGTGACAGGTAATGAGCTCGTCGCCGTCTTTATGTCCAAGCCAACGATGTAATTCGTGCATAAATTTTTGAAAAACTCATTGGTATTGCCACCTGGGGATCGAACTCGGGTCTCTTGACTCTAAATTCCGACCACCCAACCACTCGGTTATCGTGACTTTTATGTGAAACAACAATTTTCGAAATCGGTTCATATGTAACGGAGTTAGAAGGTAAGAATCATTTACAATAAAGAAACTAAATTGAGAACCTCACTCCTTTTGTTTAAGTTGGTTAAAAAGAACTTTAGCCGCGATTAATACACTTCTACTGATTTTAATAACAATTTATCTTTTAAACTCTTACATCATCTATAAGATAATAAATAAAATATCTTCACGCAATTCCCAATACAGAGGTAGACAGAGGTCTAGTCTAGACAATATTAACACATATAAGATGAAAAACAATAGTAAAAGCCATCATCGTAATCATCATTAGAGCCTGTCAAAAGTCCGCTGCCTGAATTGAACAGTCCGGTGCAATTTTTTCCATAAATATTGCGCAGCTGGTCGCTCCTTCTCGTGTGGGGTCGTCTCACACTGTGTTTGACTGCATGAGGCTACATTTAGAAGCTATGTTTTATCCCTAATCCCTATCTACTACCCTGATCCCTAATTACGCTTATAGCAAAATAAAATGTTTCATTAAAGTTTTAGGATCCATTTAGTGAATACATTTTACTTATACAAACATACAACATAAATGAACAACACATAATAAACAACATAATACATTTAAATTAAAAGATCAGGATTTAGCTTCCATATAAGTGTAATGTTTATATTGCGAATTATCGTCACTTGAAATTGAGAGTCACGATTTTATTTTGTTATTCAATTTAATGGCGTTGATTATGTAAAATTTGCGAGTAATAATTTTAAAGTTTTCCATTTCGGTGAAATACGATAAATCAATTATTCTTATTGCTTACCACATAACAATCAAAGCATTAAACTCTTATGCTATAAGCTAATCCAAAATTCCAGGGACGCGGAATGGATTACACGCTACCTATTATAAGATGATAAATATATAAAATTCGATAGGAAAATCGAAAACTACAGCTACACTACAATAAAGGCCTTGAATTATATATACGTATCGTGTGTATTATAGCCAATATTTGTAAATTATATTAAAGTTCCTGTTGGACTCGCAGACGTCCAGCGAACGGATTCCCGCTCGTGTAGTGGCTGTTAGGCTTAGTAAACGTGACTTGAACATCTGTGGCACGTTTCCTCTCAACAGCCGAAGAATATTCGGCTGAGGTGCAAGTTTTTTGTTGTTGGGCTTATAAAACGTGAGTATTTTTATTATTAAGATGAGTTTCTTCCTCATCCTCGTGAGCTTCGAATAGAAGATAGACGCGGCAGTTTTCTGGGATGTCTCCCAAGGAAGGAAAGGCCCTCTTCCCTTAAATGCGTCCCATGCGTTCTCTTCCTTAAACGGGTCCCGTGCTTGTCCATCTTAGAGAATAGGTGACCAGCACGGGTGGAGTAGTGAATGGGAGTGAAAGCATTGCGGAGGTCCTAGAAGTATGCAGCGATAATGTAACACTGTAGTGTTTTAATAGATGCGAGTTCATTAAAATTCAAAAATAAATAAAAGCTAGTTGAATATAGCGTTTGCTAACCCTTGGAGCCTGAATTAATATGATCAACTAATTACTAGACCTATGTACTTCCGCAACATCAACGGAGCTGCAGGTGTTATAGACCTTAAATAAGTCAATTGGTAGAGGAATTATGTGTTAGAGTGATTCTTCTGTTAGTTACCGGATAACTTTATTTCTACTGAAAAAAATCTACAAAGCGTTGCCGGAGCAGATGTATAGTTGCGTCTCTCAAACTGCCAACTGTCGCAAAATTTTTCAAGCCATTACTATCATATTACAAGTTATACTACTTACTTCATTCGCTTCTTCTGCTTCTTACTTTTGCTTTTGTGCTAACTTACCAATTAAGTCCCTTTTGTAACTTAACGTTTGTTTATACAGAGTTTTCTTTTTATTGTTGCTGGGTTTGTTGTGCTTATGATTTCCGTTACAGGTGAACAACGCCGATAGCGAGTAGTGGGTTAAATAGGTATTTAATTTTTTACCAAAACATTGATATTATGAAAAATGTTATAATATTTTGTAAAATCACTGTAATGCTTATTTACAGTTTTATTTAAATAACATTTACTGTATAATTCCAAGTAATGATGTATAATAATTATTTGAGTATTTATTTAAAGTCACGATAGCCGGGTGGTCTGAATTTCGAGTCAAGAGACCCGAGTTCGATCCTCAAGTGGCCGTACCAATGGGTTTTTCTAAAAAAAAACTATGTACAAATTACATGTCGTTGGCTTGGACATAAATACGGTAACGGGCTCACCACCTGCCACGTTGTCCCGAAAATATATTCGGTGGAAGGTGGGTCGAAGGGACTTAAATGAACATAAATGGACTTAAATGAATTGAAAATAACTCAAACAAACCCCCGCCAGAGTTGGGGCCAGTGTGTGGGCCTCCGGTTACCTGCACTCACCAGACGAAACGCAGAAGTTTGTTAGGCTTCTACTTCACGCCCGGTATTCTGTGAGGTCGTGGTACTTCCCCGGTCGAGTCGGCCCATTCATGCAACAACAAAAGCTGATGCGTGGCACTACCATTGTTAAAACACTGTTAAAATTCAACAGATTTTCCATCGTATGTCCGGCAGATGACTTTTACAGGCCATTATGTATGTTACCATTATTTGAAAGGGACGAAGAAAGAACGAAGTGCGAAATTTAGGTAAATCAGGAATGTCTAGAACAGGTGAATGAAATTGTGTACTTGGGGAGTGCGTTTAGCCGGGATGGAAGATGTGATTTAGATGTGGACAGGCGTGTCGCTGCCGGGAACAAAGTCAAAGGTGCCCTGACTGCGTTAATCAAAAGGCAAGGCGTTGTGAAAAGTTCACGCCTTGCAATACATAACGCAGTGTTGGTACCGACTTTGTTATATGGCAGCGAAACTTGGGTATGCCAGAAGAAGCATAAAAGCAGGTTGAATGCAGTGGAGATGACCTTGTCTCAAAAATGGATAAGGGCGTGCTTCGATGGTTTGGGCACGTTGAGCGAATGAGTGAAGACCGAATGGTGAAGAAAATATATAGCGCGAAAGTTAATATTAAAAGGTGTCGAGGTAGACCGAGACTAACTTTCGAAGACCATGTGAGCAAATTGCTCGAAGAGGGGAGGGTCAAGAGTACTCGGATACCTAGACGTGCATGTATGAAGAAGATGATGAATCTGAAAGAAGTATGTAGGGATCGTGACACTTGGCGATCTGTTCTCTCTGGCTACTCCGTCAGGGATTGTGCGTGAAGATAAATAAATAAATAAATAAATTATGTATGTATGTTATGTACTTGGGAAATTGTACTTAGAAATTCGCCGATATTTTGAGCTTACATACAAAGGTGTCTAATATTTTTTTTTCTTTACACGTCATCTATTGACGCCGAATGTGCTTTTAATTTTAATTTAATATTGTAGTTATAATTTAACAGCGTAAATGTAGAATAATAAATTAGGCATTTTATTATAAAAACCTGCGAAGTGAACATTTAAAGGGCAACTTTATAGTAAGTAGGTTAAATATTCAACACATTTTAAACACCGTATAAGGTGATGAAACTCTGCCGCATTGTGCCGGACCGAGTTGGAAATGCGCAAGGAACGGGTTGCTGGCGAAGCGACTTCGTACTCCATACACGGACCCATGGCTTTGCTAACACTTTAATGCATTATTCATAAATATTTATTGGGATTAATTAGCGAAACTCTCCATGTTTGTAAGCATTGGGTATTTAGGGAAACTTAGTTCTTAAAAAAAGTCACGATTGCCTAGTGGTTGGGTGGTCGAAATTTCGAGACGATCCCCAGGTGGCAGGCTCGTACTAATGGGTTTTTCAAAAACCTTTGTACGAATTATGTCATTGGCTTGGTCGTAACGACGGCGACGGGCTCACCACCTGTCACGTTATCCCGAAAATATCTTCGGTGGAAGGTGTGTCGAAGGGACTTAATTGTCTAGACTAGACCTCTGTCCACCCCTGTATTAGGAATTGCGTGACCACCACCAACCACAAAAAGCCACTCGGCTATCTTGACTTTTTTCAACTTTAATCATAATTTTCGTCGGTATATAAAAACTGCATCTCACTTAATCACAACTTTTGACTTAGAAGACTTTATGCTCCAGCATAATACAACATACCGATACGTTCGAAGCTCTTCCATTTGATAGTATAATTTTTTATTTATACATAATCATGGTGAGGTACTATTTATTACTATTAACAAACTTCGTATATAATCTAACTCCACGTTATCAACATAATAATTTTTTCAAGCGCACAATATTTAATATTTGTTTATTACTCATTCATTCAAATATATTAGATTTTTTCTGTTTCCCAACGTAAATTTTATAGACGATAAATCTTTAAAAATATAGCGGAACTAAGTTTAAATAGTATCAATAGATATATTATAATAGATAAAGTGACAGATATCAACTATTTTAGCAAAATAAACAAATTTAACTTTTTTTGTTATCACACGGTTATCACAGTTAAACAAAAAGTTAGACGACTCACCCAGACACTTCGTTTAAGGATCTATGATAGCGTTTTACATTGCTATCAGTTACGACACGTAATATGTCAATTATTACATGTATTGCACGTAATAAACGCCTTACCGGAAATAACAACAATTATTCATATAATCCAGTTACGGTCAGGGAAATAGAGATATAAAACTTATCTGAAACTTGATGGCGTAAACGCTAATATCACAAACCCAAGGATATTCGTATACAGTATAACAAAATAATTTAAAAAGAAGTTAATCAAATGTTTCAAAGTCACGATTTCCGAGTTGTTGGGTGGTCGAAATTTCGAGACGTGAGACTCGAGTTCGATCCCAGGTGACAGGCTCATACCAATGGGTTTTCAAAAACTTTCATCGTTGGCTTGGATATAAAGGATATAAATAAATAAATAAATAAATAAATAAATAAATAAATAAATAAATAAATAAATAAATAAATAAATAAATAAATAAATAAATAAATAAATAAATAAATAAATAAATAAATAAATAAATAAATAAATAAATAAATAAATAAATAAATAAATAAATAAATAAATAAATAAATAAATAAATAAATAAATAAATAAATAAATAAATAAATAAATAAATAAATAAATAAATAAATAAATAAATAAATAAATAAATAAATAAATAAATAAATAAATAAATAAATAAATAAATAAATAAATAAATAAATAAATAAATAAATAAATAAATAAATAAATAAATAAATAAATAAATAAATAAATAAATAAATAAATAAATAAATAAATAAATAAATAAATAAATAAATAAATAAATAAATAAATAAATAAATAAATAAATAAATAAATAAATAAATAAATAAATAAATAAATAAATAAATAAATAAATAAATAAATAAATAAATAAATAAATAAATAAATAAATAAATAAATAAATAAATAAATAAATAAATAAATAAATAAATAAATAAATAAATAAATAAATAAATAAATAAATTATGTATGTATGTTATGTACTTGGGAAATTGTACTTAGAAATTCGCCGATATTTTGAGCTTACATACAAAGGTGTCTAATATTTTTTCTTTACACGTCATCTATTGACGCCGAATGTGCTTTTAATTTTAATTTAATATTGTGGTTATAATTTAACAGCGTAAATGTAGAATAATAAATTAGGCATTTTATTATAAAAACCTACGAAATGAACATTTAAAGGACAACTTTATTGTAAGTAGGTTAAATATTCAACACATTTAAACACCGTATAAGGTGATGAAACTCTGCCGCATTGTGCCGGACCGAGTTGGAAATGCGCAAGGAACAGGTTGCTGACGAAGCGACTTCGTACTCCATACACGGACCCATGGCTTTGCTAACACTTTAATGCATTATTCATAAATATTTATTGGGATTAATTAGCGAAACTCTCCATGTTTGTAAGCATTGGGTATTTAGAAACTTAGTTCTTAAAAAGTCACGATAGCCTAGTGGTTGGGTGGTCGAAATTTCGAGACGTGAGACTCGAGTTCGATCCCAGGTGACAGGCTCATACCAATGGGTTTTCAAAAAAACTTATGTACGAATTATATCGTTGGCTTGGATATAAAGGATATAAATAAATAAATAAATAAATAAATAAATAAATAAATAAATAAATAAATAAATAAATAAATAAATAAATAAATAAATAAATAAATAAATAAATAAATAAATAAATAAATAAATAAATAAATAAATAAATAAATAAATAAATAAATAAATAAATAAATAAATAAATAAATAAATAAATAAATAAATAAATAAATAAATAAATAAATAAATAAATAAATAAATAAATAAATAAATAAATAAATAAATAAATTATACTTCGATATGTACTCTTGACCCTCCTCTCTTCGAGCAGATATAAGGTAGTGAAGACGACTATGTACCTATGTTTACGCATAAGCTTAGACACATACATACATAACGGCCGGTAAAGTCCACAGGAAGGCAAAGACCTCCCTTGTACGGGAGGTTTTGTACCAGACCAGCACCTTAGACGCAACTGCCCGCCACCGGCCTGCTGATTTTATTTTATTTTATTTTATTGTATAAAATTACAAAAAAAAATAGATTAAGTACAGCACTCAAACCTCTAGGGTTTATCTGTGATGCAGAGTCGACGTTCAATTATACACGATGAAAGCCGACAGATATAATTAAATCCAAAAATGACATGACATATTTAAAAACCAAAAACAGAAGGGAAAATAATATAAAGCAAACAAAGCATGATAATATACAATTATCAATCAATCGGGGCACCCCGGCTGATTAGTGAGATAATATAATTTTAAGTTAGGTTTTTCCGAATTTACAATAATGTTCTGCCATTTCTTCGGCAATTCATTAATTTTTTCAGTTAGTACATATTCGACCTGGTATTTTTCGAGATGGTTATCCTGCCATTTTAAGTCTTACGAAAGAATAAAGTGTATTTAAAATTGTTTAAAAATATTACCAGTGTATTGTATGAAAATATGGTATTGAAACCAAAGGTTCAAGTTTGCAGTGCCATGTGGGAAAAATAATAAGAACATACTGGCTAATAAACAAATTTAACTTTTTGTTATCACACGGTTATCACAGTTAAACAAAAGTTAGACGACTCACCCAGACACTTCGTTTAAGGATCTATGATAGCGTTTTACATTGCTATCAGTTACGACACGTAATATGTCAATTATTACATGTATTGCACGTAATAAACGCCTTACCGGAAATAACAACAATTATTCATATAATCCAGTTACGGTCAGGGAAATAGAGATATAAAACTTATCTGAAACTTGATGGCGTAAACGCTAATATCACAAACCCAAGGATATTCGTATACAGTATAACAAAATAATTTAAAAAGAAGTTAATCAAATGTTTCAAAGTCACGATTTCCGAGTTGTTGGGTGGTCGGAATTTCGAGTCAAGAGACCCGAGTTCAATTCCCAGGTGACAGGCTCATACCAATGGGTTTTCAAAAAACTTATGTACGAATTATATCGTTGGCTTGGACATAAAGACGGCGACGGGCTCAACAGGTGGTGAGCCCGTCGCCGTCTTTATGTCTAAGTTGTCCCGATCAATCACGTTGTCCCGAAAATATCTTCGGTGGAAGGTGGGTCAAAGACTTAATTGTCTAGACTTGTCCTCTGTCTACCCCTGTATTGGGAATTGCATGAAGATATTTTTTTTTAATGTTTTAATCAAATGTTTTATACGTAAGTTAGGACTCGAGTAAAGTAAATGTGATATTAGTTGGTGGTTTTTTCATTATGAGTACAAAGAGTGTGTACATACATGAGTTAATAATATTTACGAGTTCATTATGAGCTCAAATTTCATAATGCAAATACTTTCATTCTCTTCCTCTTCTTACATTATTTCTGTTGCTTTTATGTATCACGTTAAATCAAACTTATGATAACATCGACCCGATATCGAGTTGGTAGTGACCCTGCCTTCGAAGCTAAGGCTTGTGGCTTCGGATTCCGCTAGGAGCAAACATTTGTATGATGAATGTGAATGTTTGCTTTCGAGTTATGGATGTTTTATATAAAAATATTTAACTATTAATATAAAGATGTATGTAAGTATAACTTATCGATAGCGAGGTACACTTGTCACGTTGTCATATAATAATACGAAAAGTGAGTCGACAAGAATTTACTGTCTAGAACTCTGTCTACCCCAGTATGGGAAACTGCGTAGGAATATAAAAAAATATAACATTGTCACGATAGCCGAGTGGTTGAATGGTCACAATTTCGAGTCGAGAGATTCGAGTCGATCCCCAGGTGACAGGCTCATACCAATGGGTTTTTCAAAAAAACTTATGTACGAATTATATCGTTGGCTTGGATATAAAGGATATAAATAAATAAATAAATATATAGATAGGGACAAAATGCTCCGATCCCAATGTAAGATGCTATAGCACTTGAGGTATGAGAATCGGAAACAAAGAAGGCACTACAAACACCCAGACCCTAGAAAATGTAGAAAAAGTGGTTTTTCTACATCGACCCGATCGGGAATCGAACCCGGGACCTCGAGATAGCGACACCTTGAAAACCAGTTAAACCACTCGTCCACGGAGGTCGTCAACTTAATTGTCTAGGCTAGACCTGTGTCCACCTCTGTATTGGGAATTGAGTGAAGATATTTATTTATTTATAACATTAGTACAATATTGTACAATAACTATCTGTCCCACAAAATATCTTCCGCGTCAGGCAGTGTCGGTGGCCGTTGGTGACCTAACCAGATTGACCCAGGATAAATGTTAGGAATTAAACAATTGTGTCTCATTTTCCTTTTGGCTTATAGAATGTGCACAGCATTGATTTTAGAATTACTAGAATAACCATTTTAAGTCTTACGAAAGAATAAAGTGTATTTAAAATTCTTTAAAATATTGCCAGTGTATTGTATGAAAAATATGGTATTGAAACCAAAGGTTCAAGTTTGCAGTGCCATGTGGTAAAAATAATAAGAACATACTGGCTAATAAACAAATTCCGTATTTTTTTTTCAATCAATCTTATTTAAATTTGAAAATTAAATATATTATACTTCGATATGTACTCTTGACCCTCCTCTCTTCGAGCAGATATAAGGTAGTGAAGACGACTATGTACCTATGTTTACGCATAAGCTTAGACACATACATACATAACGGCCGGTAAAGTCCACAGGAAGGCAAAGACCTCCCTTGTACGGGAGGTTTTGTACCAGACCAGCACCTTAGACGCAACTGCCCGCCACCGGCCTGCTGATTTTATTTTATTTTATTTTATTGTATAAAATTACAAAAAAAAATTGATTAAGTACAGCACTCAAACCTCTAGGGTTTATCTGTGATGCAGAGTCGACGTTCAATTATACACGATGAAAGCCGACAGATATAATTAAATCCAAAAATGACATGACATATTTAAAAACCAAAAACAGAAGGGAAAATAATATAAAGCAAACAAAGCATGATAATATACAATTATCAATCAATCGGGGCACCCCGGCTGATTAGTGAGATAATATAATTTTAAGTTAGGTTTTTCCGAATTTACAATAATGTTCTGCCATTTCTTCGGCAATTCATTAATTTTTTCAGTTAGTACATATTCGACCTGGTATTTTTCGAGATGGTTATCCTGCCATTTTTAGGGAGCCAATTTTATCAAAGCTTTTCTTCTTAGTCGCCTTTTACGCCACGGGTCCACACGGATAGCTTCTTACTACCGTCTCTATGCTGACGATTTTCAGATTTTTCAGCAATTTAAACTTTATGAAGCTCCATTGCAATAAACACGCTACTATTTCTAACAGGAAACTCTTACAGAGGTAACGCCTTTGTACATGACTTAATTTATTAATAAAAAAATACCTTCACGCCATTCCCAAAATTTAATTGATTGGAGTCAATTAAGTCTTTTCAACCCACCTTTTACCGAAGACATTTCTTAGGACAACGTGACAGGTGGTGAGCCTGTTGCCGTCTTTATGTCCAAGCCAACACTATAAATCCTGTATAAGTTATGAAAAAAATCATTGGCACGAGCCAACCACCTGGGAATCGAACTCAAATCTCTTGACTCGAATTCCGATCACCCAAGAACTTGGCTATCGCGACTTTTTCATATTAATTTAATGTTATTACATATTGCACAGAACACATAAGTAAAGAGAATATTGTAAAACCAAGATACGATGTAACTAATAGTACTGTATACTGGGATTCTGTTAAATAGTTGTTAATAAAGCAAATAAATAATAGTAGTAGTGGTGCGAAGTAAATTTAGTGAGAAGTGAAATTGAGAGATTTCATATTTCAACCACCAATGACAGCAATATTTAGGTTTGCAATGCAGAATGTCACTTCTATCAAATCTGATTCTGTGGCACTTCTAGTGAGAAGGTTCGTGTCGTGTACTGACGGCCGTAGTCAAGGCGACGGGAGAATCGAATGCGAATATTAAAAGCACCGCGTCACCGAGTGTTAAACTGAACATGTGTGTCTTACATTTAATTTTCGATACGGGATTATATAACAATTTAATAATGAGCATATACATAAATAAATAATAGTTAAATATCTTCACGCAATTCCCAATACAGGGGTAGACAGAGGTCTAGTCTAGACAATTAAGATATTTTTGGGACAACAGACAGTGTTTTATGTCCAAGCTTTTATGTCCAAGCTAACGTTATAATTCGTACATAAGTTTTTGAAAAACCCATTGGTACGAGCCTGCCACCTGGGACCGAACTCGGGTCTCTCGACTCGAAATTCCGACCACCCAACCACTCGGCTATCGTAAATTTGCATTTGCTCGAGCATATACATAGAACAAGTAAATGACTGTTGGTGTGTATAAAATAAATAAAAAAAGATTATACAACTATTTTTTTCATTATTATTATATCTTTACACATAATCGTGAAAATGGTGGCCGATCTGTGATAGAGAACAGTTCGCCTACTGTTTTGATCCTTGCATACCTCTTTCGCTTATTTTCAAATCATTTTCTTACTCTTGACCTATGCCGCTTCAAGAAATTAGGTCAGACGGCATTCGAAAGTAAATTTCGGCCTACCACAGCCCCTTTTATTGTTAACTTTCACGGTGTTTTTTTCTCTTCAGTCTTCACTTATTCGTTCAAAGTGCATCGAAGCACCTTTATCCATTTCAGTTATGAGACCACCTTTCAAACTTGGCATGTTGCGAATCTCTTCGTTTCGTTTTCGGCCAGCCAACGTAACAACGGTTAACATTTTAACGGTTAAAATGTTATTGTTATGCTTACAACAATATGCGACTTCAAAGATTATTATTTTACTAATTTTAATATCAGACGATTTAATATGAACCACAATGAAACGTAGCTGGTTTAAGCTAGCATAGCTTTAAAAAACAATGACCACGTAAGGCAAATAGTGGTAATAATTAAATATTTACCCAATTTTTCGAACTTCACATTGGCGTTAGAGTAAAAATGCAGTAAATACCCGTAAAGTATTACACGTTCAAAACAATTAGCAAATAGGTAGTACTTTATTTCACACGTTCTTAGTAAATAAAGATAACAAACAATACTGACTATACTTTGAATGCAGCCGATAATAGTTTCTATTCTTAACAAGTTAAGGGTAATAATAGATTTCGAGCATGCAGTCGTAGATCATTAGCAATATTTTTGCTATCAGTATAATTTACGACTAAAAGTATTGCAGGTTGCATTGTTGTTTGATGATTTATACCTACCATGACTTAAGTAAGTGTGTAAGACCGAAAATAGTATAAGTAGTAGAAAGTAAGAAAAAAAAAATTTACAAAAATTTTAACTGATGCGCGTGAAACACGGTATTCCAAAAATGAGGGTCGCAACAGTACAGCAGAAGTCGCGAGATCGAAATACGCCCGTGTTGATTTTTTTTAAAGTCTGTTTATTTTATTAGGATAATATAGTTTGTAAAGTATTGATTAAAAATAAGTTCAGTAGAAAATTTTCACATAAATTTTAATCAATACAGTAACAAATATTCTCTAACTACCAGAAAGGAGGGTGCTCCCTCAATTCAGAGCACGCCAGTTACCTGGGTGAAATCTCCGACGCCGATCTAACTTAAAATTTTGTTAGGAATTTGTAAACTTTAATTTACAACGTGCCCGGCGTGGAAAGAAAATATAAAGTGTATTTCATATTTTTGTACTGATTTAGACATCTATAGATATAAAAGCGAAACGTCACACATTTATACATGCATATACAAACTTATAGACACACGCTACAAAAATTTAAATATTTTCACGTGTTTTCCCAATTCTGGGGTAAACAGACGTCTAGACAATTTAGTTCTTTAGACCCACCTTTCACCAAAGACTGTTTGGGACTATGTGCCGTGGTGGTGAGCCTATCGCAGTCTTAATGTCTAAGCCAACGGTACAAGATATTTACATATATATTGTTGTAAACATATAAGAATCTATTACTGAATACAAATATTCACATTCATCACAAATATTTGTAATTGCGGAATTCGAACCCACAAACTTAAGCTTCGAAGACAGAGTCACTACTAACTAGGCTATAAGGACAACGGAATATCAGTTATCGTTAAAAATATCAAATGAAACCAAAGAAATAAGCGTGTTTATAATTATATCTAAATTATATTGTTTGCAAAATTTCTCCATAATAAGACAATCAAAACAGTATCAGAGAGTTACCGTTAATCCGATTATCATTCGCAATATGCGGTCAGCGCAGCGCTGCGCTGTGACATAGGAAGCCGAGCACGGGCATTACTACATGTTCACGATCGTCACTCGAAGGAAAAATCCTTGATGATAATCAGCTCAGGTAAACTGAATTTTTTATAGTCATTGTTATTCTGGTAATAAAGTTTTCGGTTGTTAATTAAATGTCACTTTTTTGGTTCAGCCTTTTTTGTTTTTATTTTGTGTTTTCGAATTGTTTACTAAAGTACCCTTGAAATAAATATAATCCTACATAATGTTTACGTATAAGTGTTTAATTTTGATATTTCCAAAAACGCTTTTTGAATCATTGGTTTTCTAGACTTTATAGTTTTATTTTCTATTTTATTTGTTCATTTCTTTATTAATTAAAAGTAATAATCGGACTGCCAACATAACGTAAAGCTAATTAAATTACTGATTTATGCCATTGATAATAATTGATTTTGGGAAGGAATATATAAAAATTGTAGAGGATGTCCCCCTATTACATTTCTAATTACACTAAGAGATACTTAGGAAGCTTATCTAAGGTGAACCTAGCCTCAGCTTCATTACTGTTCCACCGGTTGTTTTAATGTGAAATTACTTTACTTAATTAAAAGACTACTATATAGGTGTATGAGTAAATGTGCGTAACGCTGTAAATAGAAGATTTGTTGTATGGAAGGTATAACAAAATTAATTGTAGAAACCGTATAAATAAATATTCCATTTTAATGTTATAACTCTATTCACTATGGTATCTACGTTAGTATTCATATAGTAACATACAAAGAACTGAAAAAAAAAAACAATTTTTATCATTTACTCATAATTTTTTTCATGTGTGTCGTAAGAGGTGTTTAAGGGTAAAGCCTTCGATACGCCATTAGCTTGAATACACTACTGGCTTCAAATAGCGAAATAACCATATCTCACACAAGACCAAAAATGCAGCTTCTGGGTTCTGGTACCACCCACATCTCCAATCCGCATGCCAAGCACAGCGATTATGGCAAACCCTTCGTTACAGGAGAGGAAAATGACGTGCAATGGACTTTTCAGGCCATTATATATGTATGTAATTAAAGAAACAATAACGGTTTCTTATTGAATGAGATACTCCTAAGACTAGCCAAGTATTCTGCTTTTTGGAAATAAAGTTATGAAAATATATGTGATTATGTCATATAGTTATACTACAAAAAGGCTTTGTTCCTTCACATGTAGTAATGAAGGTGTGCATAAAGAATAAATAAACAAAAAAATAAATAAAAGCGCGGTATAATTTAAAGATTATTTCTTGTAATTACTTGCCTAACACAGAATAAAAGAAATGACAATTAGGTTAAATAAACAAACACAAACTCTATGCTCTACGCGAACAATGTCTCACACGTATTGGTGCATGCACACATACAAAAGAAGCTATTACACATAGAAACTTTGGCATTTGAAAAATGCAAAAGAGGGAACAGTCCACCGATGGACGCGTAATATAATTCGAACATTCGAATCCTTATTTAGAAATAACAATAGTAGAGGATAGCATTCATTGTATTAGCAATGGAAATGAGAGAGCGTGCGTAGTTTATATTGAGCAATGGGGTAGGTCAGACATGATTGTTGATTTAATAGCCTTTAAATTCCCTACATACCCAACAATATAACCATTACATCGCTGACATATTTATTCATGACCCATGCTATTCGAACATACGTGACATATCACAACGGCCTCGGCCGCGATATAATTATAAAATGTTCATATTTACTGCGTAAATATTAACGTGGAAAACTTTGATTAATATTTTTGTTTGATTTATTATACACGCACATATAATTTAATAAATAAATATCTTCACGCAATTTCCAATACAGGGGTAGACAGAGGTCTAGTCTAGACAATTAAGTCCCTTTGACCCACCTTCCACCGAAGATATTTTCGGGACAACGTGACAGGTGGTGAGCCCGTCGCCGTCTTTATGTCCATGCCAACTATGTAATTCGTACATAAGTTTTTTTGAAAAACTCATTGGTACTGGTATTGGTACCTGGGGATCGAACTCGGGTCACTTGACTTGAAATTCCGGCCAACCAACCAGTCGGCTATCGTGACTTTGCACTTATATTTTATTCAGTTATTTATAATATAATCATATGCATTACTATTATTTAAGATAATAAGGTGAAAGGTTAAGGTTTATGAATATAAAAGAAAGTTTAATAATTCGTTTTAGCTGTTATAAAGAATATTATTTGTATAGGAAGGAACATTGTTTATATACTTATTTAATCTATAATTGAAATTAATCACGGATATGGCCTGCAGATATTTCTATTTCGATCACGATGTGAACTTTCAGTTTTTGATTGGACACGTACGCACACGTATAATCGTTTATTCGTTAACATCCTGGGAAAGGTCGGACAGTGTCAGAGACATGAGACAGAACACAACGTAACAAAGAGTAAAACGAACTATTAGATTGTAGCAAATATTGGTTTCTGTATAAATTAGAAATCATTGATTTTTTATCAGCTATTTATTTAAATAACGGTATGTTCAAGTTCGTACGGTATATGCGTTAAAATATAGGAAGAAATGGAGTGGCCCTTTCTTCCCGCGGGTCATACATATCAAACGCCTAAGGAAAGACCTTTAATGTCTTGCTACTGACACATGGCGGAATAAACTTCTCGAAAATGTAAGACAAAAAGTTGACATGTAAGACTGATGACTGAAGAGTTGAAATGGAAGACTGATGATGGTCAGCAACGTCAATGGTACTGTGATCGCGATTACGCCTGCCAAGCTTGTCGTTTATGGCAAACCGTCCTTTATGGGAGAGGTTAATGTTCTGCAGTGCATTTCTACAGGCCGTTATGTATTTAAGCCCACGGAAGGATATATATCTCTTAAACATAAAAAATAGTTGCTCTTACTCTGATAATAAAGCCCGTAAGGTTTGGTCTATTTGATGTTAGCTGTCTCGCCATCTGTCGGCAGCCATTTAAATTTGCCAGGCTTTTCCCTTACATGCCTATTACAACACGGGTCTTACATCATTAAAACACGACATAAAGAAATAGGTGTATGTGTAGGTGATTTGAGAAACTATCATGTAATCACTAGCAACCTTTTTCTCTTTATATCCTCGGTTGTAGTCGCTGAATGACAGAAAACAGAAAAGAAGTACCTAAACAAAGTTTACAGTAAATAATGAATGTGTTTGTTACCTTGTGAAAATGTACCTAATTATTTTAAATAGGGCGTGTCTTTGTTATCTTTATAAGTTTAAAAATTATTATTAATTACTAACATATCATTAAAGTTCTTAACAGGAAATCATGTTATATCCTATCGACCCTATTTAAAATGTTACACGATTATGACGAGTGTTTATAAAATTGACGAAGCGCATGATACGGTGCTACGAATCAAAACATTTAATTCTTTTCTATTGGTAATAGATATCATTACGACTGGTACCAGAATAGGCGCCCCTAGTGATTTTTCAATAATAAGGCCCTTGGCGTACGATCTTTGCTTGGTCAGCAAGCAAATCATTACTATTAAGCTAACGATGTAGCACAGTTTTTATTAATTATTATGCTGGCCGTACTCTGCATAGGTACTTATATAGTCTATGAGATTTCGATATTTTTTTTACCATAGAGTATGTCATGTTTTATCGGCGCAATAACAATCTATACCCTGTTTCCGTGAGTATTGTAAGAGGCATTTAAAGGAAAAGCGGCAATGGATGGCCGACAGTTAGCGGAAAAAACATCTCAAAAAATGCTAGACTAAAATTGGGCAGATTGGAGACGGGAAGAAACGGCAGAGTTAATGGTCCGTTTTATTGCAGCCAATATGCATGCATATATATTCATATAAAAAGGTAAATATTACCAATTTATAGTATTATTCATCATAGAAAGAGTCTACTTTCTTCAAAATTCAATTTCGCACCAAAATAAGCAGAATTTCAATCATCAATTATAGAGGTTAATTGGTTTTTTATTTAATTATGTATGTAATTTCTGCTCTAATATTACATCACTGACAGCGGTATGTTACTTCGCGCCAGTAACATCAATGTATATTTATGAGTTCAGGCTTTCGGTTCGACACAGATTTGGATGACACGACTATTATGCAGTCTTTATGTTAAACTCACATTATATAAAATTTGAGCGTTGTTATGGTTAATGTAATAGATATTTTTTGAAGAAATTTTGAGAAAATAAAAAGAAATTATGTTTTGTCGCCGCTGCCGGTCATTGGGCCTATATACCAATGATATATCATATGTTATAAATATATAAATAAATAATAAAAAATAAATGTGGACATCACATGCTCTGATCCTAAAGGTAGTAACTGTAGCTCTTGTGTCGTAGAATTAGACACGACTAAGGTATCACAAACACCTAGACCCGAGAAAATAGGGAAATTCAGAGGGAATCGAACCCGGGACCTCGAGCTGGATACATCTAAAAGCAGTCTGTATCAATCACTGACGTCTTCAAATATATTTTGGATTCTTCTTTTATACATTTTCTTCTTTGGATTTTTCGAATATGGCAAAGCGTCCCGTACGTGAAAGCTCTATGTCATGACGACATGTTATGATGATAATGATGAAATGTATAGTATGTATCGATTTCTATTTTGTAATCGATTAATGCCGACGGATTCTCTGCTCGGATACAACAGATTGCTATTTTAACATATTACAGTTACCCGACACGCGATAGCCAAGTCGGTAAACAGCAATATGTATATTTTTTTATTCAACTTTTTATAATGACACCGGCTAAATCAGGAAGTCATCGTTTTCGTTAATTTTTTACCCGTTAGTATTCAGTCTTAACCTTTCGGTCAATCGCCTATTTTAATCATTTCGTTTCTATTTGGAAGTAGACTTTTTTTACGATCCGTTTGAACATCGATAATCAGTTTCATAATAAGAATACGCTTAGTTAAGGTTGAATTCATTAATTTTGTTTTGTTATGTATATTGTCTGTAATGCTTTGTAGCAGTCTCACACAATTAAAATGATTTGAAATATCAAATTATTAATACATTAGTATAAATATGGCTTAATTGTAAGCTTACCTAATCAATAAGAGTACTTGCTTAAAATTTCAATCGAATAATCTATGTCACCGATTGCTATCGGTGACATAGTTTATCCACTTCTTCTATTTCTGAGATAAGAGGTAAGTAAGGATGGCCTTGAAAATGACGAAATATAATCTATGGCGAAATAATCATCTCCATTCCAGACCAAAATTAAGCAGATCAGTGACGTTTAAATGCGTCTTAGGTTCGAGTTCATGACGAATCATGACGATTATGGCAAATGTTCCTTTCGAAATCTCAACACGAGCCCTCGGCCTATGTCTAAC
Organism: Sericinus montela; assembly: GCA_029286605.1. Classification (NCBI taxonomy): domain Eukaryota; kingdom Metazoa; phylum Arthropoda; class Insecta; order Lepidoptera; family Papilionidae; genus Sericinus; species Sericinus montela. Next base: position 1,460,292 of record JAGSMR010000027.1, read on the forward strand.
TTTAATTAGTTAGTAATTTCTTTTATAGGCCGTAGTTAAGTAAGTAATTCATAACTAACCATTCGGCCTATTACATAAACGCTATATTGAATAAGACTAGATAGAGGCGTGTGTGTAAGTTTATTATGTTACACATAGAAACAGATATTATAAATGCGAAACTGATTCTATTTGTTTGTTACACTTTAACGTCTACTATACTAAACCGATTTTTATTCAACAATAATAAGACAACATTATCAGCAAGTAACATAGGCTTTATTTTTTTAGTTAGTAGGGATCAAGAATTTGTCTATAAAAATAATTATTTGAGATGCGCAGGCATTTTGTTATTGGTTTTAAAATCCCTTTGAAATTTAATAGTCAACTAGGTACCAGTAGTACGTTTCTACTTGTATTAGTGCAAGGAGAAACGAAGTTCCAAAAAGTAAACATCGGCGGTCAGCTCACTATTTAATTAATTCAGCTGTTTAATGTGTAGTTATTATGACTTTGACGGTTATTTAAGGATATCAACGTGAGCAAAGCCGTTAATGTGTAGTTATTATGACTTTGACGGTTATTTAAGGATATCAACGTGAGCAAAGCCGTTAATGTGTAGTTATTATGACTTTGACAGTTATTTAAGGATATCAACGTGAGCAAAGCCGTTAAAAAACGCTGGTATATTATAACTTGTACATACAGGCATGTTAAACTCCACTGCAGGGCATAGCCCTCTCCCACAAGGCTATGCCATGCAGTGCCCTGCATTGGCAAGCGGATTGGCGATCGCAGTACCTGACCACTCGCACCTCAAACGCTGCTGACTATCTTCGGTCTGATATTTTTAGAAATGTTTATTCCGCCATCTATCTGTTGCACTAACGATATTTAAGGAGCTATCCCTTAGTCGCCTCTTACGACACCCACGGGAAGAAAGGGAGTGGCAATATTAAAACGCCGTTACCATACGGTTTACTTGTACATTACTATGTAATTATATATTCTATCCCGTAGGTTATGTACATAATTGTATATAATATATTTATATACAGAATTGGAAAGTTGTAGCCAAGTAAAATATTATCATCTCAACAAATTTAGACAAAGATAAGGCACTCTCATCTTATGTCACCGAAATCTTTGATATAAGCCACAACTCTAACCGCTAATTATTACGGGATTGCAATAAAAGGACGATATTTCCAACTTTCAATCTTTGTATTTTTTAATAGAATGTTAGTTGTAGTATTAGAGTTTCATCAAATTTAAACATTTAGTATTTCTTTTTCTAACATTAAAATCAAAGTCTAAAAAACCAAGACTCAATTAACATATTCAAAGAGATGGTTGGAGAAAAATAAAAAGGTTTAACATCAATCTTGAACATCAAATCAAACCAAATAATTTTTTATCGATATAAGTAACATACATTACATCTATCGATCGTCATTGTTAAACTACATATAACATATAACTACTAATATACGTATAAACTTTCATACTTTCTTATAAATGACATTCTCTATTATATATTTCTCTATTATATATTTCTATCAAAAAACTATTATTAAGAGACTAATTATTTTACATTCTGTTTTTAACATACAATAATGATTCTCTATAACGATACCATCTTCTCACGTACATAGTGGAGCTCTAGTAGCACAACACCGTGACCAACATTCAAAGCTGTCGATTAACGATTTACGTTAAACAATAAAATTATACAAAATTCGCATAACGGAAGGTAGTAGTGAAAGCGCCGGTAAAAGCACAGAGCGGCAATGAATTATCATAGGTTGTAAATGCAAGGCGTTGAAACTACGCCACAGGCATGCGACATTGCAGCAAAGCTCTTATTAAATTCTTACTTACAACTAATTAAATGTCTAATTAAATTATAATTGAATACTACTATATACGCTACTGCACATTTAACTGTACTGTACATTCAAATAATATTCAGGGAAAAAAAAGATAGTTGGGTAATTAAGTTCGACAGAAAGCTATCAATATTATTTTGCTATTTCAAAAATCAATCACATCAAATACCATACTTTATGTATAATATTTGATGTGATTGATTTTTGAATACACACACATACATACACAAAATGTATTAATGTGAAATGATTTGTATATTTTATTATCATTATGGTATAAAAAGTTATGCAACGCAATTCTGTTAAACTTTAACCCAGGATATAATACGTTCTATATCCAAGTAACTAAACATTGTGTGGGTATGGAAATGGAGAATGTATACAACAATATTAAATATTATTGTGTCTAATGTATAAAAATTATCTTAGTTTGTTCCTTTTTAAGCACTATTGTTCTATTTTTTCGATTGCGAAAAATTTAATCAAATTATTGTCTATACATAGGCGACAGGCTCACCGCCGGTCACATTGTCCCAAAAATATCTTCGGTGGACTTAATAGCCTAGACTAGACCTCTGTCCACCCCTATAATGGAAATTGCGTGAATTTATTTATTTATTTTATTGTCTACACATCACAGACATAATATTTTTTTTCTTTATTTCTTACACGGCAGCAACGAATCAATTACCAGCCAGTGTTTTAAAATAACTATTTAACACACAACTAAAATATACTTGCATATTTATTCTATTACATAGGCATTATTATATAACATAGACATTATTGTCGGTGGCTGTGTTACCTGGTGTCGAGTGTAGTACTTAGGTAGTGGTGGTGGAGTAGTTCCGTAGAGTTAGTGCCCGCTTTATAGAAGGAAGGATGGTGCTTTTCTTCTCTTCGGATAAGGTAACAAGTGCCCTTTGTTTAGGTTTTACATGAAGAATATATATATTTTAATATCATCTCTTTAATAACGTCTTTAACTATTTTTAAGCGGTGAAAGAGATCAGAGTGAAGTTTCGATTTTTAAGGCACATTCATAAAATATCTGTACAAGAGCGGGAGTACAAATTTAATTAGTTTTCAAGACTGTTGGTTGCATGTTGGCGGGAAGAAATAAACTGCAATTTAATTGAACACAATTATTCGCTGGAATTTATGACTCGGATGAGGTTACTCAAGTGGACGTGGTAAGTAACATCCCGCCCACTCTAGTAATTACTTTCAGTAACATACAGACATACGCAATATTCATTCTTACTTTATTCATAAGAATACTTAGATACGGCCACATATCTGCTCAAGCTTGTGGCTAATAATTTCTGGTGTACTGACCTAAATGACTTCAAAGTAGGAGAATACCGCCTTCTACTTACTTTTTTACTTACAGAAGTACTCCGCAAGACAAAGGCTTCTCCCTCGGTTTGCTATTTTTTGAGATGGTTATCCCGTCATCTGCCGGTAGCCGATGACACCGTCAAGGCTTTGCTTGTTCCTTTAGGCGACTCTTATGATAACCACGAGGAGAAATGGGTGGTAAATTATGACACCGTTTCCTCACGACAACCAGTTGAAAGTGATTTTAATTACTATACAGTACTGAAATTGCTCCATTCGAAATATAAATTCAATTTTAAGGCTGCAATCACAAGAAAACTAATTATGTATTAATATGTTCTAGAAACATATACGTATAATAATTGTAACGTTTATAAAACATGAACTAGGCTCGTACGTAACAAAAACAGACAATTGTTATTGAAAACACACACACTCTTTGATTAAAATAGATAAAGACAAACTCGTTACAGTTGGTGCCGGAAGTTGCGACTAACATAATGAATATTTAAATTTGCAACATTTAGAATTAAAGTACTTCAGCTCCATCATTCGTATAAGAATTAATTAATCGATATCTGTCTGTCTGAATGAGTGGTAGGGTGGTTGGAATTTCGAGTCAAGAGACCCGAGTTCAATCCCTAGTTGGCAGGCTCGTACCAATGGGTTTTTCAAAAACATGTACAAATTATACCGTTGGCTTGGACATAAAGACGGCGACGGGCTCACCACCTGTCACGTTGTCCCGAAAATATCTTCGGTGGAAGGTCGGTCAAAGGGACTTAATTGTCTAGACTAAACCTCTGTCTACCCCTGTATTGGGAATCGCGTGAAGATATTTGTATTTATTATTTTATTTACCGTAAGGCGGATTTGCCATTGTCGCCACGACTGGCAAGCCGATTGGTGATCGCAATATCAGATACTTCGCCTAGATGCCGCTGCTCTTCACAGGTTTGACATCATAGAGCCAGCTGAAAGTGTTATTGCACATGTATTTAAACTATAGCCAAGTCAAGATAGCCGAGTGGTTGGGTGATCGGAATTCGAGTCGAGAGACCCGAGTTCGATCCCCAGGTGGCTCGTATCAATGTTTTTTTTTAAAACGTACAATGTTACGATTTATATCGTTGGCTTGGACATAAAATACGGTGACAGGCTCACCACCGCTCACGTTGTCCCGAAAGTATCTTCGGTTGAAAGTGGGTCGAAGGGACTTAATTGTCTAGACTAGACCTCTGTGTACCCCCGTCTAGGGAATGGCGTGAAGATATATTTACTTAAACTAAAATTTACTGGTACGTTTACGATACGTATCTTAAATATACCTATTATTATAATTTTTTTTTATAAATTTATAACTTTACTTTCGTTAATATTATTTATAAAATTCTTTTAACTCTCACAGCTGCTAAGGCAATATGTCCGTATATTTCGCGGATCGATGCCACCCTTGCGCGCCATTGGCCAATTCGAATTTCGAACACTGAGCCGCCATACGTCATCGAGAAAGAAAAAACGTATGGCGTCGCTGGCGCGCTTACGCATAATTGCTGCTTCCAAAATAAATTCGTTTTTTGGACATAGTTTGACGTTTTATTACGCAATTTTATTGATTTTTAAAGCATATTTATGCTGAACTTTTATGTGATTAAATTAAAGAGAAAAATGTTTTTAAAATATCAACTGAACCCGCCCGTTTCAGTTGAAATTTTTAAAACATCTTTCTCTTTTATTTAATCACATAATAAATTAACGTTATAAGATTGTGAGTGAACTGAACTGTGCTGCTGTGGTCCCTGAAGGAGAAACACGTGGAGACAAGCATTCGCACACGTTTATGCAGGTACGCCCGGCCTGTACTAAGGCCTTTGTCTGTGTAAGGCCTGAGTAAGGCCTTTTTGTTTTTGTTCTGTTAATAGCCTCGTTTTGAATCAATCAGTAGCTAGGTTAATTACAGTTCAAACTAAAGTATTTTCACCGTCATCATCATCGCAGTAACGGCCAGTAAATGTCTACTGGAGGACATAGGCCTCTCCCGCATGTGAGGGTTCGCTATAATCACTATAATAATATAATTATAGTCACGATAGCCTTAAATATAAATTAATTAATTAATAAGTTAATTTTTACAAACTACTTAACTTAATTAATTTTTTACAAACTATCTTTATTTCCCGACGTTTCGGATGCTTTACATCATCCGGGGTCACGGGGGCACTGAGGTCTTGGACGTCCCGCACGTTCGGGAGCCCCTCACGGATCATCCTGGGTAGGAATTATTGTTCTTTCGAGAGGATATGTGGCTTGTCAAATCTTATATAATAATTGGAACCATTTAGAACTATAGAATCCGAAAATCGTTTTCTTTAAAATGTGTAGTATTCGCGTAAGTACAAGAAATCATTAAAGAAAAAAATGTTTCAAATTTCAACTGACACGGGCAGGATTCGAACCCGCGACCTTTGCCGAATATAAAGGTCAAGATTTAATTGAATAACAAAAAGTTCAGCATAACTTATATGCTATAAAATTAATAGAAAGTGCATAATACCCGTATTTTTTGGTTTATATTAGTTTCATGAATAATTAACTGAGGTATCTGACTTCGCTCGACAAATAAAATGACAAAGTTTTAAACATCATGACCTGATTTTAATGAAAACATCCCAACGACATTCAAGCTCCCTACGAATATTGCTATAATAGCCACTCCTGTCCATTGACAGTGTGTAGTGTGTAGCACCACCTACGTGAAAAAACGAATGGTCCACGATACACAAACAATGCCAAATTCCAGGATGTTTCTGAATGTTCTAAAAGGATGGAAAGGCTGGAAGTTTCACCCTCCTTAAATATATAAAGGTTAAAAATACGAGCCCTTATATATTCAGTTGCACGCTGTGGAGTTCAGGGAGCCTTCTGGATGAAGTATAGAGTGCTACACTTATTTTACACGTAATTTTACTATAAATAGCTTAATTACATTTTAAGATTTTTCCCATATTCTCCTTTATATTTATTTATTTTATTCATATATTCTAATTGTTTTCTTACATTCTGTCTATCTTTCAAATAAGCCACTTTTTATTGCCTTCATCTGGCCGATTATCTATGATCTCGTTAATTAAGACTCTTTTATTACTTCATATTATTGCTACGAGCAATCGTTCCTAGAAATTTAACACATTTGAACATTTCTAAAATGCTCTAAAGGACGACTACCAGGAGCATAAGCACTAGAATAATAAGAATGAATGTGTTTCCTCTCGCACTTTCGCAAACTGCTGTAGGCAGAGATCTAGACATTGAAGTGGACTTTCGATCCATATTTCATCGAAGCTTATTTGAAACTACGTGACAGGTAGTGAGCACATCGCCGTCTTAGCAAGCGACAATATTATGTAATAAAATTGTCGTTTGCTTGGACACTGTGATGCATATATTTTTACTTAAGTAAATATTCGTAAACATACAGAAACATCTATTATTCGAGTACACATATTCATCACACAAGTGTTTACCCCTATTGGTTCGAACCTGCAAACTTCAGCTTCGAATGCAGGATCACTAAAACTCGGGTATCGGGAACTCTACGACTTACTATAAGAGATCAAGTTGTTTTATCAGTATTTTAATTTAATTTACATGTACCATCGCAAGTAAAATATTTACCAATTAGAACATATTCAATCATGACTTGCCCTGATAGCATAACTAGCGATTCTAACAGCGTAGCACTACTGTAAATTTGCACGAGTTAACGTCCCATTTAGGTAGTCGAACAAAATTATCCTCAGCTCACGTCAGATAAGAGTATTACAAAAAGTCACATAGCCGAGTGGTTCGGTGCTCGGAATTTCGTGTCATGAGACCCGAGTTCGATCCCCAGGCAGGCTCGTAACAATGGGTTTAACAAAAACTTACCTCTGTCTACCCCTGTATTGGGAATTGCGTGAAGATATTTATTTATTTATATCAACAACTTGTACACAATTCACTTTATTTAATTAGGCCGGATTCGCCTTACGGATTCTCAGGGTATTGGATCAATATAAATATATTACAAACTACTCGATTAACACATGAAAAATAATTGCGATACCTAACTGTCTTTGCACCTTCTAACAAGGTAAAATACCTTGCGTTACGAGTATTATAGATAAATAAGTTAATAAAGTCTAAGAACCGAATCTTACCCTGTAATGAGAGGTTTAGAGAGTTTAGTAGTTCTATCAACTTTTATTTTACCACAGCTTATTTGGGACTAGGTGACTTGCGATAGTCTATTTTCTTCTTAGTGCCCAAGCCAATGATACACAGATAAACGAATATGGATACAATTATGGAAATGGATTTATATTACAAGTCTCCTGAAGGGATTTGCTTCTGCTATTTTAGAGAGGCTTATCTTTAACTGGGGGAAAAGTCGGGTGTTCGACTTTTATTTTCATTTCCTTTTTATCTTTCACCAGTTTTCGCTCGCGGCTTCGCGTGAATAATATGAGATTTTTAATTTAATACAAACAAATATTAGTCTATAACACTCTTTAGGTCCCTAACTGTCTCTATATCAAAATTCATCAATATTGTATGTGGGATTTAGACGTGAATAGCAACAAACAAACTATACATTTCTTTTATAAGTTAAGGATATTTTCTTTGAAATTACCTATAGAAATATGATTATTACAAAATAAATACTATTAAAATCATCTGACAATAAACAGTAGTTGAACATTGAATAGAACATAAATGTATTTTAAACACCAATTGAACGTGACATTAATATGAATTTCCTTAAGTTACCTTCAAACGTAGCCAATACACTAAAACAGTTCATATCAGTATCTAATAAAGATCAGATTTCAATTAACAATGCAAATATAAGTATATAATTGCTTTACACTGTCACTAAAAGAAAAATTAACAATATAACGTGTAACGCAGGTTGACCCAGTGACATTTAGTTTTACGTCTCTAATCACGTCCGGTTACTTAGATTTATGAGATGCTCTAAACTTGCGTAATAGACTTAACCAATTCCTTTCAAAAATGTCCTATGCGAAATAAGATAAACGTTTATGTAATGTTTAAGTTTGAATTCTTACACAAAATATGTAAGAATTCAAACTTATGTGTAATACTTACATATATGATGGTGTAATAATATCCCACTTTGTTTGTGGGTGTCTTTAGAAGCGATTGAGAGAAAAGAAAAAAATTGCAGGGCAAATATATCGAAAAAATAAGATAAAGCAGATTAATGAAAGGAAGAGCGAGCTTTACGTTCGTACGTGATTGTCTTTAGTACTGCAACCACAACTCCGCTCGACGAGCGTGATTTCTGAAAACGCTATGTACCTGAGAAGCTTTGGCCATTGAGAATACTATTTGAATATTAATAATATAATCATTTTTTGTTATAGTCCTATACATAATTCTTAAATTTACCTTCTGTATTAATTTTAAACATAATTTTGTATTGTATACTATGATCAAATTCCAATTTCAAAAGTATTATTACTCGTATAAGTGCGGTTTCCTTATGGAATGAAATAACCTTGCCCTTCAAGAATTTATTGAATAAAGTGCAAACTGCTATCAAGTGAAAATACGCTTAAGTACTAGTTGTTCTTCGAGGTATTATAAACAAATAAACCTTCATGCAAATGCTAACAACAAATCAATAATTTTTAACTAAATCAGATTTTTAACTAAGTCACGATAGCCGAGTTGTTGGGTGGTCGGAATTTCGAGTCGTGAGACCCGAGTTCGATCCCCAGGTGGCAGTACCAATGAGTCTTTCAAAAACTTATGTTCGAATTTCATCGTTGGCTTGGACATAAACACGGCGACGGGCTCACCATTTGTCACGTTGTCCCGAAAATATCTTCGGTGGAAGGTGGGTCAAAGGGACTTAATTGTCTAGACTTGACCTCTGTCTACTCCTGTATTGGGAATTGCGTGAAGATACATATTTTTAAATCAGATGAACGAGGTGTGAACGTATAGGAAATAAAGTAAAAGTGATTGTAAAATATGCTTTATTATACACCAAGGGAGACAAAGTCTCTAATATACATATAGAGACACATATAAACATTATATTTTATGGGAACTATTTCATAGTAATTATAAAATATGTTTTACTAAATCACCGTTATGTATTGTGCCGTGCAGAAACTGCGTAAAAATATGTTTTCCCTGGTGGTGTAAAAAGAGACCTAAAAGAAAATTAAAATGTTGGCTGCCGAATGATGACGTGACAGCCCTCGACAAATAGCAGATCAAAATTAAGTTGACCAGTGCCGAGCGATAGTGTTTAATGTGCGAGGTATTTTATACACCACGATACTGTAACGTTAAGAAGTTTATCGACCTTCACTATTTTGATGGTTTTTATTATATTTATTACCACTCTAATTTTTGGTATATGGTCAATATCGCTTAAAACTGTGACACATTAAGATTTACGTAACTGTAATATTTCGGCAATCTTTGACCACTTTGGCTCTTTGGTCCATTTAGATATTTTAGTACGCCAATTCAATTTTTTATGGTCATCGACGAATAAGGTGCTGTTGCATTTAAAGATGGCTCCATTGCCACTTCTGTAAGAAACTACAATTCTTCCTAACAGCCTATCAATTCCACTACTGAATATAGCCATCCAACTAGTAACTCGTTTTTATTTAGTTACTTTTAATTTAATTTACAATGCAGACATAACAATGCCTTTCAAGTTCCACGAATATTTAAATAGATTGTGGAATTAGTAAAAGTGTATTTGAATCTATTAAACGATGAATTTCCACCAAGAGACCACAATCGTAACAGAGTATTCCACAGAAATAGCAATGTGTATATATGTATTCATGATAATATAAGTATTGTTAATACTTAGTTATTATTCAAACATATTTGTTTTTAATTATTAAGGTAATTTCTAGTTAAATATATGCTATAGGTATTAGCGAGCTCTGAAAATAAAAAATGAAAATGATTACGGCGCAATTATAATCACAGGAGTAAGAATTAGTTACCCAAAATCTCCTTTCGAATAACCAACTTTACCTAACACACAGTTCATTAATATATGTTTGATAAAGTTATTATTTAACTAGCCTGAAGCTAGTTTTCATTACGCTAGCTTCACTTTTTATTCTAAACTTACTAATATTTTCTATAAAAAATCACAATAATGTTTTAAGTGTGAGACGAAACATCATAATTACCGTTACTTCAAAGTAATAAAGATTTAAACTGCGCACCTTTATCGTCAAGCTTCTAAAATTATTTTGTTCAACTTTTGTACATAACATATTGAGGTGTAATAAACTTTGTCAAACCTTTGCTGTATATAAAAATAATACACATATACCTTCCAAATTAAATTTCCAATAACAAGGTACTTTTCTACAGTACTGGAACCATTGCACTTGTTACTTAATATCTAAGATTTTAGAGATTAAAGATAAAAAGTATAGATGTTAGAAAAGAAAAAGTAAGTAAATTTAAATATAAAACATAAGTTTTATACCATGTTTTTATCTTCACACATTTTTCCAGAATCATGGTAGACAGAAGCTTATTTGGATCAACGTGACAGCTCATTGCCGTCTTTGTGTCCTTCCGTAAATCCTTACACATACACATTTTTATATTGATAAAAATATTATATTGATAAAAATTCATATATAAGTATAAACATCCATTACTCAAGTACAAACATTCATATCCATCACATAACATTTCTGGGATGAATGTTCCCTAGCGGGACTGAAAACCACAACCTTTAGCTTCAAACAGGCAGGATCATTACCAAACAGGCTAATGCGTCAACAAAATAAAGATTTTAATATTATCTTCGGGATATTTCTTTAGGTTCTCCTCTAGTTGGGTTTATAAATAAAAATATACATATAAAGCATGTTATATACATATTAATCAAGCAGAAATATATATATTAAGCAAGCAGACGAAAGCTAGTTATTATTATATTATTACAAAGATAAATAATAAATAAATAAATATCTTCACGCAATTCCCAATACAGGGGTAGACAGAGGTCTAGTCTAGACAGTTAAGTCCCTTCGACCCACCTACCACCGAGGATATTTTCGGGACAACGTGACAGGTGTTGAGCCCGTCGCCGCCTTTATGTCCAAGCCAACGATGTAGTTCGTACATAAGTTTTTGAAAAACCCATTGGTACGAGCCTGCCACCTGGGGATCGAACTCGGGTCTCTGGACTCAAAATTCCGACTACCTAACAACTCGGCTATCGTGACTTATTACAAAGATAATTACTATTAACCAACACAGTTAACATGAGAAGTTTCCTATATTGAAGCAATTTATTATAATAATTCTGTACCTAAGAAATATTGATTATAAGTTATTTCACCAGACAGTTTAAAAAACGAAACACTAAATTATGTTTCCGTTTACGCCTCAGGCCACAGACTCCATCATGCATCAGTACAATGACGTAACGTACTCGTAGCTACAAAGTTATGATATCAGTACTAAATAAAGACAACTTTATTCTTATAAAATCAAATTACAGTAAAGTTATAAATCGCCAGGAAATTATTGTTCGAACAATGTTTAACTTTTAAATAAATTCCAAAAACACATTTCATTGAAAATGTATGTAAATACTGAGTATAAAGTAATGAATTATGAAAAGACAATTACCGTAGACTTTGAATATCTTTAATTAATAATCAAAATGGGTAAACACCAGAAGAATAACACTCATAGCATTCTAATAAATTAATCGTAATAAATTGATTTATTTATGTTATTAGTATAAAATTTTCAAACACAAAAATATATGTATTTTTTTTAAATAGCAGTATCGTAAGTATGTGTACTGTTATTTCAAAAATGCCGTCTGTTTACTGTTTATATATTTAATCTAGCTAAACTTAAGGTTGTTATGAAAAATACTTTTCGAAATGAATTTAGTTCTATAATAAGCAAAGTTTTCTTGTCAAAAAAACTTAGTTAGTTAAAAAAAAGAGTTAAAAAAAATCGCTTTAATGCTTAATTTAAAATATATTTTTTTCCGTCGTTTCTTTGTGATTACATCTAGATAAACTTGGTATGTAAAAACTATCTAAACACAAAAAAAGAACATATATCCAGATATTGAAGATAGAACAAGCCATTTTTCTGTCAAGATCAAGACAAAACAACATTCTTAATACAACCAGTAACCTACCATTTCGTATATTTCTTCACACCTTTCAACGAAGAGCGGCTTGAATCGTCGACGACCATGTTCTATCTGATAGGCTAGATCCCCTGGCATTGCGAAGAGATGTTGCATCTCTTTGCATTTTTTACAATATTTACTACGGGGAGTGCTCTGAGGAATTGTTCGGATTAATCCCAGCCGCTGAATTTCACCATCGAACCTTACGGCATCGTCAAAAATTCCATCAACACCATCTTGATGCTTGGCATTCCACCACAGTGCGTTTTTCGCGGAATTTTCTGCCACGTACTTGCACTTTATGGAATGTGCTGCCGTCAGCGGTTTTTCCGGACCGATACGACTTAGGGACCTTCAAGAAAAGAGCCTATACCTTTCACAAAGGCCGGAATCGCATCTGCTATGCCTCTGGTATTGCGGATGTTTATGGGCGGTGGTAATACCTTACCATCACGTGAGCCACCTGCTCGTATGCCTCCCTTCCCCATAAAAAAACACCTGTGGCTTTTTCATAATCATTCAAGTATCTCTGCGATCAGGACTGAAACATCGAACTAAAATGTATAATGTACTCATACACCATAACATTATTTGTATTGGGAAATGCGTGAAAATAAAAAGTAATATATTCACACCTTGTTGTAACACTCAATAAATCTCATAAATTTAAAATTACCTCATCTTTTCTTGTTAAGTATGCCGTTATTTTATCGATAAAAACGGTAATTTGCAATGTTTGTTCCAGCCAGGGACAACCCTAAACCGGTATATCGATATTAACTACATTCGCTTTTACAAATAAAATACGGTGGTTCTGTCTCGTTATCTAAATTTATTTCTTGTTCACGAAAACCTGCTTAACGTAAATGTCCAATGATGCTCAAGGTATTGCCAAATCATGTTATAGCATAATTATTTTAAAAAAATCTATCCTTTATTCCATTGGTATTTTTTTTAACAATCTTTACTGATTTTAAAGCATATAAGTTATGCTGAACTTTTTGTTATTAAATTAAAGACATGTATAATTTCTATTAATGTTAATTTAACGTTACGTAACCTGAAATGCTGCGGCATTAGCCATGCTGCCTCATATATATATGCTTTCCATTTCTGCTTTCTCGCGTTGTCTCGCGACTAAGGAAAAAGCCTCGAAAATAGCATTAGCTACTAACACAACCTGACCAAAAACTTTTTTACATCCTCGCAACGTGAAGTATAAAACATAATTTTTATTTTTAATTACATGAAAAAATTTTGATTACTTTAATTATTTTACTTTAAATCCGTTCAATATATAAAAAATGTTAAATGTACAAAAAAATTCTTTTTACATAGAAATCATTTAATAAATCAATACAGGTATTTCAATGTCGTTAGAACGTGTCCGCACTGACGTGTTCCGCCAGATTGGTTAACTAGTCAGTTCCTGATTTCCAGTGCCCCTTTCCCTCCCCTCCTTACCTGCTTTACTCTTGGAAATACAATTACAAATCCCAGTTTGTTGCACGTACCCGTAAGCGACTGTAAACGCTTTCTAATGTGCGAGATACTAATGTTCGTAAGTTTATTTCTCGAATTACAGTTCAAAAAAGTTCCATCAAATCATTGTCCGAAAGGTACACTTGCGCAAGTAGTAAAGTAAATTCTTAGAAAAATAATTATACATCAAACTAATAGCAAAAGAACACATTTTAAATACATGCTTTTATGCGAATTAAACGAATGTGAAATCCTTTAAAAAGGCAGTGACTACAGTAAGATGGCGGGATAAATCTCGAAAAACAGCAGACCAAAATGATGCAGACTGATGAGGGGCAGTAGTGTCGAAGTATCTGCATTGCAATCTAATCCGCTAATCCGCTTCAAAAAGCGGCATTATGACAAATCAATCTCCCGGAAGAGGTCTATGTTGTGCAGTGGACTTTTACATTTCATTATGTATGAATGCATATAAGAAAATGTGTCTAAAAAAGTTCTATTGACTGTTATGGAGGACCTTTGTCTCTAGCCAATCCCGAGTAAAGAATAAAGCTATGTTCACTATAAAAATTAATAATTATCGAAACTGAACGGACATGTTAAATTTTATCTCCGATTGATTTAAGTTCGAAGCAATAATATTTATTTAATAAAATTTATTAAAATACTTTTAAATTAGTGGTTGGAACATTAGAAGTCAATATGAAAATATATGTTTAAAAAAATTTATTTCTATTATGTCTATTATAAAATACACAATTATTCGTACATATTATGCAAAAAAACCTTAAAGATCGTAGGAAATGTAGAACAGAGGAAATGTAATTATGTATTTAACCTTACTTAATATTATGAAGAAAAACAATTATTTTTTAAAATTTATGTGATTCTTTATTTAAATAAGAACACTTTTCTTTTCGAATAACTTGCAGGCAATTTATAAATTTCACAGTAAGATACCAGTAACATCAATGGTAAAATACATCTAAAGTTAAATTATACCCAATACAACCGCAGAAGACATTACTAAGATGATGACTATAATGGAAATTATTATTACAGTAGTCGCATGTCTATATGTAGTGAGAAAAATGAAACTGTTATGAATATCTTCGTATATTAGGGGCAATATTTTGAATTGATATACTCATCGTTTTGACGTGCTCCAGTTTTATCAGAACAATGAAGTTGCTTTACTGAATCATGTGATACATTTTAAAATAACTTATTATAGTCGTTTTCATGCGTAATATCACGTAATTTACGCATCAGTTAGTTATGAACATAAGTGATGCACGTGGCGCGTTCAAGTTAAACATGTTTTTTTAGCTGTTCCTTTCTTCTGTTGTTTATTATTTTTAACTCCAATTTTGTAACTACTACTAATACTACTACTACTACTTTTTTCACTCGTATTAATTTTACTTAATTAATAATACATTATGTTATAATTAAAGAAATGAAGTGAAACTATAGTAATATTATAGTATATATAATTTTGGCACTATAGTGCCAAAGTTTGACATAGAGGTAACACGTTTGCAGCGTACATTTTTCTATTTTTTTTGTAATAAAAATAAGGCTATACTACCGTTTGGGGTTAGGAATTTATACACAGAAGACTTAGACAGAGAAGGAGTCTGTCACCTGTTAAGATTTTTCTTCTTTAATGTCTATCGTCAACTGTCAAACAACATGGCTAGGAAAACGATGGCGAGATAATCGATACGAAAGCCGTTGTATTTGTAATCTTTTGGTGGTGTGGGAAAATAATAAATGGAATGGAAAACAATACTTTCGTTTGCTCAAATTTTAAATGAAAATTACACAAATTCGTCATTAAACATTGTAAGTCACTCAAGTCAATCAAGTCAGTCAAGACCACATTATACTCATAATTCTGTACATTTCTTATGTTTTCATTGCCCTCTTTTTTTACATCTCCAGCACAAACTGAGATTCATTTTGACAGATACACTAGCACGGGCTCTTTCCTTTAAGCTTAAGCTCAACTGATTTAGTTGAGTTGTAACGAAGATACATATGAAAATTTGATTCTCTGCGAAAACTTGCTGCGGAGCAATCCTCAAGTAAAAAACAAAATAAAACTAAGGATTGCGATACCCCGTTAGAGATGATGCGAAGTAAGTTAACTTTGCACTGACAGATATTTAGACTTCGTCGTGCGTGATTGAAACAACGATCGTCCGGATCGTTGTTTCAATTTAACGAGTGAAAACTTTAACTTAATGATTCCAAAGTAATTGTATCGGAAATCGGAATTTTCAATATTTGCATTAGCACTCAATTGCATGCCAGGCTAACAGAATAGGCGAGGATATTAAGGAAACCTTAAACTTTACTGGCGTGTTTTTATTTGTCATAAACCAAGAGGACGCCAAAGCTTTTTCTTCCTTTTTAATTTTGATGTCAGTTTAACTCACAACTCTCAGTAGTTTCGTACCGTGTGGTTAGGGCATAAGAATATACTATCCCTTTTCTTGTCGAGGGCGTCGTTAAACAAATCTCGAAAGTTTCATCAGCTACCTACAGATGCGGGATAACCCTCTGAAAAAAAACTCAGCAGAACAAAATTCACCAGACCGGTGACAGGTTGCAGCATCGGTGACATTGTAAAGTTCGAGGCGTCTGATACTGCAATCCGCTTGGCAAGCGTGACGACTACGACAAATCTTCCTTTTCGGGAGAAGCTTATAGAGTCCATCGAGTGTAATGATGGTGATACATTCTGTAGAGTTGGTGTACGCATCTGTGAGAGGGAAGGTGGTGTCATTTGTTTTGCATGCTGGATTATAAATTTAAACAATCTTTGTTTGCATTATGAATTTAAACAACCACAGAATTAACATTTCTTACATGCGTCGTATACTATTTTTGAAGTTCAGCTGTGAATGTTACAAAATCGTTTTACCGTTTAAAAGCTCACACGGCTTTACAATGATTACAGTTTTTACAGAGCAACAGCGGAACAGAGCGTTAAATGTTTATTGAAATAATTCTACAGTAATAAGCTTTAAACGTTTCTACCTTTATGAACGCAAATTGTCTGACCTCGAAAATTACGTTTTAACATGTCAAGTATACATATCAATGTACGTTTTCTGTTTGTTATGTTGTGATCTGGTAGAAATTTAATTATCAAAGACCAATAGTTAAACCTCTAACCACGCTGCTACTGAGTTTTCTTAGCTATTTTCCGTAATATGACCAAATAACCCCGACAAACCGCTGGCCTAGTTGGTAGGGACCCAGCCTTCGAAATTTTGATTCGGGTTCAAGTTCTCCTAAGAACAAACTTGTGCGATAAATATGTTTGTATTCAGACCTGGATGTTGTTTATATGTAAATATATTTGTATGTAAGTATATTGTACTGTTAAGCTTGACACTTAATTGCAACATATATCTTACACTAACCCGGAGACATGCACACGTTGTCTCTGCCAACCCCAGTTTGGGAAATCGCTATAACATAAAATAATATCTAATTAACTAAGAATAATCTTAGAGTTACACCTATTATAAGATGTCGATCGATTACAATCAGCTTAGTTTACCATTCATTATCGCCGGCGGGTATTGTCTACAGTGCATGTTTACAAATAAGAAACAGTGCTTTCGAGAACATCGGAAGGTGCCTTGACCTAATACTAACCGCTTACTAGATACGAATACCTTGAGCATGCGTACAAGAAATACTATACTTTTATAATTTAATCAATTTTATCACATTAAAACGCACATTACCCAATATATACAATTGCTAGCCTTGTTCAGATGTATTTATGTAGTCAGTCAGAGTGCAGTCAGAGTGACAACTACAGAACTCTGTTGATACTTTTTAACTAATAACTCGAATGTGCAAGTTATCCTTTTTAATATCTGCTATTTGTTATATTTACGTCTGAATATCAAAGCTCTAAATAGCATAGGAGTAGACTTGGTGCATGAGGCAGACATTGCAAAGTAAAAACATATAGTTTATTAAAATAGTTATTTTATCGAAAAGGGAATATTATGTTATATTTTACTAATGAGATCACCTGTAAAAAATTTAAAAAGTCGCTTATATATCGAAGGTTCTTCATTCTGCATGTATGGTCTGATCGACGTAATAAAACTATTGCGCAGGATACCAGTTGTGTGAATAATGAAATGTATAAGTGTTATGTAGTAACTTTAAATGAATAATGTAACCGAAGATCTTTGCACCGACCACAATGTATACCCCATAAACAAATAATTATCTTCACGTCATTCCCAATACAGGGTCAGACAGACAGAGCCATAGACAGAGGTCTAGACGATTATGTTCTTGTCTTCGAAAATTGTCTTAGGTCTCATTTATTTGAGACAAAGTGACAGGTGGTTGTAATTTTTGTTTGCATTTGTGCTTGCACCTAAATATTGGTTTAATTGTTAGAACCAAAGGACCATAAGGGCTGGTTCTGATGGCTCGATAAATTAAATAAAAAATGCGACTACTAGGGATTTTGAAAACACATTTAATAAAAATATGTAAATTATATTTATTAAATTACATGATAAACATTTAAATTTTCATTTTCATTTCTTCTTTACCTCTTTTTACTTATTCCATTATTTACACGTTTTGTAATTTATAAAACTTCTACATTGAATTCTTAAATATCCATAATCATGTTTGGGAAGCAAGGTTAAAATGAAATAAAATAAATTGCACTCATCATTAAAGACTTCTTGTCCTTTGTTAGAAAAGGCGCTTTTGCTTTTTCTTTTTAAATTATTAAGCAATTATGGTCACTATTAAAACATCGAATGTTGGCGAAGGTTGTAAAGTCAACAGACAGAGAACAAAGTATTAAAGCAACGCAAGGACAACGAGTTTAAATTAAACAATAAGTAAAAAAGCAGGTCCGTCTGAGCACTCTATAGATATCGTATCTCTTCACAGATCGTATACAGTAGTTTAATATTTGCCTTTCATTTATTACGTATACAATTAGATCCACATAATTTACTACCTAAGCAACAAGTTCGGCTAGTAACAAAAGCGTGTATTTGTAGTTATTTTAGCTATTACTAGTTTTCATCACCTATTACGTTGTACCAAATAAGCTCCTTTAAAGTGTGAGTCGAAAGGATTAAATTGTCTTAGGCTTTCACTTCTTCTCTCATATGCTCAGCAGGCATATGTTAATCTTGCATATGAGGAGACATATGTTCAGCAGTGGACTCTTGATAGGCTGTAAGCCCATCAAGAGTTCATTGCTGAACATATACCTCCCCCAAAGCTTTCCACAACGAACGATCCCCATCAAAAGATCTCGAGTGGCAACATCGTATAGGCCTTTCACTATGTATAGATATTTAAGAATATATTTATCAATGTAACTAGATATGTATGCAAGTTTATTTCACCTTAGGCTTGGCCTCTAAGACGCTGATGGGTTCACTACCTGTCACGTTATAAAATAAGCCTCGGTGAAAATGGGTCGAATAGGCTTCATAGTCTAGTCCTCTGCCTACCCAATGTCCCATTGGAAAAATTTCGTGAAGATAAAAAAATATTACAAATTTCACGTTCCGTAGAAAGTTTTCACTGATTTCAAACAAATACAGTTAAACTGTATGTTTACACTTATATCATAGTGAAAACAAACTACTGGTTCTTCTGTCATAGATATCCAAGATTCTGTAACATTGCTCCAATTACACATAAATCGTAATTTTATTATGTAAATCTCGGTCTGATATAACTTGTACGTGAGGTTGACCCACGGACTTGTACTTTCTATTATACTTTCACAGCTATTGTGAACATCGACCGGCGCAGAGGTGACGCAACCACCGGATAGACCAAACGTCAACGCTTCATCTGAGCTGCAAGTATTAAAGGAAAAACTTTTGCCTAGCGCCTAGATAAAAATAAACTATATGTAACTTTGAAACATTTTAGCTTAATGTAATGTTTAAAAAGATGTAATTTTTAAATATTCTAATGAGCGCAAGTTAAGTTCGTCGTAAGTAATAATATATATAATATATGTTCGGAAAAAAGTATAGAATTAAATGGAGTATCAAATAGTACAAGGCATTGATATATAAAACTGTGTTGTTAACTGTAATTATCACGAATGTTTTTTTTTTCAATTGCATGAATATTTTAACAAAAGTATTATTTAATGAATTTATTACAAAGGACATAAAATTATAATTTACAAAAATTATCGCGTTTTGTTGATTTCGAAGTTGTGTATTTTATAGCAACCGTAGTTACGGGGGAAGCAAGAAGATCAGTCAAAGGAAGCAAAAAAATAAAGCTAAATGAAATGCGATAACAGCATCAAATGATAGTTTTATTTCAAATGCCAATTAGTTCTGGAAAAGTTACAATTGGAAGTCAGTCTTCGTGAGAATGACACAATTTTATGTATATTTTAGGTAACTTCATGACATCAACTTTAAGGTCAAGCACAAATAAAGTGACCAGTTTCCGTTATATCCACTCATTTTCAAGTCTTTCACACTTTGTTAGTGTTAATTTTCATGTTACCTTGTCCATGAAGCGGATGAAGGTTTAAATTTTTGCTAAATATTCAGGAAATGATAGTTGCCGAATCCAAGTCGCGGGATGCATTTTCACTTAATAATCTATCAATACATATACTTTCGGAATTGCACCGATTGAGTTTACCACCCCCTTTCTTCCTCGTTACACAGGGAGAGGCCTATGTCCTGCGACGGACATAGGCCGTTATGTACCAATTCTTCGATGCTACTATATTTACATTTTTGCTAGTACAGCTTTATTAGACCTGTATCTCCGAACTGTTAATAAGTCACGATAGCCGAATGGTTGGGTGGTCGGAATTGGTGGCCCAGGTGGCAGGCTCGTACCAATCGGTTTTTCAATAACTTATGTACGAATTATATCGTTAGCTTGGAAATAAAGACGGCAACGGGCTCACCTTGGTGTACAACTTGGTGTAAATATCTTCGGAAGGTGGGTCATAGGGACTTAATTGTCTAGACTAGACCTCTGTCTACCCGTGTATTGGGATTTACATAAAGATATATCCGAACTGATAGTAACCGTTCAAGAGCTCTATATTACATGTAAAAAGTTGCTCTAATATCGAAATAAATTATTTAATGTACATTTAATACTGATAATTAAACAAGCGATATTGAATATCAAAAGTTCCAAAAAAAGGCGAATAACCTAACATATAAAATAAAATAAAATAATTTGTAAATTTGGCCGATTTGGATACTTTTAAAAGGTCATGCATATTTTAATATCTATTGCAAGGATTTTTATTATCCAAGACGAAACTTTATAAGGCGGCTTATGCTTTTATTGTAAAATTTATGATGAAAACTTATCATTACGTGTCGATTAATTATGCATAACCTGTGTATGTAAAAATACAGCGTCGTATGACCGCAAATCTCGAAAAGTAGTCAATGGTCTGACTTGAAATTGTGATAATGTTATAAACACTTTGTATCCCGATGTTCGGATGACGATGGGAAATGTTTTCTTACAAAACAATACAGCTTTAATCAGGTCATTTATTTTGTTGGTTGCTATAGGAACTCAAGAGAAAATAGCAGCATGTTAACCGTTGTTTCTTCTGACAAATGATATTTTTCCTATTGTTATCATCAAGGAATGCAATGTTTAATTATTTTAATATCAGACTGAGGCTCGACGTCCGTATGGTGTACCTCTCTGGAGTTGATTTTTTTTAACCATTTGTTACCACCCCCAGTATTACGGACTTACACACGCTTACGGAATGTCAAGAATTACCGCAAACACTCTCTTACGGGAGAGGCCCATGTCCTTCAGTAGACTTTTAGATATTACGCCAGGCCGTTATGTATGCAAGTAACTGAAAAGTTATAGTGTTTTATCTGAACCAATAAATTAAACCAAAAAAAATCATGATAGCCGAGTGATTGGGTGGTCGGATTTCGAGTCAAGTACCAATGGGTATTTCAAAAAACTTATGTAGGAATTATATTGTTGGCTTGAACAAATACGTTCGGTGGAAGATGGGTCAAAGGAACTTAATTGTGAAGATATTTATTTATTATTTATTATTATTATCCATGAAATATCTAAAATTTTAAATCTCTTCATATGTGTACATGTATTTTCAAATGGATCATGAAGTTATACTGGTATAGCATCACCATCATCATCGGGTCATTTGTCGTCGACTAAACTAAAAATATTTACTTTTTTCATTGTAAACATATATATTAAGATTAGTATAAGTGCACTTTGCACGTGTCCGTATTGTAAATTGTGGAAACGATAACAATAGGAGAACTAATCTCCTAACAATAAAGTGTATAATTAAGACCTGCTTGTCACTCCAGCTAACAAATGCTTTAGTTTATCGAATGATTTAATGAAATTGGCACACAGTATTACTTCATTATTGATAACAAACCTTGCATACGTTCATTAACGTTTATTTTTTCATGAGGTAAATTATGACAACGGTAATATAATCCTCGGAGCATTCGCTTAAATTTTGAACTAAGCGTGTGATCATGTTCGATACCAGCACTCAGGGTATCACTAGATTTCTTGACTAAAAAAAACATCGTGAGTATTAAGTACCTAAGAAATCAACAATATCTCTAAGAAATGTATAAAATAATAATTTTAGGGCCATACTAAGTACGTACGCCTTCTCGCATTGGAGCAGCGTGGCAAATCTTTCTCCCGGATCCAGTTTTTTTTTTTTTTTAAATATGGAAAAGAGGCCTTTACCAAGCAGGGAACATTTTCACATTTAGACTTTTGCTTGACTGTTATTAAGTTGTTCTTATTATAAGTAATCTGACGTCAATACAATAAATAATTTATCCAAATATTAGATTCAAGATGCTTCATCCATTATTTTTAATGGAAGTTCGGTAAAAACGAGCGTCCGCCTGATCGTAAGTGGCTATTGAAGCAAATTTTGAAGAAAAAGGTGAGCTTCAGAAATAGATAAGATTGTTGTAGTTAGCCAGACGACTCCTGGGCAGAGTAAGAGTCAACGACCTTAAATGCTGTTTTGTCTCTACTTAAAAATAAAGAGGCAATATAATTTTTGAGAAATCTTGTTACTAGGCTGAAACACGCACAATACAATTATGGAAAACCTTTACTAATTGAGGAGTGTTCCTTCAACAATGGTCTAAACACAATAATACATAATTTAAAAAAAAACTGAATCATTATTTCTTTTATTACACTTTACTTTAAATTAGCAGCCTGTGAGCCATACCTCCATACCCGCCAGCGCCGCTGAGCTAGAAATAAATTTTTCACTTGAAAAGTGCTATTAAAAATTTTAGTGGTTCTGGTCC
Source organism: Sericinus montela (assembly GCA_029286605.1). Classification (NCBI taxonomy): domain Eukaryota; kingdom Metazoa; phylum Arthropoda; class Insecta; order Lepidoptera; family Papilionidae; genus Sericinus; species Sericinus montela. The sequence continues at coordinate 1,483,586 of JAGSMR010000027.1, forward strand.
GGGGATTCAACCAGGGTCACTCGCATATAAAGTAAGCGCCTTGACCAATAGACTATCACAGCACACCATTATAATGTTTGGGTAACACATCCCTGTATGAACATAGACATTATTGTAAGCCGTCTAGTGCTTTACACGGAACGCCATTAAATCTATGTTCCCACGATCGATTTACAAATAAAAGGAAATATCAACGCATAACAACTTAAGAAGTACGTGGATTGCTTTATGTATCTTGTTCATTGTTTTGGAAATATTCATAGTAACTTAATTTTAGATATAATGAGTTAGAGAGTTCATGAAAGACAGCTTTCCGAACTTATTTTTAATGACAGAGTGTATTTAATCAACCTTCTATTTATAATAATGTATTAAAGGCATATAAGGGATAAGTTATTTGTTTTGTATATTTCTATGGTAACCATCAAAGTGAATATAACAACGAGGAATATATAACTACGTTATTTAATAGCTGTTGTTAAACTGTTAATATTATACAATAGTTTTGTAGTGTATGCCGTTGTTATCTTCGAAGATTACTATTTTTACTCATGTTAATAACCGTGCAGCCACAATGCAGCGCTGGCTATTTATACATAGATGGAGTAACATCACATACATTGCTCTGATTTTTAAGTAAATAGCTAAAGTTGCCCTTGTGTTATGGAATCAGTAACAACGAGGGTACTATAAACACACTGACCTGACACAGCGTGGTGATTTTTCTACATTAATCCAGGCTGGGGCTTCAGAAGTGGCGACAACACCCTGAAAACCGGACGAAAACGCCACTAGTCCACGGCGATCGTCAAACATATAAACATACATATGCAAATAAAACAAGTTAAAAAGCCTATTTTACAGTATTGTAAATGTATATGCGTGTTCTATACATGTTGAATATGCCAAAATTAAATTACGCTATCGGGCGTAACGTTTAGGTTTTATGACAATCGATCAAAATTACAAGTGAAAGCAGTAATATTATTAAATTCATACTGTACATGCGAAATTTTGTGTTGATGTTTGACTCTACCGTCGAACGTTGTACAGTTGTTGCGAGGCAATATCAGGCGAAAAGACGTTACACGTGTCGCGTATTTATCGGTAGTGGCGTATGTTACCTGGTGCGAATATGGTGATGGTGGTTCATTCTATTAAAGTAATGCATGCGTCTGTAGCCGGGAGGATCGTGCTCTTCTTCTCTTCGCACTAGATGACGTGACGAGTGGTTGGGTTTTCGGAATTCAAGTCAAGAGACCCGTGTTCGATCCCCAAGGCTTTTACCAATGAGTTTTTCAAAAATTTGGATATAAAATCGGCAATGGGCTCACCACCTGTCACGATGTTCGGCCCCGTTGTGGGTCGAAAGGACTTAATTGTCAAGACCTCTGTCTATCCCAGTATTGGGAATGGTGTGAAGATTCATTATGTGTAAACTATATGTGATGAATGAATGTAAACTATATGAAATGAGAGAAAAAGTCACGATAGCCGAGGGGTGAAAGTACCAATGAGTTTTTCAAAAATTTATGTACGTATTACATCGTTGGCTTGGACATAAAGACGGCGACGGGCACACCACCTGTCACGTTGTCCCGAAAATATCTTCGGTGGAAGGTGGGTCGAAGGAACTTAATTGTCTATACTTGACCTCTGTCTACCCCTGTATTGGGAATTGCGTGAAGATATTTATTTATTTATATGAGATGAAAGATTAAATAATTAATTCCTTTTTATTTATTTTAGTAACGTTTAGTTAATAACGCAATCAGAAACGAATAGCCATCAGAGATGTTACGACTGCTTAAATATAATAACTATTCACATAGCGAGTAATTCGCATACTAAATACCACCTACGCAAACAACTTAACGGTAGTTAATTTTTAAGGAGCTGACATACTAGCAGAATACATCAAAAATGTCTAAGCGATGACACAATATTTGATTTTATTTATTAAATACTTTCAAACAAAATAAAATATTTTTTTTCATCTTCATGCTCTTTCTCACCTTTCACCCTTCACCAAAGCTTATTTGGGACATCGTTATAGATGGAAAGCCTATCGCCGTCTTAATATCCAAGCAAACGGTACTATGTACTTATACATACATATATATTTATATTGATAAATATTTATAAATACAAACATGACTCGAGACCGTGTGACCGTGTGGGAAACCGTTCCCCGGTAAGAAAATTTCCACTCCTTTACTTCCAGTGGTTGTCGTAAGAAGCGACTAAGGGAAACAGCATTGAATATCGTTACGGCAACCGATAGATGTCGGATTAACTAAATCTTTAAAGATATCAGACCGAAGATGGGCAGCGGCGTCCGACGTGCGACCTGCCTACCCACAACCCTTACATTTGAAGGCATGGTCACTACTAACTCTGCTATCGGGACGTCTCTAGTGCAGTTCATAACATTTTTGAGTTCAATCGTCGTGTGTTTAATTTTCCCGCCAGCAAATGGCGGTATGTCATCTCTCTAAAATCAGAGAAAACTCGGAAGACCAGTGATGGGGCAGCAGCATCTAATTTGTAAGGTGTCTAGTAAGGTGATCGCCAATTCGCATGCCAAGCGTGGCAATTATAGCAAAACTCTAAGTCCTGCAACATATTTTTGCAGGTCATTATTTCTAGGTATACGGTATAAAATGTAACATTTTAGTATCTTAATAAAAAAAGGCAATTATTAATATGGCTTTATCATATGGCAACTGAGCTCAATCCGTCGCTAACTGTGATATACAATTATTATTGATGGTGTAAATCCCATACAAAATTACTAATTAAGTAAGTTGTAGGTTGTTAGGGTTTTCACTTTTCCCTAAACCATCTCATTGGATATTGTTGTATGTATATTTGTAAATATTTTGCAATAATAAATATTTAAATTCACATATACACTTGGTAGTGTGAACGTCTATCTTACAACGGTAATAATAATTTTGCACGCCTTTCAGTATTGGAGAATGTTAATAAGCAAGCCGTGAAAAACCGCACTATTGCTTTTACTCAAGCGTATGACGTTATCGGACTACGTTTTGAAATAGCGCAATACAATAGAGTTATTAGTGTTTATAACTATCACACAAACAGAAACCTGTTCGTTTTAAACCTTTAACAATCTAGATGTGAGCAAATTTGTGTGCAAAATATCGATGATTCTCGAATGTTCTGTAGTGTAGTCGTGTATTTTTAAATTGCAACAAGTTCAAAATTATTGTTTCTGAACTCTCGAAACCTTAAAGAAATATTATTACACACATACAACAGCCACGATTGCCGAGTGGTATGGTGATCAGAATCCAAAAGTTGACCGAAAGACGCCCTTTGTATTACCAGAGCCTTAAGCATCTAAATAAATTTTTTATGTGTATATTATATGTATACCAACACAGTGTGCTGCTATCTATATTTGTATGGTCTTATAGCTGGTTTATGTTTTTCTGTTGGTCTTATGTTTGACATTGTTTCCACACGCGAACCTTTCTGTATGAGTATTTTAATTTGTGCGTGCTTCATGTCCACGGTAACATCGAAATTGGTGACATTAAAATCAATTATTTTATTTATATTTATTTATTATAAAATTAATGCAAATAGTAATTGTCTATGAACCATTACATTGGAGTATACAATCAGAGCAGTAAATCTGCCGTCTTAATACAACTGCCACTTACTTTTATCACGTCTTGTTAGATCAAGTCAAGGATTTTCAGATCATTGGCACTAATAGCACGCGACATTATAGTTGGATAGGTACGTAGGAAGGCGGGGCTAGTGTTGGTAATTGCCTTAAGTCAAACAACTTGCCCCAAATAGGTTAGCAATTTTAGTTATGATGGCCATATCACAAAACGAAGTGTACGATTATTACGTATTTCGCAAAGTATTAACATTGTCGATGAAATAAATGAAATAAAGCCATTGTTCTGTTTTAGCATTCAATGAGTTACCCCCTAATTATTGTGCACTAGGAATTAGCTGCATTTCCAAATTGTAAGGTTAAATTTAAAAAGTTACTGTATATTTTAATGAAATTATAAATGTTGCACATTTGTGACGCTAATCAGAATCAGAAGCTTCGCCAATTTCGTTACAAAAGTGTATTTCGTAATCCAAGTTGATGTCTTTAGTTCGAATACCAAGTGGTTTAAAGGTTAAGAATGACAATATGTTTATTTAACTTGTTAGTTATAATAGTTATTAGTATCAACGTCAAAGTACTATCACATTTAAATTAAGCAATTTAGTACAAGATCATTTGACACTGTTCTTTAAATTAAATTTGGTACTTAAAATCCCTCTCATTTATCAATGTTACTTTGAGATTGAATTTTTAATACAACTTTATATTTAAAAAATCAATAAGGGACATTCACTTATTTTATGCTTGACCTTAGTTTATCTTGTCTTAAATTAAAAGGTTTCACGGATGGAACTTACATGGGTGATATCAGAATTCTATTTATCATCAGTTTATTAAGTGTGGTTTCCTTCTAGCTGCTATGATAGTCTTTTGCTCTTCCTCGAAAGGAATAATCCGATTAAATTACCGAACTTCTTTTTCTTTAATGGTTTCAATTGCAATAAATGCAGCATTCATCAGCTGTCTATTAATAATAATGTTCTCTAATATAGATCTTAACTATAAATGCATATATGTATGAATGTAGTCTTTGCTTATAACTGTAATGGCACTTAGCTAATCTTACTTTTTGCATGTTTTATATGTTATAACGTGTACATTATGTTGGCGTTCATTAACTAAATAAATAAACGAGAATCATTTTAATTCAATTTTAGTAAGGTCCATTATTAATGTAAGTCTAAGTTTGCATGCAATATCAATATTGCCAAATCGGTAATATCACCAGTTGTTTGTCTGAAAACATGTAAAAATTTCGAAGCTTCTAAAATTTGTCATAATCCATTATTCACGCTGGCACCGATGTTATTTCTTTAATTGCCATTTACGTAAACTTAATTGTTTTCATTTGTGTAACCTGTCAGTTACCAGACACGTTTTTACGTAGGTTTTACCTGTCTGCAGAAGCATATACGAATCAGTTGTTTTAATTGATCAAAGGCCGCATTAGTGTGCTCTGAATTAAAATATATAAGTGCAACATTAATATTACATGTGTAAATTTAAGGTTTATTTAGGTTCACCTAATGGATGATATGATGAATTCTTACCTGAGATGATAATTATGAGAGAATTACTATTCCACTCTCAATAATCAAACCATATCAACATTAACACAACTACACTAGCGCTGACAGAAAAATTAAGGTTATTTAACACAATTATTGTATTCTTGTAAAGCACAAGTAAATTCACATAAATTTAGTGCCATATTTACCAAAGGTTTTGCTGTTATCATTACACATGGTATATGATAATATGCTTATTATTTTATCAGTGTATTCCATTAAAACTTTTTTAACTATCGTCATTATTATGCCATTCTTCAGAGGGAATGATATTTAAAGTTAGAGTTAGAGTTTCCTTCATTTGGCTTGGATGATACCCAACATGATTATGACCTGAAACACCCTTTATTTCTTGGATAAAAAAACAACAAATTTTAAAAATAATTTTCGTGTGCTATCGGGCTAAGAATATCCTTGCCTTGATAATGCCATTGGCTACCGATGTGTCATTGTAGTGATGATTAACAATTCTTTTCTTTTTTTTTTTTGTTAAAATACCTGACCAAAATTCAGCAGACCAGAGACGGCAATCGAAGTCTATCTTGTACGACGGTAGCGAAGCCTTGCCTAATGTGACGATTAATTCAAATGCTCCCTTACGAGAGAACCCTGTATCCTTCAGTGAAATTATTCATCTATTTTTTTCTTTTTCATCTCATAAACTTTATTCAAATTAAATCGACAACTCAAATTAAATACTGCTGCTTTAATTTGACTCATTTTCATATTTACCGCGAGGAACATAATGTGTAATAATAAAATTTGCATATTCTTTCGTTGAACCATAAAAGTCAATGTCCTTTACAAATTAATACTCGATCAAATACAGCTCCTTACCGAGCCGCCAAGTCACGTGTGATTCAATTCCCATGACCCACATTAAATGTTCGGCAAGCAATCTAAAATTGGCCTTAAATCTTTCGGTGATAATAGTACAAATAATGTAGACCTACATTATTTATTAATGAAGACTCCAACAATTTGTGAGATACCTATATATATATATATATATATATATATATATATATATATATATATATATATATATATATATATATATATATATATATATATATATATATATATATATATATATATATATATATATATATATATACATATATATATATATATATATATATATATATATATATATATATATATATATATATATATATATATATATATATATATATATATATATATATATATATATATATATATATATATATATATATATATATATATATATATATATATATATCTCAAATTACACTCTAGATCATACATTTTTTGGGCTAATACGGAATGAAGGCAAATGTAACGGTACTCCTAGTTTCGAGATAACACCATATTGGATTATATATCTTTTATTATTTATTTATCTTTACGCACGGTCCCTAATGGGATAGCCAGAGAAAATAGATCGCCAAGTGTCACGATCCTTACACACATCTTTCGCTTCAGATTCAATATTTTCTTCACACATGCACGTCTATTATATGCCAAATCTTAATAGATAATTATTTGTCATTATATCATCAAGCATGTTAATTGTTATTGCTATTTGTAATGGATTCGACTATCAAATACTACTATATCGAAATACAGAAAAAAATGTCTGCTTAACTTTGTGTGTAATTTTTTAGATAGGGATCCCTTAGCCGACCTCATCATCATTGTTCAAGGTTTAGTTATCCCTTATTTATTTATTTTATTTTATTTTATTTATATGCCTTATTGTATACCATAAAGTAAAACAACAAAGAAATAAAAGTTACAAAAGGGAAGAAAAACTTATGGGTAAATATAAAAAGGCGGTCTTATCGCTAAAGAGCGATCTCTTCCAGACTCTTAAGGCTAAAGAAAAATTATACTATTGAACAGTGGTAGGTGGTCCAAATAATAGACATACAAACTAATATCTAAATAAATTAAACCTATGAAAGATGAAAGATTTTTAGGAGATATTCCAAATTAGTAAGAAGAAACAAGCATTCTCCTTTAGTTATTGTACTATAATAATCAATCTGTTGAAATCCTAAAACCCAAACTGTTGTTATCGCCGTGGCAATTGTAACAAATCTATTAACCTAAAAAAATATAAACTATGGTTAATCCATTAATTAGCTTGTGTACATTCGTGCCTAACTCAACATTTCCTTTCTCCTACACATTATTTTTTTTTTACTAAGGAATTGTTTTTTTTAGTAAAAACAAAGACCTATATGGGTATGTATGTGTGTGTGTGTGTGTGTGCCTGTGTCTATATGAAATAATATTGTGCAACCCCCTCACGTTATCCCAAATAAGATTCGGTGGAAATTGGGTCGAAAGGACTTAATTTTCTAGTCCTACTTACCACAGTGTGGTTGTTGAGTGAAGATATAAAAAAAAGGTATTTTTATCAGTAGTAAAGGTAGTTTTATCACTAAAATAAATGTAAATGATTGACTGAAATTTAAAAAAAGGTTACTTGATTGTAACCTCGTTGAATGAATTTGACTGAATTTTCCTCCATTTCTTTGCAAAAATGTATGTTCGAATCAACTTTAATTAGCCACACATCCGAGCACGTCAGGTGACGATAATGCTATCAGTGAACGGTACGGTCGCGCTACTTTTACTCACTTTCTCGCTTATCAAACCTGTATTCACTTTACTTGAATATGCAATATTCGGGCTTAATAGTACACTTGACAGTTGGTCGTAGTTAAATTGTGTGTTTTTGTCAGTTATTTGTACCTGTTTTTAGTCGTTGCATTCTGGTGTTCAGAACGCTTGCTTTATTGGCGAGTAACCCAATTCTGAAACAGGACCAAAAAAAAACTAAATAAAAGGGTTCACATCTGAGAATTCTAAACAATTATTTTAGTTGCTTTGAGCAAATTTTTAATATAGGCAATCCTATCCTGGACTTAAGGTGGGTTTCCAGGGTACCTAACATATTTTCACTCACGACGAACGAGCACGCTACCAGTCCGTCTAAGCAGCGCGGACGCAGCAGGGGCCTGTCTCGTAATGTAGCCGGTGGACACATACTTGTAAGTCTACGCTACACGTTGCGTCTTGCGTAATAATTAGTAAAAGCGTGCTCCATAGGAAGCCACATCTTCTATAGTTCAACAATGCAATTAAACAGTATTTTAGTTTCAATAAAATCATCAATAACATCTCTCCACGTTAAGATTTAATTAAAAAATCTCGAAAGATAAAATCAGCTACTCAGACATCGATGTTATTTCTATGTATGTATATATTTTGTTGGTTGTTTTATACTAAATTCCAAACCAAATTACAAATCCATTTAAGGAGTGTAAAAATTTCTTTATCATACTCCCAGTTTACAAACCACGTTACAACAACGGTTGTCATTTTTAAACAGATGTTAATGATTTTACATTTTCGATCCGGAGTGAAAAAATGAGCTGAAAGTCCACCTGCAATTAAGTTGCATATGTAATAACAATTGTAAAACTATTTCATAAAATAAGGTTATCGATACGGTGTCACCCTCAACGCATCATAGCCCATTAGAACTCTATGCCCTTCAGACCGGATTACATTAGCTGTTAAACTGCAAAAGAAATAGGTAAGAATATGGTACTGATCCAGACGACTCCTACGCAGAGTAGGAGTTCCCGTCTTAAAACGTAAATTAAATTTGTTGACCTGTAAAATATTTTATAAAAAAATCACCTTTTCAGTTAGGAAAATAGACGTTGAAGTTTATTACTTCTCTAAAACTGTTTTTAAATTAGTTACCATACACCTTACATTTATTGAAGCAGTTACACACAAATATGTTACCACTGGCAGAAAAGAACGGATAACCAATTAACATTGTTTTTTTACATAAGCTGTGTGTATAGGCATATATTATTATTTATTCTTATTATATATAATTATTTATTCCTATTTTAATGTAAACTCTAATAGAATAGTTTATAATAACTGATAGATAATAAAGAGATTAATAACCTTAAAAGATTAATAACCTTAAAGAATTATTTAGTTTACTTAATAGATTTTTAGATTACTTCTTCGTTCTTAATTACATACTTTCCCTGCCGTGAAACATCCTAGATTTTCTCTCAAATATTCTTTGAGAGTGATAACAGCTAGGAACATCCGCCCAAATGCTTCAATTCTGGTTGAAAATTATATATTTTTTTATTTTTATTATCCAACCTAACTGGTTTCCTTATGATTTTCATTGCCAGCACTTGATTAATTCAGCACTACGGCTCTAAAAGGTTCAAAGCCATGCGGAAAAAACTGTTCAATTGAAGTCGGCATAATTCGTTTAACGCCGTTGACATGGACGTTACAATTCATAGACAGGGTCAAGTGCGAGATCTCTAATGTAATTTAACAATGTCACAATTGACTCGTTTATGCTACCGGTTGAATCCGAATAAGAAGTCGACTTCCTTGATTTCTCGATTCCTTTCATAATACTCAATACGCTGTAGCCATACAAACGTTATAGGTTTATACATCAAGACAAAGGTAATAAATAAGTTTATTTTTATTTTGTGTTTCATGAGTCACTTAACATCACAAAGTACAAATGGTATTTAGTTGTTCACAAGCAAGAAATAAAATCGTAAATAATACGTTAAATATCTTAAGAAATTTAATACGTAAAATCTCTCTACTCCAGTTTTGGAAAATGAGAATAAAAGATTAATAACCTTAAAGATTGTCCATAGAAGTGCCCAGAAATACATATTGTCCAATATATTATATTCATGAAACAATAAAACATTATTACATGTCTATAACATAATAAGTAATTCCTTAAACTTAGATTAATGCCTAGGTATCAGAAAGGAATCAGTAATGCTTGCCTAGATGTCAGAAAGTGTCGCGGAAGTCTGTGGCTCAGTGGGTACACCATCGACGTTGTTAGAAAGCAGTTCTCAGGAGATAACACATTTAGCATTGATTTGTAACACTAATTGTTATTCATGCTATCTCACTTTATATTTTATTACAAATAGATTTATTTGTATCATAATACACCATTTTACGTTTATAATAAAAGCATGGAAGTTAAAAATAATTTAATGGTGTCAATGTTACGAAAAATTTCTTTATTATTGTTTGAAAAATTTATGAAAATTATTTGTACATGTATGGTCATAAGGTACTATATATACCAAGTAGATACATACATAAAAATCGATTTAAATATAAATAGATGTTTACACATACGTATAAATATCCGTGACTCAAGTACAAACATTTACCACGTTTATCACAATTGTATCATGAATATAAATTTAAACCAAGTTGAACCTACCGGTATTCGAACGCTACAATAAGATTCCAAGGCAGAGTTATTTTAATTTAGTCTACAAAGCCATCAATTTAAATCACAAATCTTTAAGTTATGAAAGTAATATTACGTAACATCTTACACGTGGCCTTGCATGTATCGTAGAGTATGCAAATTCAAGTTAAAAAACACGTTACTATGAAATGTGTGTAAGAATTTAGGAACAATTCGTCTTGCTTGAGACACATCGCAGTTTTTACGCTTGAGTTTGGTTTCGCTTTTCGACTTCTAACTCCACTAATAAATAGTTCATATTTACAATATTAAACTTCTCCTAAACTTTAGTTATTTTTAATATTTTTTAAACAGTTATATTTCTTGCTTCTGCACACGGCTGAAACAAAATATCGTATGCGTAAGAATATTTTTTACTTTCTTATAGTGGGTACCGTAAGAGGCGACTACGAGAAACAGCCTTAAATTTCATAGATCCTTAGGCAACTAATAGATGGCGAGCGTACCACCAGATCAAAATTAAGAAGACCGGTGACGGGCATAGGTATTAGATTCGAGTGCGGAGTCAGATAACTGAAAGTCCATTCCCTTGCCATACGTGGTGATTTTGTGGACCTCACCTGTATGAAGGATTATCCATAACAAATCCTTCATACAGGTGTGGTCCGTTATGCATGGATGAATATCTTTATAGCGTGAATTTTTATACATTTCATATGACTTAAGGAAATGTCTTCAAAGTGATAATAACTACATACACATGGTGGGATCTGAACGAAAGCAGCAAGTGAACGAAGGAATAGAATTTGATAAACAATAACATTTAGGCTGAAATGGAATCGTCTGGGTCAGTAAAGTACTCATGCCTCTTACTGCTGCCAAAACAGTGCTCAACTGTTGCTTTCCGGCTTAATAAATATAGAGATCCAATATAATCACGGGCTATGAGGCATTTTATCTTAGTTCACAGGGGTGATGATGCCAGAAACCTGTTTTTGAAATTGTTTCCACATATTACGGCCTGCAGTAGCCACATACTATCGGTGGAATGTTAGCTCTTTATTCAGCTTTTTCCCATTAAAATATATATAGTTGTACAGCAATATTTGTATAATATACCAAAAAATTATGAAGTATTTTTAAAATTATTTTCTGTTGCCGTGGGGATTTCGGGTTGCAAATTATGCATTCGTATATTCGTAAGTCACGTGACAACAGTCACGATAGCCGAGTGGTTGGGTGATCGGAGTGCGAGTAAAGAGACCCGAGTTCAATCTCCAAGGCTCCCCAAGGGGTTTTTTTTATCAAAAACCTATGTATGATTTGTATATATTGTTGGGTTGAACATAAAGACGGCAACGGACTAACGACCTGTCACATTGTCCCAAAAAATGTTTTCCGTGGAAGGTAGATCAAAAGGATTTAACTCTCAAGACCTCTTTCTACCCCTGTATTGGGATGTGCGTAAGTACAATACAACACTCTCTTGTAATAAAGTAACGACCTTGAATTATCTCAAGTCAATCTATCGACTGCTTTTCGAATTGTATGACCAGAAACAAACGGATACATTATATGTATATTCGTAAGTCGTCCATTGTAGTTTATCTGTACGTAAAAATATCTATCTATATATTGTGTAATATGCATGGTACCAAACAGTAGTATCACTACACTCTGTAGCAATAGAATAGAAATTAAAGTTTGTAAATTTACTTATATGTAGTTCTTTGTGGAAAGTTTTGGAGCAGGCCGACGTTCAGCAGTGCATTCTTGATAGGCTGTAAAGAAGGAGTGTATTCACGACTAAATTGCTGAAGTAATCTTGAAAAAATTTAATAAAAATTTACAATAGAACACACTGATGGACAATATTATTTTATTAAACGATGGCGTGGTAACCATACTATCTTTCACTAGATAGATAGATTAATTCTTAGTCTAACATGTTGCACGCGAACTGCACTAGTCTTTCCTACCATTACACAATAACTTCATTATATTCAATTGTCGACACACTGAAGATACCACAGGTCAATGTACTAGACTAGCTTATAATTACATAAAATGATAATGAGTTATTGAACTGTTTCACACGTTATTATTCTCAGATATTGTAATAAAAGGAACAATTTGTAAAACATTCAACAAATGCACGATTACGTCAATGAAATTCAAATGTCTTTTAAGCAGATATATTTTAAATTTAGATATTACGTCTATGCTCTTAAAAATCTAAGTATTTTATAACAGTAGCTATAGCCGGCAATGCTTAACTATTATCAAAATTAATGAAAATATTAATTTTTGAAGTAACGGAAAGCATATCATTTGACAGAAAATAACGGTTACCATGGCTGTCTATAAAACAACAAATCTTTAACGCTGTTTTTTTTTAAGAAAATTTTTCCTTTCGACTATACGATGATCTCTGTAGACGAGTAACTTACACACCGATTTTCATAGTGTCGCCAGCAAAGGTCCCATTTTGATTACCGGACGGGCTAATGTAGAAAAACCACTTTTTCTGCATTCTCTCGGGTCTGGGTGTGTGTGGTACTTCTTTCGTTATTTCTTAATCCAAAACAGAAGCGCTTTAGCTACTAACTTTGGGATCAGAGCCATGTATCAGATGTTGTCCCCATTCATAAATGTATTAATTCATAACAAAGCTTCGGGACGCAAAGTTCGAGGTGCACACTTCTGGATTCAAGGAAGCAACGTCCTATAATAATTTCAGAACAATCCTTCGTCTACTTATCGAATTTTGCGGCCACAAACCTACAGATGCTGTTTTTACATCTATAGATTTTAATATACTCTCAGTATCAGTAGATACACTTAAAAAGTAAAGAACACACTTTACAACTTTTAAGTTATGCCTAAGTGAACCATAGTATTAATTAATTTAGATAAAAGTAAATAATGTGTGTCGATAGGTACATACCTTGATTTTAATTACATCCTGTTCCGGTTTTAATTATTGGACAACAACATATTATGAATCAGGTTTTATTTTTTTAATAAAAATTATATCTTAGTGAACTTATAAAAGTAAGTATTATTAAACAAAATAAATTAAATTCTTCTAGAGTAAGACCCCTTTAAAATTAAAATTGTAATGCAAATAGTACAGTTTTTACTAGGTATACTTCATAATTGTGTTGAATTTTTTTCCGAACTGAACTTTATGAAACTTAACTTATTATTGAACTTTATCCATCTATATTTTTCTTCATAACAGGGTATTAAGAGGTAGACTCTTGCTGATCAATGAACATAGGCCATCCCTCGACTAAGAGCTACCGACAGATGGCACGTGAACCATCTTAAAAAATACTAAAACAAAATTCAACATACCAGTGACGGGAAGCAATGTCTAAAGTACAAGGTATCCAGTACTGTGCTCGATAAACCGCTTGCAAACGTGGCGATTACAGCTGATCCTCCCGTACTGGAGAGGCCTATGCAGTGGACTTTTACAAGCCGTTATGGTGAAGTGATGATCCAAACAAAATATTTTATTAGCGTCCAAAATTTTAACATGGTTCATAAACACTTCACACACAAACATACACACAAACAAGTCTCACAGAAAGATTAATAAGCTCGCAGACACGATCATGGTTCGGTCGTGGTTTCGTCTCCCGTCCACCTGAGTTTTCTTCTTCGTCGTTTTTTAAATATGTCCTTTATATAACATTAGTAAGCTTATCATGGTGTTAACATTTTTATAGAAAAGGGAGGCAAACGAACAGGTGGCTCACGTGATGGTAAGTGATTACCACCGCCCATGAACACCCGCAATACCAGAGGCATAGCAGATGCGTTGACTCCCTTAGAGTGCCCCCCCCCCCCAGAAATGGGGGAGAGGGAAGTGTGGGCCACCGGTTACCTGCACTCACCAGACGAAACGCAGATGTTTGTTAGACTTCTACTTTACGCCGGTATTCTGTGAGGTCGTGGTACTTCCCCGGTCGAGCCGGCCCATTCATGCAACAACAAAAGCTGATGCGTGGCTCTACCACTGTCATGGTTCAGTTCAGTGGTATAAAAATTGATTGATGTCTATCTTAGATAGTTGGTACAGGCTATACTTCTTGAAAATCCATTGAAATATGTTAATACTACCAGTACTATAAATGTGAAAGTTTATACGCGAATACTTGTTCTACTTTCACACCTCAACGACTCGGAGGATTTGTACAAAATTTGGTAGGCAGGGGATCGGACACTGCATTCATATACATTTTTTGGGTCTTTGTCATGCATCTAAAGCATTTAAAACTCAAAATAAATGCATAGGACCTAGTTGTAGTGCTTCGCATTTTAACAAATGTGAGCCTCTATTGAAAGACCTAAACGTTTTACCAGAACCATCTGTATATAGATATCTATTTTTTCTCAAAACGTATCTCGGAATACATACTTTATGGTAATCATTTTGTATAGAAGTCTAACCACAGCACATAAAAAAATATCATATCGTCTTTTCAAAACACGTTGATCACGTGGACAAAAACATATCGTGACATTAATGGTAATTTAAATTATAATTAAATATCCACTCTGACATGACAAAAATGGTTCGCAATGATAAATTAATGTAATTTAAAAATAGAATCTATTGAAATATTTTTGTTATTAAACATGTTATAAATTTCGATAATGTCTGTAGTATTAAATTGTATTTGTTATTCTAAGTTATATCTGTAAACTATGTTTAGAGGAATATGTGAAAAAGAGTAATTCTAAACACTTGTAAAATTGTAAATGTAACCATTATCTTTCAAATAAAGAAATATTCTATACGATCCTGAAAAAATATGAATCCTATGATAGTGATCAAAACATTAATTTGACTTAACCTAATGATTTCTTGTATTACGCGAACACTACACATCTAAAATAAAAAAAATTCGGATGTTATCCCGTGTATTATTTAGTTGTGTCCAGCCGAGACCTCGGATGCTGTATAGCATCCTAAACGTCGGGTAGTAAAAATAGTTTGTAAAAAACTGAATAATACACGCGATAAAATCCGAAAATCGTTTTATTTTAGATTGGTATATCGTATTTATATTTATTAGCTTAATGAAGTTAGCATTGTGTGTTACGGCGTAAGAATATTTCACCTACTTTCGTCCCTTGGGTATCGTAAGAGGCAACTTTGAGAAATTGCAATTGACAATTGCTACCGACAAACAGCGGAAAAAGCATCTCTAAAACTACCAGTCCGAAGTTAAACAGATCGGTGACTGGCAGCAGCGTTTATGTTGCGAAGTGTACTGCGACGCCAATCCGCTTGCCAAGGGTGATGATTATAGAAAATTCTAATACGCACAGGTCCTGTTCTGCAGTGGAATGTTACAGACCGTGACATGTATGTACATTATTCATATTTTTTATTGTATGTGTATACTGTATGTATATATAGTGAGGAATACTGAGGGGTATTTACTACTTTTACTCTACGAATTTCGCTACAATGTGCAGACAAAACGAAAAAAGTATCAAACATATATTAATTGTGGAAAGACTACAACAAAACAGTAAAATTATAATTATTAGAACTGCTACTGTCTACTATCTTAGTAAACGTATGTCGCAGTGTCTTAACCACAGACGTGTGTAAGGCGAAACAAGTGTTACACTGCTGGTGATGGTGCACCAATCAAATAATATCGATTGTTGTGCTTTTAAGTCAATATTAAAGCCTACGATCCGAGTGCCAAGTAGGTTACCCAGCCTTCGAAGCCAAAAGAAGGAGTTTCGAGTCCCGCTAGGGGCATACATTTGTGTATTGAATATGAAAGCTGCCAGTCGAATAGCTCGAGCCATGGATGTTTATATGTATATCTGAATATGTATCTATATCTGAGTAAGTATATTGTACCCGTAGCTTGGACACTAAGATGGTCCAAAGGACAACCTTTGACCGAAATTTGTGTCTACGCCAGTACAAAGAAAGTGCTTGAAGCTTAAGTAGGGGTACATTATGTAGGAAAAGTTATACTCGTTTACGTGGGAGATAGATGGTGGTCTTCTTCTTTTATGGTGATACGGGCGCCATCTCAATGTCCAGCCACTCTAATTTCGTCATTTCATGAGATGATGTCCTAGTGCTAACATCTGCTTACATACATACATATCGGCTTGTTAAAGTTCACTGCGGGACATAGGCTTCTCCCATAGGGAGGATTTTCCATAATCGCACGCTTGAAAAGCGGATTTGCGATCACAGTACCAGACCACTCCCACGTCAGACGCAGCTGCCCGTCTTCGGTCTGATAATTTTGGTCATATATTTTTAGAGATAATTATCCTGCCATCTATCGGTTGCCATAAAGATATTCAAGGCTGTTTCCCTTGGTCTCTTACGACCACGGGAAGAAACAGAGTGTCATTATTTTTACGGCGTTACCACACGGAAAACATCTGCTTAATATCTTTCCATAAACATAATTATATCTTATTTATATCATCTCTAATACTCTCCCATTGGGGAAGATTTGCCATAAACTTCACGCTTGGCAAGCAGATTGGCGATCGCGATTCCAGGCATATCGTTAAGGGTCTGCTGTATTTTGACCTAGTTTTTCCAAGATGGTTTTCCTACATATATTCTGTTTTCATTCTTTTTTTATACATTTATTTTATTCCAGAGCCTGTATATCTCAACTTAATAACACGGTGAGTTTATTTACTTAAGAAATATCAAAAATTAATATCGAATAATCTAGCAGTAAATTCATTAGAAATACAGTATTCGCTCGAATCTCTGTGCCATTCCAATCACAGTTAATCTTCACGACGTTAATTCACTCAATTAAAGACTTTATTACAGAATCAAATTACTCTTTGACTTCATCAGCCACTATTAAAAGTTAGCTCCTCCACGAAACCCCGCCAATATAAATTTTATGTCAAAGACCGACAGTTCAAAATTCAGTATAGGAACCTATAAAGATGTCAATAAAATACTTCTTTGGAAGTCATCTCCGTATTTCACATTTGCGGTTGTTCACAATTTCAGTAATTGTAGTCAATTCGAACACTAAACGTGGATGTAAACAGTTTCCTCATTGCCGATAGCTCATACAATACGATAATCGTAGATTTCCACCGACCGCAGCCAAATAATTACAGTTCATGCCATTTCTGTTCAGAGCGAAGGTTCAAAGTAATAAATTCTTCTTCTTTTTTTGTCCTACGTGTGATGGGTATTGAGTTACAAAGAAACCATCGATGTATGTTTCAGACTTTTCTGTCTAGGAGTAATGTGGATTACCTTCTTGTTCATTTTTGCTGCCAAACGTAAAAACTAATTTGATAATCTTTAAGGAAATTAGTTATTTAATTGGCCTCACAAGTAATTCTAGTGGTAGTTAGACGGCGACGGGTTCACCACCTGTCACGTAGTCCCAAAAATATCTTCGGTGGAAAGTGGGTCGAAACGACTTAGTTGTCTAGACCTCTATTTACCCCTGTATTGGGAATGGCGTGAAGATAACAAGTTTCGTTTCCACTAGGTTCATCACATTGTACGAG
This sequence comes from Sericinus montela, assembly GCA_029286605.1. Lineage (NCBI taxonomy): Eukaryota > Metazoa > Arthropoda > Insecta > Lepidoptera > Papilionidae > Sericinus > Sericinus montela. The sequence goes on from JAGSMR010000027.1 coordinate 1,501,665, forward strand.
CTTCTTATCCTTTTGTTTCATGTTTTTTTTACTAGACTTGTTGTTTTTTAATCGCCTAGAAAACAGTTAAGGAAAATTATTTGTTTTTCTTAATAGGTATAATCTGTCTCGAGATATTTCTAAGTATATTTATCTTATCTTTGACAACACAAAGCTTAACCAAGACGTATCATTCGCCATTGCATTACATTCACGGATTCTTGACGTACAAAAATACCACCTATCTGTTTTATCAAAATAATAATGTAAATATAAGACTAAAAATATCTCCACAATCGCCTCTTTGTGGCCAAGTTGATAAAACAATCTTTTTATCTGCCGTTGGTTTATATTTTATTACACTTGCATACATAAATTGTATTACATTGGTTTACCAACATCGCCGAGCTTGGCATGCGGATTGGTGGTCCCAGTATCAGATATCTCGCACTTTAGATGCTCAGCTGAATTTAGGTCTAACATTTTTCGAAATCGTTTTCCGCCATTTTTCGGCAGGCAATGGTATTTTTAATTCTTAATCGCTTCTGGTGACAACCACTGGGAAAAAAAGTGGGTATTTTATTCTTACGCAGATATCTATCGGTAATAAACTGACTACAAGAATTTCCAAAAGCAATAACAAGTACGGTTTGTAAAATTAACTTGGTTTGTGTATTGGATAGAAAACAATTCAGCAATTTTAATAATAATTATATTTTTTATTTATTTTTCATAACACTTATTCACTGGCATTTTAATGTCACAGCCATTGAAAGTAATTATTAAATTAATTCCACGTTGAACAGTGAAGTTATTAAACATTGAAAGACTATCACGTCTCAAATGTTTAATGTTGTCGGTCGGGGAATGACATGTCCAATTTATATAGAATTAATTTAGAATCAAAACATAATTAAGATAATTGTTAACGTATCAGTCAAATCGATTGTTTGTTTCAACTCTTTTTATGTTTTTGCTTATTGACGCATTAGTATCGGCAATATTTAAATTTTTATAATAATACATAATTAAATTATGGCCTCTTAAAGTTCACTGCAGGATTTAAGCCTCTTTCGCAAGAGAAGCTTTACGATAATCACCGCGCATGGCAAGCAGATTGCCGATCACAGTACCGAACACCATGGAATATAGACGCTGCATCACCGGTTTGTTGACTTTTGGTCTTGCTTTTTCTTTCCAGTCAGTAGACAATTGCATTTTTAAGGTCGTCTCTGAGTCGCCTCTTACGACACCTATCAGAGGAAAGGAAGCATTAAGTGAGATCTTACGCTGTTCCCGCACGGCATAGATGTTACAATGATAGACCAAAAGAATAGAATAGAACAGACAAAAAAGTTGTTTTAAAAAAATGTGGATTCCACCTTCAATAGTATTCGATGAATCATTTTAAATTACTCCAAAAGAAACAACCCCGTAATTGCTTCCCTCTTGAATGAATAGAAAATAGCTAATGATCTTTATACAGCAGAATACGCTTGGATAAATCATGACTAAGATTTATTTAAAAATCTGAAACAGTCTTACTAATGTATTACCAAAGAAAATAAATTTCTTTTTCTTTCATTCGCATCTACGAATTCGCAAAAATCATCTTTAGTCACTGTACTTCATGTTTGTTTTGTTATTGGATTGTACGTCCCTGGCTGCGATGAACGTTATGAATGGCTTTATTATCGTTCCATTAACTATTATGATCACGAAAAACAATAGAAAAACAATGATAATTGAAAGTTAAACAACATTCTCGTTTTCTAGGTGTGCGTAAAAATATTTCTACTTTCGTTGGAACAGGTACAGAATATGATATTATTCGGATTAGGTACACGTAATTGATACACGTATGTCATCTCTTAAACTCGACAGAAGCTATTTATTTTAGCAATCGTTAATACTGGATGATCTAAATGTAATTAAATTCAAATTGACTTTGTTGATAACTGCGCTACATGTTTTTAATTTCTTTTTATTTTCATTGATAATAAATAATATTTTTTAGGTAATTAATCCATTACTTGAATAATATGAATAATATGCGAACATATAAATAACATCAAATGTTCCAGGATATATAAATAACATCAAATGTAAATATTTATATAAAGAATGTCATACAACTTTCTTCTGCAGCTGTCGATTTCTTTTAATAATAAATGGTGTTTATAAGAATTAAATAAGATCGCGTTTATAACTTATTTTCAAATAAATCATCGCTTAACATTTAATTTTCACCGTACACATGGTTTTATCAACAACAACGACCTATTTTATTTTATATCTTTTATTTCATGTTCAAACTTTATTGTAACTACATCGACTATATCCGTCAAGATAACTCATCAGCGAAGGTTGAAAAGAGAAAACAGTCTATATTAAATTTTGCTTCAACAAATGTTACATCGATTTCGCATTGCTGGGTCGTGTTTTGGCCGATACAGTGAAAACGAGTCACGATAACTCCGCTCATTGCGTGATATTTGCCGCTAACACCTGTTCGTAAACATTGGAGTTCAGGCAATTAAATTTTCGCGAATACTCCACGGATCTATGTTTTCATTGTTCAGAAAGGTCACGGTCGGCTCTGTGTACGCGCTCAATATTAAAGATCAGTGTCTCTATTTTCAGACATTAATGACTCCTAATGGTTTAAAAAAAATGAAGTATTTGATACTAGCTGTACATTCTAATCCTTCAGATATGATTCTGATAATTTCCTTTAAACAGTTCATCAATAATTAAAACTCTATTCTTCACTTTTCTGTTTTTTTGTTTTTTGCCCTAAAATTAAATGAGTTTCAAATAAATAAAATTATATAATGAAAGATAATTATATACATAAGTAAACTTCAGTAAATAATCTTCCATGACTTTGACTTTGTCTTTTTGACACACCGCAAATGGTTCGTTTACGTTACCTGAGTCTTGCGCATTCTGCAGATGATGTATGTGATGCAGGTGTGCATAGTAGTGGTGGTGGTGCAGGATGCACTCCAGATCGGTGCAGTTCAACATCGTGAGGGGGCGCCGGCCGCGCCGGCTGCCGACTGCTTACGCACAACCGCTGCACACTTTCACAAAACTATTCCACAAACACTCCGACACGTATCGATGTCACATCACGTTATCTCCTTAGGCACGGACAAGGTACAGGCGTACATGGGTCGGGTCCGTCAGCGACGACGCCGCTCTGTCTGCTAGTCACTGGTCGCAGGCTGACTGCATCACGTTCCGTTTATACTTTCCAATGCGATAAACATTCGTATGTTTGTGCGGGAGGTCTCATCACTGTTCGGTGTTAAGCGCGACGATAACAGAAGCGGAAGGCGTATCGACGATCGGTTCAACAACTGCGCGGTATTCGGTGCAGGCAGTGCGTGCGCGCAACACTTGTGGCGTTCGATTGTAAACTGAGTGCGGTGTGCGAGCGGCTGCCACCACTCCCTGGCTCCCGTCCTCGACCGCTCTCAACACAGCCCCAACTATCATGTCGTGCCACCTATTGCCCTCCCGAGGATAATGCAGCGTTCAATGTCCGATCTTCGTTATCATCTCCGCGTTAAAATGCGTCTTCCTTGACGCGCCCTTATCAGTGTAACCTAGAAACAATAGAGTCAATTGTTTAATCACACGCTTTATTTATATGAATAGAGTTAATAGTATTAATTTAGTTATTTGATTAAAATCTCATTGTTAATTTTACCACCTAAATAAGAAATATTCATATGAGCATGTAGTGGTTACGTTAATTAATGGTAAATTAGAAATAAAGCGATTCTCTTACATAATAGTTAAGTGTAAGTTTGCAGAAAAAAAGTGGGAAAAAATCCACAAATGAAAATATCCGCAGTGCAGGTCCCAAGGTCGTGAGACTTGCTCGCCGTGAGTGTTGTACCTGTGGACGAACTTTCAAGCGAGCGGCGCGTGTTTATTCTTATTTTATTTATGCACTATGTAATATAGATGCGTAGGCTTTGTTACACGACAAAAATAAATCGTAACCTTGTAACTGTCATATTCTTTCACAACATGGCCTTGCATCTATGATGTTTACTTTCGTCCTAAGTTAAAACGGTTTCTTTGCAAAGCTTACGGATTTGTTTATGTATAACGCGTTTTCTGTTTGATAGAAACGTCAGCGACCAGTGAGACGCCATCTTTACGATATCGGTGAGGATTCTTGTTGTGATAACGGTTTTTTGTCACAGATCCTTGGCTATGACCTCACGTTTTGGTTAGTATGTTTGTGTTAAAATGTTTGGTTAAAAGCTTATCAACGCACTACAAAAATACGTATTATAAAGTCGTAAACTTAAAATTAACAGCTTTAGAACAGTGTTCCGTTACCGCCATAACAAGTTTAATGAATAGAATGTACAGATAGTACATGAACTCTTTTATCAATTTTTTGTTCCATTCTATTTCTAAGCTTAATATTTTTTAAACAGTTGCAACAATTCTGAATACGATATTGCAAAAAAAAAATATTATTTGCATTAAGAAAATATTCGTATCGAATATAGTTGAAGATTCGCGTGACGTAGAGGTGTCTTGTGCTAAATGTCTGGTGTCTACCTTTCATCCGGTGAGTTGAGCGGACCCTCCTATTCTCCTCATTTTCAGTTCTTTAAAACTTTAAAGATAGGCATTGCATCTGCAGCCCCTCTACAAATGCGAGTGTATAAAAGTCACTTTCCATAGCTGATACTGATACCTCCCTTAACTGATAGCTTACTTGCCACCTTCTTCCATAAATTAAAAAAAAGAATGTCCTTAAGTCCTCATTTATGTTTATATAAGTTTATATATGTGTAATATAAACATTAATTTACATATACATTTATAAATTTTCTAAAAATATTTAAATTTATTTCAGACAGAAATTTCACAATAAATTTATAATAAATTATGTCAAATTAATGTTTTTAAAATATATGAAAAGGCTATGAGAGAAAGAGTGAAAGAAAATTTTTGCTCGCACCTCTGTCTCTGACCCTGCAGTAATGTAAGAAACGCAACTCTCTCTTTTTATCTTTTGAACTCCCTCTCAACTTCCGTTAGGCCTCGCCTGATCACACTTTTCGTAACGCCCTCGTCATACATTCACCAGCTCCAGTATAGAGAAAAAGCATAAAAATAAAAAATAAAACGTTTCACATAATATTGACAAAACAATTCCAACACGAATAACGTGAGGATCATAAAATACGAATTGAATAATAAAATAGATACTAAGAAACACATCATAGTCGATATGTTAACTGCACTTTAACGACTTGTTAAAGAAACTTAGTTACTTATAAATATCACATAAACCTTACTAAGTAAAACCCTGATGATAATGCATCTCCCTAATCTACCTGATAAGCGTATAAAATTGATTCTGTTTTAAAACAAAACGTTTCATTTTAAACGTTGCCTTTCAGCTAAAGTAATAAAAACGTAATTAAATAACGAATAATGAATAGTAACTGGTATTTTTAACATAATCGTTACGCGGGCGGTAACAAGTATTTATAATATAATTGCACGACAGCTTCCTTATGTCGCTACAATTGGAAGGCTGTGACTCTATCATAGAGTTATGTTTACAAACAAAGAACCGCCATATGTGCTACATATATTTTTCTTTCATTAATGTTAATTACTAGCACGCATAGGGGTTAACATTGACAATATATTTTATCACGTTCCTAAGTTGATAATAAAAGAGCTTATGAATACCAAAAACTGAGCCTTTGCTCAGGTTTTTGTATTCATAAACTTTTAATTTGTTTTTTGTGAGAGGTTGGTAATGTTAGCTTACTAAATCGTTCTAGTATGGATTGACGTATTTTTTATACAAAATATTTTTAGACAATTGATTGAAGGAAGGAAGACCAAACAGAAACGGACGGAATAGTCAGTGTAATTAAAGGCAACGAGGCATTTCATCTAAGTCCACGTGGTGATAACGCATATTATGATAACTCTTTTTCGTTTGAAGTTAGTATTAGGTGTCCGTAGGCTGCAGTAGCATTACCGTTTTACGCTTACTCTATTGCGACCTGATCGAAAGCGAGTAAAACAGTAACCTCGTTTTTCACCAGACTACAACAAAAAAGTTCAAAATAAAAAACATGACAAAATAGTATTATAAATAGTTATTATCATTCCTTACATTAATATAAATTCCCTGTCTTCATTCTTTACAATATAAAGCACTTGTTACACTTTCACACCAAAACCGATCTGCCGATTTTAACGAAACGATTAGAGGGAATTTTTTTGTGATAAACTTAAAAGCTCCCTACTACTGAGGCAAAGCCGTGGGCAAAAACTAGTTAATAATAATAACATGATGAAGTCTTTCCTGACGGCGGTAACTTGTTTAATTTATTTAATTATTACTTATAATCTATTAAATAGGTTCATACGAGTAAAGGTATATTTAACTTTAAAATCCGTATAACTACGTAATACTTTAAGTATTTAATCGACAGAAATACGGAATATTTACGGAACTATAAACGTCATGCAATATTAATTATTGCGATATCAATCTTTCTAACGCATTCGCGGTGAGGCTGATTAATAATATCAATGTTTACTTCTAGATTTTTTTAAGTTATACACATGCTAAATATAACAGTCGTAGTCGTAGAAAAAAGTATAAGTAATGATAAATAGTTCCGCTTTTTCTAGGAAATAACTAGTTTTTCATATTGCCTTTAATTACTGCAACAAAGATCTGTTAAGTCAATGGACAAAGGCCTCTTCTGTACGGAGCATTTACCATAATCGCCACGCATGGCAAGTGGAATGGCGATGGTAGTAACAGATACCTCATACCTGCCGTTATATGTGTGCATAATTTTAGTCTGTTATTTTTGAGACGGTCAGGCCACCATTTGCCATAGCCATATTTATATACAAATTATTATTATTGTTATTTATATATTCGCTCAATATTACAGTGACATGTATAGATATAAAAGTTATTCGTTAATGTAATAAATGGCCTGCAATTTATAAAAAAAAACAAATGCGTGTATATTCAAATATCGAAATAGACAAACATGTATATTTCGATATATTAAAAGATATATTATACTTTTGATTAAAATACTCAGTATCATATAATACAATTATGGTCCCCAGCACTCATTTCAATTTTCCTATGTCAATCCTAGCAAAGTTAAGAGTCCTAGCAGTAAGCCATTTTATCGCAAAAAAATTTTGTTGAAAACATTAAACACTTTGGAAATAAAATAGATAAGGAATCTTAGACTTCAATTGCCGAAGGCTGAGTACACTCATGACGTACCGCAAATAGTCATTAAAGGTTAATAAACTCTTAAAAAAGTACAGATTAATGACGGATTTAGATTTTTTTTTCACTTTTACCGTTACCTACGTTTGAGTTTGACGGCAAAGTAAGCAAACATGTGTGTTAAATATAACTTCGTTCTTTGACGTAGCAGAGAGTCTTATCGAATGTTTAATAAAATACCTCTTAATTACACTTAATCAGGATTTAGCTTTAAATTGAAACAGCAGTCAATGTGATATGAAACTGACATTAATAACAATTAATTTTGAACTTTAAGCGAAGTATTCAATCCGGATATCGGAAATACATGTTTAGAGTACAAGGTACACATAGTCGTGATATGTTTAAGACATTGTATAAAAATGTTGTTATAAATATCTATAATCAAGGTGATTTTTAGAGAGTCTAAATATTCTAGTGGTTTTAATTATGATACTAGAGTTCGATTCCCAAGAGGAAGGCTCTTATAAACAATTTTTTTCGAAACGTTCGTTCGATTTTCGTCGTTGGTTTGACCGCCCCGTGAAATTTGGGTCAAAAGGATTAAATTTGTCTTCGCGTTTGTCTATTTGGAAATTCATGAAGATTAAAACACAAACAATGTCTTTGCGTTTGTTTATACAATATACTGGATTACCTCTAAATCAGACCAAAAACCTTTCAAATCAGACCAAAATAGCTTAGAAGCGTCTGGCAGTGCGCTTTAGGCAATTAGGGCAAATCATTCTTACCGGAGAGGCTTATGTACAGTATTATGTACTTTATTCAAACACTTCAATCAGGTATTGGCATTAGTAAGATGTAATAATAAATTAGTAAGATATAATCTATAGATACAAAAATATTAACATATGTGTATATAATTTTACAGGCAGTGACGGTTACCATCGCAATTTATAAAACATATAACATATTTTAATACTGTATTTTTAATAAAATTTTTCCCGATCTCGCGGGAACCGTGGGATACAAAGTGTTCACAAAAATTTGAGTAAAAACGCAACGACCTTGTCAAAAATTCTTGTCAATTCATCTACTACTTTTCGAGTTTTGGCGACCATAAGCATACAGTTCATATATTACACATTCTCTATATGTCTATCTATATATATTGGATCTTGTTCTGAATCCTAGTTAATACTAAAGAAGTAAATGAGTGCTTTTCAACCTCGATTTAATGTAATGGATGTTTTATTTGGTTTTCTTCGTATTTGGCCACATTACATTGCAAAATAGTATGTTAAAAAATTTATTATTTACACACAAACGCAAAATTTTTTACATACCACTTCTTAACAACAGGGCCATATTTGATTGAGATATAAAAGGATACGTAATACCTACAAAGTCATATACCCGTTAGCAGCTACCAGGTAGCGCTTATACGGCGGCTTTGGGGAGCGGAAAACTGTGTTTTAACTCATCAGACATCAGACACGTCGTGGATGTTACGTAATATTTTAACCGGATCCATTCAATGTTATTCAAAACTCTGGTCGCGTAAAATTACACTCGTTTTGTATAACTTTCATCCTATGTTCCTCATTCGGAACTTGTATTTGTACTATAAATGTATGTATGTATAAATTACAAATCCCATTTATAAGAGGATAGGCTTTGATAATTTTAATATAGCACATTTTTATGAATAGTAGAAGACAGCGTTTTGATTTTACTAAGATTGAAGACTAGCCCCGTTAATTTAATCAGTTAATCCGGATTGATTTCACATGGTTAAATATTTCTAATGACAATAACAATAAGGACGATTCATAGTTGGTAGTACTAGAGTCACTTCGAAACTGGGGGTTGCGGGTTAGAATTCACATAAAGGCAATAATTTGTGTGAAAATATTTATTTCTTTACTCGTTAATTACATTACATACATACATACATACATAGCGGCCTATTAAACTCCACGGCAGGACATAGCCCTCTTATAAGGGGAGAAATTGCCATAATCGCCACGCTTGGCAAGCAGAGTGGCGAACGCCAAAAACAGACCACTTGCACCTCAGACGCTGCTGCCTATCTTCTAGGCATTTTATTCTGATGTTTTTAGAGATGGTTATCCCGCCACCTGTCGGTTGACATAACGATATTTAAGGTAGTTTCTCTTAGTCGCCTCTTACGACACCCACGGAAAAGAAAGGAGTGGCAATATTCTTACACCGTTGCCTCACGGTTAATTGGATTAATTTACTTCAATCAATCGAAAACAGATTAAACTGAAATTGATAAAACATTTTATAAAAAAAACTAATGAACTAATGAACGTATTTCAAAAAGTCAACTTAAGTCACGATACTCAACTTGGAGTCACGGTAGCCGATTGGTTGGGTGGTCGGAATTTCGAGTCAAGAGACCCGAGTTCGATCCCCAGGGGGCAGGCTCATACTAATGGGTTTTCAAAACTTATATACGAATTCTATCGTTGGCTTGGACATAAAGGCGGCGACGGGCTCACCACCTGTCACGTTGTACCGACCCCGTGGTCCCGAACCCACCTTAGATATTTATCTTCGGTGGAAGGTGGTTCAAAGGGACTTTATTGTCTAGACTAGACCTCTGTCTACCTGTGATGGGAATTGCGTGAAGATATTTATATTTTTATTTATTTATTTTACTTAGAAGCTCAAAAATACCACCGAGAACGTATACGACGGCGGAATGTAATCGTGAATATCAGTGAAAGAGCGCCGAATTCAGACTGTACAGCACCAGCATTATGTATTAAATTTTTAAAGGTTTTCGTAAGTTTGCCCTTGTAAATGAACTAACTAAGCTAACTTAAGCGCCAATAGTCTAATGTTTCAGGTTACGGACTGCGAAACATGACGTCACAAGTTCGAGTTCGCCATTAGACCGTTATTGTAAACCACTGTAGATACATACATTGCAGCTTAGTGGTCACAGGAATACTAGTAATTTTAATAAAATAAATATTAATCATTGTTAGTATTCTTATAGAAAACTTTCCTTGATGTCACAAATACCCTGTAACGTAAATATTAAAATAGTGCTTCTCATGAGTGATTGAAGATCTTTCTTCACTAACGAATGTAATGCTTCTCATTAGTCTACAAAGTGAGCCAATCTGTAAACCTCAAAATATTTCTTCCATGGACTAAACCAACGTTAATTTGATTCACTATATGAAAAGGTATGCTATATGAAAAGGTAAGTTAAAAAAACACAAAATACTTGTACTTGCTTTCCTGAAAAACAAAATGATGTTCGTCAATCGTTTTATATGAAATATATATTTATATATATAATCGGAAAGCATGTATGAATGTAGATATGGGTATAAAAGCTAGCTCTGCCTTCTGCGCCGAATATCCTGGCAATCAGATGAAAAGGTTGTTAAGCGATGTGTTCTTTAACAGCTATTCTAATAGCATATTATAAGCATATGCTTATAATATGTTTAATGTATATAATCTGTTTAAGTCTATTTCTCAATCTAATTATGTAATTTTGTATTAGCGGAAACTTTTAATTGGCTATCTGTGCATGATAAAAGCTGTAAGTTTTCCAAAAAATTGTAAAATAAGTCTATATAATTTTACTTGCTCATAAAGTTTTTCGGTTTATTCTTGTACATTTAAATGTAAATTCTTTAAAAAACTATGGTCGATTTATCAAATAATACATTGTCGTCGATCAGCCTGATCTAACTAACTATGATAAGTTGATATATAAAATTACTTAGTATGATCGAATGCCGCTCTGATCTAGTTCAAGCTTACACAAGGCCGCTCTGGATTTGCTATAAGGTCGAATGGTCCAACTTATTTATTACGTATGCATGTGTCATCTATAGGAAGTAACACTCGAGGTGGTATTAACAGTCGCTATTGAGGTCTTTTAGTGTTGTCGGTTTTCCTCTTTATTTAGGCGAGGCCATAAAGTCCTTTGCCTACTCAATGTTTGTCCTTCATAATTAAATACAAACATGTACTTTGAATTCGTGACTTAAGGAAGTTTGGATAGAAATGAATAGACGTAAGCACCAAAACACAAATAATTATTTTAATTTATTTTAACCATTTAGGTTTTGTTGATACTTTTTTATTTGACTCAGGTAACAAACAGTTTGCAATATGGTGATCGTCTAACTTCATGTATCATCATGGGTACTTACACATGACAAGATGACTCGTCATCTCCGAATAATAACATGCTTACAACAGAGTCCCAAAGTAATTCCAGGTTTCTGTTGTACGCTAAGAATAATATATAATACTTATACTAAATAGTAGCCATAAGGAGTCCATGATGGACAAAGGTGTTCTTTTAAATGTTCTTTGAGATTCGACAAAGGGAGCCACCACGCTGCTCCAATGTAGGTTCAAGGTCATCAACACACATCCAACTCATATTTGAGAACTAATTCTGTTATTATTTCTCAAACCAGAGTTTTCCTTTCGATGTTTTCCTTTACCGCCAAGTTCATTATAATTAAGCACTTACATTGTTTTACAATTTTAGTGATGCGGGCCCGTATTCGAATTTGGGTCACTCGCGTACAAAATTCATTACAATACCTATCTCTATAACTTTACAAACGTATCTATTATCACAAATTTATAAACAGGATTTAAAGGATCTATCAGAACTACGGTTGTTAGCGATTTGAATAATCAACTGGCACGGGCGGGTTTTGAACCCGCGATCTCCACCGTAATGTGGTACCTCCACAGTACCAAAGCGACCTTCTTGCCTCTGAGCCACCGTGTCTTACCTGCGTAATTTGATTTGCGGAGGTCGGAGAATGGTGGGTCGAAAGGACTTAATTGTCTAGATAGAGATCTAGAGATCTAGATAGATAGAGATCTAGACAATTAAGTCCTTTCGACCCACCCTGTATTGGGAATGGCTTGATGATATTTTATTTTATCTCAATTAATTAAAAACTAAATGCTCAGCATGATTTATATGTTTACAAATTACAATACAATTCTTAAATAAAATGATTCGAAGTTTATCGCGTTTTTTTTTTTTTTGTTTCGTTTTCCCGACGTTTCTGCTTTACAGCATCCAGGGTCACGAGGGTACTAAGGTCTTGAACGTCCTGCTATCATTGCTGCCTTCGGCTACCGTCAACTTTTATTTATTCATTTTGGATCCGATTTATATAGCTACAACACAGCTGATGTAAAACAATTTGTAAAAATAGTTTGTTAAAAACTAATAAAAAACGCGATAAAATCTGAAAATCGATTAAATGAAAGAGTAAAAATTGTCACTTACAAAAGGGATAATAGATGGCGCCGATATCAAAACAAATTCATTACAATACCTATCTCTATAACTTTACAAACGTATCTATTATCACAAATTTATAAACAGGATTTAAAGGATCTATCAGAACTACGGTTGTTAGCGATTTGAATAATCAACTGGCACGGGCGGGTTTTGAACCCGCCCGTGAAGAAAAGAGAATACAGATTTAAAATTTCAAGTGACGCGTGTAAGACACGGTGGCTCGGAGTTAGGAGCGTTGCCACGGATCGGCAGAGTTCGCGGGTTCGAATCCCGCTCGTGTCATTTGAAATTTTAAAAACATTTTTTCTTTTTAATTTAATCACTTAAAAAAAGTTCAGCATAAATATGCTTTAAAAATAATAAAATTGCGTAATCCGAAAATCGTTTTATTTAAGATGTGTAGTGTTCGCGTAAATACAAGAAATCATTATACAATACAATTATTTAAAAAAATATAAGCAAGTAAAGTAACAAATGTTGTGTTTTGTTACACAACGCAGCCGCTACTAATGCTTATTTTAAAATCTAGACACGTATGTTAAGCGATGCTTAGATATACCTGTCGACTAACTTGCACAACCATCATGTACGGCTGCAGTCAATGTAACTGTGGCATATACAACCACAAACACACGCATTTTTTTATGGTTTTAATTTCTGTGAAATTCAAAAATTACCTGATGTTACTTCATTTAATAGTATTACCGCGTAAATAAATAATCCAAATAACTTTAGATGGGGACATGGATTTGTTTTAGTAAGAAATATTTAGAAAAATGTATCTTTTAATTGGAATTTAAAATTTGACATGTTGTTAGATTGTGGTGACAGTATTATCAACTAAATATCACCCCCTACCTTCCACGCATTTTCCAATACTGGGATAGCGAGATTATCCTTTTGATGATATGAGGTCTCCGGTAATGCATTTGGTAAATCCGGTGGTACTAAAGAGGACTTAGGCATAAAGACTATATCAAATCCCCTTTAAAATTGAGGCCTATTTCCAAAGTAGACTTTTACAGAATGAGTAGGTTAAACAAGTCTTTAGTCGAAAGAACTTTCTGGAACCATATTGATGCTTCACACAAATAATAAAAAATATATAAATAATAATAATATCTTTACGGAATTCCCAATACAGGGGTAGACAGAGGTCTAGACTAGACAATTAAGTCCCTACGACCCACCTTCCACCGAAGATATTTTCGGGACAACGTGACAGGTGGTGAGCCCATCGACGTCTTTATGTCCAAGCCAACGATATAATTCGTACATAAGTTTTTGAGAAACACATTGGTACGAGCCTGCCACCTGGGAATCGAACTTGGGTCTCTCGACTCTAAATTTCGACCACCCAACCACTCGGCTATCGTAACTAAATTTACAAATAATGAAATGCTAAAGAAAATCTACAATCTTCTTTAGAAATCTTCGTTATTTATTCGTGAGTTACTGTAACTTGAGAACATTCCTTCTATGCTCCAGAGATTGAACCCTTTAAACCTTCTTCGTGTTAAATTGTTTGCAGATGTCCATCGGCTGTAATATTTACTTACTATCGTGTGTTATTTTGTTCGTTTTTCACGATATTCCTATAAAAAACTAAATAGAACCTATAGAACCTAGTCGTATAATCATTTTATTTAGTGTTTTGCTTCTGACTTTTGAGTGAAACCTACCTTTGAGTTGTAATGTAATAATTTATATCAACATTTATTAATAGGATTTTACACATAGAATAGAAATTTAACAGAATTCAAAATACACCGAACTCGGGACTCTCAAAGTCCAAGTAAATAATCTACAACGCTACTCAGTTGTAACCTTATCGTTGCCCTAATAAGGCCGTGTAAAGGACTTTCGAGTGCGTTATGTTTTACAGTAGCAATGTATTTGTCTTTGACATTGCACTACGCCCCTCCACATGTTAAAGCACTTAACAGTTTTATTGAGTAATTGAGTGTAGGAGGGTGACACTGGGAGAGTGCAGATTACTTCTGTTCGGAGTGTAGCATTACTAATTTTTTTTTAGTTACGGCCTGTGAAAGATAACTTTAGGATTTTTATCTTCCATCATTAAAGAAAATTGTACGACATGGGCACAATTCTACACTTTATTTAGACTTAAAATAAATGAAAATATATTACAGGTCTTTGTCACACTTTCTAACTCCATTACGATCCTACAGATAATCTCCTGCACGTTTGACATCGCCGACGGTATTCTGAAATTCTCGTCTTAGTTTAAATCGATTAATAATACATCAACCTCCCTCCAAAGAATTTGTCATAACCTCTCGCCAGACAAACCGTTGTTGCCTGTTTCTATGTAGTTTTGGTCAGGTAAATGTTAAAGATGGTTATCCCGACTTCTCTCGGTACTCAATGCTATTTTTGCTTATATTAAATATACAAGAACCTTTCTTTGTCGTATATAGTATATAGCAGAATAATCACGAGTATTCGTATCGAGCAGAATAATCACGATAGTGATTGGGTATTTCCATCGCGCTCGTACCAATGGTTTTTTTTTTTTTCAAAAACTTATCGTTGATTTAGACATTAAGACAGCGACGGGTTCACTGCCTGTCACGTAAGTCCAAAAAATATCCTCGGTGGAAGGTCAGTCGAAAGGACTTAATTGTCTAAACCGCTATCTACCCCTGTATTGGAAATGGCGTGAAGATATCTTTCATTTTTTTTTCATTATTTTCTTTCACACAAGTCATCCTTTTCTTCGTACGTACAAGTTTCTGTTTGCTCTTCATTTTTCAATCAATTTACTCTTTGTGGTGACTTTCATAAATACACAGTCAGGTCATAAGTATTGTCACACAGTAAAAACTTTTCTTTTAGAATGCTGGCCACAAAAAAGTTTATTGAATTCGAATTTCGAATTGTTCATGAAAATAAAACTACATACTTTTTAGAATTTTACTCATTTTTAAATATGGAGTGGACGCTTAAAGAAGACCGTGTTGCAATTATTGCGTTACATCGTTGCGGTTACGCGCCAATTCAATTTTTTGACATACTGAAAAATTTAATAATAACCAAAAGATTCGTTTATCGTACCATCAAACGATACAATGAAGACTCTACTGTAGATGACAGGTCAAGAAGTGGTCGCCCTCAGTCTATTAGGACTCCAGCAGTGATAAAAGCTGTAAAGGCTCGAATTCAAAGAAATCCCAAACGTAAGCAGAAACTGATGGCCCTTCAGATGGGCTTAAGCAGAACCACGGTGAAAAGGGTGTTAAATGAAGACTTAGGTCTTCGGGCATATCGAAGAAAAACAGGACATTGTTTGTATGCTCGTCTTATACACCTGTGACTGAAGAGCTGCCACGCTTTGTTTAAGCGGTACGCGGGAAAAAATATCGGGAAATAGTTTTTTTCGGATGAAAAATTTTTTACCGTAGAAGAGAGCTACAACAAACAAAATGATAAGGTGTACGCACACAGTAGTGAAGAAGCGAGCAACCGTATTCCGCGTGTCCAACGAGGTCATTTTCTATCCTCGCTCATGGTATGGTTGGGAGTTTCTTATTTTTTGGGGTTGGGGCTTAACAGAGGTACATTTTTGCGAGAAAGGTGTAAAAACGAATCCAGTTGTGTATCAAAATACAGTCCTGACGAACCTTGTGGAACCTATTTCTCATACCATGTTCAATAACAGGCACTGGGTATTTAGACAAGATTCGGCGCCAGCTCATAGAGCGAAGAGCACACAACACTGGCTGGCGGCGCGTGAAATAGACTTCATCGGGCACGAAGACTGGCCCTCCTCCTGTCCAGATTTGAATCCGTTAGATTACAAGATATGGCAACACTTGGAGGAAAAGGCGTGCTCAAAGCCTCATCTCCATTTTGGAGTCACTCAAGACATCCTTGATTAAGGCAGCCGCCGATATTGACATAGACCTCGTTCGTGCTGCGATAGACGACTGGCCGTACAGATTGAAGGCCTGTATTCAAAATCACGGAGGTCATTTTGAATAAACTTTAGTGTCATAAGAATCTATGTTTTGTTAAATTAATTTTGGTATATAAATAGTTACATAATGAATAAACTTGTTTTAATTATTTTAGGTTAAACATGTGACAGAATTTATGACCTGACTAGATATATTGCAAAAACTTTAGTTACTGTATTCAAGGTGCATTAATCATCCTGATTACACCGTGAATATCTGAAATAATGTTCGTAAATTGACACATGCATAAAATTACTCAACTCGTTAACAAATATACTTGCTTTCTCATAAGAATAAACGCGATAATATTATTCATATAGACATTCATTCGTTTAAAAATGCATTGAATTCGCTTTGAAATAAACAATCGCAATCCTCAAAAAATTACATAACAATCTATAATCGCATATCAGGTAAGTTAAAAGAAATGTGTCAACAAGAAAGCCCGGTTAAGGTGTTATTGTGTTTATCAAATGATTTTTTTCGTATACTGACATTTTTATCACATGATGACATATATTATACGCTTTAGTATCATACTTTTTGTTCAAAACCTTATAAGAACATATTGTTGTAGGTTTCAGGTCAAGTAGATGTCAAGTCTTTTTCTAGAATTTTTTATCTTCGCGTATTACCCGATACCGTATTTAAATTCCATTCTACTTTGATGTTTCTATACTTATAATCGTATAATAATATCATCCGTACAGCCATTTTGGCAAACAAACATCCACACATACAAGTATCCACATTAATAATATTAAAAAAAGTTGATTATTAGTAGATCTAAATACATATGTCCCTCTTTCAGATACCTCCTTTAAGAGATTTCCGTCGCCGTCTTTATGCCCAACCCAACGATATAATTCGTACATAAGTTTTTGAAAAACCCATTGGTACGAGCCTGCCACCTGAGGATCGAACTCGGGTCTCGCGACTCAAAATTCCGACCACACAACCACTCGCCTATGACTTTTAAATGTTTCTTGGAATCTCAGTATTGAGTAATTTACTATGTTATTTTAAGATTCTTAACGGCTTTTCCGTAACGAGTAAGTAAAAAACTAACCTAAAACTTGTAAAATATGCAAATACAAATATACAAAATATTTTACAAAATTTTAGGATAAGTAGTTTCCAAAACATATATATATTTCATATCTCTACAATTTTTAATTTGGCAATATATTTTTTTACCATTTTTACTCCCATATTCAGATTTCGTCCATTCATGTCACACCTGTGTGTATGTGTCACAGCAATTGATATTCCAAAATTTAAACTTGTTGGATTTAGTAGTACCCTACAAAGGAACAATTATCGCTACTGTGAACGAGAATGGACGAACTAATCAAAAATCTACGAGTAACTTCCGCATGACCTGTCACGATCTTTCTAAACCATCTATTTTTTCACATACACATACGTTACGCAAGTGCAACGAATATCACTTTTTATATGAGCTTGCTATATTTAGTCGAGGCATGTTTAAATATGAGATGCGGTGGATTTGGTTTTTCGAAATAACAACTTGTTATGAAATTGAAATTGTGAAAATGTGTAAACGCTAAAAAATGCCAACTTTCAGCTGCTTACATGGAGAACTAGCAGCCATATTCGTAACCCTAAATACTTAAAAAGGTTGTTGGAAAAGAATATAATATCACAATGGTGACCAATAGACCAGATAGAAAAATATAAAATTAGACATAGGCGACAGAGGTATATAATGATCTTGATACTTGGCGACCTGTGTTTTCTGACTCCCGTCAGGGGTGATTTGTGAAGGTAAATAAATAAATAATATATTAGAGATTGACCGAAAAGTGGTCTAGTTATAGAAAACCTGCCTTTGAATATCGTACAAAATTATCTAGACCTCTGTATACCCAGGACTGGAAAAAGCTTGCGGATGCAAATAAATCTTTGATAAGTATCATAATAAAACATTTAAACTCCGTCCCCTTAGCCCTTACCTCAACATAAACAAGACATGCCATCATTATTCTCAAATTTGAAGGCTCTATTTCGGAAGGTAAAAAAAAAAAAAAAAGGAAGGTAGAATTACTTATTTACGACCTGTGAAAGCCCATTGTACGATATAGGCCTGCAAGATTCTGCTATTAGTATCACTTTCATGACTGAAATGACATTGGTAGAACTCTTCTAAGAGACGCCATATAACGAAGAAAGGAAGGATACTGCTATAATCGATACCTTTGCCAAGCGGACTGGCCATTGCAGTGCCAGACACTTCGCAATTTCACACGCGGCTGTTCATTACCGGTTTGATTTATTTCGGTTTAGTATTTTATGAGAGGTTGTATCCTCACCAAACAATATACAAGTATACTCAAACAGTATATGAATGAATATCTTCATGCATAAACCCTGCTGGGGTAGCCACAGATTGCCAACTGTAATGATCCTTACATTGCCCTTTCGCTTATTTCAAATTCATCATTTTCGTCATGCACGCACGTCTAGGTATCTAAGTACTCTGAACCCTCTTCGTGCAGTCTGCTCACATGGTCTTAGAAATTTAGTCTCGACCTACCTCAAACCCTTTATAGTTTACTTTCGCGCTATATATTTTCTTATGGTTTTCATTGATTCGCTCAATGTCCCCATATCATCAAACCAAACATCACAATCATTCTCTGATTAAAATAATAACGCCATTTATTTCTACAGAAAAACAACTACTGTTTTTCATACAAGACGGTTGCCAAGAGTATTCTGGCTGATATTTAAAGCTCTTTCACAATACAGCCTTATGAAGATCGCCCACAGGTTTCGCAATTTCACCGGTACATTAACAGCTTTGTCATTAAATTGCGTGTCTCAAACGCGAACCACCACGCAGGTGTGGTGCAGCTACCGTTTATGGTGCTTCAATTAAATCGCGTTTGACCGATGCATTCGGTCGTTAAACCTTAACATGGTCATAGAACAATCTAGAAGTGGCAGATAATTACAATGCTTTATTGAGTTATCGCATATAACTATGAAATTTATGGAAGACTTTATCTATATTCTTTTTACGGTTACAGAGGGTTTTTCATTAAAAGTAGAGAGCGCAAAGCATTTTTTCATTTGAAACCCTCTATGATAGAACAAAGCTCTTAACTATCTTTATAAATAAAAATCTCGAGTCACTATTGAAACTATTGAAATGACTACTAACTAATATAGGATAATTTTGAACCCGGTTAGTGGCGCTGTTATCAAGATCTATTTTTATTTTTACACTTTTAAATATCTAATCTAATTTTACTTAAGTAGGTATTTAGAAACATTTTTGTTTTTAAATTGTTTATGGGTAAATCCTTACTCAAAAGATTTCTAAATAAGCAATTAATCTAAATAAAATCTACACCAAAATAAATAAAATCGGAATGTCTGTTTGTAATTATACAATAACATTTTTTTACAAATTTTGTCTGCCTGTCTGTCTTTCTGTTCTGGCGAATCTCTGAAATGGCTGAAACGATTTTAACAGGACTTTCACTGACAGATAGCTAATGATATAAGGAGTAATATTTATTTGGCTCCTGTTATTTGAAACACATAATTAGGGTTATGCGATAAGTGTTAACCATATTACAATAAAAACAAACTAATTATTTTCAAAGAAGATTACAGATACTATTTATTATCTTTAATTATCTTTAGGTGGATAGGATTAGGAATTGCGTGAAGATATTTATTTATTATAATAATAATTAATAAATATATTCACGCAATTCCTGATACAGGGGTAGACAGAGGTCTAGTCTAGTCAATTAAGTTCCTTCGACCTACCTTCCACCGAAGAAATTTTCGTCAACGTGACAGGTGGTGTCTTTATGTCCAAGACAACGATATAATTCGAACTTACTTTTTTTGAAAAACCCATTGGAACGAGCCTGCCACCTGGGGATCGAACTCGGATCTCATGACTCGAAATTTCGACCACTCAACCTCTCGGCTATCGTGACTTTATAATCTATATAAGGTATAATAATTAAAATTAATTAGTTAACATGATTTTTGACTTTGTTTTATAGGTAAACTAAACTCTAGAAAACTAGTTAAAGAAGTTAAACTAGACATTTAGAGAACTGTGAGATAATATGATTATGAAATCAGAAATAAGCTTTAGCCCTTTCGCACCTTCACCTGCCTTTTATAATAGTAGGCTAGTATTACCGCGAAGAAAAGTCCAGAGCCATTTACATCAACCGAACATTATGCAGGTTGTATTCCACCGCAACAGTATCGCACGGGGTTGCCACTCGAGAACCTTTCTCCCCAACGGTTATAATTTTTGCGAGCTATGTCAAAATCAAAGTATTTATTTGTGTTTTTACAATCTTCAATGGAGCAAATATTTTCTATTCATTCCTAACAAGTAATAACCGAATTGCCGTGGTTCATATTTTACTCCGTCACCCAGATATGTGATTTAATGTAAAATCATCAAATCCTTTACACAGAAATATTTAAGCTTTTTCCAGTAATTGACAAATATCTTTAATGATTTCTATTATTAGCAGATTAACCAAAATTTATACAAATGTTAATTCTTGTAGTTGTCATATCGCGTTACTCTATTTCTTTCACGTACCAACTCTGATGCGTGTCCCATCATAATCGTTAAAGGAGATCGGCATCTGCCCAATTCCACGATGTTGAAAGACTTAGGGCTGGCTTATAATGAGAGCGGGTCCGTTTGATCGGACCCTTTTTTCTCCCATAATTTAACCTGTTCAAAACCGACGCACGGCTCAAACAAAAACTACATTGTTGAGCTTTGAAAACTTAAGGCAGACTAGAATAAAACAACATTAAAAATGGATGTCCTCTTGAAAGCGTACAGTGACTTCCAAATAGGTGACCGCAATAAGCAATCCTTTGCTTAGCGCAATAATCAGCTTATTTTTTTTATTTTTAAAAGATTACGGAATAGGTCATCAAGTCAGCAGTAGATTTTTTCATATATAAACGCATAACTTTTACTAAGTAGAGGGTAGAGCAGAGTATACGATATTTCTAATTTATTGGCTAGGGTATACTTCGAAATTTATACCAAGCAAATCGGAAAAAATCGGCTCCATAGTAAGAAAATTACGTGTGTTTTTCGATGAAAATTACGTGGGTAAACTCATTCCCTATTTTATTTACTGAACTTATTATTACAGAAATCTTGTTGAAACTTTAACTTCGTGTTGAAACTGACCTTCCTTTATAAAAATGTGTCACTCCTTTTGTAACTAAAGCAAGCTAATGAGATAGGGTGCAAAATGAGTGACAAAATATTGAATGAATGAATGAATGAATGAATGAATGAATGAATGAATGAATGAATGAATGAATGAATGCTTTTATTGTACACCACAAAAAATAGAAGAAAACAATTGAACATTGAAGTAAGTAGATTGTACAATTTGGCGGCCTTATCGCTACATGGCGATCTCTTCCAGGCAACCAACGGCGTAAAGAGATGTGACACAGACAAAAAGGTAGGTGGTGCAATTTATTTTTCCAATCTATATATGTACACAACATGATAATATTTAGTATAAACGATAAATATATACATATATATACATAAACACACTCACATACACCTATATATATATATACATACATACACATATACATATACATATACATATACATACATATATATATATATACATATACATACACACATACACATACACATATATATATATATATATATATATATATATATATATATATATATATATATATATATATATATATATATATATATATATATATATATATATATATATATATATATATATATATATATATATATATACATACATACATACATATACACATACACACACATATATATACATACATATATACATACATATATATATATATATATATATATATATATATATATATATATATATATACATATATATATACACATATACATACATACACATATACATACACATACACATACACATACACATACATACATACACATACACATATACACATATACACATACATATACATACACATACACATATACACATATATATATATACACACATATATACACATATACATACGCATAAACATAGTAAAAAATATAGTTAAATCCTCGCAGAAATATGTAACAGCAATCCGTCTCAACGCTGCTCCAGAGATTGAGATAAATAATGTCCTTTTACTACTTTTTAAATATTTCTAATGACTGTGCCTCGCGAATAGTTAGCGGTAGTGAGTTCCATAGCTTAACAGATTCTACGGTAAATGATTTATTGAAAAACGAAGTTTTGTGATTTGGCACTTGTAAAATTAATTTTCTCGAAGAGCGAAGTTTTTTCCCCGGAAGACCGATGAAATTAAATTTATCTTTTAAGTATCGAGGAGTAAAAGGATGAAACAAAACACAGTACAGAATGGAAAGAATGTGCAAATTCCGGCGAAATTGAATAGGTAACCACTTGAGACGACATCGAAATTGAGATATATGGTCAAATTTGCGCAATCCAAATATGAACCGAATACTAGTATTTTGTAGTCTCTCAAGCTTATTTAATTGGTTAACAGTTAAATTTACAAAGCTTGCGTCAGCGTAATCAAGAATAGGAAGAAGAAGAGTCTGTGCGAGCATAATTTTGTAGGAATGGGAAGAAATGATCGTAGGCGACGCAAAGAGCTGAGAGCACCAAAGGTTTTCCGACTGATTTCATTCAATTGGCGAGTCCAACTCAGAGTGCTGTCAAGATAAATGCCCAAATTTTTGACAGAATCACAGAAAGGAATTAAAACTCCATCAAATTTAACGTTCGGTAAGGAAAACCAGTCAATTTTCGAGATAAAACTCCGGCTGCCGAAAATAATTGCTTTCGATTTCTGAGGATTAACATTGAGCCCATAAGATTTACTCCACTCGAGAATGAGATCTAGGTCATTATTCATAGCAGCGATGGCTACCGGCAGATTCTCAAAAGTTGACTGGGTGTAAATTTGGACATCATCTGCATACATGTGATAGAGAGAAGAAATTTTATAAGTAATGGAATTAATGAAAATGGAAAAGAGTAACGGTGACAACACGCCGCCCTGCGGTACGCCGGCAGTGATATCCTGCCAAGATGAACAAGTTTCATCAAGGCGAACACGCTGCCGACGGCTATTTAGATAACTTTGAAACCAATCAATTACTGATGGAGATAAGTTAAGTGAACGCAACAAACTCAGCAATATGTCTAGGTCGACAGTATTAAAGGCGTTGCTGAAATCCAACAGTCATAACTGTGAGCTGTTTATTGTCCATACCCCAACGAATGTCATCAGTAACTTTGACTAAAGCAGTAGCCGTACTATGCCCCGGACGGAAACCGGATTGCAAAGGATTAAACAAGTTATGTCTGTGGAGGAAAGTGTTTAGTTGTTGATAGATGAATTTTTCAAGGACTTTGGAAAGGTAAGGTAATATCGAGATTGGACGAAAATCGGAGTAGTTTGTAGGTTTTGACTTTTTAGGGAGAGGAATAACATATGCACTCTTCCAGGCTTCGGGATATTTAGAAGAGGAGATACATACATTAAATATATGGGTAATGATAGGAGTAATAATATCAAGGAGAGGAACAATCATATTACGGCTTATGTCATCGCTACCTGCGGCATTCGAAGATACGGACAATATGTTCTTTTTAACTTCACATGCAGTAAATTGATTAAAACGAACGGTGGATAATCTGGAGTTGGAATTGAAGAAAGAGAATGTATAGTTTTCAATTTATCTTCACTATTAATAGTGTAAAAGGTTTTGGAGAAATATTGATTTAAAAGTTCGACATCAATACTAGATGCTGACGAATTATGGGATGTTTTGCCAACTCCAACAGTTTTCAGAAACTTCCAAACTTTAAATGAGTCGCCGTTCTCGACTGACGAATGGATATGGCGTCGTTGTGCATCTCTACACAATGTATTACAGCGATTCCTGATTTTATTATATTTCCTTAAGTTCTCTTCCGATTTATTCTTCTTAACTTTGGACAATGCTGTATTCTTTTTAATATAAGTTTCTTCAACTCCTCAGTCAGCCAAGGAGCTGGTAAGTGCTTGAGTTTTACAAAATGTATTGGGGCATGAACGTTGTAAAGCTTAGTCAGTAATGAGCAGAAAAGTTCAACCTTGTGATCAATACATGTTGCATCCTCAATCACTGACCAATCAACATTTAAAGCATCTTCGCGCAGTCGTTCAAGGTTCATTCCTCCAAAATTACGTCGCAGAAGTGTTTTAGGTTTGAATTTAGGAGGTCGTAATTTATACGAAAGGTAAATACAATCATGGTAAGAGAAAGCATCAGCAGGACACTGACCATGCTTGAAGATTAGGCCTGGAGATGACACCATTATAAGGTCAAGAAGGGAAGGAGTGCTGTTGGGAAAGTTATGAGTAGCTGAAAGGGGTAGGATCTGCATATTACACGCATTTATTAAAGATTCAAGTTTTTAGCCCGACTGTCACCTTTAAGTATGCAAGTGTTAAAGTCACCCATAAAGATGGAATGACTGTAGGAAGGGACTAATGACTCTATAAGGGCTTCGAAAGAAGTGAAATAGTTTGTAGAACTGGAAGGGTTATAGAAAACACCAAGTAGAACTTTAAACTGAGTCAGGAGACTTCAACAAGCAAATATTCAGCAGAATCAGCTGGAGGCGGTTGACATGACGAACTAACTATTTTAAAAGGAATATATGATCTTAGATAAATCGCAACGCCGCCACCTCCCCTGTAAATGCGATCATTTCTAATAAGATTAAACCCAGGAGAGAATAAGAGGTAGAAAGTAGACAAGGTTTGAGCCAAGATTCAGAAATCAGAATAGCGTGTATATTTTGGGATTCAAATGACGCAAGCATGTCAGGATAATGTGCCGGAATGCTTTGAGCATTAATGTGAACAACGTTGAAGTTTTTCATGCAGTCTGAGAAGTAAGAATTAAGAGCACAATTGAGTGGGATAGAAGTTGTTGTACTGTGAAAACTTGCATCGCTAAGTGTCTCATCACTCGAAGACAACGATAAGAACAAATCACTATCAATACTAACGTTTGAGGATAACATAATGAAAACAATAAAATAATATACTAGTAAGTAAATAAAATAAATATATGAATAATAAATATATATCCTAAGTCTGAGAAGTATCTACACTTTAAACCACCAGCAGCATGAAAGAGAAGGCATATAACAAAATAAAAACAACTAAAATAACAATTACACATGAAGACAAAATCGCAGATTGCTTATATATATAAAAAAAAAAAAAAACATTACAGTGTAATGCGATTATAAATCTAATCAACATTACCAGCATGTTTCAAGCTTAGGGTCAACAGTCAATGTCCGGCCATAAATAAATCATAGAGTAAAATCTACATTGACACCATGGATACATTATGAATATGGCAACTTTTAATTAATCTATGGAGACCACTGACAGCTGTTATCTAATGTTATTTAGTTGACATTGTCAAAATTAATAGTCTAAACCTTTTTTAAAGTAAACAAATACGCTAAGCTTATATTTGTAAATCACTAAAATGCTTCACAAATGTATAAGTATTTTCAACAAATAAACAATATTTTTAAGAAATACATGGAATTTAAAAGAGAAAAATAATAATATAAGACAAGCACTAAACTAATAAATAGTAAAACCAAACCATGGCACAGTATCACCGAATAAATATCCTATTATTTCTTGGTAGGCTTCCTAGGCCGAGTAGTTACAGAGGGCTTTGGGGCTGTAGATGCCACCACTGCCATTGTCGACGTTCCTGATGCAGATGCCGGAACACTAGAAACTGTATCAGGGATGGCATTCACCTCTGCGACGGACACTACCTTGCGTTGTATGCCATTGGGCCCCAGTACCAAAACACACCCATCACGAGACCAACAGTTTGACACACCAAAACGTTTCCGAGCAGCAATAAACGCTTCATGGCGGCTCTTTGTCATAAACTCAGAAAGGGTAATACCGCTACCCTTCAATTTGGTCTTAGAAAACCAAGCTTTGTTACGGAGGTCTAGATCTCGAAACGAAAAAGTGCACGAGGTTTATCATTATTAACGCGCCCTAAACGATGGCATCTAGTTATGGAATCCTCTGTAATATCGGACATATTGAGACGCTCAGATAATATCTTGCTTATGTACTGCGCAGGGTTTTCACCACAAACTTCTTGCACACCATGGACGAGCAACATTTTCCTCCTGGTTCTTACCTCCATTTCTTCCTGTTGCTTGCAAAGAAGCTGGAGCTGCAGCTGTAGATTTTCTAGTGCTGACAGTACAATGCCCTAAATGCACTAAACTGTGCATTAATATTTGAAGGAGGACTTGCTGGAATGGATGTTCTGACCTCCTTTTGGAATTCGTCCATACGTGATGTAAAGTTAATAGTAAGCTCTTCAATCGATTTCTTTAGCAGATCCATGTTTGACAATAAAAATTTATGAACAGGTACCAGTAGTGATGATGTAGTAAACTTAGTTTAAGTTGTTTAGAGAATGGAATATTATAAGAAAGCAATGCTGGTGGATTTATGTAATCATAGATACATTTTAAAACTTCAAATAACTGTATATATTGTAATAAAAGATTTAAATATTAACAGCGAATTTAAATACGTCAGAACACATTTGCGCCTACCCACCGAAAAAAAAAAAATATTGCTGGTTCGACTCTGCCACTATTGCCGTGAATCAGTCCCACTACAAACTATTGCATGTTGATGTTAAATAAATTACTATTTAGAATTTATTTTATTACAAATTGCAATTTACTTACAGTATCAACAACAGTATCCATCAAAGTTTCAGGTGCCTGCTATACAGACTTATATGACGGACTCTATCATATAACCAGTTCTTTGGCAAGGCCAGCAATCGTAATCATAAACTGTCTTAATCGCTTACGGAGGAACTGGTCTAAGGGTGTCGCCGCAGATAATTAAGTAATATTGTTTCTGCAAAACTCTCTCAACACTTTCGTATCTTAGAACCAAGAAGCCAAACTTGCTTTACATAAAAGTTTCTCCGTAACTTTAACTTTTATTCTATAATATTACTACATACCCGATACCCTAGTTGGTAGTGATCCTGCTTGAGGCTAAGCGTAACTGTTTGAAATCCCTCTAGGGGCAAAAATTTGTGTAAAGTAAAAAGTAAAGTAAGCCTGTAAGTCCCTACTGCTGGGCACAGGTCTTCTCTCGAATATTCTATATAGAGTTTAGAGCAGGGGAACATCATCCACGCTGCTCCAATAAGTGTTGGACTTTACGCATCCTCCAAATAGTATTTGTATTATTTCATAGACAGGCAGGTTTCCTCGCGATGTTGAGATGTTGAAGTTGAGGTCTAGATGTTGAAGTCTTTTCGACTCATTTTTCTCCGCGACTTATTTATTTGGGACAACGTCACAGGTGGTGTCATATATAGTTTTTTTTTAAATATAAATATTCATAAATTCATATACGGCTATGAATCGAGTACAAATATTCATATTCTTCACA
The DNA here is from genome assembly GCA_029286605.1 of Sericinus montela. Taxonomy (NCBI): domain Eukaryota; kingdom Metazoa; phylum Arthropoda; class Insecta; order Lepidoptera; family Papilionidae; genus Sericinus; species Sericinus montela. Next base: position 1,529,803 of record JAGSMR010000027.1, read on the forward strand.
AACATATTTTCATCATTTTATCAACCCTTAGCTTCTTCATTATCTACTCGACTATTAGGTAGTCAAAAAATAAAAATTGCAATACTCTCACGCATCGCCATTCTCTGGCTTTCTCGTTAAGAGATTTCAATATTCCAATCTTTCTACTATTTTCTTTCTTTAATCTACACTATTTCTAGTCGACTTCGTTAATTTCACCTTGACGACCTCCTTCGACGAATGGCACACACCCCGGTATTCATGGTGCACTAGGTTTAATTCCCAGAGAGGTGGAGAAAACCACTTTTTCTACATTGTCTCGGGTCTATATGTTTGTGGTACCGTCGTTGTTTCTGATTGCATAACACAAGTGCTTTAGCTACTTACTTAGAGACCAGAGTCATGAATGTGTCTTTGTCGCTATGAATGTATGTATTTATTTATTTGGCGTTTTCAATCCTCAATGTTACAATTTACACATTATAACACTGGCTGTTTTCAGTTCATTCGCATCGACTTAATTGAGAACTACTTCTGTTCGTCAGTTGTTGAAAGTATTATTAATATATTAATGGTTGAGATTTTTATGGTAGTTTATTTGTGGAATATTTATCTTAATCATTTATTATTAGTATATTGTACATTAGCAATACTACTTAATTATATTCAGATATTCTCGTTTATAAGAATTGAGCAGGTTATGCTAATACAGGACCATCTTTATTCTCATGTATCTTGTTTTCTACTGACATTATAATGTATAATTTTGCTTTAGACCGAAGTATCCTTTCGATTATTTAGTTCTTCATCTTTTTAGCTAATTTTCGTGTCCAGTAGAAAATAATTACCGTCCAGAATTCGAATGGAAAATAAATTGACAAAATGGACTTTGATGAGATGTCGCCTTAAAAGACATTGATTAATTATGTTGGCCGCATTAAATAATTTATGTGCAAAAAACTTATTCCTTCGCAAACGTTAACAAAACCGCTATTATATACTTGGAATTGACAATATGGTGAAGCATTGTTTTACGAAGTTGAGTAAGTCATTAATTTTGTTAATAAATCGAAATACAATTATTAAGAAATTGGATAATATAATTTACACAACATTTTTTTTATTTCACCTGATATTCGTGTTAAATAAATAATAATAAATAAATAAATATCTTCACGCAAATCCCAATACAGGGGTAGACAGAGGTCTAGTCTAGACAATTAAGTACCTTCGACCCACCTTCCACCGAAGACATTTTCGGAACAACGTGACAGGTGGTGAGCCCGTCGCCGTCTTTATGTCCAAGCCAACGACAAAATGCGTACATAAGTTTTTGTTCGTCGACTTTAATTTTTTGGTTTTCATGTACATATATTAAATTTTGTCGCGTCTTTAGTGACACACTTAAAATTAGCAAGTATAGAATAACATAAGAACCATCAATAACGACCCACGCGTTTGTTCTTCTCCAGAATGCTACAAAGGAGGAAACACACATACATTTGACAAAAACACATTAGCCTCCTTTGCGTCGCGCACTCATTTAAAAAGATAAAACAATCGCAATAAATTATTTGTAAACCTTAAAAGCTAAACAAATACTAGACAAATTTTATATATTTATGGTTACGTTGGTGTTCATATGTCATTAACACAAATTAAGTAATGTATATATACGGCGACGGGCTTACCACCTGTCACTTTGTCCCGAAAAATATCTTCGGTGGAAGGTGGGTCAAAGGGACTTAATTGTCTATACTTGACCTTGAGATATTTATTTATTTAAATAATGTATATCATATTTATGAATACGTAAAGTAAAGTAAAGTTTCCTCGCTATGGTGGCCTAATAATATGCCCACTTTATTCTCAAGATGCCTGGATAATATCGATAGAACAATAACAGATGGCGGTGTAATCATCTCAAAAAATTCGGAACCAAATTAATCAGACCAGCGGTGAGTAACATTGTCTACAATGCAAGGTCTCTATATCTACAATCGACAACCTTTCGCTTGCCATGCGTGGCGATTATGGCAAACCCTCCCGTAAGAGAGACGCCTTTTCCTTGCACTGGGCATTTACAATTCCTTATGATGATGATATTTTCCTACAAAATAGGAAACTTAATGACGAATAATTTCTATTTCTCGCTAAAAAAAATTGCGCTATCGAATGGTCTGTAGCAACAGAGAGTTTTAAAGTAAATAGAAAGCGGCAAGGCAAATATTTTAAGTAGCTAACGCAAAGTAATTTCGCGTTTACCATTTCTAAACTTTTTACGTAAACATTTCTCTGTGCCGTTTTCCGTCACAATTGTCGATTTCGAGCCAAATAACTTGTACTATAGATAAACCACTACGGACTGTTTGCACGGACCTAGACAACCACCTCCTACTGACTTTTCGCAACACTTTTGAAGACAACAATAATAGGAAATGTGCATAAGTTTAGAAGTAACTCATATATAACCCTTCCTCATGAGAATCTAACTCATATTTTATTTTTTGTAAATATATATTGCAGGAAAACATTAGAACGTTGTTTTCTCAATTGCTGTGCTCTGAAGTAAAATTAAGTCTTGTTAAAGAAAATTATACTTGACTACAATTATTAGCGCAGAACTTAAAAATTATGCTTTCGTTTTACAAAAACTTTTTGCAGAACCTAAATATTATTTGATAAAGTCAAATGTAAGAAAAGAAAAGAAATAAAAAAATCGTCATCTTCTGACATCCAAGTCGAAAGCGCATAGTATACGATGTTTGCTCCACAGCCTACTTTCGCCGGCGCATCATTGTACGACCAGACATTTCGTGTCCACGTTCATAATTTTAATTAGTATGCTTTGAGGCAATTAGCGGTAATCTAATTCTAAACGAGACAGTATCACAATTTTATTAATTACGTTCGTAATTATGCATTCTTATAGAAATAGCTCTTAACAGTATACTTAAAAAAGTGATGAATACATAACAATAATAATAATGACGAGATTTTATTTCCTTAATATTTGAAATTAAGAAAAACACGTTCGGGGCATAAAATAAAAAAAGGCCTATACAATCAATATATATTAAAATATGTATTAGATTGTAAATAATTCACAGTGGGTAAAGTTGTGTGGTAACTACGTAAGAATATGTCACCGGCCTCCACCCATTGGTTGTTCTACAAGACTATTAAAGAAAAAAAGAATTCGTTCCCCGAGGCTAATACCAACAGATTTTTTCAAAAATTTATGTACCATTTATATCCTTGGCTTTGGAAAAAAAATATGCCGACGGGCTCACCACCTGTCACGTTGTCTCTAAAATGTCTTCGGTGGAAGTTGGGTCGAAAGGACTTAATTATGTAGACGGCTGTCTACCCCTGTATTGGGAATGGCGTGAAAAGGAAAAAGCTTTGAATACGGATTTAGTGGATCGATACAGATCGAAATACCATCGAATACGAAATACGAGCGAACCATCTCGAAACATACCAAAACAAAAATAACTAGACCGGTATTGGGCAGCAGCGTCTACGGTGCAATATTTCTCTGGTTCCACGATCGCCATCCCGCTTGCCAAGGGTGGTGATTGGCAAAGGCCATACGGGAGAGGCCTATGGCTGCTTTTTATCGACCGATGTATATATGCATATGTGTGAATAAATCAGCATCTACCAGCCATCTCTGTCCCATCGATATCTATGAGGCGACTAATGTCATTGAAAATCGCAATGGATAATCGACAATCCTAAAGCTATGTAAGTGGTATGGGCAAGAGAGAGCCTATTAAGTCCTACACATTCTGTCATGATACCGTCAAATAGGAATTTTATTAAACACATTAAAAGTCACTTTTACCAACTCCACATATATTATTCCATATATACATATATGTGGAATTAGTAAAAGTGACTTTCAATGTGTTTAAAGATGAAGTTCCACCATGAGTATTCAACAGAAATTTTATTTTTATTAAATTTATTCTATTATTTTTAAATTTTATTTCTTCTGTATAGGCACATCTTTTCTATCTATGTCACAATGTGATATACATATTATTCAGACACATTATTAAAACGTCCAGATATCATGTGTATTTTAGAATAATTGAGACGTTATTATTGTCATGATTGCACTTATATTTCAATAAAACTCGTGCCTTTACTTAAACAGTCACATGATAAGAATTGCAAAAATATATACTGCGTTTTTTCAAATAAAAATTAATTGATAATAGTCTTTAAACTCATATTAATAAAAGAAATCTTCCGTTTTGTATCGTATAATGTACAGCTACAAATGTTTTCTACTTAGGATTCATTACCTTGTTCCAGTTAACGATACTTGAAGTCATAGTTCAGCGATGTATGAAAAATATTGTAACAACGAGCAACACTATATAGTAATTAACAAAGATCATAACGAAGGTCTTATAATCAATATGCACAGACTATTCAAACAAAACATCAATGACGTTCACAGAATATTAAATTCTCGCTGAATCTAAATGCTAATATTTTCCTTGCGTTAAATACATATTCTATCCAAAAATTAGAACAAACTGAAATAAAATATGAATATAAACAAAAAAAATTAATATAAACAAAATGAACAATACGTAGTATTTGTATACTTAATGATAATGTATAGTATACAATAATAACAGATAATCATCGTAGGATATTATACAGTGTACTGATAATAGATCATGAAAGGTTATGTATATGTAAATCCCAGATCAACAAAATTATTAAATGACAATATTGTAGACTACATGAAAAATTATATTTTAAAAAAATCAACCTTTAGAAAGTTAACAGAAAGAAAATAGCTTTGCTAGTTCCTAAGTCTATGATCGTAAACATTAGTTATATATGTTTACCTAATAAAACCCTAACAAAAAGGTAAGTCACGATAGCCAAGTGGTTGGGTGGTCGAAATTTCGAGTAAGAGACCCGAGTTCGATCCCCAGGTGGCAGGCTCGTATCAATGGGTTTTTCAAAAACTTATGTACGAGTTATATCGTTGGCTTGGACATAAAGACGGCAACGGGCTAACCATCTGTCAGTTTGTCCCGAAAAATGTCTTCGGTCGAAAGTGGGTCGAAGGGACTTATTTGTCCGGACTAGACCTCTGTCTACTCCTGTTTTGGGAATGGCGTGAAAATATTTTTTGTTTTGGAAAAAGGTAAAAACTTATTCGCTAATTATTGCATAGCTACACCATATATGCGCTTAGTTTAAAATATTTGCTTAATTCCACACGCGTCTTACATCCCCTCTTTTGCTCAATCTATTCACAGCTTAATATTATTCCACACAATTCTAATAGGGTTTATTAAAGTATGTTTGATGTTTGAAAGAACATATGTACATACACTACGTCCTGTAAGTGAATTGGCAGCACTGTACCTTAGCTGGCCGTTACCAGTCTACTGTCATCTGTTACTGTCACTTGATCGCATCAATCAAAAAACTTTCTTCTTCTTCGGTGTTCGACACCCATGGGAAGAAAATAAAGAAAAGTTTTTTGATTTAGGTAAACTAACCTACGTAGATGCAATATTTCGATCAATGTAATTGATAATTTTTATATTGCCTATCTCGCCATATTTATTTATTTTTTTGCGTTTTATTTCTCAATACTTTATTTACAGAAACAAAATTATGTTTATTTTTACAATATTTATTAACAAAACACTGCAATGGTACAGCCCTACTCTTCGTGGCATTTATTTAACGTTATCTCACATCGAGTGGATGTTAGCGAATACGCCAAAGGCCTACGGACCGTCTGCGAATATCACTCCAGACTCAATTAGTATTGTTTACATAAACACGCAAGCAAATGTTTTGACCCTGACTCTGATCACCGAGCTATTTTAAACGAATTCGTGTTTCACGAGTAACACCTCTTCTGTGTTTCGAAACCTCCAATGTGCAAGCAACGCGACCAATTCACTTGGAAATACCATTTTCGTTTCCATTAGTGTTTTTAATCTTCGCAGAATTTTGAAATTGACCAGACACTTACATATTTGTTTTAAAAAAGATTTCTTCAAAATTATCAACGTTCACCATGACATAAATGTAAACTAATAATGATCTCTCAAACGGCACTGGAGAGCGGAGCTTCAGATATTTAGAATAATTTATACTTCATTTTATTTACTTTTACACTTACTTACTTACTTACTTATCTTCACGCACAATCCCTGACGGGGTAGCCAGAGAGAACAGACCGCCAAGTGTCACGATCCCTGCATACCTCTTTGGCTTCTTTCAGATTCATCATCTTCTTCATACATACACGTCTAGGTATCCGAGTACTCTTGACCCTCCCCTCTTCGAGCGATTTGCTCACATGGTCTTCGAAAGTTAGTCTCGGTCTACCTCGACACCTTTTAATATTAACTTTCGCGCTATATATTTTCTTCATCACTCGGTGAACATTAAACTTCACTGTATTTCTCTTTAATATCATACAACATACATCATGCTTTTAAAGAAGTGCTTAATAATTCAAAAGTCGGATGATATTATAGATATGGAATTGATATATGAGACTACTTAGAAACTAGTCGCGTGTATTTTAAGAGTCATAATTATGTTTAATGTCAGAACCGGAATGAGTTTGGTCAATATTATTAATAATTCTTCATCTTGGGTATGCATTTTATTAATAATTAAGTAATGTCACGTTTAATGTTATGGTTTCAGATTTTTGAAGCGAAAACTTTTTTAGCTCTTAAAAGAAACAAAATGTATTAATCCATAATTAGAGAAACAGACTTTCGAAAGGATGTTTGGTTTCTTTTTCTGAACATTTTACTTCTTTCTCAACTAAATTCACGAATAAACAAAGGTAGAAAAGACCCTAAAAATGTGACATATGCGTTTGATGATCGATATAAAATAAGTGGGATTTCGTTATTCCATAATCAACAGAATATTGAGAAATGCCCAGGTGCATCCGTCGAGACTTTCCAAGTCTTGCGAAAGACTTCCACCAATTGCAAACTTGTTTATTGCGGTCCTCAGCAATTGCGGTCACAGCGACATCTTCCGGTACTTGCTCGGGCCTGTCATCTGCACAGAATATATGGTTATAAGTATCCGCACGAATACGGATGTTATCACTTCATCCTTTCCTAAGTCCAGTAACAGAGTTAAGATCTACATAATTAAGGAACGATGTAAAAATAAAAGAGCGTTTCTAACACAGTACACGTTAAACAATTGAAATATCTCCGTCTATTCCGATATCCTTGTATATAATATTAAAAAATATTGATGATATAGTATTTGATTTATTATTATACCGTAAGTATATGCTACATATTTATTTATTATTCCGTCTGATATCGATGTAAGAATTTGTCCGACCCCTTACTCACGGTTGGTCTCGTAAAAGGCGACTAAGAAAAAAGCACTTAAATGGCAATTGCTACCGACTTGTGGCAGAAAATCATCTCATAAAAAATAACTATATAGGAAATGCAATTATTTAGCGGAATGATGACGGGAATTTCAGGTGCGAGGTATCTAGTACTTCTGACGTCAATTCGCTGGCTAGAAGTGGCGATTATGGAAAATCCTCCTTTCAGGAGATGTCTTGCATTGAACGCCGATTTTTAGACCGATCGCAAAATAATTTAAATAAATGTAAACGGTTTTGCGAATATATAACTAAAATGAGACTTTTTTAAATAAAATTTATTAAATAAAATTATTTTTTTTAATAAACCTATAAGTTTTTTCCAAACTTATATACGATTTGTATAGTTGGATTGAACACTAAGATGGCGACAGGCTCACCAACTGTCACATTGTCCCAAATAAGATCCGGTGAAATGCCAGACGAAACGACTAAATTGTCTAGACCTCTGACTACCCCAGTAATGAAATATTCCAACAAGTTATGGTTGCCACGTGTGTCAAACTTTTGAACAGGCGCTGCTTATGGGGGCTGTTCATCTTGTGACTGCAATACTTAATATTTTTTTCTTTTCCTTTATTTTTTTATTCTGGATTATATATGACAGACAGTCATTGTCTGTGCGACTATTTTTGGTAGCTTCATAAGGGGTTGTAATTATAAAATATGATATAAAAAATTACTCAAAAGAGGATACCTTCAGTTTCATTCACCGATTTCTTCTCCATAAAAAGCAACTAATTAGGAAACAGTGGTAATTTTAAAAATTAATGACTTCACATATGAAATTTATGTCGAAAAATAAAGACTTGAATAAAAAAGCTGTACTTTTACGGAATGGATCATGTTATATTTAACCTTACATCGTAAGGTTATCGCCTTTATGGTGGTGGTATGTGATAGGCCCTAACGGCAGCTTCCCTGCCGCATGAATGACTCCACCCTCTATGAATTAGTCATTATGTGCTATATATGTGTATCTTTGAAGTATATACCAAGATCTAATCACAATAATGGCGACCTACAACTGAATGGAATATAACTGTTACAAGATCTCTAAATATACGATTAATGATACATGACAGACAATGAATACATGACAGACCAATAATTAAAATTTATCAACATTTGGCGCCCCCTTCAATTACTATGTATTGCTTATTCGGATATTTCATTTAAATTAATAAGTAAAAAGTGTAACTAAGAATGATATTCTTTGCTTTTTATGTACTTTTTTAACCGGTTCAATTAAAAATATCGTCGAAATTTTGATAGCGCGATAATAATTGTATATTTTCTTCAATGGTTTACCATATTAATACCAAAAAATACTTAAATGTCATCTCATCATGTCATATTTCATACATCCACAAAATTCAAAGATTTTATATCATACGAAAACTTAAACACGACTAAAGTACCAGTTCAAACTGTTTACTTCTAGGTACGCTAAGTTGTCTATTTTACATGTATGTAGATGTGATAGTTAATGCAAGTCATAAGTAAGCTAGCGAAAGCAGTCCAACAGTTTGATTTCAATTAAATAAAAAAAAACTTTCAGCGCTTTCACTTTTAAACAACTGCTCACGTTCTGAAAACGAAATTTTTGTAAGTTTCGGTTTCACTACACGGTATGCTGTCGATTCTTATAACCGGACAATGCATTGTACACTTGCTAATTCCTACGATTTTCCTTGCGGTACGTTATTTAAATCGTAAATAAATCTCGATAGCCGAGTGGTTGGGTGGTCGGGATGTCGAGTCAAGAGACCCGAGTTCGATCCCAAGGTGGCAGGCTCGAACCAATGGGTTTTTCAAAAACCTATTATATGTTATGTACGAATTATATGTTATGTATGAATTATTGGCTTGGACATGAAGGCAGCGACGGGCTCACCACCTGTCAAGTCGTCCCGAAAATATCTTGGGTGGAAGGTGGGTCGAAGGGACTTAATTGTCTAAACTAGACCTCTGTCTAACCCTTTAAATAAATTAAAACGTAAATAAATTAAGCGTAAATAAATTAAAACGTGTTAAGAATCCAAAGCACCTTTGCTTTTTAATAATCTTAAACTTATGCCTATGAAATAACTAAATAAAATTTCGGTATTATATATATACGGTATAAAGTACCTGTATAGGAAATAGCAATGACCTTTAATGAATATATTAAAGTGAGATAAAAAAACCAAAAAAGACTTTCTGTAACAAAATGAAAGTGCATTACCCGCAATACAGACACTTTTGATTAGTTTAAAAAAATCATTGCAATGCCGCCCTGAACACTAAAAAAATAACTAAAATATTAAGTTTCTTTAACTACACAGCAATGTAAAATATACAATTCAAAACTTTATAAAAGCCTACAACTCTTACATAGTCGAATAGTATTCTCGAACAATAGTATTCTTTTAATTCGAAAGTTATTTAAAGCATCACAAAGCGTGAAAAATTGTGATTTTATTCTTATCTGAACGTGAATACGTGGTAATTAATATGAAGCGGAAAAAAAATTTAAATGCATTATGATACATTGTTTTTTAACAGGAACATTTTATGTATATGTGTTTGCGTTATTATTATATAAATAGCCGAATACAAAATAAGTTAGTAGCTTCATTTTTTTCTTCTGTTCTTCATACAAGCTTTAGTGTTGTCAATAAAAAAAATGACCAATACCGGTACTTTAATTTATTTAATTTCTAATTAATTTCCATGCCAAGGTATGAGAGTCGTGTTCAAGCAGAGAGAAAGCGAAGAGAACAGGACAGAAGAGAATTGAGAAGAACATCTTGGCACAAGTATTTTTTTACTTATAGATTTTCTGACGTTCCATATAATTGAGTAAGCCTAAACAGGAACTAAAATATTTTTTAGTGCTGACAACTATTGACTACTTAGAGTAAAAGTCAAAATGACATGTGAAAAAAATCTTAGCGTCCTGTGAATGCTGGACATCGGAATTCTCTCAAATATGTGCAGTTTGGTGGACTTTACTTTGTGGTTTATTGTTGGAGGATTATTCCTGATAATCTTTATCTTCTCTGCCTGTATGTGGTAATTAATGCTATAAATAATGTACAAATAATGTGTGAACCTTAATAAAGCAGGCCCATAAAATTAAAGTCTACCTTCTTGACAATATGTACCTAATTTGTAAAACGATTTGAGTGAAATTCAGAATGGAGGCGGCTTTATATTCTAAATGATAATGTATCTTCAACGTATTATTTTCCAATTAAAGTTGTTTTAGAATATTTATGGATTGCAATATATTCCATCGTGTTAGTTACTGGCAAAACATATTTATCGGCAACTATTTATTTATTTAAACTATTTATCAACTATTTATTTATTTACTCAGTGGTAGAGCCACGCATCAGCTTTTGTTGTTGCATGAATGGGCCGGCTCGACCGGGGAAGTACCACGACCTCACAGAATACCGGCGTAAAGTAGAAGTCTAACAAACTTCTGCGTTTCGTCTGGTGAGTGCAGGTAACCGGAGGTCCACACACCCCTCCTCCCCCAATTTGGGGGAGGGGGGGCTCTAAGGCCGGCAACGCATCTGCTATGCCTCTGGTATTGCGGGTGTTCATGGGCGGCGGTAATCACTTACCATCACGTGAGCCGCCTGCTCGTTTGCCTTCCTTTTGTATATAAAAAAAAACTATTTATTTATTTAATGACATTCAGAGGTAACCCACGATCACGCATATAAAAGTGAAGTGTGTTCCAACGAAGCTGGTTGCCAACATAATTTGTTTTTGCTGAGATATCGATTATCTCAGTGTTGTGTTCTGGTAGACATTTGACACTAAACAACTGCTTCAGTAGGTGTAGGATTCGATCCTTTCCGCATCACTAATATTCTGCATGACTCAACGAGTCACAGTTGTAATATTTACTTTGTTATGCCGTCACGCTTATTTGCGATAGTGGCATAAATAAATGAATAAATATGTTCATGCAATTTCCAATACAGGGGTAGACAGAGGTCTAGTCTAAGCAATTAAGTCCCTTCGACCCACCTTCCACCGACTACATTTTCGGGACTACGTGACTGGTGACCCGTCGTCTTCTTTATGTCCAAACCAAAGATATAATTTTAAGGTTTTGAAAACCCCATTGGTACGAGCCCGCCAAATGGGGATTGAACTTGGGTCTCTTAATTCAAAATTCTGACCACCCAAACACTCCGATATCGTGACTCTTGGTGGCAAATTCTTCTTATTGGGCGAAAATTGTAGCTTGCTGTGAACTATTACATGCCGTTAAGTAAGTGAGAGGTAACTAGACGTTCACTCCCCCTTCCCTACTTCTCCTCTTGCTTTCTCCTTCGAATTGCTTTTCAAATATTCCGGTGAGCTTAGGTAGGTAGGTATTAGGTATTCATTTACCATCAATTGATTGCCAAAGGCCATAAAAAACAATGATATCGACGTGGTTGTCAAAACGATACCTTAATTGAATTCTTATTGATTAATTAGCAAGCAATAATTAGCATAGCGTAGCTTTCGCTATCAAGTAATGGATCTTGATAAAGTACTAGATATCAAAGCGTATGGTCTGTAACTGGAATTCTTTCTCTTTTATTTTTTCCATTTAACGGTTATTAGGTAGTTATAATACTGTTGTTTACACTGAAATTGGGTTAGAATGAAATACTGGCCCTGACGACAGGGTTACTGTTCTTAGATAGAGAATATATTATTCACATTTTATTAGTATTTATTTTAAATCAAAAACTCTGTGAAATGCAAAAAATACTTCGAGTATTTTCCAAATTCTGAGAATTGGATTTTGAGAATTAAGGATTAAAATTAATCTTTTCGAGAAACATTTCACTGGAGCTTATTGAAACAACGTAATATGCACTGAGGCTGTCGCCGTTTTAGTATCCAAGCCAACGATACTATTTTGCAAAAACTCGCTTTCATCCTGTGGATCGAACTTAGGTCTCTTGATTTGAATTTCTATCACCCAACCACTCGGATCTCGGGGCAAAGATTGTTTGGGTAATTAATGAATTCTATTCAGATTGAATTAACAAATTTACCATTCGTGCATTATGATGATTCAGTAATAATTGCAAGTAATTACGTAAAACGTGTTGTTTATTATTTTAACAACACAGAATGGTAATTGAAAGCAAATCAAATTTAATGAATTTAGAACACATCCCACATACGTTTCGAAAAAATTCATTGACACAAGCCTTCAACCAGGGTCAACTAACTTCAATCAACTTTGATCACCGGGTTCGAATTTCGATCCCAACCAGTTGGTTATCAATGCGTCACAGGCGAAACAGTTCTCGGTTGAACACGCAAATAAATAATAAATAATTTCACGCCATTCCCAATACTGGGGTTGACAGAGGTCTAGTCTAGACAATTAAGTCTCTTTGACCCACCTTCCACCGAAGACATTTCCGGGACAACGTGTAACAGTGTAACCATTTTAGCATTATGTACAGAACCTTGACTGAGTTTTACATTCCGACGTATATTTGTCATCATTTACATAGTGAGTGACTTCTTGCCAATTATTTTGACGACACGGGTTTAGTGCTTCGACTTGAATACAAAGTTTAGTATCTTCGTTTACAAGGATATAAAAAGTATGAGCACAAACATTTCTGTATTGTATTATCCATATTACATTATACATTAATGAAAATATGATAATGAATATTGAACCGTTAAATATTGTCCAACTACAGGCTTGGTATTCTTTTATTTTAAGTATTATTTTAGTATATATATATATATGTATATATATATATATATATATATATATATATATATATATATATATATATATATATATATATATATATATATATATATATATATATATATATATATATATATATATATATATATATATATATATATATATATATATATATATATATATATATATATATATATATATATATATATATATATATATATATATATATGTTCATACAACAACGTGGCAGATGGTGTCGCCGTCTTTATGTCCCAGCCAACGATATAATTCGTACATAAGTGTTTTGAAAACCCCATTGGTACGAGCCGGCTACCTGGGGATCGAACTCGGGTTTCTTAACTCGTAATTCTGTCCACCCGACCACTCGGCTATCGCGACTTTATTTTCCAGCCATGCCTTCAACCAGGGTATCTAACTTTAATCACCGGGTTCTAACTCCGATCCCAACCAGTTGGTTATCGATGCGTCTATAGATCATACTTTATGTCTCTATCGAGTTATTTGTAACGATATATAAAAAAATAAAAAACAACAGCCGATTATCGTTCAAACAGTTCTCGGTTGAACACTTTCGTTCATTCAGTTCTAATTTAACAATAAGGAGGTCCGTTCACTTCGCACATCCTTTGGATCAACGATAAAGGGGTTGCGAGGTCAATAGAGTGCAAATGACGCATTATCTAGTCACATGATGAACTGTCACATGGCTGGTCAAGAATACTGTTCGTTGTTTGCTTTTTACTTGGCGTAATAGAATTAAGTGGTGATGATGATGATGATGGCAATACGTATGTATTAGACTGTTGCCAACTAATATAAGTAAAATGTCTTCACTCCATTCCCAATAAAGGGGCAGAGAACCACTGAAAGCATTTTTGGGACAACGTGACTGATGGTGAGCCGGACACCGTCATTATTGTAACTAATATGGTAATAATTATCTCTCTTATTTAACAATTTGTCAAGAATGATTGCGCACATGATGTTTCTTTGTCATTAAATCAGAAATTGAAAACAATCTACAGGCACAAGTCGGATCTTTATTAATAATGTTTAAGTTTATGTCTTAAACAGTCACGGTAGCCGAGTGGTTGGGAGGTCGGAATTGCGATTCGAGAGACCCGAGTTCTATCCCCAGGTTACAGGTTCGTACCAATGGGTTTTTCAATCGTTGGCTAGGACGTAAAGATGGCGACGGGCTGACCACCTGTCACGTTGGTGGGTGGGAAGGCAAATCGAAGGGACTTACCTATACTAGACCTCTGCCTACCCCATTATTGGAAATTGCGTAAATAAATTAATACGTGTTAAAATCCAAAGCTCTTGGGAATTGCGTGAAGATATTTATTATTTTATTTAGTTATGTTTATGTCTTAATAAATTATGTTTGAGGTAATTAGATTATATTGAAGGTAGTATTAGATCCACAAAAACGAGATATAGCACCAATTGTCTATTTCAATTGTTTATTTAAAGGTTGCATGACTAGTGTTTAGAACAGTAAGAAAAATAATTGGTAATGCATAAACAACTCTTCCAGCGTTACATGTCTAACATTCGCGTCGGTAATCAATAACTACAAACAAATATTAAATAAAAAAATGAGAATAAATGTTAATTGGACGTTTTGCACCTTTTCAGAAAAAAAAATATTAGCTCTGAGCTGAAAATAGTCCCAGAACTTTGGTGATGTTTGAAGTACGTAAAGCGAGTAAATAATCACGAAAATATTAGACCAAACTTAAATAAACAAATTTAAGTCGGCAAAAGCTTAAATTAAAATTCCGGCGAGTGTTCTTAGATCAAAATCGTCCAATTGTGATGGGATCGGAAATCGATCCGATCACAATCGGACGTGCAAAATTTTAACCAAAGAAATAGGCAAAGAAAACATAAGAAATAGGCAAAAATATATGTATAACTTGAGAATGGTGAAAGTTAGACGATTTCTAGTGCTCGATTTCAAATCTATGCATGCATTTCAAAAAAGAATTAAGGAAATCCGTTCGGATAAAGCAGCTTGACTCGTAAGAGGTTTCATAAATTATTTTAATATTATAGTTGTCCAAATATTTTAAAGTACGCCAGCACTTAAATAGTACGTTTTATTTGTTTTTTATGAAACTTGATCTTTCTCAATTGATGTTAAATTTTGTAAGGAGCCTCATGCGTGACTGGAATGTTTATTCGATTGCATAAGCATTCGTCATCAGTAATAAGGTATTGTTCACGTTTCCCTTTGAAACATAACTCTCATAATGTACGTGAAAATTATGACAGCAGAATATTATAACTACAAAAATCCATAACTTGTAATTTAAGCGTGACAACGTCTAGGATCGATCAAAAACGTCAATTTAATATTTACTCAAGCAAGCAAGCCCACCGTTCTCTTAATGTTATCCCACCCTAGAAACAAAAATTTAAGCTCTGTTGGATGGTTAATAGAAATGTTAGATAAGTTATTAGATTGATAAGTTAGTGTTAGTTAAGGTATTAGATAGATTCAATTTCTAGTATTCGATTTTATTACACAAGAGTTATGTAGGTTTTCTATTTCTATTATTTCGCCTATCAAGATTGTAACGTCGGAAATGAAATTTCGTTAAGTCGAAAAGGAAGAGTTAATTTCCGATCTCCAGCGGTCAATATACGGCTTTGCGGAACACTTTAAAGATCACATACCTTTACTGCAGCCTGCTAATATGGATGAATTCCTCGCAGCGTGTAATTATAATGGCTTATCATACATATCAAATTGAATTTTAGCACTAACTACATTGCTTTTTCGAGAAATAGGTAAAGTAATGGTACTTATCCAGACAGAGTAGTCTCCAAAGTTGGCAGTTATCGCAAACAGAAAACTTCATTTCATTTTTAAGTTTAGAATTATTTTAGTATCTCATCTGACTTTAAATGTAATTTTATATTTTAACATAGTTCGTTATCAGAAGTACTCACGCGAGAACAATTATGCGATATACGACTGAGAGTGAAACTTGTTCAACATTTATTAACTTGTTGTTTAGAACACGTTTCTAGTGTATGGAAAAGGATATGAGATTCTTTTACCCATTATTGTCATACCTTATAGTATAGACTTTTTATAAAAACACGTAACTATAGCTTGAAGCCAAGAATCTTGGCCGGGTATTAGTGAGTGTATTAGAAGGCTACAGGCGATGTTTCGAATATCAAAACGAGTAAAAAAATATTGTCATTTGCATCATTTATCCTACCTTACCTAAACGGAGGCTAAACTACGACTAGTAGGAGAATCGAGCATCCCGTCTAGTTACAGAGTTGCGTGCAGAAGCACAAGATGCCTTTCAACGCCAATAAAGTGACCATTTGGCCTTACCATGTACTTTATTATAACGACATAGTCCTGTTGGCAGGATCGCTTGAGGATTGAATAGTCTAGTGTGTGTGAGTAGTAGTGAGTGTCTATCAACAGATTTTTCTTAAGATGAACATGGACATGACGAAGACCATGTCTAATGTCCATGTCAGACCAATGCCGGTGGTTGTTGGGAACACTACGCTCGAAGTTGACGAAGTTGTCGGCAATGGGCCGGCCACATAGCTCGACAAACTGACAACCGTTGGGGAGAAAAGGTTCTCGAGTGGCATAGTATAGGCCAACATGCACTAGTATTTAAACTGCATTGGAAGCTCACTTGTATTTATAACCATGATTTAAACGTTTGGAAGAAACTTAAAACATAACTAGAAATTAGTTTTTTTTTTCATAAATTTCCCAATGCATAGGTAATTAGAAATCTAGACAGTTTAGTCCTTTCGAAAGACTTTTCATCTGAGGTTATTTGCAAGTGGTGAGTCCATCACCCTCTTAGTATCCAAAACAACGACACAATATTCATATATAGATACAAACATCGGGATTTGAAGCCTGAACCCCTAGCTTCACTCACTAGAGTCAACAGTTGGCAGTCCAACTAAGGTATAGGGATTTAGAAATTAAATAGTGGCTCAGTTATTCTACTTCGGATGCTCTGTTACTATTAGATTCTGTGTTTCTGATTTATTTCCATTACACTGTTATTAATTTACCTCCACACATCAACTTCATCAGTATGAAAGAGATTAAATTGTAAAATTAATTAGTGTATTGTTATACTACTTCATTCATCTTTTTTACAGTATAGCTTTCTACGTGATAGCCGGCGAGTCTGTGGACTCATTGTATCCAAACCAACTACACAAAGTACATAAGTCTCGAAAAAAAAAATTAAATTGTGATTTTTCTTTCGTCTGTGGATTGAACTTGAGTATCTTGATGTAAACCAACCCAACATAGCCGAGTGGACTAACCTAACTGTCGCTGAATACCTGATGAGGATTAAGCAACCGGATGCTGACAGAAAATTAATCAAATATTAAGAATATATTATTAAAGTCACGATAGCCAAGTGGTTAGGTGGTCGGAATTTCGAGTCGAGAGGCCCGAGTTCGATCTCTAGGTGGCAGGCTGTACCAATGGATTTTTCAAAAGCCTATGATTTTTCAAAAGCCTATTATATCGTTGGATTGGTCATAAAGAAGGCGGCGGGCTCACCACCTGTCACATTGTCCCGAAAATATCTTCGGTGGAAGGTGACTTACGTGAATAATTAAGGAATTGCGTGAAGATATTTTTTTTTATTTTTTATTTAAGAATATACAATATTTTTCATAGAAAAGGGTATGATCGAGCAAGCCACCTGATGTGCCATCATTCAAATCTGCTCGAGAATATTATGAGAAAACCGCTGCCGCTATCCGGTTTCAGCAGAGAAATCAGTATAATGCCTTGCGATGAATCTTTTAACATGTGGACTCTGAATTATTAATTTTCGAGATGTTTAGTCAATAATAATATATAAATACATAGATAGGAACAACATCACACACGTTACTCTTATCCCAAAGTAAGCAGCTAAAATAAAGTCAACTAAATTCTATGTATTTGCGAATCTAAGGACATTTTTAAAAGAATCTGTGTTCAAATTAACATCCTTTTTATATTATTACTCTAAACGGGAATGATTAGATGGTTGATACTCAAAAGTAGTTTTAAAAACGGCTAAATGGATTTGAATAATATTCGACATACAGAGAGGTTATAACTGTTTAACAGATTTTGATTTCTTTTGTTGGGTTTCCCAAGAGGGATATAGGCTAATTTATATTGCTTTTTCCAAGAAATTTAAGAATTATTATATAATATACTAACAAAGTAGTGTTCAGAATTTAGTATAGAACAATTCTAAATTAGGTAGAAAGCAATATTGACATTCTTATACACTTTAAGAAACATAATAAAATTTAAACAACAATATATTTGATCAGGAAGTTTGCACAGGAATTACATAATATAAAAATTGCTCGTCCCCTATTCAACGTCAGTGTAACAAGACCTACAACTCTTTTCAATGCGAACACGCTCTGGAATCTTCTATATTATGCGTAAGTAAAAATTATTATTAATTTTCAATATTTTTTTTACTGACTTTTAGACGATCCGTAATACTAGAATTTTTATGATTGTATCGTATTAAGAAAGAATCACTTGCTTTATACTTCAACCAATATAATATGAAAAGAACTACCTGACGCATATATTCCAAGCCGCGAAGACAAACAAAAAGTGACATTCCATTGCCCTTCGATATTAACGTACAAACTATAAGTTATTTTATTGTAATGCTAATCATAAATAAACTACACATGTTCAAGGTTTACGAGAAGTGTTTTCGTTTGATCAAGTGCTTAACACATCCAATTTAACACGGATTATAACAATGAATATTCTGGTAATACAGGGATCTAATTAGTTGGTTAAATTTTTACTTTTTATCTTTACACCTGAAATTGTTACAAAAATATTAAACAATAACTATCATGGAAATAAATTTAAATGCCAATCGGACCACTTAACGCTGTTTCAATTAAGTCGTGATTTAAGTCGTTTCGACCCACCTTCCACCGAAGATATTTTTGGGACCACGTGACAGAGGTGGTGAGCCCGTCGCCGTCTCAATGGACCTGGACCTCTGTATTTTATTTTAAACTATGGTCGATTTTCAGCATAGACAATGATATTTTATTTATAGGAAGAAGGGGAGTGGTAATAAAATATATATTCACGCCAACCCAATACAGGGGTATACAGAGGTCTAGACAATTAAGTCCCACCTTCCAAAGAAGACATTTTTTGGGACAACGTGACAGATGGTGAGCCCGTCACCGTCTTTATGTCTAAGCCAACGATATAATTCGCACATAAGATTTTGAAAAACCTATTGGTACGAGCCTGCAACCTGGGGATCGAACTCGGGGTCTCTTGATTCGAATTCCAATCACCCGACATCGTGACGTCACTCGGCTATCGTGACTTTTGACTTTATTTCCATTTTATTTTGTAAATATCTGTTACAGATAAAACATGTTAATTAATTGACTCTACCTTCGACATTATTAGTTACTGAGGCAAAGTAATGTGTATTGAAATATCCTATTAAAACTGTAGGTAATAAAATTTTGTTGACTTGATTAAATTTCTGCAATTACATCGATATTAAAGCCTCACATTAATGAGAAGAATTAATTGGATGTGGCGTTACCGTGTTTATAAAAACTTATTAATGGTATTTATGTATTTGCTTGGTGTTTCGGAAAATATTTACCAGATGTTTATAAATAATATTATGGTAGACAAGTGATAGGGTGATCTGAAATTCGAGTTTCATGTTTTTTTTTTTTTTCATTTAAATTATTTTTTTAGGAAGAAAGAAAACTTTATTTGTTGCATGATGTATAATCAATAACATATATACAAGATATTTCAAATTTAAAATAATTGCACCAAAAAGGTCAATGCTCTGCATATATCACGGGTATCCGCCACATTAATTTTCAGCGCAGCCTAGTCTGATTTTAATCTTAGAAATACTTTATTATTTATTTTATTTTAAGCTATTTCATTTAGGTGATAGACTCCTGTGTACACACTACATATTTCTGTAGCGGTAACAACTGTTATATTACAACTTGAAGGGTATAAAGAGCAATTGGCTCTCTATACTCTTTTAAACACGGGTAATGAGGTATTGGTTACGATTGTCCTCGTTTCTTTAGAAATTATCAAATTAAATAAAATATCTGCTGTACCGTGGCACCGTGACATACACACATCAGTTGAATTACTTAATACCTCTCTTAGTTAATTTTTAAAATTTCTCTATAGTCAACAAAAAGTCTAACATGATTTGCATGTTTTAAAAGTTCTATAAAATTGTAGTATTGTTTAAAATAAAATTATTTTTGGATTTTATCGCGATTTTATTCGTTTTTACAAACTTTTATTTATTATTATTTATTTATTTAATTTATTTATTAAACAAATTTTTATTTATTTGTATTTCCCGACGTTTCGGATGCTTCCGCATCCGCAGCATCCGTGGTCATGGGGGGACTTCTCGCTTGAACATCTCGCTGTCACAGCTACCTCCGGCTACCGTCAACTTTATTTATTAATTTTGGATCCGATTTGCGCAGAATGTGCTCACTGTATCTTGAGTTCTTGCCACTGCAAGAACTCAAGATATGCTTGGTGTTGGATTTGATTTTATTAATGACTGGATCCCAAGCAGGTGGTAGTACCCAACCATCTTCTCTATTGAGATTAGGATGTTTTTTTAATTTCAATAGCCTCACGGATCATCCTGGGTAGGAATTGGTGTTCTTTCGCGGGGATATGTGGCTTGTCAAATGTGATCAAAGACTCCAGACTTCCTAGAGCGTCTATGTTTAACATCAGCTATGTGTTCTTTAACGCGAGTTTTTATTGATCTTTTTGTTTGTCCTACATAGGAAACATACTACGTGGTCTCTCTTACATAAGAGAGACCACATTCACAGTCAAGCTTGTACACTCCTGCATCTTCCAGAGGGATATTACACTTCACAGATGGTAAGAACTGACTAATCTTTCTCGGAGGCTTGTAAAATGTCTTAATCGAAGTTCTTTTTAAGATATAGCCAATCTTGTCAGTGACTCCTCTGATGTACGGTAACACAGCAGGCACTCGTTCGACCGTAGCCGGCTTCACTCAGTCACTGTGACGTAGGCGCGGAACCCGTATTGTTGTCGTGCAGAACTTGCTTGACGTGCTGAAGCTCGGCGGCCAAGTGTTTACTGTCACAGATCCCTCGTGCTCTCAGAAACAAAGATTTTTGTTTATAAAATAGAAAGAAAGAGATAGAAATAAATATAAAAATAAATAAAAATAGAAATAAATAAAAATAGAAATAAATAAAAATAGTTTGTAAAAACTAATTAAAATCGCGATAAAATACAAAAATCGTGTTATTTTAAATGTGTAGTATTCGCGTAAATACAAGAAATCATTATTGTACTATTGTTTTGAAATATGTTTCCAAGTCATAGATTTCAGTTAGCACTTACCTGCAGGTGGGCTTACGAGCTCACTTACTCATGAGCTTACTTACTAGCTCGTTTTTTAACCAAATCCTATAAAAAGATTTATAATATGAACCGTTGACTTGGTCATTAAGTCGGTGAGAAGGTCATTCGCCTTGCCATTTTTATAGCTTTTCATTGAGTTGACTCTTCCGACACCCAGATAAAGAAAGGTAGTGGTAAATTCTAAAGCACTAACCAACCGGATTTATACCAACCAATATTGCCATAATATTAAGTAAATTTGTGAATAACTTAACTTAGAACTTACACAATAACGCGTCAGGTGTTCTCAGTGTGTAAGGTCATAGTTAAATGAAGCACTAATCGATATCAACCGCCGGAGGAAGCTGCGAACATTGACCTTTTAGCTCTCCTTCGGAGCACCTTGAGTGTACACATAAACTGTTGTAACCGTTACGTGTTAAGCAAACCAATTGATATATTCTGTTCTGTATGCCATCTCCGGTTTAGTAGTAGTTAACTCGTGGCATATTAGTTGCTAATGACTAATATTATTTATTATCCAAATCGTTTATAGTCATAGTCACATTAAGATTAAATGTATTATAAAGTATACTAGCGGGCCCGGTAGACGTACTCCTTCCTTGGAATTAATAAAAATACGTGATCAAAACTATGAAAAAAAACTGTGAAAAGAGATTATAGCCTCTGCGTTCATAGGAGCACGAAAATTATATGTAATGGATATTGCATACTGCTGTCCTGGCTTACAGTTACCTCGCCGTAGGCCTACTATTTTCAGCTAAATTAAAATCCTAGTATTCTGCAAGAGTTCTTTCTCTTAATTACTAGATGACCAATAAAAGTCCACGGCTGAACATAGGACCCTCCCGCAATGAGTTTTAGCGATAATGTTGAAATAGGGACCTGATTTAAGATCTCGGAAAAGAATTATACTTCTTTTTTCTAACCTTGATTTAGGATAGTTAGATAAACACAGGCGTTATTCATGATAATAACTTTGTTATATAAATCTGTATGCACGCGGAAAGGTGCGTTGCTTTTTTTATGCCTTGATGTCAAATAAATAGATTTCAATCGTTCTTTCTTCTTTTTTTCTATAATCGTTACGCTGGGATTGAGAAATAGTATTATACACTTCAGCCCATAGGCGCTGCTGCTTATCGCTGGTATGACTTAGGTAGCCGTTGCAATTTACAAAACTTTTCCCTTAGTCGAACCTTAATACCAGGGCAAGAAAAGAGAACGGTTATATTATTACGCCGATACCAAACTCCAGATGTCAACACCGTAAGAACGTGGTTCTGTATGTATGTATGTAATGTTTGTAAATAATTAAATATATTAATAATAAGTTATTAAATTTACGTCTTAGGAAGACTTTTCAAGAAATAAAAATTCAATTGTAATCCCAATTTAAATACTTGCGTATTAACTCATGCTTGGGATTCAAATATAAAGAAAATTAAGTCCAAGACCATGCATATCACCGCAAGACTTCAAGGCGCAGTGAGCACATTTTCCGTAGCCTACCAACTGGGGATCGAACTCGGGTCTATTGACTCGAAATTCCGACCACCCAACCACTGGGCTATCGTGACTTTTTTAAAACTAATTAATAAAAGTTTTTTTTATAGAGAAGGGAGGCAAACGAGCAGGTGGCACACGTGATGGTAAATGATTACCGCCGCCCATGAACATCCGCAATACCAGAGGCATAGCAGATGCGTTGCTGGCCTATGAGAAAGGTATAAGCTCTTTTCTTGAAGGTCATCAAATGATGGAATTTTTGACTATGCCATAAGGTACGATGGTGAAATTCAGCGGCTGGGATTAATTCGAACAATTTTTCGGAGCACTCCCCGTAGTAAATCTTGTAAAAAATGCAAAGAGATGCATCGTCTCTTCGCAATGCCAGGGGATCTAGCCTATCAGATAGAACATGGTCGTCGGCGATTCGAGCTGCTCTTTGTTGGATAGAGTCAAATGAAAGGAGCTGACACTGGAGTGCCCCCGCCCAGAGATGCGAACAGTACTCTATGTGCGGCCGAACCTGCGCCTTATAAAGTTGCAAGCGTTGGGCCGGCATGAAGTACTGTCTTGCTCTACTGAGCACGCCAAGCTTTTTAGAGGCCTTTCCTTCCGAATGACCGCGAAATTGAACGTTGCTCGATGTGTCGACGCCAAAAATTCCGATGCTGGCTGAAGCAACTAGGGTCGTATCACCACATTTTGAGGCAACTAGAGCTCTCAAAATGCGGTGATACGACGAAGGGTTTCTTTTTAGCGGTAAAAGCGCAAACTTGTGTCTTTTTAGGGTTGAACTGGACTAAATTAAATGGGCCCCAGTTGGAGATTTTGTCTAACAGAATCTCGACATCAGACTCAAGTTTGTTCTGGTACTCGTCTATCTGAAATATTGGCACAGCCGGTGTATAGGGCATCACCAGTGTTGTCGTCTGCATAGCAATGAATGTTAATAATTTGTAACAAATCATTGAAATGCAGAAGAAACAGGGTTGGCGATATCACACAGCCTTGTGGGATACCAGCGTTCACAGATTTGGAGTCCGAGCATGCACCGTCAACTACGACCTTGATGCTCCAGTCTGTGAGAAAACTAGTGACCCAATTGCAAATTTCTCGGGAAGCCCATATGATGGAAGCTTCGAAAGCCGTACCGACGGAAGCCGTACTGGCGTAAGTTGATGGTAGTCAAAGATAACAATGACAAGAGGACGCTCAAGACCTTAGTCACACCTCTACCACGGATACTGTAAAGCACTCGAAACGTCAGGAAGTTAAAAACGCAATAAAATCCGTAAATAAATGTTTTATTTTAAATTATTCGACGTTATTTTTTTCACAATAATTCCTCGAAAGTAAAAAGCAGGTCATAAAAATGTCAGGATCTGTTCATATTAAATTAGCTTCGTATAATTCGGCGATAGATGTATTATGTGATATCATTAAAACTGCCAATCTAACGTTAATTTCTGCCACAACTATACTAGTTCCAGTTTTTTTAAGTGAATTCTTGCTCAACCGAGCTGTCTGTGTCAAGATTTACGCTTAGTGTCTAGGCAAGCAACAGTCCTTTCAAATTCTTGTCTAGTCTTTTCAATCGGCGTTTTTACGGATCAATTTATTTGGTGTAAATATTTTGGAAAATCCAAAGTGCTCGCTTCAATATTACGCATTAATTACAAAAAAACCTTATTACTAGTATTACAGTTAACTACTCCAAATAAGCTGCAATGGATTGGTTTATGACAATTGTCGAATGGCAGGCTTGAATCTGCGATGTCATGTTTCGTAGTCCGAACCCTAAACAATTAGCTTATTGGCGCTTTAAATATTAAAAGAATATATAAAATCTAATACATAACCTTTTGCATATTTTTTAATGAAAGGCGTCATTAAACTAATTTGACATCAAGCATTGGAAATCACCTTACTTGAAAAGACTTCCACAGACTAGGAGTTTAAACATATCATACTCATTATACAATTTTATTGATTTTAAAGCATATTTATGCTGAACTTTAATGTTATTAAATGAAAGAGAACAAAGGTTAAAATTTCAACTAACACGGTTCAATCAAGTTCAGCATAAATATGCTTTAAAAATCAATAAAATTGCATAATAAAAATTAAGTTTTGTATTGATATTATTCGTTATCGTATTGATATCGTAATAGATGGCGCCTATGCCAATAAACAATGCATAAGTAATACAAGAGAATACAGATTTAAAATTTCATGAATGACAATGAAAAATGGCACTTACATCGAAGTAAAGTCTAAATGTTGATACGGTGTTCGTATTACATGGCTATAGATGGAAAAGCACCTTTATCATTGATATAATTGGCAAGTCACATCCGCGAACGTAACATCTAATATGTACATTAAAATTGTCCGCTACTCAATCAACAGGCACAAGCTGTTGCATAATTTTACACTAAGCGCCTGATCGATCTGTATGTAAAATTTGTCGCGACGCGGAACGTGGAACGATTCTAAATCATTTGTTTTTGCATTGACTTTGAATTCCTATCTGACTTCAGTATGTGACTTTCAGTCATGTGACTAATTGCTAATCTTACTTTTCAAATACCGATCATGGGTTCGTTTGTTTGCTGGAATTTGTATTTGATCAACATCAGCTTTCAGCTGTCAAGAGTAATCAGTCAATTCAAATAATAAGTTGTGCGTGTTTGAAGAAATTTGGTAAAAGCTGAAGAAGTATACAAGATTCGTGACGCTGCGATATTTTCTCTCTGGATACCCAGTCAGGGATAAGGCGTGAATATATAATAATGTATTTTTTGTTTTAATATTAATTATAATTAAATATTAATAATATTTAAGTTATTTTTACAGTTTTAATATAATTATATTCGACATAATATGCTCAATCCTTAATGTTTGAATACCTTCATTGTTTTATGTACATTTCTTATCATAATGGTTTGCCTGGATAAGATGCTACTTAACAATATCGCCGCCTACGTCTATTTGTACGTACTTATGAAATATTATAATCAACGTTTATTTAGTGTGAGCAAATAAAGTATGGATATAATATTAAAACGCCTGATTTCATTTATACGATAATCATTGAAATTAATACTTTGCTATAAGATTGCAAGAAGGCTAGTTTGTTATTGGTACATGTTATCTTTTTTTTATTCACCAATCCTTGTGAGGAACGTTTCACCAAGTTAAGAAACATAGATAACGAACGAAACAAGTGAATGTTACTAAAGTTAATAAAATCACACATATGTACATATAAACAAGGGGTGTTGTTTCTATAGGTAAAAAGCAAAATAAAGTCTATACAATCACCACTTCGATTGGTACTTTGGATTGTGGTTTGGAAGGTTCGGTACTCTCACGGTAAATATTTATGTAGCATAAAATATGTTTTCATTTCTGTTTTATGCAAATATTTCAGTAGAATATCCCAATATCAAAAAGAAAGTTAAATTAGATCTAGGGACCAGGAGCTTGGATATTAAGACGGCGGTAAAGTTACCACCTTACACATTGTCCCAAATAAGAGTCCAAGGAAAGTGGGACGAAAGAACAAGGATATAATTTAAATAAAAAAAATCATCATTAAAAATTCTAGGTTCTGGACATTACAAATATACGAGTTTTTTTAGTTATCTAGGCCTAGTAACTCCGAGCAATTATTCGAGCATACCATAATAATAAGTAAATATTGATATAGTAAAAGGCGGCTAAGGTAAAAATTTGATATATGCAATTAGCTGGACGGCTAGCAGCGTCTGCGGTGCGAGGAGTCTGGAACTGCGATCGCCAATCCGCATTCCAAGCGTGGTGATTATGAAAAACCCTGCCTTAAGCGAGAGGTTAATGTCCTGCAGGGTATTAAGTTAATAAGTAGTAACATGAAAACGCATTGCAATTATTATGATATGTAACACGGTCAAACAAATTATAAGGTCACATAGAGATGATTAATCGATTTGCCCTAGGTGTTCTGAAGTAATACATCAAATCATAATATTCTTTATAGGTAAATTATCATTAAAGAAGTTGGTCAAGTACAGCAAAGTGTATCAATCAAATGGTATTTTTCATGTAGACTTAAGGTAAACTAGTTTAGCCACCTGATAACAAGTGACTATTGCTGTCCATGACTACCTGCCACCATCTTCAAACGAATACGGTGGCAGATGCTCCATGCGTTGTTGAAATGCATTGATAGAAATTCGGAAGAGAAGGAACTTTTTCCCTTTATTTAATATATATACAAACAATGATAACGGTTTGGTTGTTAGAATGATACTCCTAAATGAATTATTTCTGATCTATCAGTAAGTATTTATCAGTAAGTGTAAGCTTTCGCTATTAAGTATTATACCGACCTTAAATACTTGATATTCAAGCGAATAAAGGAATGTGGTTACTAGTACAAGCAATGTAGATTCCTGACACGAAACCACGAGAAAGCGGGACAGCATCAGTTTAGTGTAATTAACTAATTTGAAGATAACATTTCTTCAAAAAGATAAAATATCACCATTACAAATATTATTTCTATTTATTTTTTCATTTTCAGTGCAGTCAGCATTTTCAGTACTAAACTAATACTCGTATGTATACGATTTAGGATAATCAAAATGTTTAAAAAGTATTTTTGTAAGTAGTGCAGTAAGCACGAAATCGAGTTACAGTCCATCTGATGTTGAGTGGCGTCTGCAGCACAACTTCGAATGAAGACAGTCTCATTGCTCTTTCATCGTATCATTAGGTCCGGACCGCTAGAACTATTACAGCCACTGGTCAGAATTATTACAATCACTGCCCAGGCTTCTAGGCAGTCAGTAAACGACCTTTTTTAATGTAAAAATGACAAAATAGAGGATTCCTATAATAGGAGTTCCTTTCGCCGTTTCCGTTTGCCTGTCAAGGGATTTTTGAAGAGTGTGACGATTATAGCCTATCCTCTTTTGTATGTACGATATTAAAAATATAATCAAACACTTGTCGAATTTGTTATCGCTATCGCTACTCTACATTGTTAAAATTTAACTTCTTTCTATTGGTTATAACAAACACACGTACTTAAATAATAGTAGTATAAAACCTTGAGCTGGTTATAGCAATTATATATTGTTTTATGAGATTGCATCAAATCTAAATAGAACAAAAGATTAAAATACTTATTACAAACAGCCATTTACAAAGTGTACATTAAAGCCCGAAAAGAATCTTATTATTATTTCAATTTTAATATTTTTTCATAACCATACAGAAATAGAATTTTAAAGTATTTCTTAACATTATACCTAAGAAGGGGATTGATTTGATGCTATTTTGCCACAAAGCATATCCAGCCTTTATGGTTTTTTAAACTTTAAACAAACCACCAGAGAAACTTCATTCATTAACGACTTACGAGAGCAAGTCTGAAAAAGAAATGAACAAGAGAGAGGAGATTCCGGTTATCACTTGAATCTGTGTTGCAGCACTTTAATATAGCAGCTATTTACTGAAATATAGAAGATGCTTGACGTCACATATTCCGTTTTTTTTGTGTTTGCTGCTGTGTGTTTATTTATTATTTTTGTAATGTCAAATAAACAGCATTAAAAACTGAGTGGTTGGTTGATCGAAATTCGAATCAGGAACTTTAAAACCTCGATAGGAAGACTCATACCAGAGAGTTTTTACGAAACGTAAGTATGACTTGTATCGTTGGCTTGTACAATTAGGCAGCGAGAGACTCTACACCTGTCACGTTGTCTCAAATAAGCACCTAGTAGATTTAGTTGGGAATGACTAAATTTTCTAGACCTCTAGCAAGCCCACCATTGAGAAACACATAAAGTTAAAAATACCTTATCTACGCTTTTTTCTTATGATAATGTATGGATATTCATATCAGGTTTTTCAAAACATTTTTTACAAAAACTCGATTTATATAGAAGATATTTCTTAGGGAATTTTATTTTATAGTATGATGAGTCCGAATAGAGATATACGCTGCTTTTTTCTCTGGGAACTTAAAGAGGTTAAGAGAGCGAGGATTTTAATAGAATGCATGGGCAAAGTCCCAGGCATAATCTTGTGATACATAATACACCACATTTTAATTTATATAAAATATATCTTTACTGAACTCCCAATACAGGGGTAGACAGACGTCTAGTCTAGACAATTAAGTCCTTTCAACCCACCTTGCACCGAAGATATTTTCGGGACAACGTGACAGGTGAGCCCGTCGCAGTACGAGCCTGCCACCTGGGGATCGAACTCGGGTCTTTCGACTCGAAATTCCGACCACCCAGCCAACCACTCGTCTATCGTGACTTGGCTATTTTGTTTTATGTAAAATCTATTGTTAGTTATTTCAACAAACTTTTTTTTTAAAAACGTGAACTTCAAACTTTTGCAAATAGATTTTATGTTATAGAATATAACACAAAATAATTTTGTACGAGACGGAAGCTTGGCAGTGACAAGGATATTTCAAAGCTGTAGGTTGTGGGTTTGAATCTCGCTTGAGGCCAACGTTTGTTTGTCAATTTATAAATAAATAATAATAAATAAATATCTTCACGCAATTCCCTATACAGGGGTAGACAGAGGTCTAGTCTAGACGTTTAAGTCCCCTCGACCCACATTCCACCAAAGATATTTTCGGGCCTACGTGACAGCTGGTGAGCCCGTCGCCGTCTTTATGTCCATGCCAACGATATAATTCTTACATAAGTTTTTGAAAAACCCATTGGTACGAGCCTACCAACTGGGGATCGAACTCGGGTCTCTTGACTCGAAATTCCGACCACCCTACCACTCGGCTATCGTGACTTTTTGTCAATTTATATTTCTTTATAAATATTTATAGGTATAAACATACATGTATGTATAAAAATATTGTAACATTAGACTGGACATTAAGACGGCGATAATCTGACCACCGGTCACGTTGTCCCAAATAAGCTTTCGGTGGTTCGAAAGGACCTTGTCTAGACTTCTGCCTAGTATGATCAATTGTGTTATATAAAATAAATAAAAAAAATAACTTCACGTAATTCCCAGTACATGGGTAGACAGAGGTCAAGTGTAGACATTTAAGTCCCTTCGACCCACCTTCCACCGAAGATATTTTCGGGACAACGTGACAGGTGGTGAGCCCGTCGCCGTCTTTATGTCCAAGCCAACGATATAATTTGTACATAGAAAAACCCATTGGTACGGCCACTTGAGGATGGAACTCGGGTCTCTTGACTCGAAATTCCGACCACTCAACCACTCGGCTATCGTGGCAATTGTGTGAAGATATAAAAAAAATATTTTTTTAATGGTAGAGCTAAGCAACAAATTTGGCTGCTAAATCAATGAGCAGGCTGGAACGGAAAGACTACAGCTTGTTTAATGCCTAAATGAGATAGCCTCCATCGCCTTCCCCTTATTTCCTTCCGCTTTGTAAATTTTCTTTCTTAGTGGTCGGAAACGCACTTACAACTTCCCTGCTGTTGAGAGTGATGGGCATTGGTAATCACTTGCCATCGGGTAAATTCTGAGCAATGTACCATGTTGTACATTCCTCGGTTGCCAACTTCTCCCATTAATAACATTTGGGGTAACGCTCAAGAGTTTTCTTGTGATGAATTTTCTTAACACGCAGGCAAAATTCCAAGTAATAGCTGTTTTTATGTGCCTGATTTCTTTAGTTCACTTGCTATCTAATGTAGAACATGGAGCTTTTCTAAATTACTGTATTGCTTGTCGATTATGGAAAGTACTCCTTAAAATAAAAAAGTCACAATAGCCAAGTGGTTGGGAGGTCGGAATTTCGAGTCAAGAGACACGAGTTTGATCCCCAAGTAGATGGCTCGTACCAATGGGTTTTTTCAAAAAACTTATGTAAGAATTATATCGTTGGCTTGGACATAAAGACGGCGACGGGCTCACCACCTGTCACGTTGTCCCGAAAATATCTTCGGTGGAAGGTGGGTCAAAGGTTTAAAAAAATTGTCTAGACTAGACCTCTGTCTACCTCTGTATTGGGAATTGCGTGAAGATATTTTATATTTTTTTTCTCCTTAAAATAAATTAAAGTAAGTAAGTAAGCCGTTGATATAAATAATATTAAGTAATATATATATTTTTATTTTTATTTATTTATCTTCACGCACAATCCCTGACGGGGTAGCCAGAGAGAACAGATCCCCAAGTGTCACGATCCCTACATACTTCTTTCGCTTCTTTCAGATTCATCATCTTCTTCATACATGCACGTCTAGGTATCCGAGTACTCTTGACCCTCCTCTCTTCGAGCAATTTGCTCACATGGTCATATATATATTTTTAGCATAAATATTTAGAAACAATGAAAGAAAACTGCAAACAATTAACTTTGCTCGTGTGCTTATCAGATATTCTTACGTAGATATCCATGTATGATTCTCGAATACAAGAAGGTAAAAAAACCAATGAAATGGTTTTGACGAAGATTTTCATCATCATTTTATTAAGGCTAAATCAAAAATATAGAAACTAGTGTTTGGTAAAAATGGAAATTAAATTTTTTTCCCGACGATACAAGCGCAATGTTTTTTCTAAACAGATCTGACTTCATATTTATTCTAACGCTTTTCCTTTACGTATATATGCCTTATCTACGATAAATATGTTTACCTCTAACTGAGTTTGTAAGATAATGGTGACATTTTGTAAGATTGAACAATATAATGAATCAAATTACGAGCACATTTAAATATATTTTGTAAATTTGCTTCGGTTATATCCTGACAATAAAATGCGGTTCTTTCTGGTATTATTACATCTTACGTTTTTGGTAAGAAATATTTATCTAGTATTATATTAGTTACAAATATTTTTAATATACAAGTATTTTTTACTATTTTTTAACTTTTAAATTTTTAAAATTTTTGATTAAAGCTTATTTTTATGTTATTCATGAAACATATTAGCCTAAACTCCACCTTTAATAGGTAGTGTCTGATAGTTACATAAATAAAATGATTTTTACCGACATGTTGTTATTAGTTCACATTTGTGAATTTAATGTATATTACGTTAAGACCTTTGCTATTACCTATACGAGTACAGTTAATATAAGAGTACAAGAATTTTTGTTACTCCAATTACATTAATAAAATATTAATAATTAATCTATTATCTTTAAATTTTCTATTGTAGATATGCTCGTCATGTGGAAACGTAGCTGACAATAATTCTATAATTTCGGCCCAGCGAATGGACTTAGTTACTTTTGGAAATACTAGGTAAACTTTAAACGATAACTTGTTAATCGATACCATTTGCAGACTGGTTTTATCAATATGGATAAATTCAGTGATAAGACGTATACAAAGGTAGAGTCCATCTCTGCCTCAGATTCGTCCGGGACTGTACCACCCATTTAAATGTTTATACCGCCAAATAGCAGCTGTTATATTGCGGTATGAAAGCGATACATAGAGAGCCAGTGTAACTTTTTCCTTTTTCTACTACTGACTGAACTAACGGGCTATGAGGAACTCTATGTAAGTCCTCAGGGGTATCTAAGTATATCTAACCTTTTTCGTTTAAAATTTTTTGTACGGACTGCAGTAACTACTTACTAGTACATAGACAGTTAATCGGTAAGAAAAAAATTTTGAATCTTTTACTACTCAGTTAAAAGAGATTATCTGCTTCTTCTTTTAGACGAGTGCAGTGCCATAGAAAACATAAAACAATAAGTTATAAAAGACTGTTAAATTTCTGACAGTATTTTAGCGTCTTCATTTTGAGATTATACGCAGATTTTCAGTTTTGAACTTTTTAAGAGGTGGTATTGGCGGCTTTTAGCGTCCACCCTGCCCCTGGATAACAAATAGATCCGTTTTCATTACCATTTTGTTAAAAAAAATAATAATGACCAAGCAAAAAAAAATTATCAAAAAACGGATACCTACGGAGATTCTTTCGCGTGTTTTTTCTTCTTTGTTAGATAAACCTCATTACGAAACGGGTAGATTAAAAAATTACTATGAGTAAACAAATGTATATTCTTATTTCGATAAATAAATTATTTCATTTTGATTTCATTTGATTTGAAGAAGTATCGCGTCTGTACGTCGGAGGTCGTGGTTTCAAATTCCGTCAGTTGATTTTTTTTATTTCGCTACTTGATTAATAGCGAAATTAAAAATAAAATATCTAATCGCAGGCGGCTAATTGAAGAGTTTGCTGAGAACTTACGCAAGTCAGCGCAACAAGTTATTGAAGCAACTGGAAACTTCACAATTGGTATTCACGAAGAAATAAAACTGTTTACGGAAAAAATTAACACTGACTTACAGAAGTTTCAAGGTTTGATTACAGATGCAATTAAGACCGTTGGCGGCAGGTTTACTGATACTGGTGAGATTGTAGCTGGTTGCATTGAGGTAAGAATTAATAAATAAGCTATAACCTACAGGACTCAATATTTGCATGCATCATTAATTAACATCGGCAAATAAAAAAAAAAGTCACGATAGCCGAGTTGTTGGGTGGTCGGAATTTCGAGTCGAGAGACCCGAGTTCGATCCCCAGGTGGCAGTACCAATGAGTTTTTCAAAAACTTATGTACGAATTTCGTCGTTGGCTTGGACATAAAGGCGGCGGCGGGCTCACCACCTGTCACGTTGTCCCGAAAATATCTTCGGTGGAAGGTGGGTCAAAGGGACTTAATTGTCTAGACTTGACCTCTGTCTACCCCTGTATTGGGAATTGCGTGAAGATATTTATTTATTTATATATTTATTAATTAACATCGGCAAATAACAACAGTCAAGACGATTTGCGATTCAGGACGACAACAGATCAATGTTTTGTGATTACTATTAACTGAAAGATAATATATAATTTATAGAAGTATTACTAAAGCGCAGTTACGGCAATATGAGTTTTCCTAGTCCAGTGTTGCACAGCTTCTTTCCATATTTTATCATGAAAAAAATACCAAGCAAATCTCCGTTCTCAAGTCTCTAGATAAATACCGCTGCATGGCATACGCGTATATAATTTTTTCCAAAAATATTTTTATTTTAGTTTTCTGAAAACAAAAACCATTAATTCTGAAATACACATGCAGTTGAATACTTTTAATCCTTTTTTGTCTTCAGTTTTTATTGTGGAAACTTAAATGACATGACTATATGATGAAGCGAAAAGAAATAAATTTAATTTGGCCAGGCTAATAAATTCGATTTAGCGAAATAATAAATTGGTAATTTACCAGCACATAATTTAGCAGTAATGAGATAGGCAAAGCATACTTCAATCGCCAATCCTATTGCGGAAGTGTTGCAATAACGGAAATTTCTACTCATGGTAAAATAGATAAATAAATAAATATCTTCACACAATTCCCAATATACAGAGATCTAGTCTAAACAATTAAGTCCCTTCGACCCACCTTCCACCGAAGATATTTTCGAGACAAAGTGACAGGTGGTGAGCCCGCCGCCGTCTTTATGTCCAAGCCAACGATATAATTCGTACATAAGTTTTTGAAAAACCCATTGGTACGAGCCTGCCACCTGGGGATCGACTCGGGTCTCTCGACTCGAAATTCCGACCAACCAAGATAAGGTTTAACAAATTTATTAAAGAAAAATTACAAGGGATATTAACCACTTGAAATGAATTGATTGCTCATGCTGTTTATTGTTTGTTTAAAAAAACAAGGTCAATTTAGAGAATAAGGAGTTTTTTCTTATCCTCCAAAAAGAAGAACCTCATCATGAAACGGTGGTAGTATGTACATTAAAAATGACATGGTGGTAGTACATACATTTTATTTCATTACAGTCCTATCGGCTCCAAGCTGACTCACTTATAAGTCAAACATTTACCAAAACGACAGCGTGCGCGGACGATCGAATAAAAGAACTCGGCAGTATGATACAAGACCTCACAACGCAATCAGTCAACGCCCTCGAGTATGCTAACAATGCACTTGAAAGTATGAGGAACTGTACTGAAATATACGCCGAGAATATTTTACATATCGGTTCATGTTTGGGGCCTATCGCATTACAAACCCAAACGAAAGGAACTATATTTTTTACGCAAAGTGGAATTTCAGTAAGGGTTTTTAACACTGAACACATTTTTTATCTGTTTTCTTTCTATCTTTTACGCGTGGTATCAGTGTAAGAATTTACCACTTTTCTTCCCGTGGGTGTAGTGAGTGGCGACTATGGGAAAAGCCTTGTAGATGCTAATTGAGTACCCACAGATGGCGGGATAAACATATTGATATACCACTCCAAATTACAGCAGACCGGTGACGAGCAGCAGCGTCTGGTCGTGGTGTCTGGTTCTACGATCGCCAATCCGCTTGCCAAGCGTAGCGACTATGGCATATTCTCACTTACGGAAGAGGCCTAAGCCCTAAATAACCTTTTACAGTTCATAATGTATGTTATTTATATGTTCATAAGTACGTGAATGTTATTGTAATATTATTATACAAATAACTGTCTTCGTGAGACCACTACCACTGCCATTCTAAGAGATCTTCAAGGCTGCCGATCGATAATAGAATAAACATCACAAAAAAAAATTAATCATAGCGATGCATGTCATTTTCAAACATGAAGATTTTACCAAATTACATCGTTACGGGGGAGGCAGTAAAGAGAAGTGTATGTGGTTTTCAGCAGTGGTACTAACATAACCATTTTAATAACACATATAATACAAATACGCCAATGCTCTACACGCTACTAGTATTTGCATACGTATAGAGAAATATTCGCTGAGTGACCAAGCTTCCTTGGTATTAATAAATGGTTCTTTCTTATATTTAATAAATAATTTATCTTTAATAAATAATGGTCTTATACGAGTATTTCTTACGTTTAGTTTCTTACAGAAGAAACCTATCTGAATAATCTTTAGAATGTTACGCTATATAAACGCTTAAATACAAAAAATTGTCCAAATCCTTATGGTAGTCTCCGAGATGAATACATTTTTATATTATGCACAATTAGCTCTCTTAAAGTAATACGATTTCTCATTAATACTGTTTTATTAATATTACAGATCGCACGCATAAACCTCGCTATTGGTACGTTACCAGCGGCATTTGAAATCTGCGCAGGTTCTAATATGATGGAAGCAAGTATTGGCACTGCTAAACTACTCATGGAAATTGGAAGCTGTTCGGTGTCAACCATTTTTTCATCTTTCCTTTTCAAGTAGTTAGGTTATGTTACCTAACAATTCGATATGTTATTACTAATATGTGGCTTTGATCTTAATAAACTTTTATACTGAACTTTAAATAACTTAACTTTTACACTAATTTTACAAACCTCGACCATAAGTCACAATATACTAAGACTTGTACTTATAAGACCATAACGGATATCATTTAACCACGTCTTCTTTACAGCCTACCTAAAGTCCACTGTTGAACATATACCTCCCTCAAAATTGTGACAAAAACCGTCCTTAGCTACATGCGAACCTTTCTTTCCTAATGCTGGTCAATTCTCTGAGCTATGTGGCCGGCCCATTGCCACTGCAGCGTACTTATTCTTACGGTTACGATAAAGTCTGTCAACCCTGAATCTGCAGATATTTTCGATACAGATTCTGTCATGCAACCAAAACCCCGACCATAATCCGCAGAGCAACTTGAAAACATTCGGCCTGCAGTGAAATAACAAAAAAAAAACACTTATGAATCATTTCGATCCACAAAGCGGAGTTTCCATATTTGCCAAGTGTATGTTTCGTTTCAGTTATTGTTGTTTAATGCAGAAAATAATATTTAACATTCATTTTTCACAAACATGAAGAAAACCCAAGTAGATACATCAACTACATATTTTCTCGATTAGCTGTTAAAAAAATTAGTTACTGACGTACATGGCTGATAATTTATCTTTAAAAGAGTTTTTATCGTATAGATTAGATATATTCCTCATTTATTTTTTACCAGCCTTGTTACACATTACAAAGCATATAATCATGACCATCATTGGATAACAAAACTATAAAGTATTTGACTAATATTGCGCTATGAGTTTCGTAAACGTTCGCAGTCGTGGAAACGTTGACAGTGGTGGAAAATATTCACAAAGCGCTTTCCATCATTATAAATTTACCAGTGACTTGTAATGAAATTAAAAGACTTTAAATTATTTCGATTTTCTCAGAAATCTGGTATAGTAATTGGTAAAATAATTTGTTACACTTGGACTTGGTAATTTGAATTTTTAATTAAGAAACTTAGTTGCCCTTTGGAATATATAATAAAAAAAATTCATCTCAGGTACTTCGGAGTTGTACCGCAATGTACCAAACGTAACGTATGGTACGTATATTGCAGGGTTTGTTGGTACCAGTTCAAATAACGTACTCGGTACTAACCTCATTTTTACCAGTGCGTTGCATGAGGCAAATGCAGGATAAGTCTCTATAATAACCAATAATACCGATAATCATCTTGACCAATTCTAGCTAAAAGTAAAGCAGACTGATGACTGATGTTAACAGTGGTAGAGCCACGCGTCAGCTTTTGTTGTTGCATGAATGGGGCGGCTCGACCGGAGAAGTACAACGTCCTCACAGAATACCGGCGTGAAGTGGTCTAACAAACTTCTGCGTTTCGTCTGATGAGTGCAGGTAACCGGAGGCCCACACACCCCCCTCCCCCAATTCTGGGGGGGGACACTAAGGCCGGCAACGCATCTGCTATGCCTCTCTTATTGCGGGTATTCATGGGCGGCGGTAATCACTTACCATCATGTGAGCCACCTGCTCGTTTGCCTCCCTTTTCTATAAAATAAATATATTCACGCAATTCCCAATACAAGGGTAGACAGAGGTCTAGTCTAGACACCCCTTGAACCTTTGACCCACCTTCCACCGAAGATATTTTCGGGACAACGTGACAGGTGGTGAGCCCGTCGCCGTCTATATGTCCAATACAACGTTATTATTCGTGCATAAGTTTTTGAAAAATCCATTAGTACGAGCCTGCCACCTAGGAATCGAACTCATGTTTTTTGGCTCGAAATTCCGACCACCCAACCACTCGGCTATCGTGACTTCAATTTACAGGTTGCCAAAAATAGTTGAAAAAAATTTTAAAAATAGCTATTTCACTCTCATTGTGCTCACTATTTTATACGCAGCACAAGTATAAATACATAGTTAAATAATAACACAGAGTTAAGTATAAGTTTTTAAACTGAAGTAATCACCTACATTAATAAATATTGACAGCTCGAAGTAAAATAACACTTGGGATAAAGAATGATAAACAATATAAATCAATAAAACAATCCTCAACGAGTTCTAGTTGTTATTTATCTGATGCTTTTGAGAATTCTCTAAAAGAAAACTATATAAAAGGCGTCTGACATGAAACTACATTCTGTCGTAGTTTTACCATTTAAAGAAAATAAACGAGATTTTGTGTAAAATTGTGTGTTTATATAAAATGCGTATTTTATCGATTCTACCCGTCCTTATATTGTGGATTCAGGTAAGACTATTTTATTTACAATTTCATACAATATTAAAGAATCTCACGACATACCACCTTTCATCGACGCGAATCTAGTGCCAACATGAGACTCAAGCAAGAAATTGTGAAAATTCAACCAGAATTCAATACATCTTTAGCCACTAAGCAAAATTTAAAAAACCTTGCACCCTTAGTGTATCTAATACTGAGGTGATCAGAGGTAAGGTATAAGTCCTGTCCGTCCCGTCGCCCACATTACATCAGTTATTGTTGGCCACAAGCTGATTGGTTGTGATTGGAATTAGGGTCAAAGGGACTTAATTGTCTAGACTAGACCTATGTCTACTCCTGTATTGGGAATTGCGTGAAGATATTTATTTATTCATTTTATTTATTTAGGTCAATTCTTAAAGGTTACAGCGTCAAAAATCTCCCTATAAAGTGATTTATGTTTAGCAACTACTCTTCAATAATAATTACTTCGTGTATAAATATTAAATGCAATTAATTAATTTTAATGCTACAGCTAGCATATGGCGATGAAATATTTGAAAAAATCAAAACTGATGAGAAGTTTTTAAGCCCTCAAGAACTTCAACAATTACAAACTTTAGCAGAATTATGGAACAATATAAAAAACAGCGCAAAAAACACTTGGAATTCGGTTAAAAATATTGCAGCTCGGACGAAGAAAAGAATAATCGAATGGACTCAAAAAGTCAAAACTAAATCGAATGATCTAAAAGTGCGTTTTAAAAATCGCATTCAGGAAATGAAAGAGGAGTTTGAAGTCATAATAGCAAAAATCAAGGCTACGGGCGAACTTGTCAAAAAGTGTATAAAAGTAGGTACTGAAATAAATAAAATCATATTACCTATATTTTTATTAGATATTTTTCATTACAAATAATAAATAATTTTGACTGTAAATTAAAATCGGTTTATTTTAGAAAGAACAAAAGGCTATCGAGAGAATACTAAAACAGATTGTGAAAAGCGTCACTGGTTGCATATCAAATAGTGTCCAGTCCCTCACTGTACTAGAAGCTTCAAATACGGAATTTTTACTTGACGAAACTGAATTCTTGAATAAGGTCGAAAACAAACTATCTTTATGCCTTAATAATGAGAATATCGAGCAATGTTTTAACAACGTGAGGGAAAACATATATGAGGACCTAGAACGAGACGAGGAAGAAATTATAAAAAATGTGAGTATATCTTCTATAGAGGATCTCAGCATATAAAACATAATTGCTTATTAACTTGTTATAAAACGTATGGCAGTGAATAAACGATATTATTATTATTTCTGCTACGATAGTTACTTGCCGCTAAGTTGACTAAATATTCATTTATTTTACAGAGGGATGAATCTAGAGCCATAACAGATGATGTTTTAGGCACTATTGTTTCTTGTGCTAGCGATGGTCTCATAAAAGCGTCCGCAGCTATTACAAATACTACAATTCAAGTAATAAAATGCGTGTCAAATGGTTAACATATTATCATTTGTTGACATCAATGTATTCCGAATAACAAGACGTTGATACTTAATAGGATATGTGCAGATTGTCTCCACTATTATTATATTAAATATTATTAAAAGAAATACTGGCATAAATTTATTTTATTCAGATTATATATTACACTTTATCTGATAATTATAGGAAAATATTAGCGGGGACACATAGCGTGACGTCCACCATCCACTGGTAATGTAGCCCCAGTAATGTTACTTGCAGCATCACTAGCTAAAAATATTATCACAGACGCTACTTCTTTACAGTCACCAGGTCGACCTAATGCATGAGTATCGGCGCACTTTTTCAAGAATTCCTCGTATTGTTTCTCATTCATACTAGACTTCATGTGTATTCCACTTGTAATTACGCCTGGATTCACTGCATTGACTCTCACGCCTTTAGATGCCAACTCTAACGCCACACACCTTGTAAACTGATCAAGTGCAGATTTAGACATACAGTATGCTAGTACGTTAGGAAAAGATCTAAGACCAGTGACACTAGATACGTTTACAAGCGACCCTTTAGTTTTCACAAGATGAGGAGCAGCTAACATTGTCAAGTGATACGGGCCACGAACATTAGTGTTCATCACTCTGTCGTATTGTTCTAAATTAGTCGTTTCTATTGTCCCGCTTTCTAAAATACCTGCATTGTTAACAAGAACATCCAATTTTCCAAAATTATCTATTGTGCTTTTCATAATATTGCAAACGTCTGCTTCTATATTCATATCAGCGATTACAACTAATGGTCTGTGTCTGCTTGGGGAATCCTCTTCACATTGTTTAGCCACTTTAAGTAGATTTTCCTTATTTCTTCCAGTAATTACTAGTTGCGCATCCAGTTTGGAGAATTCTATTGCAGTTTCTGCCCCAATGCCCGAGCTAGCACCGGTTATAAGCACCACTTTGTTCGTGAACATTTTACCGGTCCAGAAAGGCCTATAATTTATAAAAAAAAAACATGATGTTTTAAATAATCAATGAACTATTCCTTAACACACACATAGTAAATTATACCAATTCAAACATCTACTATGTTATTAAAAGCGCTTACCTATTGGAACACCCAAACACCACTTAGAAGTATAATACTTGTTATGATGTGGTTACGATATAATAAGACGAATAAAAGCAAAACAAAGGCTTCTCAATTATTTGAGAGATTAGAGCAGATATATATATTTTTTTTATAGAAAAGGGAGGCAAACGAGCATGTGGCTCAAGTGATGGTAAGTGATTACCGCCGCCCATGAGCACCCGCAATACCAGAGGCATAGCAGATGCGTTGCAACCTTTAGAGTACCCCCTCCCCCCGAATTGGGGGAGGGGGGGGCCTCCGGTTACCTGCACTCACCAGACGAAACGCAGAAGTTTGTTAGACTTCTACTTTACACCGGTATTCTATGAGGTCGTGGTACTTCCCCGGTCGAGCCGGCCCATTCATGCAACAACAAAAGCTGATGCGTGGCTCTACCACTGTTAAAATATATGCTCACCACTCTGCTCCAGTGCGTTATAGCAGACTTCACACATCCTTGAAACAGTATTTATTATCATTTCTTCGATGGTTAGGTTAGTATTTTCTTGCAACCTAGAGCTCGTGGTAAATTTAGCACCTAAGATTGTTGTGTGATTGCAAGTTTTAATTGAACCAAGGTCGCTTGCGTTAAAATCGAGCGCTCTAACTGAATTGTGACGTTCATAAAGTAATGGCGGATACCGCCATTAAGAATAGCATTAAGCAGGAAGTGAATAAAATAAATAAATATTTTCACGCAATTCCCAATACAGGGGTAGACAGAGGTCAAGCCTAGACAATTAAGTCCCTTTGACCCACATTTCACCGAAGATATTTTCGGGACAACGTGACAGGTGGTGAGCCCGTCGCCACCTTTCTGTCCATGCCAACGATGTAATCCGTACATAAGTTTTTGAAAAACTCATTGGTTCGAGCCTTGCACCTTGCATCATAAATACATAAAAAATAAATAAAATAAAAAAGAGATTTTAAGTTTTGCACAGAAAGTGACGACGAAATACCGTAAAGAACACATATATAATCAAATGCAAATAAATTTTGGTTTTTTTATTTGTACATTAGAAGATGCGATAGCTTTTGAATCTAAGGGGTGCGGGTTCATATAAACAACCAGCAAACTTTTTTGTGATGATGAGTCGTTGACGTTTACAAGTATTTATAAATGTTTATATATATGTAAATATATACGTATATAAAAAAGTATTGTACCGTTAGCTTGAACATAAGCCATCGATGGGTTGTCACCTGTCACGTTTTTGCAAATAAGCTGCGGTGAAAAGTGGACCGAAAGTACTTAGAAAAAATTAAAGAAGTTGTATATAAAATACAAAAAAACCTCGCCCAATTACATATTCTTAAAACCAACGTTTTAAAATAAAGTTTTCTACTGGTTAATTTGATCCATCCAATAACGGTGCTAGTGAATGTAATGTCTTTTCCATTTTTCCAAAAGGAACGTTTTGTTTAAACTGTTTTCGTTTAAATTGTTACTTGAATACCCTTCGGGTCAAATACAGAA
The DNA here is from genome assembly GCA_029286605.1 of Sericinus montela. Lineage (NCBI taxonomy): Eukaryota > Metazoa > Arthropoda > Insecta > Lepidoptera > Papilionidae > Sericinus > Sericinus montela. The sequence continues at coordinate 1,572,560 of JAGSMR010000027.1, forward strand.
AATCTTAATAATTACTTTATAAGACCCATGTTACCATGACATAGTCTGTATTTACAAATTAAATAAATTTGAATTTGAAAAACGCCCAGTAAATGAATATCCCTAAAAATATCGTGCACAGTTGCGATAGCTTTTCGCAATACAGCCCTTCAAAATCAACGAAAATATGTGGCGGCGGTTTGTCTTCTTGGGCAAATGTCAGCCTCTTAGGCAAAATTAATGAAGAGATTATAGTCTATTCATTTCTCATCCCGAAGACATTTGTAGATATGTTTAGAAATTAGTAATTCTGCGTATATTTTAGAGCTGATTTGAGTGGTTAATCATCCGTGTCATAAGAACAACTTTACTTGGACCACGGGGCCATTATAATAAAAGTTATTTTGTTTAAATCAGCGGTCAGACGGCTTAAAAAATTCGATTCAATCAAACCAAGCGAACAGTTTGACAGTTTTAGAAAAATTTATTAGATCGAATTAAAGAAAACTTGTTCGAGGGAGAACAGGTTTATTTTTCCAATAAGTCTAGTTTCTATAAAATTTAACAGACGACGCATGCAAATTTGAAAGAACCTCTTATCACGCTTTTATTGGATTCACCTCCTGTTTGTTCGTAATCGACATCTTTTAACTCGATTTTGTTTACTTTTTTAAACTTCTTTTAGCAGTGTTAGTGAAATCTACTAGTCACTGACAAACCCCGATTACATGCATCATATTATCATCATAACGTAAAAGTTCATTGCAGGACTTGGGCCTCTCCCATATTTTAGGTTTGCCATTAAAGCCACACTTGTCAAACATGCTGGCAATCGCAGTACTTTATACCTTGCACCATAATCGCTGCCTAAATATCGCCATTCATTCATAAGATATAATAATAATTAGCTTACTCTGTTGTTATAAATATTTTAAGGATTTTCAAAAATCGACTGACACGGTTGGGCCTTAAATGGGCGCTAGTTGAAGCCCCTCGTGATCCGCCTTTTATCTGTTTTTTTAAGTAAACTGAAATTTTATTTCATACGCATATTCGTAGGCATCCTAATACATGATCATTAGCTGTTCACCTGCGTTGCAGATGTAACTTTAACGTCAGTAACTTTCTGGTACAAACTCAATCAATTCTGAAATAGTTAAAATGATCATTCACATAATACCGCGGTTTTCGCGGGAATATGGTGTTGATTACTAGTGTTTGAATAAATCCGTAAAAATATTGCATTTAATATAATCATTTTATGTCATAACAAAACTTTATCAACACAAAAATGACACATATTAAGTTTATTATCCTCAAATGAAATAATTAAAAAAAGAACGTTATCGTCGAGGACACATGGCCTGGTGACCCCCATCTAAAGGCAGTGTGGCTCCCGTCATATTACTTGCGGTATCACTGGCTAAAAACATGATCACTGAAGAGACCTCTTTAGTAACATTAGGCCTCCCAAGGGCGTGGGTCTGTTCGCACTTCTTTAAATAATCTGTGGATTCATCTTCAGTCATGTTCCCTTTTAAATGTATTCCAGTTGTAATAACACCGGGATTAACTGCATTCACACGGACCCCCTTAGATCCTAAATCCAGTGCAACGCATCGTGTAAATTGATCAAATGCCAATTTTGATATACAATAAGCAAGCACATTAGAAAAGGACCTCAAACCAGCCACGCTAGATACATTTGCAATATTCCCTTTGCTCTCTATGAGATACGGTGCCGCAAGCATAGTCAAGTAGTACGCGACCCCGAAAGTTCGTCTCTATAATCCTATCGAATTGGTCGAGTGAGGTGGTTTCTATCGTTCCAGATTCAAGGATACCAGCGTTATTGACAAGAATATCTAGCGTATTATACCGCTAAATTGTAAGTTTAATAATATTCTGGACGTCTTCTTCCTTGTTTATATCTGCAACGATTACCAGAGGTTACAATTTACTAGGCGAAACCTCTTCACATTGCTTGGCAACTGTATTCATTCTATCCTTGTTTCGTCCAGTCAGAGCTAGACGCGCATTACATTTAGCGAAGTCTATAGCTGTCTGCGCCCAATTCCTACGCTTTCGCCAGTGATAAGTAAAACTTCACTCCTAAACATTTTGCTTGTCTGAACAAGAAAATATAGACTTATAGAAAACACAGAAAAGAAAATATAACGAGAACTACGTGAAAGCCGAAACAGACAGGAAGACTAAATATGTCGGGTGGTGTGCGACTAAAATTATCCCGATAGTCATTTCTGCGAATGGGTTAATCCCAGTACAATCTACAAACACCTGAGGCTACTAGGACTCCGTGACGGACCGCTTCCAGCTCAATTCAGGCGATGATACTCGATACCGCCCGCATCGTCCGCCGGTTTCCCTCACTTTCGATCTAACACTCAGCCATCTGGTCTCCCCTACCGAGGACTTCCGCCTGGTTGGGTCTTATTTATTTATGTATCTATTTTAAAGTATTTATAATGTAGGTATATATCTTTTAGTATCTCATTTATTATATTTTTCTTCATTTTTATTTTATCTATATATATTTTATTTATAGACTAACCAGGATAGTATATAAATTAATATCCCTATAGTAATAACAATATAACCTATGCATTAAATATATTTTATTACCTAGACAGCGAGGCAGGAGAATATTCAAGAGAATAAATATTCAAGAGCAATTAACTAATAATTATAAAAAAAAAACATTATTTTAAATTGTATCGATTCGAATATTTCCATAATCAGTTGTCTAATACTGTGGATTTCTTTTATTTGGTTTCAAATATATTCTGATGACATAAGTTTTGTGACTAAAATGCACCTATTGGAAACGTATAGTTTTTTGAAAACAAAATTAATTGAACTGAATTTAATTTAGGTTAAACCTCTGAGACTCAAAGAGTTAATCTAAATTTTAAGGTTCATCTACATATTACTAAATTATTAAATCGTAATAATTATAAATATCTATGAAAATTATGACATGAAATGCATGACACAAGTTTTAACACAATCTTTTTAGAATTTTTAAACGAAATATTAGTACAAGACAAAATTTTATTATAATCTAAAACTTAAGGTAATCTTCAATATTTATTAAAGCCTGTATCTAAGAGACGAAAAAACAGTAAAAGCGTAATATTACCTCAAAAACTTCAATAGCAAATTAACCAAAGAGAATATAATCACTACGTGAAATTAACAACACGTAATAGAGTTGAGTAGATAGATAATCACAGCCACGGCCACAGATAATAATACTTTATAATTTGCCACAGATCTAGTAGTTATTTATGGTTAGGAGGTGTTCGATATTTGATTCATGCACCTGATATACCATTTAATATCGATGTGTAGTCGATACATTTCATCCGGTAAATCAGATATTGCTCAAGATTAATAGAGTATTCAAATGCAATTACTTAAAATATTTAAACCAAAACCGAAAGAAGGAATAAAGATTGAAAGAATTTAGAGAAACAGGGATTTGTTTATTTCAAGTCCTGCGATCCTAACGAACTTTTATCATATTATAACTATTTTTATAATCCTGCAATCTTAAAATTATAATTGACAAAAATAGTATGAAATCTGAACAGTACGAAAAACAAACTTAGTCGGATTTTTACCACAAACTAGTCCAGCGGAATTGGATTAGTTGGGGAAATATTGTGAGAAAATAAATATAGAATACTTTTGTTTTTAAATTAAAAACTCATTAAAATTACTTCCAAGAATTTGAAAATGTTTGAAACTGATGCATCCAGGCATTTTGAAAGTACCCACCGTTTTAATGAGGACATCTGATAAAGGAGAAACAGGCGAAAGAATATCCTTTATCTAACTTATTATTTAACAGTATACACTACAGAAAAAAATTTAATTATAAAATATGTCGGCGTAGGGTAGGTCACATGAGGCAACTCGTTGTTAAATCCGTCTTGAGCCACATCAGAAAAACTGATCTAAATGGGTGGAAATGCAGTAAGTTCGAAAACAGGAAGATGACCGTTCACACTGCCATCCGTTTCGAAAGTGAAGCCCCGAGAATATTTTGAAGACACTTTATATCATAAGTCAAATGACGTTGACAACACATAGTAGTCAAATTCGCTCTGTCACTTCCTGTATCGACCCCACTCAAGCGCACTACTTGCACGTTTCCGAAGACTTTTAATAGATGGCGTTGTAACCAAAATTGTTGCCTTATCTTGATTCTGCGACAAATATATTATATAAATCCAAATAGCACAGGAAGCTGTTAAATAGAAGATTTATGGTATTCGTGTCTTATGTACACTTTTTAACCTGGATGTATATTAGCAATATAAGCGCCTAATCTGCCATGATGATGCTTATTTGAGCACAAATTACACAACAGTCTAAGGGTCACATGGCTGTTTAACGACATAAATACAGCATTATCAAGTATACAATTGATTAAAGCATTATTGAATCTATTTTTTTAAGTGTTTGATGGTAGTTATGGTTTTTTAAGTGTTATAGTGTTTAAAATGCCAAATGTTTGTGGACTATCTTTCTAATAGGGAAAAAATGCCAAATGTTTGTGGACTATCTTTCTAAAATTAATTAATAATTAATCTTGAAAACAACTAGAAAGTTATAATACGGTATAATGTGACTTATTGACAGTGATAGGTATTTTCACGATGGCTTGCTAAAAATTATTGCATAACTATTGCATAGAATATTGCATAGAAACTTTGTTATTGTTTTATAGGTATTTATCTAAAGAACGACAGAGTCACGATAGCCGAGTGGTTGGGTGATCGTGGTTTGAGTTCAGAGACCCGAGTTCAATCAGGCGGTAGGCTCGTACCCATGGTTTTTCCAAAAACTTATGCACGAATTACAATTACTTGTTGGTATTTGTTTTCTTTACCTGTAGTATTATTGACTGGTGAACATTCTCCCTTGTTTAGGGTGAAGGTTGCTTGCACAGATTTGCTTACACTACGCTTTATTCTCCATTTTTGAAGCCATAGTTCTATTTTAATGATTTGTGATTGGAGCTTTTTGACGCAACGGTTGGATTTTTATCACACGCAAGACTTGCAGTGTCATCTGCATAAGTTACATTATACCTTCAGTGTTTCGCAGATCTGATATATATATGGTATACAGTACTGGGAAGGGCAGTGCACCTTGCGGGATTGAGGCAGCAATGTCGTAGAGACCGGAGCACTCGTCATCATATTTTACTTGAAACTATCTTTGATGAAGATATGATTTTATGATCATGAAAAAGGAGTTAGGTAGAAGTTTTTTGAGTTTAAAGAGTAATCCATTGTGCCATACTCTGTCAAAAGCCTGCTGAATGTCTAGGAACACTGCTGAACAATATTCCTTTTTTTTTCCAAAAGTCTGTTTAATTTTGTGTGCAACTCTGTGTATTTGTTCCACTGTTGCATGATTCCCTCTAAATCCAAACTTCTTTCTTTCTTTACAGCCTATCAAAAGTCCACTGCTGAACATAGGCCTTCCCCAAAGGTTTCCACAGAGAACTTCCCGCATCTGCATCCATCGACTTCCCGCAATGGCGTGCAGGTCGTCACTCCTTCTTGTAGGGGAGATGTCCAACACTGCGCTTGCCAGAACGAGGCTGCCACTCGAAAACTTTTCTTCCCCAACGGTTGTCCGTTCTGCGAACTATGTGGCCGGCCCATTGCCACTTCAGCGTGCTAATCCTTAGGGCTATGTCGGTTACCCTAGTTCTGCTGCGGGTATCATCGTTGTGGATCCTGTCACGCAGAGAAACACCCAATATAGCCCTCTCCATAGCCCGCTGAACAACTTTGAGATTCCTCATCCAGCCAGCAGTGAAAGGCCATGTCTCCAAACTGATGATCAGGAATTACTTTTCCTCCTTCAATATTGGTTTTAGTTTTTTTTATAGAAGATGGAGGCAAACGAGCAGGTGGCACACATGATGGTAAGTGATTACCGCCGACCATGAACGTCTGCAATACCGGAGGAATAGCGGATACGTTGCCGGCCTTTGAGAAAGGTATTGGCTATTTTCTTGAAGGTCCCTAAGTCGTATCGGTCCAGAAAAATCGCTGACGGCAGCTCATTCCACAAAGTGCAAGTGCGAAAGTCTTTTTAAGAATATCTTCTCAAACACTTTGGATAAAGATGGGAGAAGACTTATGAGTCTATATGAATAACGTCGGGGGTTTCCCTGGTTTAACCATCATATATGTCTGTGATTTTCCACAACTTAGGAAAATAGTGTATTCTAAATATAGCATTTAATAAGCTTTGTTATAAAAACTATTGGTTTCATAGGAAGTCGTTTGAGTATTTCGCCTGTAATAAGGTCGAATCCAGGTGCTTTTTTATTTTTTAAGTATTTTATTGTATATTTTATTTCTCCTGGTGTCACTAATTTAATTGGCAGTGAGAGTTGTTGATCATTGCTGATGTAATTATCCAATTTTTCATCAAATTCAACCATATGAGATGGATGAGAGGTAAAAATGTGTTTTAAGTGTTCAGCAAAGACTTCAGTTTTCTGATTTGGCTTCCTAGCCCAAGTTCCTGTAAAAGTTTTTAATGTGGATACATGATTGATTGGCCTTTTGTAATTCTTGGTAATTTTCAAAGAGAGTAGTTGCCTTTATTCTGATCCGAGAGTGTAAACAGTTTCTTTTCAGTTTTCAGTTCAGAATGCAGCATTCATGTTGTCAATGATCAAATCCTTCAGTTCCCTTGATATCTTATTAAATTTCTTTCTATCATATACTGATCTACTTGCATGAAGCCGCCTTTTTGCTTTACGTTTTTCCTCAAGTTTATAGCTTATTTCAAGAAGTATGTTACACTTGTGTATCGGGAATTCCAGGGTTGGAGTAGATCGCCATGGCGCTACCAGTATTAGGTTTGTGATGTAGTATGCTGCATCGTCTATATCGGCTTCGGATTTAAGCCTCACTCTTAGGTTTGTTTTCTCTTGTAGATATCCTGTAAACGAGTTCCAGTCTATTTTGTAATTGGTTAATATATAACCTGTTCCTTTTGAATGACTGTAACACTCAGGGTAAGCAGTATTGGTGAGTGATCTGATAAGAAATCAAGAGACGATTCTTTTTTTAGGTGAATGCTTGAGAGTTGTTATAAAGAAATCGAGTAGCCAGTAGGTAGGTTCGCCTGTAGAGAGTGTCGTTATTCTATGTTTATCTACATATTTATTTAGTTCTCGTCCTCTTGATGTTGTTATTCTGCAACCCTAGTCTGTGTACTTGCTATTCCAGTGCCACCGCAGACATATCTGTTGTCTAGAGTGTCAAAGTCCTGTTTAAGTTTATGCTTAGGCGGACGGTAGACAGAGCTGATGTTCACAGGTCCAAATTTGTCTTCCACAGTGACAGCAGTCGCTAGTAACCAATTCCCCTTAATTCGCCATAGTATTTTGTTCTTTACAACTACCGCTGTCCCTCCATGTGACGTATTGTCTGGGTGGTTTGTGCAATATACACAATTGTTCATTTTAAATGTCTTGCGGGTTAATTAAATTGTTCCTTTTTAGATATATTTGTCCTATTTGTGGAGGTTGCAGACTCCGATGTAATTATTATTATTATACAATGAGTATTTGTTTTTTCTGTATCTTATTGGAATCTTGTTTCCTGGTGAGTATCTCCTTATAGATTTTACAACCCTTGTAACTAGCAGGATGGTTTCCAGATCATAAAGCGCAAACTGCTGGTGCGTTCTGGTCTATAGTATATTTTGTGATATAATGCGGCCCTACACACTTTACACATCTATATGGACCCATACAGTTGTTTTTTGTATGTTCATATTGTTGACATCTAATACATTGGACTATTGTGGTTTTCCTTCTTGGATCTTCTGTAACAAGTTTTTGGTTGTAAATATACTTAATTTCTTTTACATACTTGTTATTTACATGCGGGAGTATGTTAATAAAGAAAACTCTTTTATGAGCAGTTACAATTTCTCCTTTTTCAAGGTTTCCTGTGTCGTCTTTGGCTTCCATAATTTCTTCTTTAGGTGTACTAAAATGTAGAAGCTTGATCACTATTCTCATACATTTTCTTATATTCACTCTTTTCCAAAACTTCTTCAATAAAACTTGTTAACTTTTGGAGGTCATCTATTCCATACAGAATAATGGGTGGAGGCTTAGAAGTTTTCTTTATCCTTGTTTCAGGAGTAGCATTTCGATCTGGACAAACAACACTTAAAAGATTAAAACTGTTTGATATCTCAATTGATGGTCTATCATTGTCTTTCACTTAAGACGTGTCCTCTCAGCAACGTTCTTTTGTTCTTCTTTAATGATTCTCCCTTTCCCTCAGTAGATCGGGTCCTTTTCTGCCATTGAGAAGCTCTTTGCCCCTAGTTAGATGTGGAGTAATTGCTCCGTTTTTCCTTTCTTGACACATTAGTGACAGGTACTCTTTGCCAACTACGAGGAGTAGGTGCAGTGTCCTCTGTATTGTAGCTATCTATTTTTTCAGGCTGAGTTTCTGTTGTAACACGCATAGCAATATTCCCTACTGAGGAAGATCTGGGCCTCGATATAAACAAGCTGGGGTGGAATGCTTGTTGAATATTTTTTTTGTTGATGCTTGTGCAGCCAGGACATTTACTGACACAGAGGCCTGGTCGCCCACCTCTGTGGAGTTTTCGATAGCATATTTCACACTCGCAGGCCCTGCTATCTGCGAGCGCCGGGGGTTAACCGGATCACATGACAAATCATTCTCATTATTCGACATTTTCATACAATTGAGTTGGAACGTACATGTAACACTTTTCCAAGGTGCTACAGCCACACTTTTGGAGATCATTTAATTTCTCCAGGCTTGTGGTAGCCTACCACTGGTTACTTAACCTCCGCCTGTTGCTCGGCGTTGTTGTTCGTTTAGCACCACCCGGGGGACACGTGTAGGGTGGGCCTAGGAAAGGTAGTAAATCCTACGGACGCGAACAATACCATCCCCCAAACTAACAGTTTAAATAAATATATCAAAACTTGTTATATTTATTCACACCTTAGACGCAGTTGCTACTTCGTCAGCAATTTGTCTCCTGCATTATGGTCGGATATCAATCGAATATGTTGGTGACTCTCTCCATTTTAAGTCTTTTCTTAGTCACATCCTATTATTTGTTACATCTTGTTACTTGATATTCATGTTTTCCCCTAAAAATTAGGCCTCGAACCGTGATGAACGTGATGACATGAATATAATTAATTATTAAACAAATAAATTGAATATAAATAGATATATAGATAGGGACATCCCATATATTGTTCTGATATCAAAAACAGCTTTATCACTTGAAAGTACCACAAACATTCAGACACAAGTGTCAGATACCATAAAACCTGTGAGTACGCAAGTCGTCTACAGAGATCGTCAAATTGTAATAAGAAAATAATAACGATAGAAAACAAATGTTCTGTATCGTAATTATTCTATATAAATAAATATCTATATAGAGATATTTATCACATTCCTTTGTATAGAATCACTAAAATACCAATGCGTATCGGGCATCGCTAGTCACAGATATAATAACTTTGACCCCAACGTTGCAGTGATTATATACTCTTTGGGGCTGACTATAGACAAAACTGATAGCACGTGCGAAGAATTATCTCTTTGGCTGTAGTAGAGTAGAGTTATTATTATAACGAAGTGATTATATTCTCTTTGGTTATTATTTATTTTTAATCTGTGAAAAAAAAATTGATTACAAATACAAATTTTCAATTAAATTTTCACATAATAACGTGCAAAAGTAAACTTACCTAGTGATCATATAATCTTTGGTGCAAGACCCTCTTCTTTAACTGTTATATTATGAATTAATTATTTGGTCATTTGTTTATAAATGAAACATCATTTGTGTGGGTTGACAGGGTTGAAAGTACCATAAAATGTCTTCCATACCGTCAACAGCAAAGGGCGAATCGTTCGATGACTTTTATAACGAGGTGTAATATCAGTCTTATTATATTTCTTTTCATTTGGCGTCATTAGTGTCTTCTTTGGTCGTCTATAACAAATCATTCTACGTGAATGTCAATATGCTATCGCCCGTCATTGTGCGCATTACAATTTTCTCCCTTAGTATCATTTATGAAGTTGCAAACCCGACATGAGTTTCGGTGTATATATCTCTCTGATTTACCTTAAATACCGTTATTACACGGCAAAATTCTATAAGACCACGTGAACTATCCACAAATTCACAAGTAGTGAGCACAAGAAACTGGGGGTGAGTTAGCATAGGAGACATCAGAACAAACTGAATTGATAATAATCAATCACAGAATCCTTTGCATAATCAGAGTTCGAGAAATAATTTAATGACACTTTGCTGCTTTCATCTTACACTTCTTTTTGCCAGGCTAAGTATGAACTTCGGTGCAGGTTCAGAACTTTTTTTTTATGGAAAAGGGAGGCAAACGAGCAGGCGGCTCACGTGATGGTAAGTGATTACCGTCGCCCATGAACATCCGCAATACCAGAGGCATAGCAGATGCGTTGCCGGCCTTAGAGTGCCCCCCAGAATTGGGGGAGGGGGTGTTTGGTCCTCCGGTTACCTGCACTCACCAGACGAAACACAGAAGTTTGTTAGACTTTTACTTCACGCTGGTATTCTGTGAGGTTGTGGTACTTCCCCGGTCGAACCGGCCCATTCATGCAACAACAAAAGCTGATGCGTGGCTCTTTCACTATTAAAATATCTCGTAACTCGTATTATTGTTATGCCTGTAATAGTATAACTTTTTTTGTTATTGTAGGTCAAAGAAATAGAGAAAAGAGACTCTGTTCTTACTCCAAAGCAACAAATAGAACGGCTTCTGCGTCCTGGGTCGACTTACTTCAACTTAAATCCTTTTGAAGTATTACAAGTCGAATGTGATGCAACTCTTGAAGAAATCAAAAAGAAATATAGGAGATTGTCTATACTTGTACATCCGGACAAGAACATAGTAAGTGGCATAATATTACCTTAAATTACTATCTATTTTGTTGTTATATATATACATATATATGTATGTATTTATTTTCTTCAAAACACTGTATAAACAACTTAATCTGTATACAAAAGAAATTATATGGGTGTGTGAGACAAATTATCATTACCAAATTATTATTGTACACTTTTTTAAATATTAACCATTTTCTTCTATCCTTTATTTTGTATCTTTATGCTTTTGCACATTGAACTGTGCAAGGTTATATAAAATAATCATTGGATTAAATCCTTGCAGTTTAAATTGTTTGTAGATTTAAAGCAAACATTTGCTAATATGAATGAAAATTGTTTTTGCCAGTGAGATCCTATTCCCTAGTCATGTAGTTGAGACGGTTATCCCCGTCAACATTTCATTTTTATCCACAGATGGGATCCAATGCGTACCACAGAGGCCCTGTTGCAGCCATGCCATAGGTAAGGTATGATATAGAACAAATGCATGGATGAATGGAGATGACAATACTTAGTGTTTACCTTTGTGGTAATGACATAAAATATATACAAAATATTTAATAATAATACTAGAATTTCAATAAACTGGAACATTTTGAATTACAGAACCTTTACTATTATCTTAAAATTCTTATAGTTATCTGAGAAAATTATGAAAATCAAATTATAATAAAAATAAATTATAGTATTGACTTTAAAGTATGTTTACCAAAACTGTATAATTTATGGGTAAACAGTATCTTTTCAGTTTCTCAAAAGTTTTATTTTGCCAACAGAAATTAAAAACTAACATAAGAGGTTTGACTTTAAATGTCATTCTTCGGATAATCTTTAAATATTGCTATTGTCTCTAGAACATTCAAAAGTATAGTATCAAGTTACCAGTAACAAGTTACCAGTAACTGTGAAAGTTAAACATTTTATTCACAGTTTATGTACCTAAGACTGACATTCAAATTGACAAAAAATTGACTTTCTGCCAGTTGAAAATAAAGCAAATAATACTACTATGTACTCTATAAAAATTAATTATTTATAATCTAATATAATTATTATTCAAATAGTAATTATTATTTAATTATTGTTATATTATCATTAATTCTTTAGGTTTGAGAAAACATAATAAACTGGGAAGTTAAAAATTAAAATAAGAGTTGTGATGATAATTTGTAACTTTATATTTTCATTCACAGGATGACTCAGAAAGGGCACAACAAGCTTTTGAAATTGTAAACAGATCTTGGAAGATATTGGAAAATGAGGACACTAGAAAGAAATGTTTGGACATATATCAGGAGGCAAAAGAACGGACAGATCACATGGTAATTAAAATACAACAATTAAAGATGTAAATAGAAATAGAAAATATTTATAGCTATTGACTGAGATGGCAAATACTGTTCACATGATTATGTCCTGCATTGGACTTTTAAGTTAATGAAGTATGTGATAATGATCAAGTCTTAGGTCAAGTCTGTCACATACTTCTTGTATGTGAAGCAGACTTGATCTAAGTATATGCTCTGTATCTAAGTATATTGCCATGAAATTTTCACATAGTTTAGATTAGATTAAAGGGCTGATTTCTGCAACTCCACGTCTGATCGCGTATTTTGCGTATGGGCAGGATTGTCCAGGCTTACATGTGGCACTAGTAACCTTGGGTAGAGATCTCGGTGCACCAACATGTTTGGCCCTGTATCCTGTGACCATTGCACACGTCAGTAAGCCGTGTGCGCCGTCTCCTCGGCCTCCATGAACGGTAACGCCTAAATTAAACAGATGCTTATGAAATATAACATGAACAGTAAAGGCACTAGTTACAATTTGGGGCTTATTCAGATGTTTGTTCGCATTTTAGTTACTCTAGAGCAGCTGTGACTTTTTATCCACTGGAGGATTACTTTGATTCTATTAATTCTACATACCTCATGTATCTTGTGGTAGCATTCCTAGATTAACCCTGAGGTTATAACATTACTGTATAGGGCTTGTAATACTGTCGTACAGTCGAACAATTTTCTTATAGTGTTATTTCTTACGCCCATGTTGGTGATTGCTATTGTTGCTTGTATAATGCCCATACACTCAGCATGGAAGAAGGAGCTATATTGATGTTGAGGTCTTTCCAGAAAGTGGTCAGTGCCCACTTCAGTCTTCGACGCATCAGTGAACACTCTCAGCTCTCATGGATCCAAATCTTAAGGCTTCTTCTTCACTTCATGACATACATAAATTTATGCAAAAGTCCAATCCAACACTGTTAGTTGCTATAACCCTGAGGTTATAACATTACTGTATAGGGCTTGTAATACTGCCGTACAGTCGAACAATTTTCTTATAGTGTTATTTCTTACGCCCATGTTGGTGATTGCTATTGTTGCTTGTATAATGCCCATACACTCAGCATGGAAGAAGGAGCTATATTGATGTTGAGGTCTTTCCAGAAAGTGGTCAGTGCCCACTTCAGTCTTCGACGCATCAGTGAACACTCTCAGCTCTCATGGATCCAAATCTTAAGGCTTCTTCTTCACTTCATGACATACATAAATTTATGTAAAAGTCCAATCCAACACTGTTAGTTGCTATTATGGTATGCATGGGTGAATCCTGTAATCGCCTCTCAAGAAACCCACTGGAAAAAAGAGGGGTAGGCATATTCTATTGCTGTTACTACACAGCAATTTACACATTCACTCAATTCCAGTTTATATTTGGATAATTGGTTGCTTAGATCATAGCTAGGTGATTATATATAATCAGTAATACACAATTTGTGTATTAGCTTCTATTTTATGTAATTTTATACTTTATACTGTACCATACTATTAATGTGAATATTTGTGAGGATGGATGGATGTTTGTTACTTTTTCACAATAATAAAGCTTATACATGAAAATAATACAATTTATAAAGATTTTGTGTAATTTGGCTAAAAAATTACAATAAGTATCACATAACTCAAATAAATGTGGTGCAGCCAAAGATGTTACACTCAGGTAGTATGTTTATATACTTGTATTTTTGTGTCCTGTGTATCAGAGCAACCCCATAAAAAATTTGTTGAATAAAACACTTGCCACATAAGCCATTTGTATTTTATAATGTGATTACCTTGGTTTTTTGGCTGTCCTTTGTATGTATGTATCTATGTATTTTTATATGTGATTTCCACCCAATTTTAAACATCAAATTGTATTGAAACTTTGTACTCTCTACAAGAAACAAAAACAATCTAATAATTTCATAAATTTGTCTGATTATCTTGATCCTGATAGTCAGGATTAACAATTGTTCCCTACCACCTGAAAATTATTTTCTAGTTTATTTAAACTTTTTTATATAAAACACCATACAAAAATTTATTCTATCACAATGTTTAAGACTACCGACGACATGGTATACTGTAGTATGGTATACTATGATGCACAAGCCCTTTACATGAAATATCTATACTTTGACAAAGTATATACTTATCACTACTCTTTTTAAATCCTATTTCAGATAGAACAAAAACGCAAGAAATTCAAAAAAGATGGACGGATGGGAGAGGGCATACCAGAAGATGATCCTGTAAAATATAGGCATGCTGTTTATGTTATGACAATGAAGGTATTTACTGTCATTTACTAATAATATTTTTGTATGATTATTATCGAAACGCAGACTATAATTAAAAATTAAGCTAATAAATATATTATTGAAACATTGCCATATCCAAATGTTTGTAATTTATAATAACTTGAATAAAAAGTATGTTAGAACCCTCTTATACAGAAACACAAAATTGTGTAAAAACATTAAGCTAGTTTATTGTGTAAATTTCTGCATTTTTATTACATTTAATACATTTAAATTTTGACATATTTGAATTATTCTTTAGAAAAACATCTTCACGGCATTCCCAATACAGGGGTAGACAAAGGTCTAGACACTTAAGTTCTTTCGACCCACCTTCCACCGAAGATATTTGTGGGATAACGTGACAGGTGGTAATCTTGTTGCTGTCTTTATATCCAAACCAAAGATATGTATCATCCATAAGTTTTTTAAAAAACCCATTTGTATAAGCCTTAGGGATCGAACTTGGGTCTCTTGACTCGAGTTTCAATCACCCAACCACACAGCTATTGTGACTTATATATTATATATATTTTTTATTCACATAATTAAGCTTGTTCTGTACACAAAAGTACATGTTCTGTCTCACTGTTACACTTTAGTGACTTACACTTTCCAGTGTCTGAATTTTCACATTGAACAATACAAACATGTTAATAACAGAATAGTATTGAATGTATAATGTAATAATGACAGAATAGTACTGCAATTGACGGCAAAGTGTAGTAATCACAGCTAAATCCTTTTCATGGGCAAGGTTTAAGTTATGTAGTATTTATCATCAGTTGCTATTATGCATGTATGTTATATGTAATGTTTAAATTTACCAGTAATTGATTAATCAAGTTGAATATTTGTCTATTTAACTTTCTTGAATAACTTTTTTGAATTGAAAATAGAAATATATAAGTACAAAAAGTGGACATAATTCATTCATACATACTGTCCACCTACTGTGCTTTCCTACAACATTCTTGCTTTTGATTCATTTGTATCATAGGTATTTTTAACACAAATTTATTACGTAATACATCCTATTCTTAAAAATGTGTAAATAATTAAGTCTGTCGATTTCTGTATTCTGGCGGTAGCAGCTATACATCATAATGTGACCCCTGGATTGACTTCACTATTAATACCACTCCTGATCGTGTTAAAACACATGGTCAGCTGTTAGCTCCTTGCTTATCCCATCATGACCTATACTCATTTTAATTACTGAGAAATAGATGCAACCAAATATGTGGTAGATGTAAAATGCTAAACGCCGTTATATCCATGGAAATATTATTAATTCTGCTGCTGATGTGTGGAAATTTCTCAAATCTCTAGACATATACAAGCACTTTATCTTCTACTCCAACTATCAATCCTCTAATTTGCTCAGCGACTATAGTTTCTATATTATATTGGTTATATTCTATTGGATGTATGTCACCTCTTCATATTTTCAATTTTAAATTCACACTGATAACTTCTATAGAAGTGAAAAGACATTATATGTGCAATTAAAACTAAGGCTGTGGGAAGCGTTGAGGTAGCCTTTTACCCGTCATAACACATATTATTAATTTTACTTTAGACTCTGGCATTTACCTCACTCCATGGAAAAGGTATTTTGTTCTACCACTTACCTAAAAAAGTATTCCTTTCTTGCCTAATCATGTTCAACCGATCTCTATACTTCCTTTCACTTGAAGCCTGTGTACATTAGCAGATCTACTTTTGTAAACAAACATAACCTGCTGAATGATTTTCGGTGAGTTTCGTCCAGGTCACAGTACCATGTACATACACACATAGCATGTGTCAAGGGTACTGATGATATAAGGATTGCTTTTTTTTTTGGTGCAGGTTGCTTTTTCAAACTATTTATAAACAGTTTATCGGGATATCTTTATTTACCTCATTTACCTTACCTCAGATCCTCCATCAAAGCCTTGGATTGGTTCTCATCATATCATCGCGGATGCCAACAGTCTGTCTGCTTAGGACAGCTATGATCCGGAATTCCTTTGCGGAATGGATGCAACTGCAATGTTTTCGGTCCACTAATGTAATAGTCTCACTTATATTATATAAGTGATGATCCACTTATGTAATATATAATAAATGTAATTCTGAATTTACAGTTATTTGCGGATATGGAACGTAAACGGCAGCATCTAGAAACACGAGATATGGAGGAGAGGAAAAGAAAGCGTGAAGCTGAAATTGAGCAAGAGGAGCACATGTCACTTGAGAAGGAGTGGGCCAAAAACTTTGAGGTAATTTCTTTTGTATTAAACTACTTACCAGCAAGATACATGTCTGTGCAGTAACTAACTTACCTACTCTGTGGATAAGTTAGACTTAACCACTAACTTAATAATAACTTAACCTACTTTGTTGGTAATTCAGAATTTAAAAATATATACAAATTTTCATACATAACCATATGGAATTACCAATCAGTTCTACAAATTTTAGTTATCAGTTCATAACCTTGAAGTTGTATAGTTTTAAGTTAAAATCAATTATTAACACACATCAATTAAGGTTGAATAATGTTAATCTTATTTGAATATAATAATTTAAACATAATTGTAATGATATGCTGAGTCAGGGTATTATTAAATGTTAAGGAGAAGATGAATGGATTTTTCAAAAAGTTATGTACGAATTACATCGTTGGCCTGGACACAAACACGGCGACGGGCTCACCACCTGTCACGTTGTCCTTAAAAAAATATCTTCGGTGGAAGGTGTGTCGTAGGGACTTAATTGTCTAGACTAGACCTCTGTATAGGGAAATGCGAGAAGATATTTATTTATTTATAAGGAGAAGATGTCAAGCAAGCTATCTGCTTTGCCAGCTTAATGTTAAAATATCGCTGACACTTATCCAGTACTTTGCTCATCAAATAAATATAAAATAAAATATACAACACGAAAATTAAAAATTCCCTTTCAAAGACCATATTAATAAATTGGTCAAAAAAGTGAAGGCTAAGAGTGCTTGAATACCCCTATGTCAGGAGGAAAATTATGAATCTGACTGAAGAAAAAGTGGTTCGGAAGCAATGCTGTACTTCAGTGTAGTGTCTCTGACTACTAGGGGATGATTTGTGAAGCTATATCGATGAAATAATTTTTTTTTTTATTAAGTTTTGATTTTAAATGCATATTCTAAAGCAGTGTCTTCTAGGACAAATAATTTATTGGACATAAAATTTTCTGTTCAGGAATCTCGACAAAATCGTGTAGACAGTTGGAAGACCTTCCAATCTGGCGGCAAAGAGAAGAAAAAGAAGAAAATTATGGGTTTCAAACCACCTAAACCCAAGCCCGAGAGCAGATAACTTGTGTTTGCACTGTTTTTATTTGTCTTTCTAGTATATTTAGCTTAACGTACATTTGTTTCTTTTCAAATCTATGTAAATTGTAAGATTACAACACACTATGGTGTGAAATATTTGGCAATTAAAATGTCAATAAAACACCCCGCCAACACTACAATAAGTTAATTAATTTTAATTAGTAAAAGGTTAGTTAAAAAACAAGTGTCGATGAATATTTTATCAGGGGAAAGACGCAAAATTTTATTCCTTGGTATTTTTTTTATCTGAATACTTACATTTTATCACATAACATAATAGTTGCAATTAATTTCCAAAATGATTTATGTAGCTTTGAAAATATTTTTCATTCTGATAAATGTATTATGGTTTAGTTCTAGCTAATAAAGTTTTCTGTTTGGTTTCCTTTTAGTTTAAAGAGCCAAGCGTCCTCGGACGGAAATGTTTAGCATATAAGGGAGATTGTATATGTTGATAAATGCCTTTTGTATGTACAAGTTGCATATGTCGTTCTCATAGTTGTGTTCCCGCTACAAGCATTTATTTGTCGGTGAGGAAAGGTGAAGAAAGTTGCTGAAAAGCTATTATGAAACAAGCATTTGTTAAAATGTTACAAATTATTCTGCATATATTCATTTTAAGTAAAATATTTCTATTACAATTTCAATGCATATCATATAGAAAATAAGCAGTCGCTACTTGTACACAAACAGATAATTTCTTTTTATTTTGGCAACATCAGTTGGACAATGTAAAGTAACAAATTACGAATGTCCACTCCCAAATACATTTTGATAGGGAGATTTCCTTCATCGCCGAGATTGTAGTAAATTCGAAGCCGGATCATTCATATTCGAACCAGGGTGACGTATGTGACAAGCGGCTAACCACTAAGCTACCATGAGTCTTAAATTTGGGGTGCATATTAAATAAATAACGGTCTTTATAAGTTATCGGCGAGGAATATGCTTCTCCCGTAAGAAGAACCCCGCTGTTCTATTATTTTTATATTATAGGCCCTTACCATTTGCAACTTTTCCCTTCGGTCGCTTTTTGCGACACCCACGGGAAGCAATGAGATGGTAAATTCTCGCACGGTCTTGTTCAGCAGCAGATTACGATACTTTACGGTACCAGACGAGACGAAACCATCTACGTCAGCAAACACTTGAACTTGTTGAACTTTTTGAGGTACTCCGTATCAGTCTATCCGTTTCAAGGTACTCGACTCGTGCCATGCCGATCTGATATATGTAAGTGGAATTCCTAAGATTATATATAAATTTTAAAAGTCACGATAGCCGAGTGGTTGGATGGTCGGAATTTTGAGTCAAGAGACCCGAGTTCGATCCCCGGTGGCTGGCTCGTACCAATGGATTTTTCAAAAACTTATGTACGAATTATATCGTTGGCTTGGACATAAAGACGACGACGGGCTCACCACCTGTCACAAATTGCATGAACATATATATAAATAGATTACATAGCTTGTTTCAGTACATAATGTTTATAAATTTTGAAAGGAGACTCGGAATCAGAGAGATTAATATATATGCTTTATAAGGTTTACGCGGGTAGACTTAATCGCGATTATACCCTAAAAGCTTTCACGGTGGTGGTTTTGAGACTTCGAAGATGGAAGAATTTACCATCTTTATCACCACACGGTAGCTATTGTATACCTAACAAGATATGTAATTCTCGATTCTGATGTTCGAATGCTCATTCCACCCAAATTTGTCGTTCCGTCTTATTTCATCACTGTCAAGGTGGACTGTGAGCTCGTTTTTACCTTAACCTTAACATAATTTAACTTACTAATTGCTATTTGTTAGTAACAAATAGCAATTTTAAACCAAATAAAAAAAAGAAACCTGTATGTCAATATGGTAACTTTAGATATGGAATAGAAATATAATGCTTTACTTCTACTACATCTTAAACATTGGACTCTGTTATGTAAATTTATGCCAAAACATTAAATTAATACAGCAATCACAGTATAAATAATTTTTCATATTTTTATATATTTTACGAACTTAAACCTATACTATTAAAAAAATTTTGAAATGGTAAAATTCTTTCTGAAAACTGAAAGTGACTGTAAAACATTCTTAAAATCTTATTCCTCCCACAGAATCTGTTCGATTTTAAGGGATAAACAGATATTTTTTTTTCATCCAGGTTATAAACAACCTATGTAGCCACATTTCGTGAATAATGATAAGGGTTATCATTATTCACGAAATGTGGCTACATAGGTATTTAGAAAAATAATGAGCAATAATTATTACTCATTTTTAATTTTAAAAATATTCTACCCCATTTCTTAACGCGGGTGTCTGAGAAGACACGAGATTATGGCAATAGCTTTGAAGATGCTTTAATGGCTTCCGATGAATGGCCGGGTAACCATTTCGATATTACCAGATAGCAGTAAAGCAGACCTTTGACAAGTATGAGGTGTTAGATACTGATATCGGCAAACCGCATGATGTGCATAGCGATTATGGCAGATTTTTGAGTTCTGTGTTACTTAGTAACATTAATAATATGTGCCTGTGTTCCGAAACTGGTCTATTTAAATTAAAAACCTGTTATACAATATCAAATTTATTGTTCATAATAATGAAAAGGTGTAAATATTTTACCCTACATAACAACGACGAATACATGACGTATTCGTTAAATTAAATGTCACTGTGGAATTGCCACTGTAATAGATAAGACTTTTTTTTTGATTGAAGAAGGAAACAATTGAGAGAGAGCAAATTAGCA
The DNA here is from genome assembly GCA_029286605.1 of Sericinus montela. NCBI lineage: Eukaryota > Metazoa > Arthropoda > Insecta > Lepidoptera > Papilionidae > Sericinus > Sericinus montela. Next base: position 1,593,290 of record JAGSMR010000027.1, read on the forward strand.
TAGTTTTAACGTTTCACTTTCACAAGACTGCACCTTTTCTTTCTCATATCATTGGTTAATAATAATTAGGCATCAGGGTCTTCGCATTCTTCGACCATGTCGCTCGGCGGTCCCGGCTGTTTGGGAGGACCCCAATTCAGATACATGCTTTCCGTATATATAACCATTCCAAGAGAGAAAAACCACCTGTCAGATTAAAAAGTTCGATGTAGTAAACTAATACTATACCAACACCTCATATTAAAACGACGAGTACACTAACACTAAGCATAATAATCTTCATTATGCATTTTTTAATGTATAACTGATTTCAAAATCACATTCCCATCCGTGATAGTTGATTTTTAGAATTTCTCTTTAATTTAAGAACAAAAAGTTCAGCGTAATTTGTGCTTTAACAATGCAGTAAAAATTGTATAATAAAAATATAGAAGGCGTTATAGCATTAGTGTTTCGTAGTGTAAAGTTACGGACATAGAGCTGTAAGTTGGAAATCTTCCGGTAGATGTCGTCAACGCCATAACAGGCGTAAAACAAAGAGATGATGCGTGGAGAACACGGGGGCACGGAGGTAAGAGCGTTGCCACGGTACTGCAGAGGTCGCGGGTTCAGTTTCCGCCCGTGTCAATTGATTTTTTAAATTTCTATTTAATTTTATGATAAAAATCTTTATTGTTTTGCCGCACTCCGCAAGCTTCCTAAGACTACCTTACACGATGCTGTTTGTCACTGATTTGATCTAACATGTAATATGTTGACATGGCTAATGGTTCATTTACAAAGGATTAGACGTTTAACCCTATCAGAGTCCTTACAGGCGGGACAAAATACCAAACAGACATTTGAGAAATAAGATAAAAATGGGAAGGTATTAGAATAAAAGTAACCATCGTATAACGTTTAAGGTAACTAAAGGAAAATCATTAAAAATAACTTGAGCGGGAAAACAATTTAAAAAAATATAAGACTAAGACAGAAAAACAGCAATAAGAATAACAGCTGCGTTTAAGGCCTAGGGTCCGCTACTGTAAACATCAATCCGCTTGCCAAGCTTTTATTGCCAACCTTGCCGTACGGGAGAGGCCTATGTTCCAGTAGTGGACTTTTACAGGCTGCTAAAATAATAAAGGGAAAACACTTACCAAGCAATGCCAAACAATAATTGCATGTTGTAAAGTCTCTGCTTATTAGTGTACCACGGCTCCCAAGGAATACAAGGTACTGGTAACTCGTTCATGTGGGCATCACATCTAGCTACAGAAAAATTTATCAATTATAATTTCTCGTAACAAGTCTTTTCTAAGAGTAGAACATAAATACACACTTGAAAGCACACAACTGCTGTTACATAACAATTTGGTTTTTGTACAACTTGTTATATAACAACTGTTTTTGACTCTTGAACATGGAAGAAGTTATTAAAGTTGATTGTTATGATCTTACCAGGTTTATTATGGTACATTCTGGTATGAAAAAGGCCTTGAAAGTGCCTTCGCAATAAAAACGTTTGCAGTCGCATTGCAATTAATTATAATTGCTTTTGGAAATGAATTTATGACAGCGTATATAATTAATTAGGTTGCTAGGAAACAGTGTTTTTATTTTATTCCTATGGAAATCCAATATGCTATATGACAGTTCGTCAATATGTTATCTGTAAATCGTATTGGAAACGTAAACGTACATCTCATAAATGACCTGTATTTTTCTGTCTACTACATAGCTATGTAAACTTCATGGATAATACGTATGTAACCGAGGGTAACAGGGAGCATATGCCAGTTTTTAAAAAATCCACACACATTACAGGCTTTCCGCAAAGAGCCACAAGGCTACTTGTGGCAGAAATTGTGGACTCCTAGGCCACCTGCATCGATCGACCTCTTGTACAACCTGGAAGGTCGCTTATGACGAGCTTACTACATCCGAAATTTTTTACCATAAGTAGCGCGAGCTATGTGGCCTGCTCATTGCGACTTCAACTTTCCAGTTCTTACTCTTACGGTAAGTTCTTTTACGGCTGCCTAATTTCCATATTTTATTACGAAACACGGACCAGTCCTTTGTAACATTTTCTTGTTTTTAAAAAAATGTTGAATAGAACAGAATTCCTGAAAGAATATAGAAAAACCTTTGGGGATTGAATATGCGACAGAGCTTTGACCCTCTCCATTATAGTTAATCTGCGCTTGAGGCGTCTCATCGAACGATAAAAGTCTAAGCCTGAGCTCATTACCTATGGCAAAGGCGCACCTGTCCACACTGCACGAGCCGCTGCCATTCTATTTTAGAAGTATAATTAATACTTTTTTATCATTGAAATGTACATCGTCTCGCCTTACCTTACCTAACGTAATTTTTCCGATGACATTATCCATCGGCAATATCTATCAGGGTTGCTACTCGTATGCTGGATAAAGTTTCTTAAAGGGGGATTTTGATTCATTTGTTATGAGGTATTTGTATGAAAGATGTGGAAGTGTTTAATGCTTAACTATGAAATTCAAAATAAAGTTTATTAAAGTGTATTCATATGTTATGAGGTATTTTTATGAAAGATGTGGAAGTGTTTAATGCTTAATTATAAAAAAAAATATCTTCACGCAATTCCCAATACAGGGGTAGACAGAGGTCAAGTCTAGACAATTAAGTCCCTTTGACCTACCATCCACCGAAGATATTTTCAGGACACCGTGACAGGTGGTGAGCCCGTCGCCGTCTTTACATCCAAGCCAACGATGAAATTCGTACATAAGTTTTTGAAAAACTCATTGGTACTGCCACCTGGGGATCGAACTCGGGTCTCTCGACTCGAAATTTCGACCACCCAACAACTCTGCTATCGTGACTTTTATATGCTTAATTATGAAATTCAAAATCTAGAGATAATTCCGGCGTTAAATAAAATGTTTTATAATTGTAAATATACAGTAGCACTATTAGTAGTCGGTCTGTTGGTACGCTTTTGACCTCTATGATCGAAAACCTCCACTATAAGTATTAAGAATAACATTATGACAAATAAGACATCAGTACCTTTCGTAATAGTTCTACATTTCGTTAATAAATCGGAGGTCAGTACCTTGAGCTTATTAGGCACTGTAAATTATACTTATAGTATATAGGTAACTTGTTTTCGTACGTACTTCATGACTTCCCATCATACAGATATTTAAATTTTTTGATTATTTAATGCTTACTTAATATTTGTGCTCTTACGAGTAATTCCACATGTTAGTAACAATATATTATATAATTGTGTCATAAAATTTAAATGGGTATATTTATTATTTGATATGGAATTAAAAAAATCAACAGATATTTTTTATTACCTCTCAATGTAAAAACGAAAATTTAATGTAGTATGTACATAAAATATCTAAAACGAATAGTGACGTTGGCACCTAATGTTAATTCCAGGAACAGACACAAGCTTTTAATACCAAAAACTAGACTCCATGGAGTGTCTTCTTCAATGTCTATGTCATCTTTGCCTAGGTGGCACTGAAAGTTTTCTGGCCAGTAAGAAACATTGCCTGCGAAACCTTTTTTTGTTTTGTTCTATGGAAACCTAATGTGATAATTCGATATAGCATTCGTTTGTTTTTTTTATAAAATGGCGGCAATTCCAAAAGAGTTATCTACATTTTGCGTTAAATACATTTTGAGTTACACCTCAAAATGTATTTAACGCGAAAAATTTTCAGTCTATGACTTATTACGAATTTCGTTGTGGTATTAATCAACCACAAAGCAGTAATAGACTACGATTGGCATTTAAGAATGAAAACCCATCTCCCACCATTGTTTACAATTAGTTAATTGAGTTTAAGCGTGGGCATAGAAAGTTCAGAGATGATCTAGGTGAGGGACATCCTTCAACAGTAACATCAGGGCTGTGCGATGCCTGGTTCAGGAAGATTATAGAGTGACCTACTCGTAGATGCGCGCAAGTTTAGGCACTAATAGTCAAATACAAAAAAGGCTTCAAGCTTTGCACCAGATGTATTCCCCATTTATTGACTGAAGACAATAAACGTCTTCTCGTGGACTGGTGATAAGTGATAAAAAAAGATTAACGCAGGTGACTCGAATGTTGTATTTGACAACATCACAGGTATTGTTACTACAGACAGGTATGTTAAATATGGTGTTGTAAACTAGAAAAGCCTGTTTGAAAAATATTCGACAGCTGTGCCCTCGAAGCAGGATCGCTTTAGCGCATTCCGCAAAAGGAACCATTGAATATTTGACTACGGCAGGTATCATAATGTGTCATCAAATCAAATCAATCAAACGAAGAACTTCATCGAATGCGAAGGTATACACCATAGAGAGGAATGGGGACTACTAAAACTTTTACACATACATACACAAATTTTTATTCTTTCAGGCTTTTGCCTGTAATAATCAACTGCTGGACATAGACCTCTCCCGTGGAAGGGTTTGCTATAATCGCCATGCTCGGCATGCGGATTGGCGATCGCAGTACCAAACATTTACACCAACACCTTAACTGCCCGGCTGAGTCTAGTTATTTCGGTTAGGTAACTTTTCGAGATGGTTATACCGCCATCTGTCCGTAGCCATTGACATTGTCAAGACTTCATTTCGCCTCACAGTCGCCTCTTACCACACGCACGAGAAAAAAAAAAGGGGGGGGGGTGGTATATTCTTACGACTCCACTTTCAAACTCCTCCGCTGTCAAACATTATTTTTTTTTTATTTTAATGTTTGGTTTTTATTTTTTTAACATTGAAATGATTGGCATATTTTTACATTGTGGTGTTTTTTTATTTTCTAAGGACTTTCAGTGTGACTTATGCAATTCAAAATCATAGTGTGCAGTCTTACCAGTTGGATCGACAAACTTTGTTGTATCAAGAACTTAATAACTGTTCGCAATTTTTCTGTAAAATGTAAGCAAAAGAAAAATGAGGGAAAATCTACTTCTGTATGTCTTCTGTGTCTGTGTCACATCATATATAATCACTATATCGATTAGTGCAAAACATTCTAGAAAAAAGATTTGAAAAGGAAACTTCTTATTAAAAGAATTCTAAACTAAAGTTTTTCTCACGAAGGCTCCGTCATACGTGTGACAAATGATTTAAATTTTTATAAATAGGAATTACTTAAATGGTTCTAACGCCCGAGAATCAGTTGCTCGCCCTCAGTCCGACTTTAAATTTAGAAACTATCATAGAATTGTTTAAATTCTTTAATCATATATAAATTGTATAAGTACATAAATATCGGTAAACTCCCGTGCCGAGAACTCTGAGCCCGAGTGTTTATCCAACGTCCAACTTTTAAAAAGTGTGATTAATAATTTTTGAAAGAAAATTTTCGGAATTTGATTGCTCGAAAGAAATGCAGATCCCACGACATAAATGAGGAAAATTATGTATACATTATAGAATATTATGATAGAATCGAAATATTATACATAAGGATCGCGACACATGTTCTCTCTGGCTACTCCATCAGGGATCACGCGTGAAGATATATTATTACTAGTTTTTGAATAAAACTAAAATAAAACTGTCAGCTGAGCGTTGTATATTTATAGGATATGCTTTTGTTTGTAGATATGACGTGGACAGTGTCATACACAAAAGGTATTAAAAACAGGATTAGATACTCTAGTTTTAATAGAATCGATCACCTGCTATGAACAAGTTATTGCCAGATAGTATATATGCGATAGTTTTAAAGGTTAATAACTCGCCTTTGGGGTTAAGTTTGAAATACAAGTTATTCCACTCAATTCAGTCAGAAAAAAATACACGTAAGACTGTATTCATTAAAATTCACATAAATATTATTTACTATTACAACCAGCAGCAATAGGATTCAAAAGTTTATTAAATAAAGACTAAATAAATCGATTTTCGGATTTTATAACGTTTTTAAAAACTATTTTTATTTCCCGACGTTACGGATACTTTACAGCAACCGTGGTCACGGTGATGAAACTCGTTTTATCTAAAATGTGTAGTATTCACGTAAATACAAGAAATCATTAAATAAAGACTATTTAAAATATGTTTTTACACGACTGTATGTGAATAGTTTTAATGTTTTTTGTAAAAATGAATTAAGCGGCAGTTAGAATTTTCAATTAAAAAATAATAGCTCTAAATAAAATCTTGTGTATTTGAAGCTTAGATTTAACTCTAAGTAAAGAAAAACTTAAAAAACTTTTTTCCTGTGGGTTTCTGAAAGTATACCTTCAGAAGTTTTAAAAAAACTGACGTATCTACGTCATTTTTTTCGGTGATCAGAACATTTTTATTGTTCTCCTAGTTATTTATAGGATGTGGATAATGACAAATTTTTTCACCTCGTCTTGACATATTAGTCTTTTCGACCCACATTTGAGCCGAATCTTAATTGCGATAACGTGTCATGTGGTGATCCTGTAGCGGTCTTGATGTACAAGCTAACGACTAACACTCAGACTACAGACATTTATTTATTTATTTATCTTCACGCAAATCAAAAATCCCTGACGGAGTAGCTAGACAGAACAGATCGTCAAGTGTCACAATCCTTACCTCTTTCGCTTCTTTCAAATTAATTATTTTCTTCATAACGGCATGTCTAGGTATCCGATTAATCTTGACCCTCCCTTATTCGAGGAATTTTTCTCACGTGGTCTTCGAAAGTTAGTCTCGGCCTTTCTCAACATCTTTTAAAGTTAAATTTGGCGCTACATATTTTCTTCAGCATTCGGGCTTCATTCATTCCCCTATCGCAGCGCGCTCTTATCAATTTTAACGATAGGATAATCTTTCAAACTTGCCATATTGTGAATACATACTTACACCACACTGCAGTCATTATATATTCATAAACATAGCACCTTATAAAATCTACAAGGATCTGAGATGTATAATGAGGTGTACTTCTTAACGCTAATGTAGTGCTGTAACACTTGATATTTAATTCTTGGACGTGAAATAAAATCATGGGAAATAGTTCGTTAGACCGTAAAAACATGATAAAATAGAGTAATAAAATCTTTATAGCGTGGCCTTAAATTATTCAAAAAGTAGACCTATAAAAGAACTACTGATTTCTCGTTTTACATATCTTTTTTATCTATATTTTTAGTTGCGAATTCATAGATTTTATATGAGTACTGAATCTTGAGGTATCATGTGTAAAGCATTCCAAAGATCTCACTGGTATACCACATTATAGCTTACCAATAGCTATTTACGTTATTCACTTGTGATTCCATTGTTAATTTTCCATTAAAATAAAAAAGTTCAGTTTAAAAAGGGAAAATCATGCGTCTGTCAAATTATTTCATCATATCCACGCGATATAAGACGTGCTTCAAGTGTCTATAAGTTATTGAATATGAAGAGTCATATTTCTACATGGTGCTTTACATCAAACTTCGGAACAGAGCACTGTATTTTGGTACGGATAGATGGATATCGTCTTGGGAAGGTAACGAAGGAATAGATCGAATTTCAACGGACTACAAAAAAGGAATAGGTTCTCGGCACTACGCACAAATAATTCTGGTGTAGTACGGAAAATCTGGTCATAGATTAGTTTTTAATATAAATAAAACGCAATAAAATTTGTAAAATTAATTACATTATAAAAATCTTAATGAAATTCAATAAAAAGAAGTACACGGCCATATTCTTAATATTGGAGTGGTTAGTTATTAAACGAGCGATAAGGTGCCAAAGAGCTGAACTGTCGCCATCTTAGTATCCAAACCAACGCACAAAAAGTGCATAAATTTAGAAAAACTCATTAGTTAGCATTCCCCAGTGGAATCGAATTCTTATGTAATTCAAATTCCGATCTCGCAACCAATCGACTTTTGCGACAATTAAATTAAATTAATATAACTAATTAGAAATTGTAGATTAAATGATACTTTTCTGATTTTTTATCAGTATATTTTTTTGTTTACATTCTTATGATTAATTTGTTTGCATTAATAACAGATTATGTGTTTATAAAACTCATTTATGATCCATTCTAGCACGGTAAGAATACAAGGTATTCATTACAGACTGGTAATGGTCCACAGCAGGACATAGGCCTCTCCCATAAGAAATTTGCCATAGTCGACTCGCTAGGTAGAGGTATTGGCGATCAAAGTACCAGGTACTTCGCAACTTAGACCCTGTCGCCATTCATCGGTGCTGTAAAACTTTGGTTTGGTAGTTTTCGAGATAGTTATACCGCAATCATTCTGAAGCCAATTACATTTTCAAGGCTTTTTCTATAGCCGCCTCTTACCCACGGGAATAAAGGATTGGGTATGTTTTTACGCCGTAAACGCCTTACTTTACCTATAAGGGTTTTTTTTATAATTTTACGTTACAACATATGCAGTTTTCTCAAAATAACAAGCCACAATTTGGCAGACCGATGACCGCCAGTCGGCTTAAGCCAAGCCAAGCGTATTGAATATGAAGAAACTCTTAGAAGCACACTTCATAGTAAATTTTAGCGAGATCGTGATTTGTGCTTATGATATCTATTACAAGTTTTATTAGATTTGAGATATCGTATCTGATCTAATAGATATTATTGCAGGTTAGTATATAAGGATAGAAATAAAACAACAAAAGTTGAAATTTTGGAAACAATATCAAATTTAATACATAAATAATATTTATGTATTTCTAAATACACGTTTTCATCTATATATTTACATTTAAACACATTTTTCCTAACTTAATTAATTTTTTCACAATTTGTCGAAAACCACTAATTTTAATAATAAGCGATTGAAAAAAAATGTCAACAATATTATTTTAAAAAATTACGCCTTAAACATGACGCGAACATAAAAAAGTTTAAACAATCTACAAAATAATTTAATTACATTGGTCAGGAGTGAAAACCCCTGTATATGACATGGTCACTATTAATAGTGAACATGACTAATATTAAAAAAAATAACATTGTTATTATCTAAAGACGTTCCCACAAGCATTATTGTTGAATGCCTAATCAACTTACATTCGTATTTACTTACGTGTCGCACTGCGTGAGGGGTATGACTTTTCTTACGAAATCTCAAATTTTATATGTACACGTGGGTATTTATTATTAAAATGTACCTATTTTTAAGGTTATAACTCGTCATTTATATTAAATAGCTTAAAAATTATATAATTTGCTCAAACTACTGTCGCTAAAACGTGTGTCGTGAAACCGACTGCGTTTATTAGACAGAAAGGTTTTTCGGCATTTCATAAATGTCTCAGGCCACCACCACTTTTGTTCCCTTTTTTATTTTGTTCTTTAATCTGTTGTAAACGCTTTTTATATTTAAATTACGTAGTCTTGGTAATAGTTGCATGTATAATCATTAAAGAAACATTGTGTTCAGTTCAAAACTGTTGTGTGGGCACAATGAATCCAAAACTGACTGTAAAAACGAATATGGATAGTAACGCGTACATAAGAGCGTCAATATTTTGTTTTGAACGAAAAACATTCAAGTTTCAATGGTAAAAATGTTTAGTAACGGTTAGTTCTATTTATAACTTAAGTATACATATATACTTCAGTAACAATTGAGTTTTGTCCCTTTGTATGATAGAAGAATTAAAAAACGCAGTGCGAACCAAACGCATTTATTCCACATTAATTGTAGGCCTTTAATTCGGTCTATATTTAATTGACCACATAGATTGACATAAACGCATCCCATTACATTATAACTAATCTAATTACGTTTCAACAACCAGGAGATATATTAACTATATACTTAATTAGAACCTTGAGATACCTCCGTGCAGGGCGTCTACAACACATAATACGCGTGTACAAATATTTGGCAAACGTCACTACAATTATTCCTTAGGTATACAACATCGATGTCCAACATCCACATACCAAACATAGTAACTGACTTTAAGTCTACAAATAACTATACAACTAATTATCTATCTACATATCTTTATTAGAAAATAATTGTGTGATCAATGCAATATGTCAATCTATAACGTGTAAAAACACACTGTATCATTCCCCGCATTAGTTTAACGTTTCGATACGAAATTAGCTTTATAATGAGCTATTAACCAGGTATCAATAGCACCAACATCAGCTGCAATATAATGCTAAAATAACAACAATAAGCGGTGAATGCACTTGATAATTTGTACATTACAAAAACAATGGGGTCGAAAATCGATGCTCCTAAAACATTATTACATCATTCATTTTCATCATTACATTTTTATGGACGCCAAATATTACAAGAATTGACTTACGATAAACGTACTATATTGAACACTTATTGGCTAAATCTATCACATACAGTCCACTGAGGTAATTCACAGAAAGTACTTTTTGCTACAGTTACGCGCCCAACACTGAATATATGAATACATCTGAGCTTAGTTGACGAAGTAGCTTATTCAAGAATGTTAATATTTTGGACTAGAGATCTGACTAAAATGGATTTTGTTTGTGCGTCAATTTTAAAAAAAATCGCGTATTTTTCTTATCTGCAGTGGTAAATAGTATATTTGAGAATATTTACAGTTTTTTTTATCCTATCAGGCACAATATTTTGTTATATAAGTGCAAACGAATATTAATTGCTTGTTCTTTAGTCTGATCTAGTTCATCAATACATACATTTTCTATTATTTCGAGTAAAGTAATTTGCGAAGTTCATCAAAAAAATAAATAGAATAATATATTAGAATCATTTAAGTTTGCCTCACCATTAATTTTGATACACAAAATTCCATGATTTAATTACATTATATTATACAACACCATATACAAACCTTTCAGGAAAGAATAAAACCAACAGAGTAACAGAAAAAGATGCAAACGAAATATATCTATATGTGTATACTTAAATCTACGAAAGTAGATGGCAATGATTGAATGCAACGACAAGTTATTATATATTTAATTTCAAAATGTGGACAACTAAACAAACACCCATAAGGAAATTGTGTTCTATTAAAGTCCAAATAAAGAACGCGAGGTTAACCACACGGCACTCGCATACAATTAATTTTACAGCCCGAAATATTATTTCGTATTATTTAGATTTTACCAGCCAATAAAAGCTTCCTTGGAATATTTAAATCTTCAATATATTTAACTGGTCTTCGTATTCTCTCCGTTGTGATGGTCATTGTTCAAATACTCTCACAAACGTTAGGCGCCAAAGCTGCAAGCGTATTGCCGCCGGATTACGTATTTTGAGTGATCTGAAACAAAACAAAAAAAAATAATAATAATAAAATAAAACAGAAGAATACATGGACACATAAAAAAGAAAGTAATGTTCGGAATAAAAAACTACAATTAAATGCGGTAAAACGGAAGTAATTTTTTCATACCAAACTTATTTCAAATGGTTTCATTACTAATAAAGTAATTTAACATGCCGCCTCGAAATGGCGTGAAAATATGTCATCCATTTTCTGCCCGTGGGTGTTGTAAAAGCCAGAAAATTTTTATACATACTTAAATACATAACCGCCTGTAAAAGTCCACTAAGGACACGTGCCTCTAACGTAAGGGCGGATTTGCCATAATCGCCACGCTTAGTTAATGGAGTTGCGACCGCAGTACCTCGCACCTTATGCGGTCTTTTAGATTTTGGTCTAGTATTTTCCGAAATAGTTATGGAAAAAAAGCAAACGATAGATGGTTGGGTTACTATCTCAAAAAATACCGGATCAAATTAAAGCAGACAGGTAATAGGCAGCATCATATCGCTGTTTGTTTTTAAAGCAACATATAATCATTTCATTGTCAGGTAAATAAAAATACTTTGTTTTTGGTTTCATTTCATTGTATTTATAATTATTATATATTTATAATTATTTACCTATTTTTTTAAATATGAATGCATCAAATTTTTATCAAAAAAACACAATCGTAAAAGATTATACATTGTTTTATAAATGTTATAAGAATTCGTTATATTCCTATTCTTAAGTGTGTAAGGGTATTGAAAATTTTATGAATATCAACATAGTGTGCAAATCTAGCACGTACTTTAGTAGCTCCGGTAGAGGGGAAAACTAGGATGGTTAGTACGTTTAGGTAAAATTGACGAGAGTATAAATTTGTAATCTCTAATTACAACTCATCTATCAAGATTATGAAAGGTACCCTAATCGATACTCGTAAACTTTTTAAATGAATTACACTACAAGAAGAACGATATATAATTATCCAAGACTTACTGAAACAACCATTCGCAAATTTACTATTTTTTTATGGCAACACTGTATCACATTTATGCATTTTACTATGTCCTACAAGTGTTCGATTTCACTTTAATTAATTCAAAAGTAAAAACTAAATGAATAGATTAAAGTAATCTCGATGTAATTCTCACGCAGTGTCTTTGGATGTGGATTATCAGCGATTCTCGTCCGGGCAGAGTTTCTGCTGATTCGGTGGAGTGTAAATCGTAACCTGCCCGACATAGCGACGCCGAGTCTGCGGCCCCCGCATCCCGCGCCTCGCAGGTGACGACCCTAGTAGTGTTGCCATATCCGTATGTCGATTAAATACAATTCTCCCTTTATATGTGAATAGTATTGAAAATTAAATGGTTCGAGAATTAAATTTGATAACGGATGGAGCTTGACGCAAAAATGTTCATAATTTATAACGTATTTTAAGATACAAGAAATATTAGAAATATTTAATTTTTAAAATAAATTTAAATCACGATAGCCGAGTGGTTGGGTGGTCGGAATTTCGAGTCAATAGACCCGAGTTCGATCCCCAGTTGGTAGGCTCGTACCAATGAGTTTTTCAAAAACTTATGTACGAATATCGTTGGCTTGGACATAAAGGCGGCGATGGGCTCACCACCTGTCACGTTGTCCCGAAAATATCTTCGGTGAAAGGTGGGTCGAAGGGACTTAATTGTCTAGACTCGACCTCTGTCTACCCCTGTATTGGGAATTGCGTGAAGATATTTTTTTTTTTAAATAAATTTAGTTTCAACCTTCAACAAAATTATATAGCTATTAATTTGATTAGAAACGTTTTGTGAAAAACATTTTCATATGCGTTAATTGACACATTAATACTAAATATCTATTAGAAAATACAAATCATGCGAATGTTGCAATAATCCCCGACATATTTTATAATATAAATTTGTCTATCGATGAAATATGTTAAAACATATTACAGCACTACAAAACCACGATAAATCTGTCGCATATTCAGCAATGTAACGGACTTTCTCTGCGCGACTCATTGCTCAGAATAAAGTGCGCTGTTCTTAATATGTGATGTAGATAATTGGCATCCTTTCCCGAAATAAATTCCACATAAAACATGTAATATATTTAATATAAAGAGCAATACAATTAATATATTTAATGTGAATCATTTCAATATAGAAACAAATTTACCGTATTTACACAATATAACATTAGTGCATCTAATGTCATTTATTTCTATTCCATATCTTCACCAGATTCCCAAAAAAGGCTATACAGAGGTCTAGACAATTAAGTACTTTCGATCCACCTTTCACCGCAGACTCATTTTGGGACAAAGTGTCAGGTGGTGAGCCTGTCGCCGACTTTATCTCCAAGCCCACGATGTATGTGAATAATACATAACTTTTGAAAAAAAAAAAACACATTAGTACATGCCTACGAGAGGATCGACTCTAGGTCTCGACTCAATTTCCGATCACCCAACCACTCGGCTATCGTGACTTGTTTATCTTATAATTATTTTTTATTCTTATGTTTAAATAATATTACACCATATTCGTTTATATTTCACGGTTATTGTATTTATATCGTATTATATAATAAGTTCTGGCCTATTGTAATAAGTATGTAAATATTGTTACAAAAAACCTTTTCCTTTTTCAATTTTTAATTGTTTTGAATTTGCGCCATTTGACATATTTTTTCGTGTTCATTATCAAATTACACTATGAATGGGGTGTTAAAAATTGGATTGCAGTGATCGTCTTGCACAATCTGGAGCCATCGGTCATATTCCAAACACTTCGAAAGCTTGATATCAGCCGTATGTTCGTATATCGTACTATCAACATATTTATTATAATTAATAATGATATTTATTAATAATTAACGATGAAAAAAGTTTCACGATTAAAGAACACTGCAATAAGCAAAATGATATAGTGAATATACTCTTATATATATATATATATATATATATATATATATATATATATATATATATATATATATATATATATATATATATATATATATATATATATATATATATATATATTACGACAGTAAATGAGTATAAATTTATGAATAAATTTGTTTATAAGATATTTTATTTATTATTTAGTCTTATTATTACTTAACGCGTTCGTTAATTACGCATGATTATATGTCAATGTTCGTCATTTTTGTGATTTTTTTAAATGTTTTATATAAAGGCGTAATGCAATAAAATTTTATTTGGTTTTTGATGGAGTAAGGGTCCACGCCGAATACGCGTGGTATGATTGACGCGCGTGACGTGAGTGCCTGTGTTCGGGTAAGCCCCTGCACTTCTACGCACTTACTAGAGAAATAATGTCAGTGTGAAGCATGACGCAATGAACACGCACGCATGTGCGTGAATGCTATTTATGTATTTAAATATTAAAAATAAGAAAAACATTATTGTCTTTACAAAACGAACCGTAAAGAATACTAAAACTAAAAATTAAAATGATTCTTATGTGAAAAAATATTTTTTAAATTATATTATTACATTGATATTTCAAGGAATATAAAATAATAAAATTACGTCGTGGTAGCGCCTGTGTTTAAAAAAAAACTAATTTTAACTAGCTCACGTACTCTAGTCAAAACTGGAGTACGTGTGCCAGAAACACGCAACGCGAGTAGTAGAAGAGTAGTAATGTCGGTTTTCACCAAACTTCTACATTACTCCACTTATTACTTTTAATTGCTATTTTTATCTTACACCTGAGCGAACGTCAGACGTATGCTACGTCGAGAAGGGTTGCGTTATTTTGATGTTTATCCAAATTTACGGTTATTAACGGTACTTAATTAGTAATCCTTTCACCCGTAAACATCATTACGTTACGTTTACGAGAATTTGGCAAACTGACTATCTGGCCAATTAGGCTACGGTAACGAAATGAAAAAGAAAACCTATAATTACCTTCACAAGATTCCTTGACCGACGAGCTTCGACGGCCTGACTTTCTAATTAAGCTTTCAGATTTGACTCCTATCGATCGATATCCATTTTAAAGCGTCGCGTTTGTGACATTTGTTTTCTTATAGCGAAAGCGAAAGGGCATTACGGCCATTTGTGATGAAATTAAATTATTAATCATATTACAATTAATGATAAGCAGTTTAAGATATAAATTATGGTCACAGGTATCAATATTTTACGTAAGTTATATTTTTCTACCTTTTTCATGTTGCATCCTCAGTACAGTTTTTTATGACTCACTGGACGAAACGGTGCTTTCAACTCTCAATAGTGCCTCGAAGAATTACAACTTGTTTGCAGGAGGTCCAAATGTACAATAGGTGCTATATCAAACTTTTTATATAAGACTAGCATATGTACATACACAACAGGATAAGTTAGAAATTTGAGCCGCGAAGATAGAATTTTCATTGCCCAAAATCGAATCCACCATTCGACAAATTTTATATTAAAAATTTCTTACCCTCTACTCGCTCTAACACAAGTTCTTATATTCAGGCTAGTCAGAAATATCAAATAATTATTAAGGTTCAATCAAGTCACTAATATTCTTTTGAAAAATACTACGGTAATTCCTCCTTATGCTATATATACTTACACAAAGCATTCACATAACGCCCTGAATTTTTTTCTGGGTCTCTTAGCCCCTTTTTAGGTCTGTAGTGCCCAGATGGGGCGTAATCCTCCACAATGGGAAAGGCTGGTCTAGAGTGTCTAAAGTGTCAGTATTCACGCGTGACTGCAGAGGAGTTTCTCCTGTAGTGGACTTTCACACTGTTAAGTGGTGCCTATAGTCGGCATATTCCTTTTAGTATGTAGTCTTTGAGTCAGCTTTTAAAGGAATCAAACATATTTTATAGAAAAAGAAACTGTACGGAATGCGGGTCAGCGCGAGACCGCACAAACTTTTGTCGAAAATTTTAATCCGAGAAGGCGGCGTGACAATAAATCGAGTTTCGGATGTTACGGGTTATAAAGCATAGGCGTCGTCGGTTATCGAGTGATTCCGGCGACTGGGTGTAAATTTATTCATACTTTAGGGGAAAGGCGACCTCTCAGCTATCGCGATATTTAGAGAGTATTTCCTCTGTAGCGAGTCGATTGCTAGAGGATTTGTGGATTCCCGCGGATCGAATTGATGGGATTTTTAGGGAAATCGTCGAGTATTTATAACATTGGAGCGACAAATGAGTAGTATTTACGTTGTTATCGGCGTCAGCAACTACTTCCCGTCGGTGATGTAAGAGGTAAATCGCTATGGCTGCGGATGCAATGGCATGTTGCCATTTAGAAAATAATTTATATGAATTACGTAGAATTCTCAAGTCTAAAAAAAAATGCACAATTAAAAAACTATGTCTTACCCTAGGCCATGGGCCTCGTCCCCGTCCGTATGCTTTTCTTAGTTCAATGATTAGTCTAGACGACAGATTATATAGAACTCCATATTACTACAGAGTAACTATCGTCTTCTATATAGGTAAAAGTACCGGATTGTTATATAAAGAAACGAGGTTTGCGGAAATATTTTCAGTCCGTTAAATGCGTCTGTGTAACGTTTCGGTCCTTCCCGAGTCAGTTAAACTTCTTTGGAATGTTAAGCGGACTTACCCAGAAGGTGGACGTTTAATTGTTGATGCTTTACCGTTCCGTACGAGTACATACAGAGGCTAAGTATGTTAATGCAAGCATGAGAGTTATTGCTGTCAGTAATATTCTACATGAAGTAAAGTACGTGTGAAGATTATATCATTACGGCAATTTTCTAAAACAATAACTGTCTCTAAAGCATTTATTCATACTGAGCTGAGTAATAGTTTTACAATTTTAACTGAGAGACGGTAGTAATACAGTATGGCAGTACGCCACAGTACGGCGGAGGTCGCGACTTGGAATCCCGTCCGTGTATAAGATGCGTAATAATATACATGAAATAGTGTAAATTCCTATTCACAATTAATTTCATTATTTTAAACTTCATTTCCTTGATTTCTGTTTCATATCCTGATACCTGTGTATATTTAACAAGCATAACTACGTATTTGTAAGCTTAGAACAGTACATAAGCGAGTGTAGCGAATACCAGACTTCCCTTCTTCTTCTTAAGAGCCCCAAAAAGCTGCAGGACATGATACACAATAAATGTAGCATTTAATAGATGAACTGAATTCTAACATTTAAATCTTATTTTTTTTATTACGTCCTACGCCCTACGAGTTGGTCCAAGCGTTAGTATTTATTTCTCATTTGGGTTACTTGAAATAAAAAAGTATAAATATTTACTACATTATCCTTATGGCAACCTCATAAAACTATTTTGTAGTTCAGCGGCGAAGCTGTTAAAATGTAACCGACTGTTTGGCACTCATAATTTGAATACTATGGAAAGTGCGTATTATATAACAAAACTTTCAAAAAGTATTGCGAACCGTTATTTTAGGTTAGTAAAGGTGAATAAAATGCGCCGACGTGCAGTCTACTTAATCCACCACTCGCAGCTTATATCCGTTCACGAGAAAATATCGAGTAGGTCCCAAATGTCGTTATTACCAAGTAGTAAGGATTAAGATGGAACACATCGTTGCCAGTGATCGAGCGTCCATTACTATTGTATTGTATGCTATAAAGGGCAAAGATCAATATAAAGGTTTTTTAAATATAGGGGCCACCGTCGTTGCAAAGACTGTTTCGCTCAGCAAGCAGATTGACGATCGCAGTGCCAGACAATTCATACCTTAGACTCTGCTGTCCATTACCATTATAGGCAGTTTTGATTTGACATTTTCGGAATCGATTATCCGGCTGTTTGTCGATAACCATTTTAAATGTATTTAGTATCCTATTACGATATATTTGGGATGAAAGGGAAAGAAAGGAAATAAATCCTTGCACCGAAATCCCACGACAAACTGTGAGACTAATTATAACAAACACAGTAAACAAGACTATAACAATAACAATGTCTGTTAATTCATATATACTTCAGTACTTACATACTCAGGAAATATTTTATAATTGAGGTCTTACATTCTACGGACAAAATGATACCAAAAGTATCGTGGTGTGGGAATTCCGTAACTTAAGAAATATATATAAGAGTTCAATGCAAAGAAATCGTAAAAATACTTGAAGTTTGATGCAACCATATAGAAATCGAATATAAAAATCTTTACGACTCTCAATTGTTTACCTCAACATATTATTATGCTGGTAATTTGACCGTAAAAGTTCATGACTGGAAAAAAATTCTCCCGGAAGTAGGATTTACCATAATCGCTACAATTGTACTAGTGAATTGGCGATTAGACGCTCTTTCTCATCACCGGACTACTTAAGATAGGTCTATTATTTTTCGATATGACTCCCACTTCACCGCAATCTGCCACTGTAATTGTCACCCAAGGGGAAAAGCGGTTTCATATATTTTTACTTTTAAATAAATAAAATAAATATCTTCACGCTATTCCCAATACAGGGGTAGACAGAGGTCTAGTCTAGACAATTAAGTCCCTTTGACCCACCTTCCACCGAAGATATTTTCGGGACAACGTGACAGGTGGTGAGCCCGTCGCCGTCTTTATGTCCAAGCCAACGATATAATTCGTATATAAGTTTTTGAAAAACCCATTGGTACGAGCCTGCAACTGGGGATCGAACTGTCCTCAGCGGATTGGCGATCGCAGTACCAGGCACTCCGTACTCTATACTATACGCTTTTGCTCAATATTATTTGGTATTCTTCGGGATGGTTCATCCCGCCATGAATCGTTACTCCTTAGTCGTCTTTTATACCACCCATATGGAGAAAAATGGACGTAATCAAATTGAAATTGATCGTGTCACAAACAACATGCTTCTATCGATGAAAGAATTTATATAAAAAAAATGTAATTTGGATTTTGGTTCTAGAGTGCAACAAAAATGAAATTCCAAGTGGCAGGGTTACATAGCTGGTTAATTTAGAGGGCGGGCGGTCGCGGGTCGAGGTACCTGTTGCACGTGGGCGGGTCGGGTACGCCTCACGCCCACGGCACGCGTGCAGACTGCACGAGCGTAACATTAATGTTCTAATGTGAACGAGGGAACGTAACAAGGGACTCGATAATGTTGGTTTACCACAGATAGGAGACGCATTGAAGATCTATGCAGTTAGCATAATGAGATATTATGTTCTTTTATGTCCTATCTTTGATTCAGAAATAATTGTATACGTAGTAAATAAACTTAAAGAATCATCAACCTTTATCAATATAATTAATAAAAGTAAGTTTATCTTTTTTTGTTTCGAATAGAAAAATATTTTAATTAGATCCATTGATTGGAATCATACGTGGTTAATATTTTCTAACTAGAATTTCTGAAAAGAGACATTGCATCGATGTTAAATTTAAAAATATTTTTCAGTTATTATAAGAGGGCTATAAATTATCAAGAGGGACATGCTCAATCATATTGAGTTTGCTCAATCATATTATACACGCCTTCTGTCATAAGACGCGTAAAAAATGGATTAACTAACAAATATGAGGAGATACGCCTATTAAAAATTTTCAAACATAAAAGATGACTGAAGAATAATTAGGACATATTCGCTAATCGCGCGCGTAAATGCAAATCGTCATTGATATTGAGGTATATACACCATACCAAACTGTAAGGATATTAGTATACACCATAAATTATAAACTGAAATGTTTTTATTGACGTAGATAATAATTAATACAAAAAAACATACCTTAATATAAAATTAGGCATTTCATAAGGTTTCCTATGTATTATTATTATATTCACTCCATTCTAATATTTATTTTCTTAAGGAATTATTTGCGAAATAAATGGGTAGAGATGGGACATTCACATAAATCAGAAAACCAGACTTTCTTTTCCGAGCATATTTTCAGGTGACAAACAAAATGTTTTTGGCATATTTAGGAGCGAAACTTTCTCTAATGTTAGTTTCAAAATAACTTAGTATCTATCGACCATTTTTTCTAACGGATAGTAAACTTCATATACTTATTTATGAAGTCGTGCAGTGGACGCGAACTTATCGAGTATAAACAAATCTTTGATTTAAGACTTATGGCCCGCGATTTTATGAGCGTTATACTTCATAATATTTATTTAAATATTTCCAAAAAAAAACTTAATCCTTTCAACGCACATTACATTGGAGCTAGTTTGGGGCAACGTGACTGATGGTGGATATAATACATTGAACAATCATACACACACGTTACCCAGTCCTATACTGACATTCATTAAGCCTTCGTAACCGGGTAGTGATAAAAATGGGTATATATGATATTAAATTAAAGAGAAAAAAACATTACATAATACTTTAAGAGAAAAAATATTATTTAAACTTAAATTTCATAACAAAAACGGTGTAACTTATAAGGTTTAAAATCATTAAAAATTGCGTAATGGATATACGATCATAAATTTCACATATATAATTAACAGCCCTAGAGGGATTTGAGCCAACAATTCACAGTACCAAACCATTTTCCAACTAGGCAATTTGTCTAGCAATGTTACTAGCTTAGGTAGATAATGGATAGATAATATTTTTTTATTCTATAAACATTCTTCTTAAAACAGATTACATAATAAAACTGTCTTTTTAAAGATCTTTCTATGATGCTTATTACAAGGGCTAAGTGTTTAGTTAATTGATAAAAAAATTATGTCTATCATAAACGAGTTGATACTTTCACATATTGTTATAAAAAGATTTTAAGAAATTTCAAGAATTCGTATTGTGTTCATAATATTGTCAAGCTACAAAAATTTCAAGCAATTCTTGTAAAGGTTCTG
This sequence comes from Sericinus montela, assembly GCA_029286605.1. Taxonomy (NCBI): domain Eukaryota; kingdom Metazoa; phylum Arthropoda; class Insecta; order Lepidoptera; family Papilionidae; genus Sericinus; species Sericinus montela. Next base: position 1,614,342 of record JAGSMR010000027.1, read on the forward strand.
AGATTATTGACGTGTTGCGACACTAGAAATTCTGTTGTTATGACGTAAAGGGTTAAAAGCGCAACAAAGAAGTGAAAGGTCGAAAACCAGTTCTTGTCAAAGAACTGCTTTTTTCTTAAAATAGTCGAACGTGAGTTCCGTCTGATGTAATGCAGTGATCAAGGGCGAAAACATCAGATTATAACCCAGATTTCGTTCAGAAAAACGATTGCCAAAACTATTGATGGACGCTATTGACACAATTTAGTTCGAGCGCAGTCAAGTTGTTCTGACACATTATTTATTTTTATTGACCATCCAAGTCATTGGTGTGTGTATTTCAGGTCGGACTTCAGTGTGTAAATTGGGCCTTAAAAACATTTTTGTGTATGATAGCGCGTATAGAAACAATGTGTGTTGTTAAACTGTTGAACACGTGTTAAAAAAAACACAGTCTTGCTTAGTTTGGCCACCAAAAATTCAAGTATAAACAATCGTGTTTCGGTTTGCGAAAGATTAGAAAGGCTTACCTCGATGACAACTTCAGTTTAAGTAGGTGTTTATGGCCTATATAGCCACTTGCTATCCGGTTAACTGTTAGGTTATTTGTCATCCTAAATCAAATGAAACGGGCAATTACAGTTAAAACATTATCGAGGACCTCCGTGGTAGTGTAGTGTACATACAGATTTTCATAATGTACTTCCTGGTAATTATTTTTGATTCCATAACACGAGTGCTTTAGCTACTTACTTTGAGATCATAGCAATGTATGTGATGTCGCTATCTATGTTTTAATTATTTATTATCAATTTCTAGCACATTTATAAAGGATATCGAGCTGTATGCAATACTACTATGAAAAAAGTGCGAGTTATTGCGTGAGATGCAGTTGCCTATGGCCATAAATCCTTAAGGTTGTGTTAATTTTAAAGGTAATGGCTAAAAATCTGTGACTGATATCCGCTAGTGATAAGAGTGGACAAGTTAAGTTAAACTCGAGTATTAAGTGTGCAGTCTGCATGACTCCACACCAAAAGCAGAATTTTCATGATATCATCATAAGTGTAATATATTGAATTGGATGTTTATGAAACAGTGACTCCAAAACGGTTGAACGGACTATGAATTTCAGAAATATTGCACATATAGCTAATAGCCTGGATTAAAATATAGGATATTTTTATCCCGGTAATAGATAGTTCCTAAGAGAGAAATCTGGAGTAAGCTGTTGGAATTTTAAAATAATGTATACATACTTATATACATAACGGCCTGTTAAAATCTACTGCAGGACAGGCTTCTCCAATAGGGAGGATTTGCCATAATCGCCACGCTTGGTAAGCGGATTTGCGATCGCAGTACCAGACCACTCACACCTCAGACGCGGCTGCCCATATTAGGTCTGATTTTTTTATCTGATATTTTTAGAGATGGTGATCATACCATCTTTCGGTTGCCATTATAATATTAAACGCTGTTTCCTTTAGTCGCCTCTTACGACATCCACTAAGATAATGATAGTTAAAAATTTTATAGTATTTTTAAAAGACTAATAAACGAAGCGATGACCCCTTAACGAAATCCAGCTAAACTGTTCAACGTCATATTCGCGGCGCATTCGGGGTCCGCAATAAAATCATAAAATCGTTAGCAGTGCGCGCGCGTGCTTCTGCCACTTAACACGTAATCCAATTTGCCGTCGGTCGACAACGCCGAAGAATGCTAAAGCCGCCTACAACGAAATTAAACCATTCGACACCGTGCGGTGATTTCTCCGCTGTTACTGAGACAGCCGATAACACAAAAGATTTTAATTATCAAAATAATATTTTAATCGATGATATTCGTACATAAGTTTTTAAAAAAGTCACGATAGCCGATGTCTTGTGATCGGAATTTCGAGTCGAGAGACACGAGTTCGATCCCCAGGTGGCAGTACCAATGAGTTTTCAAAAACTTATGTACGACTTTCGTCGTTGTCTTGGACATAAAGACGGCGACGGGCTCACCACCTGTCACGTTGTCCCGAAAATATCTTCGGTGGAAGGTGGGTCAAAGGGACTTAATTGTCTGGACTTGACCTCTCTGTCTACCCCTGTTTTAGGAATTGCGTGAAGATTTTTTTTTAAATAATATTTTAAAAGTGTTTTTTTTTATTCATTTCAGAACATAGTTTCGCATAAGTGCACTTCTGAAATCAGTTAAATCTATTAAAATGGCCGACATAAAACTATACGTTTTCTCATGTATAATGGTATGAACGTAAAAAGCATGTAATTTTTTGTGTCATTTAACAATGGATACTTTGGGAGCGATAAAGTCATTCTCAGAGGTTATTATCATAAATTATACATTAACATTTAGTTTATAATAACCCGTGTTATTAAGTTTTTCTTTAATAAATCCCGTACCCGTCAATAGGCAGGCCTTACAAATTTACAATTTGATTATATTATCCGATATCAATATAAAATGTAAGATCAAGAAGCCGCAAAAAATTGACACGCATAACTATGTTGGCGCTCATTTAAATAACCGATCAAAGTCGCCAGTAAGCTGTCAAACAATAACGAGGCATAGCTGTTGAGTATGCTCCCTTCATCCGGCACGCCCGCGTGGAATGCGAAACATGGAAGAAACTTTGAAAATTGACGTCATTTCCCTTTATAACATAAATTAATGTTCAACAGTGAATTTTGAATTTAAATATACTTTTTCCTTAGTTTTTTTTTCAATCATGCCAGAAGCGGCGTTAGATCGTGTTTAGAATCTCTAGAATAATGTTAGCTATTCGTCTGTTTTAATTATTGTATGTTACGACATCTTCGCTAATTGTAAATAAATTTTGATGATTCCTTTATGATACCCTCTCCGATAAATTAAAGAAAATATTCTAAATTTCACTTTTTATAAATTGTCATATAATATTAAAGGAACCAAAGTAGTGGAAAAAATATTAAAATAATTTTATTTATTTAAGGATAATCTACATCGTGAATGATTTTAACAAAAGCTTAAATAACATTGAAAAAAGAAACTTTCGACGAAAATTTGATAAAGGCGCAAAAATAATCCAAAATTATGTATAATTTATCATTCATTTGAGAGACCATGCGGCAAAATATTTAAAAAACTTACAGGGGACAGTTAAGGCAGGAGGAAATAAAAAACGAGCAAAGAAGCGTTTTATTAAGTGGGGGGTGGGATGTTAGGTAAAATATAATGAATAAATTCCGTGTTTCCCCTAACGCAATTGAAAACTTTTAACAAGTGCTAAAATATCGTGTGTTAAAGAGGCCCTTGCACCTAATTACGACACAGTCCGACGTGAATTCGCGATGAGTTTGGCAATTTAAATGATTCTTGTGTCAACTTGATGTAATGAACCACAAAGTTTAAGTTTACTTCACATAACCTATTTAATATTGTAGAAATGCTAATTTAATAATGTATAAAAACATTGTATAGTAATGATAGCCAAGTGGCGGAATTCGATTGGTTGGAATAAGTCACGATAGCCGAGTTGTTGGGTGGTCGGAATTTCGAGTCGAGAGACACGAGTTCGATCCCCAGGTGGCAGTACCAATGAGTTTTCAAAAACTTATGTACGACTTTCGTCGTTGTCTTGGACATAAAGACGGCGACGGGCTCACCACCTGTCACGTTGTCCCGAAAATATCTTCGATGGAAGGTGGATCAAAGGGACTTAATTGTCTAGTCTTGACCTCTGTCTACCCCTGTATTGGGAATTGCGTGAAGATATTTTCTTATTTATTTTATTTGGAATTCGCTTCAGGAGACTCGAGAACCATATCTAGAAGACTTGTTCGTACAAGTCTCTCAATAGTGAGTTTTTTCGGAACATATCCTTTCCTTTGTCACTAAGATTACAAGAGGCTCACGATATATCACCGTGTCCGTTCGAGATGTTGCTCGAAAGGAATAAAGTTTCTAGGGAAATATTCTAGGCTTTCACTACCTCGGTATCGGAAATGCGTGAAGATAAAGAGTGTTCTTAGCAATTTCAAAAAAGTTTAATAGCGGGTTCAACATTTTTCTTATCCAGGCTTTTGGTGTTTGTTACGTATTAGTTAGTTATTACAATAATGAAAAATGCAAATTGTTCGTTGTGCCTTATTTATAAAGTATTTGAATTCACTGCTCACTACGAATAAAAATTAAACTTAGTCTACGGTTCGTTATAACTTTTTTAGAAAATCCAAGTCATTGACAAAAATAGTTGTATTTTTTGTAAAGTAAGTTTTTAACACCTCAATACTATTAAAGTCAAAAAAGAATGTTTTTTTTTTAATTTATTGCTTCTTGGTTCCTTTCCCTTCCGACCGTTTAAATTGTTTCAAAGTTTTATAATGATTTCTTTTCTAATACATTTAACATATTTGATTTTATTATATACATTTATTTATATTCACGTACAGTCCCTGACGGGGTAGCCAGAGAGAACAGATCGCCAAGTGTCACGATCCTTACATACCTCTTCCGCTTCTTTCAGATTCATCATCTTCTTCACACATACACGTCTAGGTATCCGGAGTAGGTACTCTTGACCTTCTCTCCTCAAAAAGTATTTGATTTTGATGCAAAAATTTTATTACTCTGATAATCCTTTTCTTTTTCTTTTTTTTTCGAAAAAAATCGTAATCGCTTGCTAAATGAACAGCGAGACCGTGATTCGATTTTTAAAAGCGAATCATTCCCCCCATTAACTTCTAGCCGCGCGATGTGCAAGAATTAATAAAAGAATATAACGAAAAGTCCGTCGTCACACCGTCTGCTAAAGACGTATTCATTCTTTTAACCCTTAAAAACAAGTCATTACCGAAGCGAGGTTTAATCTAGCGCATTCGCGCGAATTTTTTCCTGCTGTTCCATTATTTAAAGGCGATTGCTAGACGGTGCGACGGGGTACCGCTTACGCTAAAATGATATGATTAATTACCGACTGCGGTCTCCCTCATTAGCGCACAAATAGAGGCATTCATCGGTGTAATAGCACCGCGAGGCGTTCTATCGATATCTAATTAAAATTTTATTATTTCACAACCAATCGAATGACGCACACTTTTAAAGTACGCCAATAGCGATTTAATTATTCGGGATAATGAATTCCGGCGTTACATGTCTTAATTGAATACATGAAGGATGTTAGCCGGATGTTGATAGCGAATACAACTAACGTGGAATTTAATTAGCAACGAACGACGGGCTTAGTTTAAACCAAATTAGTCGCCTCAGTTGCGCAAATATTGGACGGTCAAGAAATCCATACCCATATTCCTGAATTGGATCATGAATGGAATCTTTTCTATCAAATCGTTCTTTTCTCTCATTAAATTAACATCTCAAAAGACTGTTTCAGAACCGTTAACGAGTCATAAATTTCTTTAGGTTTATTTTCTTTAAGCAATACTTTAAGATGACGCGAGGTGTAGAATTAGAAACCATTGTGGTATCCTGAAATCCATCCCTTTATAATTCCGCTATACCACGCAAAGCTCTTAATTAAATTTATAACACAATCAGATCGATAGGATTTTCATCGAAATTTTTTGTTACAAGAAATAATTTTTCCGTAATGGCAATTAATATTGCAGAAATAAGAGGCAAGAAATGTCATAGATCAAGTATTATCAACATATAGTTGATGTATTGAAGAGTTGCGGGATAAAAAATAGTATGTCCATCGGAAAGCATACATATAGATTTTTATTATAAATGGACACGTAAATGGTATGAATATGAAAGAAATAATCAAGGTTCAAGTCAAAATTTCGTAGACTCTACTTAAATACATTTGTAAGTGTGATTTGAATATTCCACGACGATTCCGACATTGCCGGTGTATATTTTTCAATTAATTAGTTTTGTTTAATATTTTCATTTAAGAAATTATAGGATATATTTACCTTTCATGTAGCAAAAACTTCTAAATATATTCATTGTTCGCCGAGGGTTCTTATGGAGTTGTTATAACAGAAATAGACGCATCGCAAAAATTCTAGAATAATACATTGTTGGCTACCTAATATTTTATTCATATGCCAATATAATTTGCGAACAAGTGCTACTCGAGTATATGAGGCATAACACACTACGGCAGAACGTGAAGCTTTTCTTATTGCGTCTATTTATATCAGACATATCAATTTTAATATTTTCATTTTAATGATTTTATATAATTCTGTATTATTGTGTCTTGTTATTAGTAATTGTGTAGGTCAAAAGTCAAGCACTAGACTCTTAAACATGAAATGTTTAAACAGTCGGCATATTATAAACTTATTGTATTTTTATGTGTCGATATATTGTATTTTCAAGAACACAAGGAATTCAATTCTTCTAATGACATTTTCATTAACATCTATCACCTGTTAACTTCACCGAGTCAAGCCTTTTCTCAGTTTCTATTTATATTAGAGATATATCTACGTCACTATACGTCACGATAGCCGAGTGGTTGGGTGGTCGGAATTTCGAGTCAAGAGACCCGACTTCGATCCCCAGGTGGCAGTACCAATGAGTTTTTCAAAAACTTATGTACTAATTACATCGTTGGACATAAAGACGGCGACGGGCTCACTACCTGTCACGTTGTCCCGAAAATATCTGCGGTGGAAGGTGCTCCAAAGGGACTTAATTGTCTAGACTAGACCTCTTTCTATCCCTGTATTGGGAATTGCGTGAAGATATTTATTTATAATTATTATTATTACTATATATCTAGAGATATTTATATTATATCTACAGATATTTAATAAAAAAAATATATTTCATAGTTTTGAGATTTCAAACGGTTGGCAGACCTTACACCCAATTTTATTCATTCACATCCGAGCATTAAGAATTGGAACTGGACCACTTAAGTACCACGAAATATTAAGAAAGCTCCCTAGCCACTACACGAACATGGCTAAAGTATAATGTTGTAGAAAACTAAGTCAATTTGCAAAATTTAGGAAGCAATGTTTATTAAAACACCCATGCAATTTTTTTAATCCCATTCGATGTACCTTTTTAACCAAATATTCGACTAACTGTAAGAGTAGGTGCACAAATGTTACAGCACCTTAAAAATTACATAAAGTATTTGAGGTAAGAATGACATAATGCCAAGGGGTTCAGTAGCTATAAACCACGTTTTATACATTCGGGCGTCTGTAGATTATACTGACATTGACCGGCTCATAAACTCGTATAAAGGCGTGTTACATTTGCCGACAATATAGCGTTTTTTTTTCTCTACAACAATTCATAAATAATGACGGTATTACGTATCATAATCCAAGTACAATGATACTTTATCGTAGAGAAATTATACGTAGTATACAAGTAACGCAGTACTCCCGTCCCGACCCGCCATAAAATGTAATACGCAAGCGATACAAAGAAGTATGTTTTAAAGATATTTCTTAGGTTTTAATTAAATTAAAGCCTAGTTTAAATAATAAATAAATATCTTCACGCCATTCCCAATACAGGGTTAGATAGAGGTCTAGTCTAGACAATTAAGTCTCTTCGACCCACCTTCCACCGAAGATATTTCAGGACAACGTGACAGGTGGTGAGCCCCTCGCCGTCTTTATGTCCAAGCCAACGATATGAATCGTACATAGGTTTTGAAAAAACCCATTGGTACGAGCCTGCCACTTGGGGCTCGAACTCGGGTCCCTCGACTCGAAATTCCGACCACCTTTCCACTCGGCTATCGTAACATTAGAGAATTTCGTGTGTCATTATCGTGACGTTTTCAGAAAAACTATTATAAAGCCTAGTTTAGAATAGTTTTTCTGAAACTTAGATATGTGTGCTACTTCCTAGACATGTTTCGTACGATGGATTTATTATTTGGTAATTAAAATTATATGATACGAATATAGGACCATTTACACATGTCGTTAGGCTCTGAGGTTAAGCGATTATCTCCCGCACTGTGAGTTTGGAGGCGCCGAATATTTTTATGCTCTTTGTCTGTCAAAATGTTAAAGTAAAAATAAGCAGCTTGTGAAATGGAACAAAAATTAGACACTTAGCACGAAGGCCACGTATATTTTAGTGAATATTTACGTATTTGGCAGTAATTTTCAAATTTAATCCAAAGAGTAACTATCCGTCATATCTCAAATAGTCCGCATTGAGGTCAAATCGCCGTTTGCAATGTTTTCACGAAACAATAGAGTTATAGTTTCGCGAGCGACCGATACCGACGGACCAAGTTATTGGACACTCGACTCGGGAAACTTTCGGTAGATTATCGCTGATACACCCGAATTTATTGCTATTGTATTGTTAAATGTCCGCTAATATTTCACAGTGTGGGAAATTCGTTCGTTGCTTTTAAGTATGCTTTAGTGAGATAAGGAATTTAGGGTATGTTAGTCTTTATGAGCAAGTCTGTAAAATATTGCATTGTTAGTTTTATAAAATTTTGAGGTTTCAGAGTTAATACACATATCTTCGTGACTATTTCAATTATAATATAATACATGATACGGTGAACAGACAAATTGTAACATCTTCATAATCTTCTGGCATAGATCAGGTGTGGATTCCATCACGCAGGGAAAAACGAGGATAGACCTTTCTATAACACCTTGCAGCTCCGAGCTTCATTATTCAGTCAGCAGAAAAAGTAATAGCCTATAACTGTTCACTGCAAGTCACAGACCTCTCCAATATTGCTTTTTTCTTGGTTTGCCATAATCGCCAAGCTTGGCAAGCGGGTTTGCGATCGCCATACCAGATAACTTTCACCTTAGATGCTATTGTCTGCCACCGGTCTGCTGAATTTTGGTCATGCACATTTTTGAGATGTTTATCTCGCCATCTGTCTTCAGACATTTTGGAGCTTTCACCTTTGTCGCCTCTTACGACACACATCGGAAGAAAGGGAGTGGTATACCCTTACGCCGTAACCACTTCCATACCGAACATTGCTGTATAATTGTATTAATAATTTTTTTATAAAGAATACTAGCAATGCCGAATAACATTACTAGTATTCCTGTTAACCACTCCAATTAAGCTGCAATGCTTGTGTCTGGAGTTGGTTTACGTCAATAGTCCAAAGGCGGGGCCCGAACCTGCGGCGTCACGTTTCGCAGTTCGCACCCTAAACCATTATGCTATTGCCGCTCTAATTTTTGATTATTTATATCAAAAAATAGATTCTAAAATAAATCAAGCTGAAAAAAGTATTACAATTAAATAACATACCAAATTTTTCATAGGACTGCACAGCATGGGATTAAACTCACGCCCTTACCCCTACCCCCTCGGTCCAAGCTACAAGCCTAACTATATCACAAGCTTCCACCTAGCTTAACACTAAAGCACTAAGCTAACACAATTGACACTTCAACGGTCGGTAACGATTCACTTAGCGATAACACTTAATAAAATTCTAACATTAGTTAACATGAAAAAGAAAAAAAATCTCGCCTAAATACGCTAACGTAACAAAAGAAAACTTAAACAGGAGAATCCATTCGCGTCGTTATTTACAGTTTAACGAATAAGTAAATATTATTCTAAACCCGAGGAATCGCTCGAGCGATTCGAATGTGGGCGATTGGTTTAAATTTTAACGAACTGTAATCGTCCATGTGTTTCGGTGCCTTTAAGTAGGTACGTATTAAACATGTTTGGTTTCAGTGGACCCAGGAGGGGGCGACAGAGTAAGGGGTTCTCGGAGCTCCTCCTCCGGAAAGCGTGGTGGGGACAGGTGGTGCTGGCGCTGCGAATTGGCTTTCGGCTTCCGCGGCCATCGCGCTATGTTGCTGAGGAAAGTTGAAGTCCAAGGTCCCTTCCATGCTCAGTTCATGTTTTATAACCTAAAGACAACAAATTGGCATTGGTTACATAATATTTATTTATACATACTGATTGATACATACATTTTATATATTTAAGAAAGATTTAGTTCCTTAGTGCGTATTAATACGGAGTAAAAACCATGTGCATAGAATACAAAAGTAATAGTACCGAAACTGAACTACATACTACTACTAATGATATTCAATCTCATATTTTGGCGGTTTTTTGATACTAACCGCATTTTAGTTACTAAAATAGTAGGCGCTTAAGATTGTATTCTAGGTTTCTCTAAGGCTTTTCGGGTTTTTTTAAAACAAATGCTTTTTATCACGTAAGCCTTCAGGCTTCTCTTGAGAGAACTCTCTCCACTGTCAACGTTATATCTCATCATCTTTCGCCCTCAATGCAGGTCAGGGATTTACAAACTATAAATGAAAAATAAAAAAATTAGACGACTAACCTCATCCACGTTGCAGTCAAAGCCATGCTCCAAGCTCTCTATGTTCAAATCCTCCGCCAGGCTACTGTTAAGTGCGCCCATGATCTGCCCCATGACTGTGGTGGGACCCATCGCGCCAGTTTGCACCATCATACCGCCGTTCATGAGCGCCGGGTCCGATGTTACCATCCGGGTTTGATTATTTTCTGTGTATCATTATTGTTGCCTTTATATATATTCATAAATAAATAAAATAATAAAAATATCTTCACGCAATTCCCAATACAGGGGTAGACAGAGGTTAATTAAGTCCCTTTGACCCACCTTCCACCGAAGATATTTTCGGGACAACGTGACAGGTGGTGAGCCCGTCGCCGCCTTTATGTCCAAGCCAACGATGAAATTCGTACATAAGTTTTTGAAAAACTCATTGGTACTGCCACCTGGGGATCGAACTCGGGTCTCTCGACTCGAAATTCCGACCACCCAACAACTCGGCTATCGTGACTTTAATATATTCTTTTTAATATATTTATCGTGACTTTAATATATATATATTCATAGGAAAAAATATAGTATACATTTTTGTTCTATTGAGTATGACAATTTCTTTTTTAAAATAATAATGTTTACTTTAAACATTATTATTTTCCTATTTCAAAATTCTAATTTAATCTGATATCAACTAGGTGATTATTTAATTGAAAAATTCCATTCCATTGATAAATAATAAATGTTGGATGAGATAGTAATAAAATATTGTTAGCTAGATTGATAAAAATTGTAAATACAGATCCAAATATAAAGTAAAATCACCGGAATTACATAATTAGCCACTTTAGTGGTACCTCGCAGGTAATAAATATTGAATGTCGTATGCCACCAAGTACTGTATGTTGTATGTTTAACTTACATTCTGAGAACTGTAACAAAATTGTATAATAGGTTGACTAGAAGAGATTTCAGCCTTTAGCTCAAATCCGCCGAGAAAAGTAATAGAGAGCCAAAATGGAACAGTTATTATCGCACTGAGGACCTCAATTTCTTTAGCGTATCATCATCACCATCGTAACAGCATATCAAATGTCCAGTGCTGAACTCAGGTTTCTCCAGTATATTGAAACTTAGAACGAACCTGCGCGAACCGGGTCCATCGACTCTCCTCAAAATAGTGCAGATCATTACACACGTTTGCCTTTACCAGATTGCCACTCGAGAACCCTTCTTCTCCAACTAAGATTTTTGAGGTCGACTCATTGCCACTTCAGCGCGCTGATCCCTACGGCTATGTCGGTAACCTTTTTTTTGAAAAAGGTTACCGACGTTTTTGTTTTTGAAAAACCCATTGGTACGAGCCCGCCACCGTGTGGATCGAACACAGGTCTCCCTACTCGAAATCCCGACCACCCACTCGCTATCGTCTATCGTGCTCACACTCGGCTTTCGTGACGTAACGGTAAACAGTACTTAAACACAGAAAAAAAAAGATAAAATAATTGAGCAACCTGTCTGCATGACATCGGCCGGGTCTGCGGGCGCTGGTGGCCGCACGAAATGGTCGAGGGCGTGCTGGTGAGGGTGCGTCGGATGGGCTGGGTGCGCGGGGTGCGCGTAGAGCGAGCAGCCGCAGCCACCGTGCGGGTGCCTCGGACAAGCGCCGTAAGAGTAGCGGTAGCTATTGCCGGACGACGAAGACGAGGTCGTCGGCACGTATCTGATCGTTGAAGAGCAACACTGATGATGGGTGGCGACAGTTGCAAATATAATTCGAATATAGATAGATAATATTATGATCCTTTATGGAGTGCACAACAGAGAAAATATACATTACAAAATACATTTAGATACATAACATTGGTGGTACAAGTGACGGTCATATCGCTGGAAACTATCGCTTCCAGATGGCGTTTATGAATATATAATGCGCATGGACATTGAAAAAATTATACTTAGACTTATTTTTTGAAAATAATTGTTTGAAATTAAAGAAACATTCTTAACTTTACTTTTAAAAGTCCATTTAAATTATAATATAGTCCTCTTCCTTAAGGAACGTTTAGTAATACTGCCACGCTTGGCGTGACACTTCGTTCACTAAACGCCATTACCCATAACAGGTCTACTTAGTTTTGGTCAGGTCACTTTCGAGATGTTTATCCCACCATCTTTTTTTTTTAGAAAACGGAGGCAAACGAGCAGGTGGCTCACGTGATTGTAAGTGATTACCGCCGCCCAGGAACACCCGCAATACCAGAGGCATAACAGATGCGTTGCCTCCCTTAGAGTGCCCCCCTCCCCCAGAATTGGGGGGGGGGTGTGTGGGCCACCGGTTACCTGCTACTCACCAGACGAAACGTAGAAGTTTGTTAGACTTCTACTTCACGCCGGTATTCTGTGAGATCGTGGTACTTACCCGGTCGAGCCGGCCCATTCATGCAACAACAAAAGCTGATGCGTGGCTCTACCACTGTTGGTATCGGTAGATATTTCCATTTCTTAAGGCTATTTTGGTATTAATGGTTGGTATTAATCTTACGCCGACACGCTTAGCTATTGCATTTCCATATAATAACATTTTATTTTTACATATTTTTAAAATTAAAGAACTTACTATAGAACGGTAAAAAGATTGAATATAAAAAAGTTTAAAACAAGCAAAGCATTCGTAGGCAAGGTATGACATTATCAGCGGAAACATCAAAGATTTAATAAAGACACTAGAACAGATTCCGTTTTTTTACATAATTCAAAAGATTCCCTGTCTCCATTATAGGAATATTCGTTAACAACAAAATCTGTTCTATTTGGCAAGCATACTAAACTAAATATCTTACGTATTCAGGAATGGATCCGCTCCTTGTAATTTCATTGAATCAGCTAGCGAACCAGCCAGTTGTTCTTCTTGTGCAAAATCCACTTGGGTAAAATCAGTGTTTGATGCAAAATCTCCGGTTGTTGAGAAGTCGCTAGGTGATGCGAAATCACCAGCTGGATTGTATGTTTCTGTGACCCAGTCGGGTTCGGAAGCGAGCAGCGATGGCCTTGGCGACTGGCGGCCACATGACGATGCGTTGGACGAAGCTCTCTGACGGAACTCGGGCGATAGCTGAAAACCACTGCTACGCCAAAGCGAACAAGCGTCAAATAAGGAAACAATAATAACAACTACAGACTAAGTACAAAAACATCGATAAGTACGTCATTTGTAATCCTTAAAAGAAATTAGAATTATATGGTGATTTTGATGATCTCATTTAACGGGAGGCAAAGGAATTTAAAATATTGGTCATTGTTGCGCACAATGTAACATGTCAAACCCTTATTAGTTCACTTCATATTTATTTTTAACCATGCGGTTTAGCCTTACGGCATCATCATCATTACAAGACAGTGTGGATTGACTTTCGATACGTTGAAGTTTTACCAAGAGACTATTATCATAGATATAATTAATATAGTTAAAATAATGTATTTCTTTTTTTATTTCTTTCAAATAAAAATGTCAAGTATTAATACATATTACCCATCTCCAAATGCCTGTAATAAATTCTATCCATATACATTTCATTTAATAAACAAATAAGAAGTACGAGTATAGCTAATCGATGTTTTCGTATTATTACCATATTTTATATTTATTGAATCAGGAATTCAGACCGAACCAAATCAATTCTCCTCAGCCGTAATTCATAAACAGCAAATGATCATAACCGTCAGCAGAAATAAAATTTGCCTAGACCGTCTAGGAAGACCTCTAGAAGTCTTATAATGGAAACATGCAAATCTAATTAATGCCTTAAGGCTCTCTAACAAATAATTTCGGAATGCCAAATGAAGCGATGATCGTAACGGGTTAAATGGTCAGCACTGAAATATTTTTATTGCTGCAAACTATGACAAAAACTAATATCATAAGAAATATTGTATGTGGCGGCAAGGATAAAACTATTCAAAATAAATGTCGATTAAGCTGGCAAACTCGACATATATGCGGCAATAAAAATGTTAAATATAGCCGAAATGACGAGATTCAGCATTCGCATAACTCATCATCTAATGGTAGCGAATGATTTAAAACCTTTTATCGTAAAGTAACACGGTTGTCGTAACTCAATTTTATTGGCATGGTCAACATAGTTTTATACCGATAGCTACAATATAAATGCGAGAGTATGTGTAAGCTTTGTGTCTAAAACTACTCAACCTAAAGCTTAAGGTATAATGAGAAAATATTGTGGCGTATTTGTGACACACTAATTAAGAGTGTTTTTTGTACGTAACTTTAAAATAAAGTTAAATTAGCATCGCCATTCACAGCATTCATTACAATTTCACGTCACGTCACGTCACAATTTTCTTAACAAGTTTTTATCTAAAAACTATAATAACTAGAATCTAATAATATAAACAATCTATAAGCTCGTTTGCTATAGTGGTACATCTAATGATAAACTGATATTAACCTGGGTAAAGGCGAGTCTGGGAACATATCGAGGCTCTCCGACAAGGAACTACTGGGGCTGGGAGTGGCGTCTGCTGTCACACCGTTTCTTAATGCTTCAGTCTGTTTTATTCATAAATCAGAAAAGATATTATTTATATGTAAATATATAAATCAAATTAAACATACTAACAAACAACCTAAACGTACCTTCTTTTTGACACGACCTCGTCGTTTTTCAAATTTTGATGTCTCCATAGACGCCGCCCGTCTTCTTACTGACTTGCCCGGTTTTGCGTCTGGGTTTATCATCCACCACGATGATTTACCGGTGCCCTCGTTCTGTACCCGCATGAAGCGATTGTGCAGGGACAGGTTGTGCCGGATCGAGTTCTGCAAAAGAAAAAAAAAATATTTTCGTTTTAGAAACTTATTTTCGTATTTTATGAATTTCAAATTTAAAAACTTTATGAATTATCTTTAGTTATGAGTTAGTTGTTGTAACAGTTGTTAGGTAGTTTACCCTATTTATTATGCAGGGAAAAGTTTCAAAACAACGATATGGACCATTATATTTCGATAATTAAGTATTAGCAGTAAAGTTTGTCGTATAGTTTAAGAATACACCACGTAAGAATACATAACCGTAAGAGAGTGATACCTTTTTTGCTGTGGGAAAAGCAATGAAAGCAGCAACGGCTATCGATAGATGGCGCGACAACCGCCTCGAAAAATACGTGCTAGGCGTTTTAACTGCGTACGCCAACCCGCTATCCATGTGTAGCGATTATAGTATTGGCAATTCCTTCTTACAGGAGATGCTTTCGACCTGCAGTAGACTTTACATATAATTATGTTAACACCAAAGAGGTCCTCTTAAAAGTAAAGTTGAAAATATGCAAATTATAAAAAGAAAACATTTAAAGAAGGTTCACTTTTGTTATTGTTACTGAAAAGCAACTTGAACCTACGATCTCCAAACGCTGTTATGTGGCGATTCTTTAAGTCTATATCTATTATATTTAATAATTATAAAAGAGTCTATACCTTGCTAACTAGTTTCGAAATATACTTAGATAATGTTTTTAAAATAATAATATACGATAATTATTTGCCGCAGATTAGGAATTTAAATATACACTTAAAATGTTAATTTGAATTTATCTGACATATTGATCGCACTTTATTAGTCTTACCCGCTGGCATATTAAATTAGTCCTACAATTTTATTAAAATCTGGTGCCAGACTCATCATGGCTTATTATTTAGTTTTAATTATTTATCCTCCTATAAATTTATTTTTGCTTTATATATTAATTTGTCTTAAAGAAAGGTTGACTTTTTTAATGTTTATGTTTTTACACAATAAGGTGGTGAACAAGCTATAGTTTCACCTGTTTTAGTGAGTATCAACACGTCTATTGGAAATTCTAGAGGGACTGCAGGTATGTTATCACATCATGTCATCATCATACGTAACAGCCATATTCGCTAAGAGGATATGCCATATTCGCTACACTTGACAAACGGATTGCCGATCGCAGTACAGACACCTTTCACTTGAGACGCTGCCGTCAGCTACCGAGATTTTATAAATAGTTTGCCGCTGAATTTTATATATAGTTTTACCGCCATCTATCGGCAGCCTATGGCGTTTGGAAACTGAGATTAACTTAGTCGATGAAACTTACTACTACGCTGTTGTTAAAGACGTTGTTAAATATAATTGTGAGGGTGAAGTGAGACGAAACGTTTAACACAGTCGGCAGTAAAACTATCTGCAATATCCAGCCCGTGCCATTGCTGACCGCAAAAAAAAATCTATTTTAATTCCAGCTACCGTTAAAAGTTAGTGCAATAACGTGTCCTATCTCACACCGGCAATAAAATCTCGCAACTTTTTCCCGTCGAAGGAATAAAAGCAACCACAGCAACGAATGAAGTTAAGCAATAAAATACTCCATAAATAATTTCTGTGTGCCCTGTGAGAACTGCTGCTTGGTTCGTTATTGTTTATGTTATGTAGATATGTGAAGAAATTTTTTTCATTTTATATATTGGACAATCTTGTCTTGATAAATGGTTTTTTACAAGTTGCATGTACATAAAACTACATGCACAAATACTTATAAAGACTTCCGCATGTATTAGTCTTCATTTCATTTTCACCGTGGCCAGGTAGGAAGGTAAAAAAATGCGTTATTTCTAAATAAAAGATAATTTTATGTACCGAATCGCGTTGTTGGGAATTGGTATGCATAAATAATGAATGCCTCTGTAGTTTGCGTAAAGGGAAAAAAATCAGTACGACAAAGATTTTTTAACGAAACGATGAAAATTTTACGCTACTCGTGGAAGCCACGATGTAATGGCGGGATCATGCGACTTATCATCGTCGGATAACTTATTCAGTTGTATTCTTATAAGAAATAACAGAATTTTTTTTACAGTATACGACTTTATAACTGTGCTAAGGAATTAAGTAGCTTCTGACAGGAAAGCAAATACATATACATACTTTTAATTTTTCTATGTAAGAAAACTTAAATTTTATGACTTAGGATACAAAAATAGTGTTATCAATAACTATTAAAATGATATTATATAAAAATAACAATAAAAATGTAACCATAATATGTACCATTGCCCATAATAACTACGAATATATAAATAAATCTATCTATCTGCAAGGATATCTCTAAACCTAAGCAATTAATGTAAATAGCATTACAAACTCCTTGTCAATTGTTTTAACAATGTCTTACGGGTATAACGCTATGACGCATATACAGGGTTAAAAGCTAGTAAAGTCAAATGTGTGAACATTATAGCAGTATTTATAACACGGCATGAATACTATAAATGTAGATAAGTTGCACGATTTATCAAGCGTTAAAACGTTCATAACAAATGGCCCGTCGACGCTCTGATAGATTTGACGCCAGAAGCCCTTACAGTAGTGGGTTTTTGCCATCATATAAGCACCAAAATTGCATGTTAATTCTGTGGATTCTTTTTTCAAAAATTACTCCTTTTGTAAATAAATACAGAAACTAATAAACATACAAACTTTGACATGGCGACGTCATTTTAACTATTTCGTTTATAGTTAAGCACACACGGTTTAACCGTTTGTTTTTCATATTTTAAGAATGAAAGTTTCTTTCTGATATCCGTATTCATAAACTAACGCCTTATAATGAGTAAAATAGGTAAACTACATGTTTTGAAGATCCGTCTTCAACGTTTGTAATTAATGTTTTGTGTTGAATATTAGTTATAAATGTAACGGTTAGTAAGTCTACGTTCGGACATAGTAGGAACACCTAAGTAGGTTGAAGGATTTGCCATACACGGCACACTTGACAGACGGATTACTAATCACAGACTTAGACACCTAGTATGCAAGACTGAAGTCCGTCACCCGTCTTCTATTTTGATCCGGTGCTTTTTTAAGCTATACGTGGCGTCTGTTACAATTTTCAAGCCTTTTTCTACAGTACACACGAAACGAAGAATGGTAAATTTTATTCGATTCGAAATAAGATAAGTTTTTATGTTGGCCCCATACAGCAATATTGTTTGTATTTAAATATATCTTCACGCCATTCCCAATACAGGGATAGACAGATAAGCTCTAGACTTTAAGCTCTTCCGACCCACCTTACACCGAAGATATTTTTTGGGATTACATGACAGGTTGTAAGCCTGTCGTTGTCTTTATGTCGAAGCCAATGTAATGTTTTTAAAAAACTCATGGTACGAGCTTGCTACTTGGGAAACGAACTTGGGTCTCGTGACTCGAATCCCGATCACCCAACCATTCGGTTATCGAAACTATTGTTTGGATATAAGTACAAATTAGTTAGCAGTTACAATTACAAAACTGCTTAGCAAATCGACATTAAAAAACGGATCAATACTTTCATTTTATCTTGTCTTGAGCCATAAAACATGAATTATCAAATATGATTTGGGGAATACATAAAAAATTTGCCGAATGGCATAAAACTTAATCAAAACTTTTTCTGCGACGACATCACGTACAGGTAGGTTGCGTAATTTACCTGTTTCATTTTTTGCTATCTCTATTTTGTAGTATTATCATAATTCTCAACACTCGAATCAAGAATTTTTTCAAAACAAAAAATTAATAGAAGAATAATGAAAATTGTTATCATTAATATTAAATAAAATACGATTAGGTAAAACGAGCGCAAAGTTCCGGTATTATATAGAATACATTTTTTAAGGAAAAAAATTATCTTCTTACCTTTACCAATACTGGAATAAACAGAGATCTAAACAATTAAGACCTTTCGATACACCTTTCACCGAAGAAATTTTTTGGGACAATGTGACTGGTGGTGAGCATGTAGCCAATTTCATAATTTTTATTAATCAAATTGATTTTAATATTAAATTGGATCGTATCCGATACGATTGTAATCGACACGATACTAATCAAATTGGTTTGCAATCGATACGAAAAAATTTAACAAAAGCCATATTCATTTCCAAATGTCATATACAGTTGGAAGTAAAATTTTAGAAAAGTTGTACGCGGGTGGCGCGGGCGGGCGAGGAACGCGACGGCAAGACGTCGTACTTAGAATTTTGTCTACGGCAGGATCCCTGGCGCCAGTGCGACCCTTATGGGGTGAATTAACCGTCTATGCCGTCGTCGTCCCCTTTAATGCTCCACCGACTTAAATTTTGTCGAATTTCCACGGCTGCGTTACGCAATCCGAATGTCTTATAATATCCGCTGTTTATGGTATCCGGTAGTTTCAATGAACGTACTATGAACACTGAAAACTGACTATTTCATCGGTTATAAAACACCCCTGTCAGATTTGTGAGATTATATTTTAATGTGTACGAACGAACGGGCTAGAATGGATTTTTTATAATTTAACCGATCACACTATTCTACATAATCCTTGTATTCGAATCGTCATATAATTTATTGAATGAATAATTATAAAACCAACTGGCTTGAGCGGGATTCGAACGCGCGACCTCCGCTATACCGTGGCCTTAACGTATCAGTTGAATTATAAAATAAAAATAAATAAATAAATAAATATCGTCACGCAATTCTCAATACAGGGGTAGACAGAGGTCGAGCCTAGACATTTAAGTCCCTTTGGCACACCTTCCACCGAAGGGGCAGTAGTAGTTGAATTATAAATTTATATAATGACATCTGACGAATCTTATAAAAGACCTGATCTAAGCTCATAACTTTACAGTTATAAAGGCATCAATATAATGCTACCTACATATACATAACTTGTGAATTTTTAACATGTCAGTAAAAAATCAAACAAGCTCAGCATCAGCTTATTTGCTTTTAAAAAAAGCTTAACATATCAAGGTTTTTACTTCGTCATAAAATTTAAATTTCTGGGTAATATTTTTATTTATGACCGATGCCGATGCCGACTACCAGACAGGATGCCGTTGCGTTAGTGGCATGTTGGGATGGAATTGGATGAATGGGCATGAAGATAGGAGGAAACAGTGGAGTGGTTTTCCGGTTACCTAACCAATAGGGCGATGCCAAACGCAAGATGGAGGGAGAGGCCGCATGGGGAGGATTTGCCATAACCGCCACGCTTGGCAGGCGGATCGGCGATGGCAGTACCAGACCTCTCCCACCTAAGACACTGCTGTCCATATTTGTTTTGATTATTTTGATTTCACATTTTTACAGATTGTTATCCCGCAATTTATCGGTTGCCATTCGGATATTCTAGCTCTTTCCCTTAATCGTCTCTTACGACATTCACGGGAAATAATGGTAGAAACATTCTTACATCGTTACCATACGGTTATTATTAATTTCTTTCAAGGTTATTATTGTAATGTTTTAAAAGAAAATTTTATTCTTTATTTAATAAATTGCTAACACGAGAGATTTGGTACAATTAAAGTTTATATTGAGTAGGAGCACGCAAACCTGTTTTAAGTACATTATCCTAAGTAAAGTAAAAAAACATAAAACACATGTTGCCAATGTCAAATTCATAACGGTCTGTTGTCAAAGAGTATTTAAACGTTAGAAGTCAGTTTCCAAACAGTACGTTACAAACGTATAAACAGTGTATAACACGTTGTACACTATAGTAGTGATAATATCTATGGTACATGGAACCGTAGATCCAAGTGTCGTTGTCAGTAAATAATTTTAAAAATATAATAATATCCCCTTAATAATTTAAATTAAAACAATTTCCATTTAATAATTAATTAAATTGTGGTCGAATTTCGAATTGAAACGGCAACTAATATTGTAAAATGCAACCTGATGATACTCGTATATTATCCTTCTACTTGACCTGTAACGTTTTCCTATTAACAAAATATACGCTAAATTTAATTTACATTGTGGTAATTCAATATTAGCAGAAATAGCCAACTTAGAAGTCGAAAGATAAACTAAGAGGAACAGTTGGTTTATAACATGGGATATAGGGAAAATCACTGTGTGTTCAGACGCTGATATAAGAATCTTATTATATCAACACAAGTACATTGACCGCAGTTATACAGTATTTGTTTATACTTCTCCATCCGTCCAAGTAATGTGCTACGTATAAAACTAATCCATTATTTAATAATGTTATAATAAATGTGTCCATTTGATACAAAAGAAGTTAACAAAGCAAATAAGTACCAAACATAGTTACTTTGTTTAAGGTTCACCTGCAACTTTCTAATTAAAAAAGAGCACAAATAGCATATATTTCTATAATGATATAAGAATAAAACTACTGCACAAACATAAGTATATTCAATGGCACTGGGGTAGTACATATCGCATTATGGCGCGAACAATTAATCTCATAGCAACTATGACCATATTTCATCTTAGCTGAAATTGAATGCGAAAAGTGCTCATAAAATGTGTGTTGTAAATAAAAATGATATATTCAGCTATAACAAATCTATCCTAAATACCGAAAAAGCGCAGAGAACAAAATATACAGCGACAAAAAAAGACGAGACGAAGTTACCGTCCAACAGTTACATATTCAATTACTAACCTTCAGCAACGAAATTTTCTATTCCTTTACGTAATAAACGAATACATGAAACGAAGCAATGGACTAAACGAATGGAAGATGAATAATTCAGTGAGACTAAGCGACACACGGATTGCACGCACGCCGACGCCCGAAATGCATTTTAATGCGACGCGGTGAGGGATTTTTTCAATTGTACACAAAAAATTAAAAAAAAATTACGACAGCTCATTTATGATATTAAATACAAAGCAAATATAATTACGTATAAACGGAAACGATAATTGTGAACCCCATTTATCTTCTCTTGATTATTTGAGACATCTTAATTATTTCTTTATGTTACTTTTTCGAAATATTTGGGTACATAAATTAGTACAAAAATAACTATCAAATATCCCCACATAGGTAAATTTATAAGGGGGGTTAGCCACAATCCCCATGCTTGACTAGCGTATTGGCAACCGTTTTACCTCACACTATGCACTTGGTCAGGTATTTTTCGAGATGATTGTCCCGCCATCTATCACAGCCAAGGATTAAAGATTCTTTCCTTGTTTTCTCGTTAAAATCTAACTTATTTCTGAAAGGTGTAGTTCATCCTATCATTATTTATTCATTTTACTGAATAATACGATGTAACATTTTCGAAATCGATTTCTGTGATCTTTGACGGATATAAATTATTCAAAATATTTCAAATAAAGTCCTCAATATATATATGTATACACTGACGTTAGATATAATCATGAATACAAATTTATCAACCTCTTGAGCTCTATGGATCTGTACCTTCACAAGTACGAATATGACATTCCTGATCTAAGTGATTTTTTTTTCTTTCTTCTTAAAAAGAATACTAGCAATGCCGAATAACATTACTAGTATTCCTGTTAACCACTCCAATTAAGCTGCAATGCTTGTGCCTGGAGTTGGTTTACGTCAATAGTCGAATGGCGGGGCCCGAACCTGCGACGTCATGTTTCGCAGTCCGCACCCTAAACGGCTATTGCCGCTTTAAGGTGATTGGTGTTAGGTTATGTAACATACACACATTATTCTAATTTCTTTCATATTTTTCTCTATAAAATGACTAAAGATTCCATAGAAACATTTCAAATGTAGGCGCACCGTAGGAAACTGAAGTAAATTTGTCGAAATCTGAAATAACTGTAAAGTATTATGTCTATCATGGATATTCCCGTCTATATTAGATAACTCATGTCTAAATGAGTAATTTAGATTACCACGATTCATTTCTGAAGAAAAATAATGACGTTTTAATGATGTATGTAAATAAAAATGCACTCATGTATATTCATGTGTATATAAATAGCTAATGCGTTAATGAGTAATTTTGCTAATCACGATTCATTTGCAAATGAATAACTATAACTTATGACACTTTCATTATAAAAATACGTTACACTGCGCACAATCCCCTATACTGAGGTCTAGATAAATTTAGTATTTTCAATTCACATTTAATCGGAGTTCATTTGAGTCAAATATAAGCTTGTTTATCAATTCTTTGGATACTTTTTCAGATAGTGAAATTTTTTAGGCTTATATATTCGTTTATTAGATTTAAATATGTGATAATCACATTATATATATAAAAAATGTCTTCACGCCATTCCCAATACAGGGGTAGACAGAGGTCTAGTCTAGACAATTAAGTCCCTTCAACCCACCTTCCACCTATATATATATATGTATATATATATATTATATATATATACTATATATATATATATATATATATATATATATATATATATATATATATATATATATATATATATATATATATATACTTTACATTCATTCTTTATATTCAAACAGAATTTAACGTCAACATCTAACACGACAAAGGCTTTAAAATTAGTCCTCTCAATTTTAATAAATATCACAAAATAGACTGAAAGTCGAAACAATTCAGGTAATCTGGAGGTGTAAAATCAAACAATAAATAATTCAAATCTATTCAATCACGATTACAATGGGGGTTCGAAGCAGGAACGAAGGAGGGAAGCGGTGAACGTGATGGCACTGAAAATTTTGTAAGAAAATCCGTCGCGTGTCAACCGCCACTGACAAATTGAATTATTCAAGTTACCGAAACGTTACAGAAATGAGTCGAAAGAGCCGATAACTAAGTACAAATAAATTCACTTAGGCCCATCGCAGTAAAGTTTAACTTAATAAAACATTGAAATTTCGGTAATTAGATTGGACCGAGGTCGGAATACAGCGATGGAATAATTTGAATACACCATTAAGTACTGCATTGTGATTGTATCACCTGTTACAGGTGCTTGTTTTATTGATGCCAGTAATATTGAGGAACTCAAAAACTTCACCGGTTATGTACGTGACTTAAAGTTTAAAATATCTATAGGCGGTTTGGTTTCGTTTTCGTTTGTTTCAGAATTTAAATGTTATTCTTCTTCTTTTTTTATGATAAAAAGCTCAGATATTTATTTCTATTACCTTGCAATTAATCGGAGAATTGAACAGTAGGACGATGATTAGCGGGACAAAGATTAATTTCATATCTTTCATATCATATCCCATCTTCATATTCCTAACCGTGAGGATGACCGAGGGTCTTAATTTTTCGACATTACGACAAAATTTGTTAAAAGACAGATAGATAGATAGATAGAATACTCTTTATTGCACACCAACACAGAAAATATACAATATTAAATTTTGTAAGACTGTGGTGACACAAATGGCGGTCTTATCGCTAAAAGCGATTTCTTCCAGACAACCTTTAAAAGACTTTTTTTTTAATGTATATTCGATGTAAGATCTTATTAATCATAAAGGATTTATAAGGATATTTAATAATAAAGGATTGGTTTCGTATTTAGTACCTAAAATTTAGACACAAGCATTCAGGCAATATATAATCTCTAGATGTTTTAATCTAAAATCAATATCGAAATTATTTTTGATATCTATAACATATTCTATATATATACACAATATACATAATATATACATATTCTTATTAATATATAAATGTCTTATTGATAATTCTCTGATGAAGAAGAAATACGTAACAATCAAAAATTAGTAATGTTTTGATCTAATCAGTTAAAAAAGGTATTTATTTCCATTTGAATATCTGTCCGCCGCGTACACTAGCACAAATACATTAAACGAAGTTCATTCATTATGTACGTAGACAAACGAAAAAATTCTGCGGGCGTGCTCTTTTCCAGTTTCCCGTGGATTTATATGTGGGTATCGTATAAATCACGGTAATGTTCCGACTAATGTCTCTTGCTGAGGTGTAAGATGTAGGCAAAATAGTCGCCCGCTTAGAGTCGTATGGCAGCGGAAAAAATGTTACATTACAATATTCTCTCCACTATTTTATCATACACTTGTCTTCACATGTTCCTTAGTAGTGTAGAGATTTATGTCTTTTAATGCGTTATAAATGTATTCGCGAATAAATGGGAATTTAAATAATTTATCTGGATTTTTAATAGATAGTCTTATAGCTGTGAGGTGTTCGATCTACATACATTCATACCTCAGATTACAACAGGAATAAAATATCTTTTAGCCATACCTAATACAGGGGTAGGCAGAGGTCTGGTCTAGACAATTAAGTCCCTTCTTTCTTAAGAGCCCGTCGCCGTACGAAAAACTCACTGGTACGCCTGCCACCTGGGGATCGAACTCGGGTGTCTTGACTCGAAATTTCGACCACCCAACTACTTGGCTATCGTGACTTATTTCAAGCATTATTACACTAATTTAATATCAATTTCTATTGTTTTAAAACATCATGAATTATGACATATCAATCCAAGCGATAGGCAGAAGGAATCAAGAGGTCATGGTTAAATGTGTTTACAATGTCAAGGTACATAATATTATCCAAGTCATCATTAT
The DNA here is from genome assembly GCA_029286605.1 of Sericinus montela. Lineage (NCBI taxonomy): Eukaryota > Metazoa > Arthropoda > Insecta > Lepidoptera > Papilionidae > Sericinus > Sericinus montela. The sequence continues at coordinate 1,639,984 of JAGSMR010000027.1, forward strand.
ACATTATGTGTGTTTGGATTAATAGTGTCAATAAAGATTTCCTAGCGGGTCCTAATTATGATTACTAATTCAATCTAAACTATTTAAACACTTTATGAAATGAAAAAACGAATAAAATTTTATTATCACATAAAAGAGAAAATATGTAAAATTTCATAACAAAAAGTTCAGCAAAACTTCTTCTTCTTTACAGCATATCAAGAGTTCCACCGCTGAAGTCACCCCCTCAATTTCCACAAAGAACAGCCCCCAAGCCACCTGTATCCACACATCCCGGAGCATGCTGTGGGAAGTCTATGAATGCGTTTTCCTGTACGAGTTTGCCACCAGATCAAAGATGGGATGGCTCATGTCCCGTCACTAACTTTAGATCCCTTCAAACCGGGAAGCACCAGTCGTTACGCCAGTAATAGGTAAGAGTATGGCACTGACCCAGACTTCACCTAGGCAGAGATGTTTATGATGATCTAACATGATAGTTTAAAATTAATTTAATTTTATTTCAGCGAATAAATTAATTTTAACAAACTATACCCATTAATGCGGGTAGACATATTAAATAGACGACTTATGAAATAATTAAATGACTCATTTACATAATGATAAGTAAACCGAGGAATAATTCCTATGTTATTTTAATATAACTATCGCATATTCTGGAACAGATGTAAGATTTTTTTTATCAATGGCTCTCGCTTTTGCGCGTTAGATATTAAAAAAAATATAATATGAGACTACATGATGTGTATATGTGTTAACCAACTCGGATAAGAAAAATATTTTAGAAGAATGAATAAACTTATTTATATAACCCGTATCTAGTTTTGGATCTGTCAAGCATAATATGAAATATATAGTGAAATATATAAATGCAATATAAGTATCATGTTATCACCTAAGTAGGCTTTTCTAAAAATACTAAGCCAGGGTTTAAATAATCGTACCTTTAAAGAAAAAAGAATGTAAATTTAAAAACAACTTTATTTTTGTAACAAAAATCGTAGTATATATGATAATAAATGTTTTGGTAATGATTTATGGACAGATAAATGTGGTAAGTCGTCATAGATGCAATTTTAGATAATTTATTATTTATTATAGATGAAATAACGTGATTAGAATATTAATAATAAAAAAAATCATAAGTCATATGACAGACGTACACGTTTAGGATTTTTTGCAAATCGGCATAATCTCAATAGTAAATATTAAATAACTTTTTATGAAATCGTATACATTGCATACTGTTATGAGTTAATAGTGGGTTAGATACAGATTCACGCATTTTTATTTCACAAATCTTTTATTTGCACTACAAAAGTCTGACCTTATGCGCTTTGATAGCATTATCAAAGGTTCGAAGCAAATATTAATATAAAAACCAAATAGTAATAGAAATAATTTTTTGTAATATAAATTGTGGATAAGGTAGTAACAGTTATTTAAAACAGTTAAAAATTAACCTTAAACCTTTCACCAACAAACCAAGCGTGAGTATTCAATAATGTTGTACAAGTCTCACCCGCATTCGACCGAATTTTAATGTCTTTTTTTAATTTATTTTCATCTCAGAAGTACACCCAATATTTACGAGTATAGTCGGCCAAACTGTAACACTGTAACACAATTTGGCCAACTGGCTTCTGACATAAGTATTTGTCGTAGTTTTTATGACATGCGTCAATCAATATTAAAACATTTATTTAAAGATTAAACAGACTATAATTCTCCAATTATTTAATTTAAACTTCTTTTCATTGCTAAATTGCTGTTTGAATAATTGAAATGTAAACCACGATTAATGGTCTTATGTTCTATCTGCAAACATTTAAAAATGTACATAGCCCGTAGAAAATTATCGAAGTTTAATTATTTTAAATGTATTACTATTGATATCTTAATAATGGAATTTTTTAATAAATAATATTAAAAAATAAGAAGAATTGTAACAAAACAAAAATAACTAAAAAATCTGATCTTACGTGTCAGTATTCTACGGTTTATTTTTAATTTATTGAGGTAAATTAACAATATCACAATCGAAGATTAAAATACATACAAATACGACTAAAACTTAATTGTGATACCAACACCATTTACCTCATATTACATTTTAAACTTTGTGACTGAAACGCTTCTATAATATAATGATTTATAATTATAAACATGGTACGTACGTCATAAAAATAAATAAATCAAAAGATATTTATTTATTATATATACGTAATAAGAAGATATTTATTCAGAATTGAACATATGACATAAATTTCATGTATTTCAGAATTGAACATATGACATAAATTTCATGTAACTTATCTCTGACTAAATTTCGAAAACGCAAATAAAAACGAAATGAAAATACATCAATGTTATAAAAGAGTTCATTATAAATGTCAACCAATGCAGGTAAACGTGACCTTTTACCTGCATTGGTTCGGGGTGTTAATGTAGTGATCAAATGTGATATACGATTAACCCTGATTTGCGATCTGACTGACACCTGATAGTAAATGTTGTTATATCAATGCAGTCGTATTTATTGTGTCAAAAATCATAGAGCAGTGAAACTTGTAATCTTTTTTATTAAATTAATAGATCATATCTTGCAAATACTCTTAGATCAGAGTATTATAAGCGCATATGGAAACACTTATAGTGCATGTTTTGTAAAAAAATCTTTTGTACTCTCTCTGAACTGAAATATTACAAAGTGGATCTCGCAGCATATTCTAAATAAGAACGAATTAGAGATTTGTATAAGTGTAGATAAATAGTTGCACGTCTAAAGTCATAACTAGCGCGAAAGACAAAACCATACATTTCTCAGGTTTGATTACAAATATAATCAACATGTGTACGTTTTAATTTTTTATTACATAATATTATAAATATTACGATATACGTAATATATGACCTCCGTGGACGAGTGGCATAAACACCGATTTTCGGGTTTATGTAGAACCACTTTTTCTACATTTTCGGGTCTGGGTGTTTATGGTACCTTCGTTATTTCGGATTCCCATACCTCAAGTGCGTATGTGATGTGCGTTGTCTCTATATATTATATATTATTATATTAATTGAGCATCTAAATACATAGCATCTAAGAACATAGTATGTCTGCGGATCCGAGTTCAGTCCCCAGGAGGAACTCTCGTACTAATGAGTTTTGAAACTTATGTACAATTTATATCGTTGGCTTGACCGAAATAAGCACTAGTGAAAATAACTAGTCGTGGGTAATGCGTGAAGATAATAAGGATAATGCGTGAAAAAATATGGACCTCTCACTCTATTCTATTACAACGATTTCTTTCATTCCTATGTAAATGATATATATATACATATTTGTCACATACTATTGCAACTATTACCACTAAATTCAATATAAAAATAGCTATAACTGTTATTTTCACACTACTCAAGTGATACTTAGAAGCGATTTTTTCCCATAAATTTATAATTCTTACAAGTGCAATACTTGTTCGACCGATATGATATCAATTTAATATTTTTTAAATCAAAGGTATTTCATTATGAGTGAGTTCGGTCGTTTTCTCTCTTATTCGATGTTTTAAATTAAAGATTGAATTAATTTATTAATTGGCATATAAAAATCTCATCAAGATTGGAAATAATTTAACTTTCACGTTTCTCAACACACACTGAGACGAAATTTTTAGAGACTCTCAGTACAAAATTGCCTTCTAGATTGCATTAATTTAAAATCCTAACATTATGCCAAATTTCACCATAAGAAAATCGGGCGCGCGTTAATAAGTTCAATACTGCATAAAGTTAAGCTGCGCTAATTACGAGAGCAATAAAACTTATATTTTATCTGTACACAGAGCCAGCGGACAACAGGAACAGTTCAACTGTTGGCGTCCGCCCAGATCTAAATCCGACGATCTCCGCTCTTGACCCCGCCTAAGATATTTCACGATGTGCCAATACCGGCGTTTTATGATGAAAATGAGATAAGATTAAGCAGTCCACTCGTTCTTTTCAGTTTTCGAAAATAATTACGTATACATCATCTCATGCATTTCGTGTGCCAGTTAATATTTCTATCTACAAAAGCATTTTAGCTCATTTTCATTTTAAAATAGTATAATGCATGAAATGCAATAGCATTCTTTTTGCAGGGCTTTTCTTTCAATTGAAATGAATAGACGATGACTGTATCAAAACTTGCTTTAGTGAAAATCCATTGTGATAAAATGACGAGGCGGAATTAAAACATTTCGGTGAGCCTTAATAACTATCGAAGGCTAAGTGATGAAGGAGAAAATGGTTTTTAAAACTTGAAGGGTGATCTATTTTTTACTCCCGCAGAACGAAAACACCTTTTCAATCCTTCAATGGGATTGGATGACGGTGGGAAGAGCGGCGCGGGACTAACTAGCGGTAGCAGACGCTATCGTTTCTTAATGGTTTTGTATAAGACAGAAAAAATACCGAGCTCGAGGCACAATGCTGCGAGTGTGATCGCAAAGGGCAAGATTAATCGTTCGCTAGACGCATCCGCGGACGGAACCATCGGAGGCGGAAAAATTAATCATTTTAACGCTTCATTGTCGCTTCGCCACCCACGCAATCCACACCCTAATTATATCACAATTAGGCATCCGTTTGACAGATCGCATTAAAAATTTTCCACGGTAACGTCTTTGAGCGCTTTAACAAATTCCAATGCTGCTATATAACAGGCTTTGATTAATGGTCAGAATTTATCAGCGCACGGACAGTCGGAAAACTACGATAACCATCGGAAACGACAGTTCAGAGAAGAATTACATAAAGCTTTCAGAAAGTGCGATGTAATCTCGACCGTCGTTTCCATAAACTTAATGGCGAAGTATCACAAAACTTACATATCGCTGTTATAACAGCCCAACTTGGCATATTTGTTACTCCCACAGTCAGCATATTCGCTTCGAATGACCGCCAATTTATGTGAAAAGTTCTAACACCGGTTGGCGCGACCTATCTATAACTTTTCACTCGTCAAACGGCTCCCGCTATCTGTTTCGCGGTGAATATCCTAGGTCCTAGGTAAATAATTCAGGTTAAAGTTTCAGTGTGAAAGTTTATGGTTTCGAAAGAGCAATGTGTCAATTCGGGGATTGAAATATGGCGAGGGTGTTGCTTGGTGTGGGTGGAGATCGGTTGGCGCCAGCTTCCGCGTTCGGTGACATGACACATCGTGTGCACGCATCCAAAATTTAGACGCGTTCATATTACGAATATATATATGCCAAATTGTGCAGTGTTCTTAGAGTCTAACTGCGGTAAAAAATTATCATTTTCTATCTTCGTATACACTCGTACTCTGTGTCATGTTAGTATGAAACTGAGGTTTAAACAATTCGTAGTTTTCACCCAGATCCGAGATTCTTTCCGAATCCTTATATTGAGACAGATGGTAGAAAAACTGTCGCCGTATTAATGTCGAAGTCCGATTTATCATCGTCCATGATTAGGTTTTTGGATATATCATGTATATTTGTATCCCAAATTTAACCAAATTGACATGCTTTATATTAGGAACTTGGCTGTTTTGCGTAAGCATAATACCAAGCTGTTAAGTAATTCATCTACTTTAAAGACAAATATGAATGAAAGAAAGAATAAAAAAAAGAAAGAAACATTTTCACACCTTTCATTACAACCTATAAAAGACATAAGCTATGTAATAACATAAGCTTCTTCTGTAAGGGAGGGTTATTTCAATTGCCACGCTTTACAAAAATATTGATTCTCCGGGCATATATTACTATTTTCTTATTATCTTCAAATATCTTTTTTATTCATTATTACTATTTTACCTATAACCATTCGAAGCTTTTCCTTTGTCATTTCTTATGGCATCTACGACAAGTAATGGGCCTGAAAATTCTTGCGCCACCACACGATAAACTTATCGACTATACGTGTATAATCGTCATATCGATAAAATGTTTTAATTAATCAAGCTTTTTTAAAAGTTTCATGGGTGGTAATACTTATGCCATTGCTTGTTAATCATAAATCTTTTAATAATATAGTTTAAACATTTCCCCGTTCAAAGAAATACTTTTGTGTTGATAATTTGCTTATTCTTTTTATTATTATTGTATAGTAATGTTTTATACCATTGTTAACGTAGTGACTCTTTAACTTAACATATAAATTAAAAAACTGAAGTGGCAATGGGCCGGCCACATAGCTCGACGAACTGACAACCGTTGGGGAAGAAAGGTTCTCGAGTGGCAATCTCGTATAGGCAAACGCAATGTAGGACGACTCCTCGCGAGATGGAGTGACGACTTTCAAAATGTTGCGTGAAGTCTATGGATGCGGGTGGTTGAGGACCGTTCGTTGTGGAAAGCTTTGGGGGAGGCCTATGTTCAGCATTGGACTCTTGATAGGCTGTAAAGAAGAAGATAAATTAAACAAGCAATTACAAAATAAATCATTAATTAGTTCTCGATAAATTTCAATGTACGCTACACAAAAAGTTTTTTAGACGTGAGATTTTTATATCTCACGTCTAAAAAACTTTACACATTCATGTTCGATTCATATAAAATAAAACATAAAAAAATTTTCATGACCTAACGCATCGATTTAGTTTATTGATAACCAATTAATCTTGATTAATTATCGATTTCGATAAACTCGATGCGTATCACAATAAATGCGAGTAATGTATCATAATATATAATAGTAAATGCTAGCGTGCCTCGAAGAGCGCCCAGAGGATAAGTAAAATATTCCACTTAGCGAATTGCGGCACGTGAATTGGCGCAATTATCATATCGCTGGTCGTCGGTTTACCTTTGCAGTGGAATGATGCTACATTAAAATGTCAGTAGGGCTGACGGAAATAAAAAAACAAGGAGCTTGAATTTTATGTAGTAAATTTACCTTTTTTTACACATTGTTTTAAATATAAGATCATATAATTTATTTATCCAAACATGAATATTACCTATACATTTATAGATCGTTATAGGTAGTTTTTGTAATGTAATGTAGTAATGACAAAATTGTCCATTTGTTTATACGATAGCTTTATGCGTGTCAAAAGACTGGCGTGTTCAGGAAGTTCATAGCAATCTCGTAAATATCTCCTTAGCGGGATTTGAACTTCAACCCTTAGTTTTCAATACAGGGTGTATAGTAAACCCGTCTATTGGGCTGTTGTTTATTTAGTCATAATGTAATGCTCAATAATCGAAAATTATAAAAGTGATAGTGGAAGTGTTGATATTTATACAACACTCTGCACTACTTGTATATTGCAGATTGTTGACTGAATTTATTATTTTAAAGACAATTTAAAAACATGAATAAGCTGAAGCATAACGTAGAAAGTTAAATAAAATATTGTCAACAGGAATATAGAGCACATAGCTCATATCTATTATAAATATCATTTAAAAATAATAAAAGACAATTTTAGAACGCAATCAATTATTTCAAATGTACATGATATACGTTAATTCAAAAAGGCGTATTAAATCATTAATTTCTTTAACGCGATTAAAGAGTTATCATAATCGTTATCATAAATTAACTTGTAATCGTAATAAATTATTGAAGAAATCTAGATTTCCAACTCCAGGGAGATTCTCATAAATGTTATCTTCGGGTAATCTCAAGTTGCCTACATAATTGCACCGTACCGGTTTCATATTTAACTCCTTTGCGTTCTCGGATATAAAGAATCTGGAATTCCTCATGACGTCAAAAAGCATCCAATCCAAAGTATTTTTTTAAAACTTCGTTGACAATACCAATTGTTGCATGGTCAACAAGATTTTTTAAGTTATGCAATAAGTTTTATGTATTATGTGTATATGTATTTTAAAAGTGTTTGATATACTTAGTCCGCTCTGAAGTTCGTCAGTATGTACTTAGTTTATTTTGTTTATTTATGTTCATTTTCATAAAAATTTTAATAAAGTAATATAAAAATATGTACAACCATCATAACTGTTGATTTTACATAACAACTGCTATTAATAATATTTATCTAAGTTTTAATAAAAAGAAAAACCTTAAAAAACCTGACGAAGATAGTAAGTGTTCTTAAATAACTCAACGAGAATATTAACTTGGCCTATTCCAACTGAAATTACTTCGTTAGTAATACATACATACATAACGGCCTGTTAAAGTCCACTGCATGACATATACCTCTTCCATAGGGAGGATTTGCCATAATCGCCACGCTTGGCATGCGGATTGGCGATCGCAGTACCAGACCAGTCGCACCTCAGACGCTGCTGCCCATCTTCGGTCTAATCATTTTGGTCTGATATATTTAGCGATGGTTATCCCGCCATCTATCGGTTGCCATAACTATATTCAAGGCCACTTCCCTTAGTCGCCTCTTACGACATGCTCGGGAAGATACCACAAGGATAGGATCGTATGTAATGTCACAATACATTTTCCATGTGGAAATATTGCTCCTCAACGTATCTTTCCAGGAAAACTTGGAAAAAACTATACCCAATTAGGTTAAGCAGATATTTAATAACTGTTTTGTCCTTATGATCTCATATAAATCGTATGAAAGATATGATACAACTTAATTTCATAAGTCCGTTATTTTCTTGGTTGGCCGGATCTTAGTGATATGAACTCTGTTTTCAAGTGTATTCAAAAAGCGTTAAACATATATGTTACTTTTTTTTATCAACTTAATTTTTTTCTGTTTTACATAACGACCTGAAGTCCACTGCAGGTTATAAGCATTTTCTGTAAGAAGGATTTGTTACAGTCGTCGCTTTTGTCAAGTGAAGACGAATGCTAAAAGATGCTATAGTTCGTCAAAGATCTGCTTCATTTTTGTCATTAATCTGCTATTTTCCGCCATTGCTAACTAAAGCGATTGCTATTGCAAGGGTTTTCCTGTAGTCACCTCTAACGTCACCTACGGACATAACGGGTCGGTAAATTATTTCGTCAGAATATTTTGAATGAACCTAAGAGGAAATTTTATTTCTTCGAATTCCTCCGGCGCAAACATTTATGTGATAAATTTCATAATAATAAATAAATAAATCATAAGACCCTACGACCCACCTTCCACCCATATTTTCGGGATAACGTGACAGGTGGTGAGCCCGTCGCCGTCTTTATGTCCAAGCCAACGACATAATTCGTACATAAGTTTTTTTGAAAAACCCATTGGTACAAGCGCACCTGGGGTTCGAACTCGAGTCTCTTGACTCGAAATCCCGATCACCCAACCAACCGGCTATCGTGACTTAAATTTGATTGTTTATACTCCAGTCATAGATGCTGTATGAATTTATTATAAACATTATCTTTGTAAGTATAGTGTAACGTTGGCTTGGATACACGACGGCAGAGGAGTCACCGTCAGTCGGGTATAAAATTCGGTGCAAAGTGGATCGTAAGGACTTTACTGTCTATACCTCTGCCTACCTAAGTATAGGAAACTGCCTAAATATAAAAAATACTAGCTCACATAAGAAAAACAGGTTTATAGTTCATACATAGCTAAAGTGAAATCTATAGAAATCTAAAATTCGAAGTATTATATCTCATTCTCTAGCGGAAAATTCTCTTTTTCGTGTCACTTTAACGCACTGACTTTCAAATCATAAAAGTCTTAAAGAAGTATGCTTTACAAATATCTAGGTTATAGATACTCTAGTTTTTCTCAAATGTTATTAAGTAAGTAAACGCTTAATCTTGTCATTGGTAAATCCAAGTTCGTCTATCGTTTATTGTGGCTGATATATGTAAAATATTATGTTGTCAATTGTTGGCCTCTTATTTTATCTTGCACAGCTTTATAGACGTGAAATGGTGACTTTATCCTTTAATGTCCCCATTTCACATCTATGTATAATCCCCGTAAGTATAATTAATTAATTTGTAATTTATATTAAATGTTTGTCTACATTGTGCTAAATTGAATTTTGTATCTCCCCCTGCTTCTGTGAATGACTGCTTGTTTTTCTATATTAAAATATACTATATTTTTACAATAAAAAAAGTCGCGATAGCCGAGTGGCTAGGTGGTCGGAATTTCGAGTCGAGATACCCGAGTTCGATCCCCAGGTGGCAGTTTTGTACCAATGGGTTTTTCAAAAAAAACTTATGTACGAATTATATCGTTGGCTTGGACATAAAGCCGGCGACGGACTCACCACCTGTCACGTTGTCCCGAAAATATCTTCGGTGGAAGGTGGGTCGTAGGGTCTTAATTGTCTAGACAAGACCTCTGTCTACCCCTGTATTGGGAATTGCTTGAAGATATTTATTTATATTTATACAATAAAACTGTTGCTAGTGTTTTTTTATATTGCTGAAAAACGAGTTGCTAGGAGAACAAATTCTATTATGTATGACCAATAAATAGACGGAAAACCTAAGCTATTATTTCCGCTGGTGTCACCGTTCTTCGTATAACTGAGCAGGGGCTTTCTCCTGTTGCCTTACAAGGGAAATGTAGAATACTATAAAGAAACTATGAATTTTATGTTTGTAATATAGTTCTGAATAGCATTTTATTTCTACAATTGTGTTACAGAAATGAGTTTTTTTTAGATATTTTATTTATTTATGTAAAGAGTTATTACACCTGTACAGGCTTATTGATTCAAAGGTACAGTTATTGTTATTAATAGCTATCATTATAATTACATCACTGTTACCACTTTTATTGATGTTATATTAAATAACTGATAAAAATCAATCGACACGTGAAAGATTTTCACTTTTGAATCTCATTGTTTAACAAAGAGCTCAGCGTGACTTTAAATGATTAAAAATTTACAAGTTATCTGACGTTTGTAAGGTTTTCGACGACCTCTGTGTGTTTTAAGATTCTAATATGAACTCAGTCGTCGACAAATTTAACAAACCTATCTATCCCGTATAAAACATCTGACGATTTCAGTTTGAAGTAACAAAATTATACGTTATACTGATTATCAATAAAATGTGATAACAACGTGAAAGTTCGCTTTGCGATCTCATATCGTTGTACGCGAAGTACATTGCGACGTAAACCAAACGACACGTGAACGTAATGGGGCGTAAAGAAACCGTCAATGCTCCCCGTATAGATTTCAGAAGTGCTTAATAACTTTATACATATTTGCACACGTTTGGAATGTAAGTTCGGATCTGTGTCGTTAGGTAGGCGTCCGCGCGACGCGTCGCAGGTACGTCTGTGGCGCCACATGGGCTTCTAACAGATTAATGGATCATTGCCCCCCCCCGCCCCCACTACTACCCCTCCAGCCCCGCAACCCCCATATCGCGGAAACTACGACACGAGACATGTACGGTTAACGCGGGAAAATTTATTTTTCTTAGGATTACGTAGATAACTAAAACTTGTCTGATGAACACGGTAGATAAAAATCATTTCATTACATAACTTTTTATGTTACGAATTCTAAGGGTACATAGTACGAAAAGATGCAATTATCCAATAAGAAGTAATTATCCAATAAGCCTGTGGTGAGTTGTAAAATTTATTCAATGCCATCAATTCATAATTCGACCTTCAATCTCAACAAGTAGCGAAGTAACATTTATGCTCGATAAAACACTTCGAAACGGCTCATCGTAAATCACGAAGACATCGAAACTTAGCCGCCGAACACTTAAAGTTTAACGGACAATAATAACAGGCGATGAAAAAAGGAGATACGGCCTCCATCGGCCGGGGGATAAAAAGTAATGTGACGACAGTGATGTTCTGGAAGGGCTAAGCCGAGTTTTGAGGGATGTTGTAATGAGGCGCGCGGGACAATCGATAAATTTGAATGTTCGACGGCGCCGCCCATCGACTTGCAACTTTTTTCGGCTGCGGGCGGGAATCGCGTCTACGTGACGCCACTGTCTTAACACCGCTCTACAGCACTACCGCTATGCTATACTGCACTTATTTTTTTAAGAACAATTGAGTCCTTATTCCTAACAGCTAATGATAATGATGAACTCTTTACACAACTAAAATAAAAGAGTTCTAAAAAGCACAGGACAGTGAGGGTACAAGGACTATAATATACTTGTATGTAGTTGTTGCACCGATTATTATTTATGAATATGAATTGTTTGAAATGAATTGTATAAACTTACTGATGAACCCAGGCCAGTAAAAGCAATGTGCGTTTTTGGTGCCAATTGGAATTCTTGGACGTAAAAAATCTCAAACAGGTCTCGAGCAAAATTTAAATCCGTAAGTTTCGGTTTTTTATCTGAAACTTTAAACATGTGAGAAGTACATGTCACGATAGCCGAGTCGGGCGATCGGAACTCGAAATTCGATCCTCAGGTGGCAGGCTCGCAAGAATTTTTTTTTTTCAAAAACGTATGTACGTTTTATATCTTTGGCTTGGCCTTGAAGACGGCGACTGGCTGTCCCAAAAAAATGTCGACAGTCGAAAGTGGGTCCGAAAGACTTAATTGTCTCGACCTCTGCTCTTCTTTATTATATTAATACTCCTCATATAAAGTTAGGACTGAGGATGTTCAGTGCAAAATGTCAAGAAAAAACAACTGCATGGTTTGTATTCCTTTCGCTCTCAGCCGTTCATTGATTCAATTGAGAACACTTATTTTGAACGATGCGAGCTACTAATCGAGCTAATTGTAAGGAATCCCACTCGCATGTTGATACGAAGTTTTACAAAATGCCAACCCTTTCCTGTTAGTATAAGTGGCGGGAAAAGGAAAATCCTGACCGAAAATCATCGGATCAAAACCGGAGAACGAGGCTGATGTTGCTACACACCTAATCAGCTAAATGTCTAGATTTTTTAATATTAGACAAAAGTCACAGAATTTGTGAAATTAAAACTGTACAACTTAAATAAAATATGAAACAAAAATTAAATATTATATCAGCCCTACAGAGCGCAGGTAGGAGCGAGTCTGGGCGGGCGCGGAAGCAATAATCTCAAAAGTTAGATTGACATAGTTCGGCTATGAAACTATGCACGAGTAACAATGTCAACCGTGAATGTAGGTGAGTTGATTTACAGGGCTCTGGCAGTATTCCGTTTGGTAATTGGAGTGAAATACGTAACACAGGGAATAGCGAAACTTTTGCATCTCCACGTAATTTGAAGAATCAGATAGGACTTCTTTCGGTAATAAAAAGTAAATTTTTACAGGTTTACACGAAGTGATTTTGAATGCGTCTTTCCAAAGATGTCCTTTGTCCTGATGAAAAACAACAAAAAAATAACAATTTTACAACCGTTGTGAACGAACGCCTACGCACCGATTTTATCGGCGTCGCCCTCTCTGAGGTGTTGGATTCGATTCCCGGACGAGTCATAAAAAAAACCACTTGATTTGAATCGAGTCTGGTCGGCATGTTCCCGTCTCTGTATTAATTTATTATAATTATTAATAAACAGTATAATATAAAAATGTTATATAATAGTTTGAGGTGCAGATTTATTTTCCATATAAAGATACAGAAAATAAATTTGGTGTGTGATTTATATTTTGAAAACATTTTCTGTATTGTAATGATAAGAAAGACATGTGCCACTCGTGCAATGCCTGTTTTAATATATAAATAATAATAAATAAATATCTTCACGCAATTCCCAATACAGGGGTAGACAGAGGTCAAGTCTAGACAATTAAGTCCCTATGACCCACCTTCCACCGAAGATATTTTCGGGACAACGTGACAGGTGGTGAGCCCGTCGCCGTCTTTATGTGCAAGCCAACGATGAAATTCGTACATAAGTTTTTGAAAAACTCATTGGTACTGCCATCTGGGGATCGAACTCGAGCCTCTCGACTCGAAATTCCGACCACCCAACAACTCGGCTATCGTTTTAATATATGTGATAGATATATCAGGCATCTGTATTGATTTTTAAAAAGTATGTTGTGTCTTGTTATTACATAAATGAAAACAATTCAAGCATTAACTGATACTTATTCGAACGTGTTACCTCCGGGCTCTCTAGATAAAGAATTAGAAAAGTAGAGTATAAACGTGATTTCTACTATCCTTATCTTATTTTGATTGTCTTATTTGGATTTGAAATTTTCTAACTCATTAGTAACAATTATGATTAATTACGAAAATTGGACGATTTTGGAGTTACCATATAAATTGAAGAAAACCTTTAGAAGTCTTATAAAAAGTGTATGACGATTACCACTTTTTGTAATTTAAAACAGCATGTCTCTGTTCCGGTCCATTGGCCGGTAAAACTCTCTCGGACCTTTCTCCTACGTTTAATGGGTGAACGATTAGCAACGGGCAGTCTGTAGGGCCTGTAATTAGTTTTACAAAGCGTTTTTAAATATATTTTTGCCTTCACCGCATTATAACGGCTTTAAAATGATAATCTTTATCGATTTAACTGTAACATATCCTTACTGTCGCCATCGTAACAGAATGTACAAATCCATCGCAGGATTTAGAACTCTACCGCTCGGTAGGGTTTGCCAGAATCGCTAAGCTTAATTGAAGCGGATTGACGATCACAGTACTTGGTAACTCGCGCCTTAGACGCTGCTGCCTGACACCGGTCTCCTGAATTTTAGTCTAGTATTTTCCGAGTTAGTTATCTCAGACACCTATCGTTAGCCAATTGCCTTTTTAAGTTATAAAGCCGATTGTTTGGGTGAACAGAATTCAAATGCTCTTAGAAGGGCAATACGAACACTACAAAAGGGAAATTATTAAAATACTATAAAGGACTATATACTACAAAAGGGAAATTGTTAAAATACTATATTGTGCTATATAATAAAGTGACCAGATAATTTGTAAAAAAAAATATATGTAATTATTGAAGAATATAAAGGATATAACAAGACAATATATATTGGGAAAGGCGTGAATATAAAAACATACGTAACTCAGAAATTCGTAATAAATTATGTCTTCAATTACTTTATCTATTAAAAACTTATACTCTTATCAGATAACTTTAATAACCGGTAACACGTAACAGTAAATATAAATTAGAACAATAATTTTAAATTTAATCAACTTAATTTACTTTTTTAAATTATTAACATAATTATTTTTAAACGTTATATCGATAAATTAAATAACTTAATAACGAAGTTTTTGAAAATTAGTTTCATCATCAATTAAATAATTTAACGAAAGAAAGTCTGAGACAGATTTGTTGAAACTTGGCCCTATAATAAATTTGATGTAAGTTATAAACTAAAAGTTACTACTCCCCTAGAGCAATCGATTTCATCTCAGATAAAACGATTACATCAGCGTAGGTGAAACAAGGGTAAAGTTCTATATATCTAGAAATAGTCGTAGAGAACTTAGCACTCACAATAAATTAGAAGTTCCCTTCAAAGGAGAATGGATTAAAAGTAGATGCGAGAAGCATTGGGAGCGAAGAAACTTTCAATTTTTATGACAAATTCAATTAGTGTGAGATTTATACTCCCAATGTCGGGGATTTAATCTTTCCCCAGTTGGAAAAGGGGGATAGTAATGAATGTGATTCAAGCCTTTGATGTTAAAGTTTTAGTGAAAGTTTTGTAAATTTGTAAAGTGGTTTTCTACATGTTTTATCGTTAACGTAACTTAAATTTAATTTTCCAAATGCGGTTGTTTTGGACAAATTGTATATATAATGCTTACATGTATATTTACTTTACTATACTTTACTTTAGTGACTTTATTCATGATCTTTCCCAGTTTTTATCCCAGTTTCTTCAACAGTCTATAATACACTGTTAAAGAAACTAGGATTTTCTTAATGCATTCCTGGATAGGAAGAGGCCTAGGTAATTTAGTCCTTTTTTTTTGATATTTGAATTTGTTAGATAGTAATAGTTTTCGAATATGTCGTCGTTTTAGCGTCATAACTAGATGATAAATCATATATGCTTCTAAAAAGCATATTGGAGGATGAAACCCAAGGCTTGGTTCGAAATACGTGTATTTTATAATTAACATATGATGAACGTTCATTACAAGACGACAAATTTTCTTAAGATCCAGGAATAGAAAAAAATATTTTATTCAAAATCTAAATAATCATCTACTGTTTACATTGTTTACTCATAGACGATTAAAAGAAATCTATTATAAATATTGAAGCAACTGTATCATAAAACGCTTTGCCGATCGCAAGTTCTGCAACTTTACGAGTGTCCCGTACTTTAGCGGTGGACAGTGGCATGAACCGAATCCCATTACCGATAGCGATCGCGCAACATCGGTGGACAATAAAATCTTTCTATCATATCTAAAACTTTGCCCCATAATGAAGCGTATGGGGCGAATGTTTTACGACAGACGCCGGCGAATCTTTATTGGTAGCGCACCAATTTAGATAAAAGGAAAGAGCTCTCTGTAACATCAGATAGTAGTCTTAACTATGGCCAAGTTAGCGGTACTTAATCCGGTCCGTTCGCAGATAAATCAACAGTGGAAAGCGATAAATTCGTGCCGTTTACGGTAATAGGTGAAAACTATTAGGTCTGAGGGTAATTTAGGTGCTGCGCCGAAAAATTATGAAGGCCGGAAGGGGCGCCGGCCCTGATGTACTAAGTTCGTTAGTCTGCTAATTTGCGGGGAAAGTTTTACACAAATTAAAACGGATTTTCTCTCATTCATCGTAACATTTAGACAGACTTTTACTTATTATTCTTTGTTAATAAATTAACTGGATAAATTATAGTATAACATATTATACACACACAGTATGCGACAGAAATATTTTTAATTCAATTATATATTTATACAAAATCATTTAATAACCCTCAAATTTGGTGTTAAAAAATTTATTTAGCTCATTGATACTGTTTATTTTATAGCTAATACAGATATATCATTTATAGATAAGTAATTATGTAATGAATATTTTGGGCGTTTTCATAGTTTTAAAACTGATCGACCGACTCCATAGACGAATAAGTAGTGAGGCCTTTGAAGCAACACATTAAGTGTTTCCCCCAGGGGCAAACACTTAATGTGATGAATGAGAATATTTATATTAAAATCATGGATGTCAATATGTGTACATAAATATTTATCAACGAAATTATACATGTATGTAGACATACTACATTAAGTAATTAAGTAAACATTGTACTGTTCGGTTGGATGGTAAGACCACTAGGCACGCCGCCAGAGACTTTGTTAACAATATGCTTCGCTGGATAGTGGGTCGAAACCTCATTGTATAGAACTGCCTACCCCAGTATGGAAAAGTTGCGTTAATATAAAACTAAAAAGATTTAGTTAATCCATAAACTTAATTATAATATTACGTTTATATGTATATTACTTACAAATTTGTGCGTAGATTAGCTGACATTGAACAGTACGAAAAGCTCAAGGTTATTTGGTGGATGCTGTGATGATGAACATATAAATTGCGAGAAGTAAACATTAATTCAGGACAAAAGATGTATAGCTAGCTATTGTTCTATATAGGTTAAAACTATCCGTTTTAATATTGAATGTAACCGTTGAAACTTCCACGTCTTTTTTACAACGATAAAGTGACAAAGCTACGCTCATTTTTTTACAAAAGGTCGTAATTTCCAGTCCTCTTGCACGTATGCCATTCCAATGCCGTACCGTTGACCTTCAAGTGAATAAGGTCACATGTGGGCAAGTATCGTTAAAAGGTAATGCCATTAATATTTTCCCCTTAATAATGATATTTCTAAAGCAGTTTACCATGAAATACTTTAGCTAAACATCGCATAGTCACGGTTGGGTTACCGGAATTCGAGTTAAGAGATCAGAGTTCGATCCCCTGGTGGCAGGCTCGTACCAATTGATTTTACACAAAAAAAAAACTTATGTAAGATTTATATGGTTGGCTTGCACTTACAGACGGCGACAGCACCACTCGTCTAGTTGTCCAAAAATGTCTTCGTGGACATTTTTCTGGAAGATGTGTCGGAAGGGCTTAGTAACCTTGAGCTCTGTTTGCCCCTGTATTGAGAAGAGCGAACTTTTTTTTACAAATCTCTGATCCAAAAGTAAGTTGTTTAGTTTAACTTGTTTTACGCAATAAGAAATAGCGAAGGTACGTTTATGAACCGAAATAATGTAGTAAAAGGAATACGATATCGACTTCACAACTGGCAACACAGTGAAAACCGGTGTGCATGCCTCTCATCAGCCGAGGCCTACACATTATACTTAGAGTGCCCCCCCCCCCTTCAGAATTGGGGGAGGGCGGTGTGGGCCTCCGGATACCTGCACTCACCAGATTGAACGCAGAAGCTTGTTCGACTTCTACTTCTCGCCGGTATTCTGAGAGGTCGTGGTCCTTCCCCGGTCGAGCCGGCAACAAAATCTGATGCGTGGCTCTACCACTGTCATTACCCTGCCACCTGTCGATATATTCTGCTACTTCAAAAGTGCTTTGTTTATTCCCACGTGACAGACTCTTAACTCCAAAACACGGTCCTAACTGATAAATAAACATACATAACAAAATTAATTATCTCTTCAAATGAAGCATTATTCAGTAGACACGCAATGTATCGCATTCATATCGGTGCGTTCATTCAGTCGGCCTGCGAGAGGCGATACTAACGGTCGGTTATTTCATTCCAATTTGCAGGAATTTTCCACGGAAACGGCGAGAACGTTCGACTTTGGACTAAAGCGAAGAGCGCACGCTAAATGGCTTTACAATACGATTTACATACCGACTATAAATCGTATGTTTCATTCTCAGTTTAGTAATTTAAATATGTCATTATTACTTTCCATGGTCAATGTCTACGTCAAAGAATATATATTCAAGTTTTCTTAATCACTTAAAAAGCCGAACATGTGTGCGTCGACCTCGCATTAAAATGGTACCGTATATTTATTTATAAATAAAATAAATAGTAATAAATAAATATCTTCACGCAATTCCCAATACAGGGGTAGACATAGGTCTAGTCTAGACAATTAAGTCCCTTCAACCCACCTTTCACCGAAGATAATTTCGGAACAACGTGACAGGTGGTGAGCCCGTCGCCATCTTTATGTCCAAGCCAACGCAATAATTCGTAAGTTTTTGAAAAACCCATTGGTACGAGCCTGCCACCAGGGGATCGAACTCGGGTCTCTTGTCTCTAAAATCTGACCACCCAACCACTCAGCTATCGTGACTTTATATTTAGTTTGATTATAAGAGAATTTTAGGAGAAAACGGTATTTCCGAACTGCAAAATAATAATTCCATGCGTAGCAGTTTAATCTAAATGAGATGCTAAAAACGGACTCAGCCAAATCGACTTCTCCTTTCTTACCTTGTTATCTCATATCCTAAAACTTTTAAACGTAGGAAGCCATCGAATCGGAAACTTATTAACTCGATGTGATCGCCCGTGGAAAACGCTACCCCGTAAAATGTTACAGGAAGGAAACTTTCCAACTGCAAAAAGAAACAGAATGAAGTTTTAAAAGAGATCGCTAAATGCGACTCTTACTTTGCGACCTTACTATAAGAGCGGAAACGTAGGCGGGTACAATGTTACGTAGGAAATAGAAGCGGAAAGAATAATATATTAATTTTAACATAAAAATGACTGTTAAGTATTTAAGACCAAAAGATAGTAAAAAAAAATATTTTCACGCAATTCCCAACACAGGGATAGACAGAGGTCAAGTCTAGACCATTAAGTCCCTTTCGACCCACCTTCCACCGAAGAAATTTTCGGGACAACGTGACAGGCGGTGAGCCCGTCACCGTCTTGATGTCCAAGCCAACGATATAATTCGTACATAAGTTTTTGGAAAACCCATAGGTACGAGCCTGCCACCTGGGGATCGAACTCGGGTCTCTCGACTCGAAATTCCGAACACCCAACCACTCGGCTATCGTGACTTATGATAGTGATATCAGTTATGAACTTCTTGGACGGTGTAGTAATAAAAAAAACATGTGTATCATCATCATCGACGGGGTAGCCAGAAAAATGCATCGTCTCGGGCATCAATCTTATCACAGCTCTCAATGCTAACAGATTATTCTTTATAGAATTTAATCACGTTCAGGTTTTCCTACTTACATTAACTTTACGTACTTCGAATATCTTTCTGGCTCCTATTACTCGTAAGTACGTTATCAAGTTAATTTACTCAACAAATACCTATGTAAGTATATAATAACAATAATCTTATTATTTTGTTGAAGTATGATACTGAAGCTATAGCTTAAGTTATAATAAATAGTAAATAAATAAATATCTTCACGCAATTCCCAATAAAGGGGTAGACAGAGGTCTAGTCTAGACAATTAAGTCCCTTTGACCCAACTTCCACCGAAGATATATTCGGGACAACGTTTTTATGTCCAAGCCAACGATGTAATCTTACTAAAAAACAAATGAATTAAACTCGACCTCATACACGAGCGAAAAATTATTACAATACTTCATTCGAGACACATCTTGTACCTGTGGATCATAGCAAGACATGGCTTTGAAATATATTATAGCGTTCTAATAACCGCATGGCTGAAATAGCTTTTTATTTCTAAAACTGGACATATATATCTATATTTATATCTATATATTATGTATCCGAAGTACATCAAAATCTAAGTATACAAAATAATCTAAAAAAATAATGTGTATAAAATATCTTCACGCAATTCCCAATACAGGTGTAGACAGAGATCGAGTCTAGACAATCGTCTAGACTCGACCTCGAGTCAACGATATAATTCGTTCATAAGTGAAGATAAATTAAGACTCAAAATTGCCATATAGCAAACGCATTTCCACATCTTATGTTATACAGGCAAACTGACAATGGTAAATATTGCCATAATCGATAATTTGCAACAAAAAATATTTTAAAAGGACTTAATTGTCTAAACCCGGAAAGAGCAACCTTTTTGATCTATGGTCCAATTAAAATTTAATTTTTTTTGCCGGGCCGCACATAGATTAACACATAATAGAATTTACGAAAATAAAAAAAAATTATAAAAAAAATGAAGGATACACAAATTTTTTAAATCGGTGTTTTCTGTACGTCAATCATTTCCATTTGAAAGTATTCGGGAACTGCTGTTCGTATTGCACGTTTTAAAATATCGTCCAGTAAATCGTAGTATCAATTCATTATAATTAATTTTATAAAAATCTATTGATCGGAGAAACTTGATAAAATATATTCAATTTTGGAAATGCATGACGGGCCGCATAAAGTTTTTGTTTGTGTAAATTGAGTTACGCATCTTTGGTCTAGGCCTCTGTCGACCTGGAAATGGCGTGAAGATATTTATATTATAATAATAATAAATAAATATAAATATCTTCTCGCAATTTCCAATACAGGGGTAGACAGAGGTCAAGTCTAGACAATTAAGTCCCTTTGACCCACCTTCCACCGAAGATATTTTCGGGACAACGTGACAGGTGGTGAGCCCGTCGCCGCCTTAATGTCCAAGCCAACGATGAAATTCGTACATAAGTTTTTGAAAAACTCATTGGTACTGCCACCTCGGGATCGAACTCGGGTCTCTCGACTCGAAATTCCAACCACCCAACAACTCGGCTATCGTGACTCTTTTCTTTATATTCATTTGATATTTAATACCTTAAACCAAGCTTTTTATCAACTTTTGACCATCCTGATATGAAACCCTCTAGAGTCTCTGCTACGTACCGCCCGTAATTAAACTGACTCTCAATACTTAATGCCGAAAACGCAATGTAAAACTATGTGGAGATTGAAATGCGCCACACTGTAGCACTAACACTGACGATTCCTGGATAAAAAAGGAGTTATCCGCCTTCGAATTTACCTATTACTGATAAGATTTGTAACCACCCTAATTACGTAACGCCTTTGTTTCTGTTGTGATACAATGGACACCTTGAACTTGTCAGTCGAAAGGTAACAAACATTTTAAAATTCAATGTTACTCTGTCTGGGATTCGCAAAACATCAAATTTATTCAGCACTAAAGTGCAGCAAGTTCAGTTGTTTATCGGTTACTCCAATTGAATTTCAGGTATATACGGAAAATATCTGTGAAATAAGTCAATGAAATATCCACTAAGTTTGACGCTGTTTTTAGATCCAACAAATTATGGTCTTTTTAGTTGCCAGCTAAATTTTAAAGTCATTAATTATCAAAGTGACTTTAGTTTAAAAAAGTTATACATATATGACAACTAATACTTGATACAGCTATACATATAAGTAAAATTTGAGTGTCTGTAATACTGAAATAATCGTCTTTTACTACATGTATATGAATATATACGGTACATAACATTTTTAACAAGTTTTGTTTGTGTAAATTGAGTTACGCATCTTTGGTCTAGGCCTCTGTCGACCTGGAAATGGCGTGAAGATATTTATATTATAATAATAATAAATAAATATAAATATCTTCACGCAATTCCCAATACAGGGGTAGACAGAGGTCAAGTCTAGACAATTAAGTCCCTTTGACCCACCTTCCACCGAAGATATTTTCGGGACAACGTGACAGGTGGTGAGCCCGTCGCCGCCTTAATGTCCAAGCCAACGATGAAATTCGTACATAAGTTTTTGAAAAACTCATTGGTACTGCCACCTCGGGATCGAACTCGGGTCTCTCGACTCGAAATTCCAACCACCCAACAACTCGGCTATCGTGACTCTTTTCTTTATATTCATTTGATATTTAATACCTTAAACCAAGCTTTTATCAACTTTTGACCATCCTGATATGAAACCCTCTAGAGTCTCTGCTACGTACCGCCCGTAATTAAACTGACTCTCTATACTTAATGCCGAAAACGCAATGTAAAACTATGTGGAGATTGAAATGCGTCACACTGTAGCACTAACACTGACGATTCCTGGATAAAAAAGGAGTTATCCGCCTTCGAATTTACCTATTACTGATAAGATTTGTAACCACCCTAATTACGTAACGCCTTTGTTTCTGTTGTGATACAATGGACACCTTGAACTTGTCAGTCGAAAGGTAACAAACATTTTAAAATTCAATGTCACTCTGTCTGGGATTCGCAAAACATCAAATTTATTCAGCACTAAAGTGCAGCAAGTTCAGTTGTGCATTGTTTATCGGTTACTCCAATTGAATTTCAGGTATATGCGGAAAATATCTGTGAAATAAGTCAATAAAATATCCACTAAGTTTGACGCTGTTTTTAGATCCAACAAATTATGGTCTTTTTAGTTGTCAGCTAAATTTTAAAGTCATTAATTATCAAAGTGACTTTAGTTTAAAAAAGTTATACATATATGACAACTAATACTTGATACAGCTATACATAACATCGTCTTTTACTACATGTATATGAATATATACGGTACATAACATTTTTTAACAAGTTTTGTTTGTCTGACTGTGTGTTTGTTCCGGCTGATCTCTGAACTGATTTTAACAGGACTTTCACTGACAGATAGCTAATATTATAGGAGTAAAATAGGCTACTTTTATTTTACAAACCTAATAAGGGTTCCGCTTTAAGCTGCGGGCAAAGCCGAAGGGGCAGCTCGTGATCGTCGGTCCGATCTTCCGTATGAAAGTTCCGTATGAATTCCGTATGAATAAAATTTCCTTAGACATATTTGTCAAACAGGAAGGGTTATATAACTACGCGCGTAAAAGTTTGGTGATTCTTCCTAACATAAGAAATAGCTAAAGACAAGTTATGTAGTGCCGTGAGGTTATGGTTTAACAATGTACCAAATTTTTTCCGTAAAATAAAGAAATAAATAAATATCTTCACGGAATTCCCAATACAGGGGTAAACAGAGTCTAGTCTAGACAGTGAAGTCAACAACAACAGGGACAACGTGACAGGTGGTGAGCCCGTAGCCGTCTTTATGTCAAAGCCAACGATGTAAATCGTACATAAGTTTATGAAAAATCCATTAGTACGTGCCTGCCACCTGGGGATCGAACTCGGGTCTCTAGACTCGAAATTCCGACCACCCAACCACTCGGCTATCGTGACTTTTTTCCGAAAGATGCGGTTAACGCAAATACATACAAAGGCAATAAGTTACAGAGATGGCGAGACCGTCACAAAAATTCTAGACTGGTAATTAGTGAAAAAAAAACTTACAATTCATATAATTACTTTAATTATTTTGACACCCCGACTAGTTTTATACCTATATCAATTTCTAGCAGAAGCAATCATTTGACAAGGATAATTTTATACTTCCACCTCAGTGACTATTATTTTGAGCGGAAACTAACTACAAGCCAGATAAAACAGTGTGTGCATTTAATACTGCCGTTTAATTATCCTGTACAAAATTGGGAATGATTTACGTCCTACAATGAATATTGATCATAAAGTAAATATAATAAACAGTACATAAGTAATAAAATATTAAAATAAATAAATATCTTCACGCAATTCCCAATACAGGGGTAGACAGAGGTCTAGTCTAGACAATTAAGTCCCTGAGACCCACCTTGCACCGAAGATATTTTTGGGACAACGTGACAGGTGGTGACCTCGTCGCCGTCTTTATGTCCAAGCCAACGACATAAATCGTACATAAGTTTTTGAAAAACTGCATTGGTACGCCTGCCACCTGGGGATCGAACTCGGGTCTCTTGACTCGAAATTCCGTCCACTCTCAACCTCACGGCTATGGTGACTTTTATATAAGTATTTTTTTTACAAAGTAAAGTTATCAATTAAAAAGTAATCTGAGCTCTACAACACATAGCACAGAATATACAATACCGAAGGTAAATTGTGTGTCAAAAAATCCTCGAAAAATTATCAAATACCACATCCAACTATCAGTTACATTTATAACATCCTGGAGGATTTTATAAATGCAAATATAAGACGAGACGTTCTAGTGCAATGCATGTTACATGAACGCACTTGTAACCGAGTCTTCAAGTTATTTGTGAAAATTATCCATAGTCGCCGGCGATTTATAAAAGAGCTTACCGCTTCACAAGTGATGCATTATTGATACGTCTGTTGTACGTACGTCGAAAGAGAATCACTAACATGGATGACTTGAAGAATAATTCCTGCCGCGTAATTATATTACCCACGTAACAACACTAAAACTCATAAGTTTTTTTACTTTTTTAATTAACATTTTTTTTTATTTAAAAAGAGCACTAGCAATGCTAAATAACATTACTAGTATTACTGTTAACTATTCCAACTAAGCAGCAATGCTTGTGTCTGGAATTGGGTTACGACAATAATAGAATAGCGGGGCCTGAACCTGCGTCGTCCTGGTTCGCAGTCCGTACCCTAAACCGTTAGGCTATTGCCGCTATATAAAATAAATGGAACATATGGTACTTATGATTCTATAACTAATATTATCAAAGTTGATTAAAAAGTATTAACAAAAACAGGATAACATTTTATAGTATTTTAAATTTTTAAGCCGGTTATTTGTTACTACATTTTGTAATTAAAATGGTTATTCCAACATATCACAACACACCAACCTCTATTGGTTATGTGATTTTAACACCTTTTAAGCTAGATATTCTAACTAGATAATAACAGTTGCTTGGCGGAAAAAATCGTCGATATTGTGTTAGATAGGTAAAAATCAAAATTATTACATAAAAGCAAACTAATCAAATACATTTGTCGTATGCTAAATTCCGAAACTTTAACAGAGCAATGACTATTTTTAATTTTATGTGGCTCTGTTAAAAATTTCCTTTTTCTTTCCATACGAAACGAGTAGAACCGACTATGGGAAAATCGCATGGCAACAGATAAGATAAAACTAATAAGATGATATAAGAAAAAATAAGCAGGATTCGTCAGTGCCTAAGACATGTGTAATATATGTGAGGCATCTGAATTTCGCCAAGAATTTTTACTTTTCATTATTATCACGCCTTTTTTCATTACAAAACATTACTGTCAGATTATTACAAGAATTGAAAGGCTGTCTTCGAAGAGGTGATACACAATATTCTTAACAAACTGCTGAATAATGAAAATAATGGCCAAAAAATCAAATCATATGCTCAAAGACGAATTTTAAAGCTTATGATCAAAATATATTATTTTTCAGTTAATTATGAAATATGGTTTTTAAATAAAAAGTTTGTAGACATTTCATACTCAGTTCGGGCTAAACAAAATAAATTTAATAAAAATATACTTAAATGACAATATATATCAACGTTTTTAAATTCCACTGTAAACTATGGCCGATGTGTAGGAAATGAGTTCGTCATAATCGCAACGCTTGGCAAGCGCATTGACGAGTTACTATTAATCTAATATATTATTAAAAGCAAACGTTTTAAGGGTACCGTAAATAAATAAATATCTTCACGCAATTCCCAATTCAGGGGTAGACAGAGGTCTAGTCTAGACAATTTAGTCCCTTTGACCCACCGGAGATATTTTCGGGACAACGTGACAGGTGGTGCGCCCGTCGCCGTCTTTATGTTCAAGCCAACGATATTATTTGTACATAAATTTTGGAAAAACCCATTGGTACGAGTCTGCCACCTGGGGATCGAACTCGGGTCTCTTGACTCGAAATTCCGACCACCCAAACACTCGGCTATCGTGACTTGTTTATTTGTATATTATCATGGGTTCCGTATGCGAATAAATAAACGAGATATATCCCTATAGGATTACACGTGTCCGTTTTTCGGTCCGTAACAGTCATTTTCTCCAAATGTACCAGACCAATTATATAGATATTGGATATAAATCTAAATTTCTGTGAACAAAACGCGAGTTAGAGGCGTGAACTGCATGAGCGAAATACATACATACATAAGAACAACATCACATACATTGATCTGATCCCAAAGTAAGCGCTTAAGCACTTTTAGTATGGAATCAGAAAAAATGAAGGAATCACAAACACCCAGATCCGAGGAAATGTTGAAAGTGTTTTCTACATTCACCCAACCGGGAATCGAAACCAGGACCTCTGAGATGACGATACCGTAAAAACCGGTACGTACACCACTCCTTCACGGAGGTCGTCGGAAAATAAAAAAATGCATTCTAAAACACATCAAATGAAAGAGGAGTCATGATTTTAAAACAACATCAAACAAAACATAAGGTACTCAAAATTTTGATAACATTGTACGGAGCCCCCTTCTTGCGAGCTCAACTCGCATTGTCTGGCTTTATTTTCAAGCCTGTATATCTAGTTTTTGTTATTAAGTAACAAAATTTTGTTTTATTATGTAACTTTTTTATATTATTGCTGTATGATCAAATTTATAAATAATATAGGAAATATAATTTATCTACTAGCTGGCCCAACAGACGTAGTTCTGTCTTGGAATTTAAAAAAAACGATAAAAACTGTCCTATCGTAGACAAGCCAGCAAAACATCAATTAAAAAAAACGTGAAATTCGACACGATAGCCGAGTGGTTGGGTTGTAGGAATTTCTAGTCAAGAGACCCGAGTCAGAACCCCTGGTGGCAGGCTCGTACCAAGGGGGTTTTCCAAAACTTATGTACGAATTATATCGTTGGCTTGGACATAAAGACGGCGACGGGCTCACCACCTGTCACTTTGTCCCGAAAATATGTTCGGTGGAAGGTCCCCCTTCCACCGAATTGGACTTAATTGTCTAGACTAGACCTCTGTTTACACCTGTATTGGGAATTGCGTGAAGATATATATATATATATATATATATATATATATATATATATATATATATATACATATATATATATATATATATATATATATATATATATATATATATATATATATATATATATATATATATATATATATATATATATATATATATATATATATATATATATAATTTATTTATTTTACAAAGAATAAAACATAAATTTTGGAACTATGCAAAAATATAATCGTGTAGGTGCGTAGTTAGGTAAATACCAATAATGGAAAATACCAAAATAATAAAATGCATGTAATAATGTCCACACTAATAGTATATAAAATTATCCTAAATATTAACTAAGTATATAATAACATAATAACATTAATTGAAATTCTATACAAATAGTTCAATGAGTCAAGTTTTCATAGTAGCGTCGTAGTTTTAATAATTTACACATCAATCCTTTTAAGTCACGATAGCCGAGTTGTTGGGTGGTCGGAATTTCGAGTCGAGAGACCCGAGTTCGATCCCCAGGTGGCAGTACCAATGAGTTTTTCAAAAAACTTATGTACGAATTTCATCGTTGGCTTGGACATAAAGACGGCGACAGGCTCACCACTTGTCACGTTGTCCCGAAAATATCTTCGGTGGAAGGTGGGTCAAAGGGACTTAATTGTCAAGACTTGACCTCGGTCTACCCCTGTATTGGGAATTGCGTGAAGATATTTATATTTTATTTTAAATCCTTTTAATATTAAAGTTATGCTTTTAATTACAATATATAATAGTTGAAAATTTAAATCGACATATTTAATCACAGTTCATATTCCCGACTTATAACAAATAATTATTAGCACTTATGTTATCAACTAATAAAAATGGCATGCTTAATAATGAAGGAGCGAAAACATAAATTAAGAGCGAATCAAAATGAAGAGAAAAAAAATAAATATTACCACGTAGTAGATAGTAGTCATATGGACCTCAGACGTGGTCTTTCACTGCAGGCTGTATGAAGAAGCTCAAAGTTGCTCAGCGTGCTATGGAAAGAGCTATTATCGGTGTTTCTGCGTGATAGAATCCGTAACCGTCCACCATCCAAGAGAATCTGCGGAAGACAGCCGTCCAGATGTCGTCCGCAAAAGAACCAACAGAGGCGTAAGGATCAGCACATAGAAGTAGCAAATGGACCGGCCACATAGCTCGTAGAACAGACAACCGTTGGAGAAAAAAGGTTCTCGAGTGGCAACCTCTTAAAGCCAAACGCAGTGTTGGATGACCCCCCACGAGATGGAGTGACGATTTGCAAAATGCAGCGGGAAGTCGATAAATACAGGTGCCTGAGGACTGTGAGGTTCACTGTGGAACGTTTTAGGGGAGGTCTATGTTCAGCAGTGGACTCTTGATAGTTTGTGTAGAAGAAGAAGAGGTACCGACTTATGAATATAATACTCTACAAGATACATAACATGCTATCCCTTTCATGCCGCAGGTGTCGTAAAAATACGACTAAGCTTTAATTGAGCAATTTACTCCTGATAGATAGCAGGATAACCACCTCAAAAGTCACAAGGTCGCTACTAGCCAAGTACAAAAATAAAAAATAATAATTATTATTATAACTTTTCTCATTATTAACTGAAAATTGTGCTCAAAACTCGGCTCTGGTTTAATTTTTTTGATGCCAAATGAATCTCTGAGGCATCTTTTTTCTTTATCCTATGCATATTTAATTAAAATTATTGCATTTTTATATTAGTTTTTAATTTATCAAAGTTTAAATATACGATAAAAATATTTTATTTTATAGCTTTAAATTTTAATATAATATATTCAATGTTTCAATGTCCTTCGCAGAAATTGAAAACTAATGAATATGGTTAAATGTAATGTAAATGTAATGGATACCGAATTTTTCTTTAGACAGATATAAATTATTTTTAATAATAATAAGAAAATAATAATAATGGAAGCGTCCCCAATTATCAAATTTTTCAAATCTTTTTCATATTGTTATTCATAGCAATCGGACAAATCTCTTTTTAATCCATGTTATCTTTAGTCTTCTTAGTCTTAATTGGAGCAATTAACATTGTCTTAGTCATTACAGAAGAGAAAAAAGACATAGCAGAAGAAAAATTATACATATAAACATCCAAGACACGAGAAAAAACATTCACTCTCATAACACAAAATTTGGGATACGCAATACCATCAAGTAACCTTGGTACATTACTAGATAACGAAAGTTTACGAATAGCTGTAGGAATACGATTGGGAGCATCGATTTGTCAACCACATCGATGTCCTTGTGGCAGCGACGTCGACGAGTTAGGCCTCCACGGACTTTCATGCCAAAAAAGTGCCGGCAGACTATCTCGTCACGGTTCCTTGAATGAAATCATCCGAAGGGCTCTGGTTTCCATAAATATTCCATCGGTTTTAGAGCCTTGTGGAATATTTAGGGAGGATGGTAAGAGACCCAACGGCTTGACTTTAGTCCCTTGGGAGAGAGGGAAAGCTCTTGTGTGGGACGCAACTTGCGTCGATACATTAGCGGCCTCTCATATCAAGGGTACTTCGATAAGGGCCGGGGCGGCATCAGAGGTAGCTGAATCGGGTAAATGGCGTAAATATGAGTCTTTGAAAGGAGACTATATATTTGTTCCATTTGCCGTAGAGACAATCGGTCCGTGGGGTCCCCGCGCGATGCAGTTTCTAAAGGAATTGTATCCGCGACTTATCGTTGCCGCTGGTGACAAGAGGACTGGTTCTTTTCTCGCTCAACGGTTAAGTCTGGCCATTCAACGTGGAAATGCAGCCAGCGTTCTTGGTACCATGCCACGAGGAGTAGGACTCTACGATTATAATAGTTTTTAGTTAATAAGTATTGTAAATATTAACATAATTTTTTCTGTAAATAACTATGAATTAAAATACGCAATTATTTATAGGGTTTCGTCGGCATTTATAGCAAAAAAATTGATTGCCGTGATTTAGTTCTATACTAAGTTTAATATAGATAATAATTATATGAAACATGTCACTGATCGGCCTGTGGTCGAAAAAAGACCGCAATTTGATAAATTACTCAGTCCCAATATTTTGAAACTATTTCCCGACTACCTCTAGTATGTCCGAATGTTCTAAAATAAACACGTAGTGTTTTGATTTATTAAGTTGAAAATACTTCAAACAGATATGTTTTTGAACTCATATTCCATTAAAACTTTAACTATTCTTAATCTTTCTCATTCCTGCTTACAGAGCAAGAGATATTTATAGAGAGATTGAGATTAGAGAAAAATGTTAAAATTAAATAAGAAAATGTTTATACTAACAACATATTTTGGTTTCTTTATACCAACCCGGAACAAAACGTGAACGTCCTTGACTGACTACCAGCGCTATGAGTGGAATGTAAGATGACTGATTTTATGACAATATTGTTGTAAGTAGTTGTTCAAAACATTAAATACAAAATACTATATGTATAATACTTTTTCAGTTACGTATATATAGCATTATTACATTATTCGCAAATTAAAACCTGCTTAAACACAAGTATTTACAAGTATTAAGGAGTACAATGCAATACAATTATTTTGTAAAATAAAAAAAAAAAACGAATTGTTGTCATACATCAAAGCTTTAAATCGAATAAATCGTATTTGGTAATTACTGTACGAAATAATAATTTTTAATATTTGAGACTAAATACCAATCAATACAGACATGAGTAGACGTCAGTCCATTAACTCAGGCTCATAGATCGCATGGTCAACAACCTCAAGATTAGCCGGCTTCAAGGTTGCTTAGGTGACATTGGTACCACGCAATTGCGCAGGCGTTTTACGCTGCATTCGCACACTGACAGAACTTACTTATGTAATAGGTACGTACACCAGCGCGTTACTTACATGAACACGCTGTAAACATAAGCGTGTTGATGTGTTAGTGATAATGTAGATGGTGACACACATGCGGTTTGAGATCGAGCAGCGCAAAATAATATTTTAATTTTTTTTTCTACAAGCCGACAGTACATATGAACTTGTTCAAGGTATTTGGAATATATAATGTTTGTTTTAAATTGTAACTTTTAAAAATAAACTGAGATACCAAAAATTATGCGATATGTTGTGTTGTAACTAATTTTGTGGAAGAATTATTAGCTTGACAATAGAGTTTTTTAGACAATAGAGTTTTTATTAATTATATCTATGTTATTATTATTTAGGATACGATTCTTACATAAAAAAATATATAATAAAATTACTGTCTACTAAAAAAATGAAATCAGTCAACTATTCAATTAGAAATTTATTTTTTTACTTTTTGCTCGTCGTTTACTATAAATTTTGTTCCTCAACTTTTACTTTTTCCTTTTCATACGTATTAAAGAACCCAAAAGTTTTGCAACAACGCATTTATTTGCCATCATTTTGGTATAAATTGTTATCTTAAATTTTTTTACGATGACATAGTCCTGATGGCTAGGTCGCTGGAGGACCTATGCGGAAAGACCTCTATAGAGATTCTCAACAGGTTAGTCTTTAGATGAACATGGACAAGACTAAGGACACGACTAAAGTCCATATCAGACCAATGCCGTCAACTGTTAACAACATAACACTCCAAGTTGTTGACGAATACCTGGGACCAATTGTTAGTCCAGGTCCAACTTCGACACAGCGGTCTTTAATCCAACGCGACTGGGCAGCGTTCGGGAGACTACGCCACATCGTCTCGTCTTAGAATCTTAAGACCAAAGTTAACAATCAGTGCGTATTGCCATTGGTGACGTATAGAACCAAGACTTATCGGTGCCGACCGGATAATCTCACTCCTAGTATTGGGGATAGCGAGAAGATAGTTTAATTTTCTTTTGTTTTTTATATCTTTATATTATACCTATTGTTTCCAAATGGAAAGTATGATGAAAACAGCATTGATTTCCAACAGATGTTGAAACAACAAGCATTTCAAATAATGACATTCGTTAAAATGATTGATTCATTATCAACATTATCGTGACAAATTGTAAATCTCCACTGCACGACTTAAGCCACACCTATACAAGTAGGTTTGCAGTAATTGTCACACTTAGCAAGCGGATTGGCGATTGCAGAGATCGAGAGACTTGCGATTGCATCTTGCACTTCTTACGTTACTTGCTGCACGTCACTAACTCACAAATTTTTGGTTTGGTAATTTTTCAAGATGATTTTTCCGCCAGTAGAAATGGGTGGTATATTCTTAAGCCGAAGCCACACAGCTGTTCGATTTTTATTTTGTTTCGAAATAAATGCATCCCAGATGCGAGTTGTCTCTGTCAGGTTTATTTAATGGATATGTTAACAAAAAATAACTGGTAACATTACAATAACATCTCTTAAAATTCCTGCCCACAGCCTAGCCAACAAATATACTAAAATAAAATAAATAAATGGCAACTCATAAAAACGAACATGACGAAGAAAGCTCATAATAAATTAATAACGACTTTTCACAAAACGAATTCATGAATTGATTTTATTGTCATGCATTATGTATTTTCGAAGCTTTAAAAAGTTATGTAATAATAAAAATCACGATCATCGTAATTTGAGTCAATAGACTCAAGTTTGACCCCCAAAGCTCGTACCAATAGGTTTAAAAAAAAATTATGAACGATTTCTATCGTTGGCTTGACCATAAAGGTGTGGGTCGAATGTACTTAATTGTCTAGACCTTTGTCTAGCCCTGTTTTTAAGAATGGCGTGAAGATATTTTTTTAAGTTTAAACAAAACAGTAACGGCAGTAATTTTATCTTGTATTTTTACGCTAAATTACTTAATCTTACATTAACAATAACTACTTTTGTATACAGAAGTGCACATAGACTAAAGTTAAACTAAACAAGTTGAGCATGGAGAAGGGGTACATTTTTGCAGGCGACAAATCTATGTGCGACTTAAAGCGGACTTACAATTTCGGATTATTTGTTTTCTAAAATGCTCGATCAAAACATGAGTACATGAACGTAAGATATAATACAGCTAGGTGATGGATAGAATCTAATAATTCATTATAGTACACTAACCTTTTAAATATCCTCTTAAATAATAATTTTAAATATGGCTAGTGAAGGTACGGTAGAAAAACACGGATATGTAAATTAATTTGATGTCACTTTGTAATAAAGTGAAGAACAAGGTATACTGAACTTTTACACAGTATAGGTCAACGGTAGATTAGCACCTATTTTTTTAATAACCTTTTGTTACTCCCATGACTGACTTGATACTGGCAGAACCATCAAGAGAGGCCATAAACCAAAAGAGAAGAAGAAGATTAGCAACTATAAACATTTTGTCAAAACAATGGTTAATTATGAAAACATATGCAGCTTGGTTATAATTTCGACTTGAAATGCACAATTTCAAAGCCCATAGTAATAAATCTAAGCAATAAGAAAATTTTATGTAAATCAGGTGCTAAATTTTCAGTTACGTCGCTATGTGAGATACCGTCGTTCCCTCCGATCGGAATGAAAAATCGCTATAAATTTAATATGATGATGTAATGCGACGTAAATGCGTTGAAGTGATAAACAGCCAGTTAATGCCGCTTCTTCCACATCGGTGAGCGATCGACAAAATCCTCGGTGTGCTGAGGGATAGGTTTTATAGCCTCCATTGTATAATGCGTTCCGTTAATGTCTTATGTTCTACATTCGGGGAAGCTGTCGTGAAAGTTATATTTGAAGTTTTTTTAGTCGAAAAAAAAAATGTCACGATGGCCGTGTGGTTGGGTCTTTGGAATTTAGAGTCATGAGACCCGAGTTCGATCCCCAGATGGTAGGCTCGTACCAATGGGTTTTTTATAAACTTATGTACGAATTATATCGTTAGCTTGGACATAAAGACGGCGACGGGCTCACCACCTTTCAAGTTGTCCTGAAAATAGCTAGACCTCTGTCTACCCCTGTATTGGGGGAATTGCGTGAAGATATTAATTAATTTTATTTTACTTATTTTTTAGTTGAAGTACAACTTAGTGTACAAAGACAGTGACAGATTCACTCCCAGGTGACGTTGTCCCTAAAAAGTTTCGGTGAAAGGGACATCCCTTTCATAAAAATAAATAATAAATATCTTGACGCAATTCCTAATACAGGGGTAGACAGAGGTCGAGTATAGACTTTTAAGTCTCTTTTACCCACCTTCCACCGAAGATAATTTCGGGACAACGCTTAAAGCATTCTCTGCTTAATATATTATTACTATTTTTTGTAACAGCCTTCAATGTTTTTCCAAAATAACGAACAAAAATGATAAAATAAACATCTTCACGCAATTCCCAATACAGGGGTAGACAGAGATCTAGTCTAGACAATTAAGTCCCTTCGACCCACCTTCCACCGAAGATTTTTTCGGGACAACGTGACAGGAGGTGAGCCCGTCGCCGTCTTTATGTCCAAGCCAACGATGAAATTCGTACATAAGTTTTTGAAAAACTCATTGGTACTGCCACCTGGGGATCGAACTCGGGTCTCTCGACTCGAAATTCCGACCACCCATCAACTCGGCTATCGTGACATTTACTTCATCAAAGCTTAATTAAATATAAGGCCTTAATTGCCTAGAATTCTGTCTGGAAATGTATGAAATCGTTCGTTAGTTAGTAAAAAATATATTAGCATTATATTTACAAATTATACTATGAAAACTTTACAATAATCCAGCAAAATTTTGGAAAAACAACCGATCAACATCCATCAGACCGATTTCACCGAAGCTTACTTGGCCATGCCACGTGGTGAGCCTTACGCCTTTTATCTGAGGCAAGTACAATATTACTCACATACATATCATATATTTCTTACTCATTTTTCCAAAGTTAAATATTAATTTATACATATGACTCGAAGTAAACATAAATTACTCGAATGTTTGTGATGTTTGTAATCACACAAATTTTGCTTATGGAGTAATGAAGGCCGTTAAGAGGTTAACTTTAAATCATGGTTATTATTGAATACCAAATAATTCCTAATTATAATTTGCATTCATTAGATAACTTTGGCATAATATTCAGCAAAACTGGTTCGAAGGGCCTTTAATATCAGCTAGCAGGCGGCCTTCGAAGGTTTTTGTAAGTTTATACAAGCTTCCGCTATATTATACCAATGTACTACTCTTTTTTTCCAAAAAGTTATTGAAGGTATTTCCGCGTCGTAAATGAGGTATTAGGTAACAATTAGATAAGAAAACATATGCTTATTGAATTTTTTTTTAATTTTTTCCAAGCACATTGATTAACGAGTGATTTTTTCCAACACAAAACCAAACTTGTGAAAGTTATGAATTATGTAGGAAATTATCAAAAGTTATAAAAACAGTTACTTCACTGCAAGATCGTATGATGATTTCAGCGCTGAATTAGCAGGCTTAACCGAAGAATTTAAGACACATTTCTTGATATTATACGATGAATATGAATATGTAAAAGACGATAAGCGTGCAATGTATGTGAACTCAAGTGACATTACTTTTGCTCAATGAAATAAACACAATCACTTTTTGTGCGACAAATGTCAAAACTATATTCTGTCGCGGCAGCTGTGTTGAGTGTATACAGGATATTGTACATAATCAAAATAAGTAAATTGTACCTAGAACAACTGTTTGATCATTTTTACAAAAAAAAATTAAGTACTGAAATTTACTTCTGACAAGCTCCTGATAATAGTAATTTATTGCCAAAGCCTAGGCCATGACCATGAACATCTAATATTATAGATCCGGATATAGTAGCATTGATTAATAGCTATAGCATTAATTAATCTTAAATTCCTGTATTGTTTACATTCGAGTTTTGTTGGTGTATATACGTGTCTATTTCTTTTTTTTTTATTTTGATATGTATCAAATTACTTTTATTATAAGAATGCACGACGATTATAAATAATATATGCAATCTTTTATAGAGGGTTTATATAAAGTTTATTGTACGACTTATAAGAGTGGCTAAAGGATTCTTTGAACTTCTTATATGCTCGTATAAGATATCTAAAAACGGAGTTGGAACGAGAACGAGAGTTTAAAATAGACGAATATACTTTTTTCTACAGGTTGATATTTCAAAAATTCCATTTTAAACAACGTTTTCTCACAATTATTCATATGAAGCGTGCAAGTTAATCTGATTTTTCGGATTGAAATTCGTCCAGGCATCCATTATCTGGGGCCGGCTATTCTAGAGAAGCGGTTATAATTTTTACCGAGGCTTCCTCGTTTTTCACCCGGGCGCGCAACGTTGAAGGCAAATTGAATTTTTTGCTACGCCTCAGCGGACTAATTCGACTAATGCTTTTAGTGAGATGCATGTACTGCGCTGTAGGTTCTAGGAATTTACCGATCGAGGATCGCGGAAACACTAATTTGTGGAGTATTTTGAGCTTTTACGCTCTTCGTTATCTATCGAGATTTTATCTTACTGATAAAAAATTACATTTTATGTATGTATGTCCGTGGCATCCATATAGCACTCTTTCTTACCGTAGTTTTCGTAAGTGATGGTGGTATTCAGTGGTGACGGATAGTAGCGTATATGGTGGTAGCAGTATATATGCTGCAAGGTGACCGCTTGTCAACCATAGAAATTATGGTAAAATCTTCTTATTGGAGAGGCTTATATCGTCCAATGGACTTTTAAAAATCGATATAAAGGTTTGATCAAAATAATGTTTTATCCATTCTCGAGTAACCGGACTTTGATTATTTAGATTTATTTAATTTTCAGGAAGATCTATTTTTATTCGATAACAATAAATTAATAACGTTTTCAACCTGTTTGGGAGGAAGTGGATGGTCGCAGATGGTATTTACAGTAATATTATTATAATAGTTAATTTGAATATTTTCCGTGAGTTATCAATGTTATGAGTGTCACTGCCTGACCAAGCGTTATCAGCTCCCAGCCCCGTCTGACTGATATGCTCAATGTCATTCCATATTTATATTAAATATATGTACGTATATTCCGAACGGAGTCGACAAATGATTTATGATTATTTTGAAAATGTATGTCTTTTATGTAGGTCACGATAGCCGAGTGGTTGGGTGGTCGGAATTTCGAGTCAATAGACCCGAGTTCGATCCCCAGTTGGTAGGCTCGTACCAATGAGTTTTTCAAAAACTTATGTACGAATATCGTTGGCTTGGACATAAAGGCGGCGATGGGCTCACCACCTGTCACGTTGTCCCGAAAATATCTTCGGTGAAAGGTGGGTCGAAGGGACTTAATTGTCTAGACTCGACCTCTGTCTACCCCTGTATTGGGAATTGCGTGAAGATATTTTTTTTTTTTATGTAGGTGGTAAAAAATGTTCTACAGCATATAACGAAAATGGCTGTTCACGTTTCGAAATAGGCTGACTATTACGATTCACATTTATTCTTTCCATTTTTATACACGTTACATTTATGTTTTCGTCATCACTCAAAACATTTTCGATTTTCTACGTTTATTAAATAAGTTTTTTTTTATTAAACGTAGTAGGCGTTCAGTAGGAAAATCAACCTTAATAAAATTAATGGCAGCATTTTGAAATAATTTACCGAAAATGTCTACTCTTTACCATTATTCGACTTCTGACACTTATTTGTTTATAAATGCTGTGACAACAGAGTTTTGCACTCTTGTTGCTTTATACAATTTATTGTATTCTATAGATATATTAAATATTAATTTTATATTTACATACATCTACCTCTTATAAATAATACGGAAAATTGTAGTTTTAATTCCGTTAAGACATTTTCACATACAGATGCAACCATTCGGTGATAAGATTGTGCTAAATGTTATTAATAACGAGTTAAGTGAAATTGTACTATCTTTGATATCTTGTACCGCACGCCACAGGTATGAAAAAACTCATCTGTTGATTCACACGCTGGAATTGACGCTTAGTCGTATGCTTTGTTGTAATTAATTACAGGGAATATAGTACACACATTTATTATCGTATTAAATAAGTAACATTTAAAAATTAATAAAATTTTTGCTGTTATAAAGTTATCGAATATTGATATACAATACTCATTTACATTAAAGCACAGTAGTCGAAGAAGTAACATACCGGAAATTACAATAGAACATATTAAAATATTTTATCATTCGTGTTAATATAAATCACATATCTATCTAAATATATCTTTGTTATGACAGTAAAAAAATACATCACCAGAGAATAATGATAGACGTTATGCAGTCTGCGTGTAAATTACCTGAAAAAAATTAAAAAATGTTATTATTGAGTATTATATTAGTCACGATAGCCAAGTGGTTGGGTGGTCGGAATTTCGAGTCAATAGACCCGAGTTCGATCCCCAGTTGGTAGGCTCGTACCAATGGGTTTTTCAAAAACTTATGTACGAATATCGTTGGCTTGGACATAAAGACGGCGACGGGCTCACACACACCACCAAGGGACTTAATTGTCTAGACTCGATCTCTATCTACCTATGTATTGGGAATTGCATGAAGATATTTACTTACACACAAAAAGACAACAATCTAACTTAATAATCACTGCACGAAATAAAAAGATATCTCCAAGATATTCCGTTTACTAAGTTGTACCGTAAAAGTTTTTCGTAAACGCAGAACTAAAGTACTAAATGTTCTAATTCAAGAACTTCGATGTCGTGTAATTTTCGAAGACTTCCTGCATTCGAATTTGGTTCGCTTAATCGTGGCTGGAGGGGCGCCAAACTAAGCACGCAGACGTTCATTCAATTTTTGCATGAATCTTCCAAGCGTTGACAATAACATTTCAAAAGAGAGACGGGACAGGTTCTACTCTATCTCCGTTTTTAAATTTATGGCCAATGCGTATTTATAGAGCGCTTGTTCTAAACTATTTTGTCTGTCTGGAAACTTAAGGAATTCTTAAATAAGAAAATTCGTTTGAAACGTTTACTTTTTAATTATTTTATTGTACTTTTCCCCGCTTTATCGGTCATTGAAAGTAGATCTGTAGCATTAAAGTGCACCACTGACAATTTATCAGGACTTATCACATTCTAAATTCAAAAAGTAATAATCTTGCGATAAACCATAATACTTATCTATCACAACGTCAGTATCATTCATAAAGTCAGTATCATTCAAAGTTTAATAGATTATTTCAGAAAATAGTTTGATTTAAATATAAAAAAAAGTTTTCTATATCATATAAGAGAACGCAGTAGCGTGACGCATTGAATTAACTTCGGTGTTCAGCTATAAAAAAAAATATTCAAAAATCGAAACAAGATTGACATTTACAACAAATATCCATACTGATGTATCTTGATTGGAATAACCTTTTAAGACACATTACCGCCGAGATTAAATTCACGATAGCTGAGTGGTTCGAGTCAAGAGACCCGAGTTCGTTCTACGAGTGTCAGGCTCGTACCAATAGGTTTTTCAAAATTTATGTACGAATTATATCGGCGACGGGCTCACCATCTGTCACGTAGGGGTCACACAGGTATTTAATTGTCTAGACTAGACCTCTGTCTACCCCTGTATTGGTAATCGCGTGAAGATATATATTCATTTATTTATTTCATTTATGTACAAGTTATATCATAGGCCTGACTATAAAGACAGTAACAGACTCACTCGAAAAAAATTCGTCGATGTTGTTTGTGTGCGAAATTCACAATTTTGCCTACTACTAATTACTTCTGCTACTAGTTTTTCCTGTTAATCCATGTCTACACATTAACAGACATTTACTCAAAATTATAATGTAGCTTAATGAGTTGTATATACGAAACCTAGAATATGTAATTTCCATATATACGTTAGTAAAATCTCATTATGAATTAATTCAAATGAGATAATTATCATTGTAAATAAAAAAATATCTTCAGGCCATTCCCAATAGTCATATAGACAGAGGTCTAATCTTAACAATTAAGTCCCGTTGTCTTCCTTCCACCGAAGTAATATTTCGGAACAACGTGACAGGTGGTGAGCTCGTCGCCGTCATTATGTCCAAGCTAACAATTTAAATCGTTTATAAGTTTTTGAGACTCATTGGTACGAGCCACTAGGCTATCGTGACTTCTATTTACTTTTGGACTGCGACGGCGAAATTTATCTGCAAGTTGTGGACAAAGAAACAAATTGTTGAATAATCTTTGCAAAACTGTAACTGCATTTGTTTACATGGTTAAAATAGTTATAAATGATATATATAACTATTAATTACGTGTAGTGCAAGTACAACATTGTACGATCAAGAGTTCCTTTCAGAATCCTTCAAGAACAAAAAACAAAATTCTTGTTCTACGCCGGAAAACATGAGAGAATATTGACTTAAATAGTTCCCAAACAATTACTAAAATTTTCCTTAGCATATCTATTAATAATTCTCGTGTTCACGATAAACTCGTGAAACTATCTAACCGATTTTAACGTTTTTTTTAAATGTCTGTTTTGTCGGCCTGTTTAATAGAATATAGTTTTATTACATGCTTTTTTTATTAATTCCAGGGTAGAACTGCGTTTGCTTCATCCGCTCGTTATTTTATAAAATAGTCAGTCATCAATGCTTATTCTAAGGCTTCTGTCGACGCACACACTTATCAAACTAATCACAGCGAGCAATGTATGTATATAGGATTCAACACGGAAGTCATTAACGATGTGCGGCCTTCGCTCACATGGGTCCGAGTTTGTACTGATATTACTGACGCCCTATTTCCTCGATGACGTGACAATGGCTAATCAACTCCCAATAAATAATTTCGTTGACCACTTCACATTGGTACTTCAGTTCTAAAAGTGGTATGGTCATTAATTCCGAAAAATAATTTGTTCCTTTATATGATGAAATATATAAGGTAACCTAATCTGGAAATTACTAAAAAAAATCAATAAATCATAAATCTAATAAAATTTGACAAACCCCAGTTAGTTTGTCAAAGTAACTGGTAACATTCACAACTTATCGAATCAATTTCACAATATTTCACTATGCAATATAACTATATACCTATAAAGAAAGAAATGTTAAAAATCTAGAAACTGGTATGACAAACCACTTGGGTTTCAGGTCGCTAGCACGTAAAGGCATCAATACTTGACGTCAATGACACTGTATCCTTTAAACAGTTAAGCTTTAGGCTTCGTTTATTTTTATAAAACAACCTACTGCAAGTAGAAAGGAAAAGTACTGCAGCACCAGGTTGAGGCGCAGGTGTGTTGGAGTCCACTGCGCCATTATCATGTCTAATTAATTCGCTAAAGTTGTATTTTAACATTGTTCGATCTTCTAGACTAGTCTAGGTTATTGCGTTTTTGTTATGAATTACACTTTAGTTAACGTCATTTATTTAACAATTGTTTTGTCATACAATTGAAGCATTTTACTGAGTGAGAGATAGAACGACATTTAATAACGGCTTTTACAGAAAATGTTAATGATAGCTGAGTTTCTGGGTGATTGGGATTTGGAATCAAGAGAATTCGATTCCCAGATGGCAGGTTCGTATCTAATGTTTTTTTTTTTTCAAAAACTTAAGTACGAATTATATCGTTGTCTCGGACATAAAGACGGCGATGGGCTCACCACCGTCACGTTGTCCCAAAAATGAACTTGTGTCGAAAGGACTTGACTGTCAGGTTTAATTATTCAGGGTATCTTGTTAATTTGGTTTCTTGGTTTTGATAAATTTTGACAGGTAGGGAACGCCGCTGGACATTATTTCCACCACCTGTAGCCAATTGTTTTATGAAATTAATTATAAATATTCCGTATTATTTATTAAAAAAAAAACGAATATTATTTTATTTTGTTTTCTAGGGTAGTTACTTCCTTTCAGGAATAAGGAGCTTTGGGAGAAACAATGTGACAGATGTAGAGCCTGATGTACGAAATATTTTCTTGAGAAAGTAATTATGTACATTTAGAAAATTAAATGTCTTGAAATGTTCGTAAAACATTATAACATTGCACGACTAAAATCCATTAAATTAGTACGCAATAAATAAAAAGGGGTTATGCCTTGAATAGCAACTACAAAAATAGAAGTAAAGTGCAGATGCGCCGTTACGTGACCATCATTTGATGTCAAAGATGCTATCTAGACTGCCCACGTTTGCGAATAAAATGAAAAGGAAAAACACCGAACCCATTATTATAAATAGCTTTGACGGTTTATTATAATGTAATGGATATCAATATGATATAGTTAAAAAAAGTATTATCCAGATGTCTAGGCACTGGAAATAATAAATAAAAACGTCGATCTACTAACTATGGTCGGTTTTTGAACTCGTACAAAGTACTGAAAAACATAAAGTAACACAACACATGACAAAGTGATAAATAGTGAGGCCGTCGCAGTCTTTATGTCCAAGCCAACGATACAAATCGGATGTACGCCTAAAAAGCCTTGGGGATGGAACTCGCGTCTCAAATTTTGATTCGCGTCGCGACTCAAATTTTGATCACCCAAACTCGGCTATCGTGACTTTTTTTTTACTGGCGTCAGTAAACTTCTAATTTTCGAAAAATATTATAAACAATATTTATTTATTATAAAAATTCTACAATTTTTTCATCATATATCCTTTAAAAATTTATTTCGTAGGATTAAATAAATAAAACTAATCATTAAATTAATAAATAATAAATTTTTAAATTACTATATTAATTAAAAATTTATTATGGATTAAATTTATATATATATATATATATATATATATATATATATATATATATATATATATATATATATATATATAAGAAGGAAGATTTTATTTATTATTTCACTGACGCCAGAATTATTCATAATTACTGCAATAATATAGTTTTGGTAATTCAGGCGTCTTAATTAATACATATAACTTACTGTCGATAGGTTGGTTACACGTGAGCAGAAAACAAAACAAAAAACGTTAAAGACGAATGCGGCGAATGTGATATTAAATTAAAAACAGCTCAAGTACTCGCCGTTATTTAACGCCAGGTGAAATTTTCTATTAATAATTTAAAAAGAAACAGAGAGAAAAAAGGAAAAACTACATAAAGGTTAACGCATTAATGCTTTTAGCGATATATATGATAATACTTGACAAATGTCTGAAGGTTGACGGATAATTAAAACGAACACTGGATGTACTGCGCATAGACTTAGGTTATGTATAATAGCTATATTGCGTAATAACGTTTTGGTGTGAGTGATTAGAGGTTGTTATCTCTAAAAAGGCGCGAAGCTTCCACGGCGGCACGGCAGAGGCAAGGCCGCAGAGCACGTGGGTAAGGCGCCTGTTGCTAGTCGCACCCCCCATCCCACAATATCTACTCTTGTACGCTACCGCCACAGCATAGCGTAAAGCGATGTTGCCGCACTTACGTATGACTAATGGTTCTACGCGAAACAATAACACGAATAAAACAATTATGTGCATCAAATTAAATATCATTCTTTAGAAATTTATCTTCTTTAGAAACCACGATAGCCGATTGGTTGGGTGATTAGAATTCGAGTAAAAAAGACCCGAGTTCGATCCCCATGTCGCAGGCTCGTAACACCGGGATTTTTCAAAAACCTATGTACGATTTATGTCGTTGGCTTGGACAAAAAGGCGGCGACGGGCTCACCACCTGTCAGGTTGTCCCGAAAATATCTTTACCAGTAAGTCCCTTCGACCCACCTTCCACCGAAAATATTCTTGGGAAAACGCCACAGATGGTAAGGCCATCAAAAACGCTAATACCTATGTTCAATGTTGATAATACGAGTAATAAATACAAGCTAGAATATACTTGAATCGAGGCAACGCATGACGAAGTCGGTTGAAAAAGTTGCAATGAATATAATATTAACAAAAAAAAAACATTTTATGTTTTTAAACAAATCCTGTTTCGTTAACTTTTTTAGGTAACCGAAACAACGTATATTAAATAAAAATAGGAACTCGCAAGTTTTTTTAAGTGTAAAGTAGGCTTTTTTTGCGAAATCCTGCAAATAACCTTATTCTGACTTTTCCTTGATTATTTTTGTATCGGGCAACTGTTTTAATTTTGTTGTTACTATTAAAATGACGAGGTGCATCGCCAATTTATA
Source organism: Sericinus montela (assembly GCA_029286605.1). Lineage (NCBI taxonomy): Eukaryota > Metazoa > Arthropoda > Insecta > Lepidoptera > Papilionidae > Sericinus > Sericinus montela. Next base: position 1,684,682 of record JAGSMR010000027.1, read on the forward strand.
TGATTAGCTAAAGACTGATTAGTTGGCACCATTGCAGTAATTTCAGAACGCCAGACAGATTCCAAGAAACAGGTAACAAACGGTTCTTTTTTCGTCTCCTATGATATTTTTAATATCGTGGGTGTGTTTCTTACATAGGAATTTGTTCAGTAATATTTATTTTTATTCTAGTTGGTAGAGCGGAAGCAGGAAGGGAAGCAGTAATGGAATATCTTCCTTTGTGCGTAATTATAGGTGGTATAGCCTCACATTTCCTTGGCATAAGTATTTATATGGTTAAGGATGTTTTGAAACATCGTTTCTGTCTTAATGTGCGTAATAACGTTTTGGTGTGAGTGATTAGAGGTTGTTATCTCTAAAAAGGCGCGAAGCTTCCACGGCGGCACGGCAGAGGCAAGGCCGCAGAGCACGTGGGTAAGGCGCCTGTTGCTAGTCGCACCCCCCATCCCACAATATCTACTCTTGTACGCTACCGCCACAGCATAGCGTAAAGCGATGTTGCCGCACTTACGTATGACTAATGGTTCTACGCGAAACAATAACACGAATAAAACAATTATGTGCATCAAATTAAATATCATTCTTTAGAAATTTATCTTCTTTAGAAACCACGATAGCCGATTGGTTGGGTGATTAGAATTCGAGTAAAAAAGACCCGAGTTCGATCCCCATGTCGCAGGCTCGTAACACCGGGATTTTTCAAAAACCTATGTACGATTTATGTCGTTGGCTTGGACAAAAGGCGGCGACGGGCTCACCACCTGTCAGGTTGTCCCGAAAATATCTTTACCAGTAAGTCCCTTCGACCCACCTTCCACCGAAAATATTCTTGGGAAAACGCCACAGATGGTAAGGCCATCAAAAACGCTAATACCTATGTTCAATGTTGATAATACGAGTAATAAATACAAGCTAGAATATACTTGAATCGAGGCAACGCATGACGAAGTCGGTTGAAAAATTTGCAATGAATATAATATTAACAAAAAAAAAACATTTTATGTTTTTAAACAAATCCTGTTTCGTTAACTTTTTTAGGTAACCGAAACAACGTATATTAAATAAAAATAGGAACTCGCAAGTTTTTAAGTATTAAGTTGTGTAAAGTAGGCTTTTTTTGCGAAATCCTGCAAATAACCTTATTCTGACTTTTCCTTGATTATTTTTTGTATCGGGCAACTGTTTTAATTTTGCTGTTACTATTAAAATGACGAGGTGCATCGCCAATTTATATGATTAGCTAAAGACTGATTAGTTGGCACCATTGCAGTAATTTCAGAACGCCAGACAGATTCCAAGAAACAGGTAACAAACGGTTCTTTTTTCGTGTCCTATGATATTTTTAATATCGTGGGTGTGTTTCTTACATAGGAATTTGTTCAGTAATATTTATTTTTATTCTAGTTGGTAGAGCGGAAGCAGGAAGGGAAGCAGTAATGGAATATCTTTCTTTGTGCGTAATTATAGGTGGTATAGCCTCACATTTCCTTGGCTTAAGTATTTATATGGTTAAGGATGTTTTGAAACATCGTTTCTGTCTTAATGTGCGTAATAATTTGACCAGATTACGTCTTCAATATTTGTGTTTATTTTTTGCTAAAGTATGTATTTTAGCATTTGTAATGTATAATCAGTAACAACGAAATTACCACAAACACCCATACTCAAAAAAAATTAGAAAAACTGTTTTCTACATTGACCCCACCTGGAATGGAACCCGGGAGGACCGCAGCTGGCGACACCTAGAGAATCGGTATGTACGCCAGTCGTCTACACGTATATGTATCTATATTTATTACTATTATAACATATATTATTGTAATATTAAAATATAAATAAATATATATAAATAGATAAATAAACAAATACATTCTCTAAAAATGTTTGCTTTACACGCACTTTTCTTATAAATATATTTCGAATTGTAAATCATTCTTGGTATTATTTAAAGGAATGCCAGTGAAAGATTGGGACAGTGACTTCACTGGGAGTTGGTAACATGGACACAAGAACAGTGAAACATTTTCCTTTAAGTTCATAAATAAACGGCCATCACATTGTTATAATTGTAACACTAAATGATACGCAAAAATTTCCTTTGGTTAGGTTCTTTACTCTTATGATGATCTGAAATGTGCGAATTGTTGTATACTATAATTATATATTGAATGTGATTTTTTCAGTACTATTTAGTCGTTTTTGAAGATGACAATGTGTAGGTATATTCAGTATTTGAATAAAATATAACAACTAAATTTTAAAAGCTAAACAACTTCGTTATCTAATAATAGATAGGCTGGGTCCACCAGCTAAATAACACGACCTTACAGTCAGTTGAGACATAATGTACTTCTGTATTCCCTACGGTAATAAGAAAACCAATAAGGAGACCTACTTTTCTAATTTTACTTTGCCATTTTATGTAGATGCAATGGTCAATGACCAATGGTTCGCAAAGACTTAATTATCTAGACCTCCGTCTACACCAGTATTGGTATTGGCGTGAAGAAATTTATTCATTTATTTCTCTGTTTTTGTTAAAATACATTTACCGTATAAAATAGATCATCGCGTTTTTACGCCGAAATGAAAAAATAAAATCTAGTCTACATTAATACCCAATCAGGGTCATTGGAGGTGAAGAGCTGGACGAGACAGGTGTCAACAGTTTGGTGCTGATCGTAGCAGAACACGCGATACCGACATCACTCTATAGTGACATTGCCTTAATAAAAACCTTCAGTAATTGAAGGTTACTTTAGGGTCATGTGTCTATCGTTAAGAATTTCTAAATAATTGAACATCAATGCAAACGATTATAAACGTTTGTATTAAAAAAAACAAAGTGTTTAAATTTCGAATAGAAGTAGTCGATTTAAAAACGTTACTTGAAATATAAAAATTCGAATATGGCTAACCTGCCTATCTACTTTTTATATGTGATCGTGACGACCTCAGAGGAGGAGTGGCGTAGGCACCGGTTTTCATGGTGTCGCCATCTCAGAGGTCCCGGATGCGATTCCCGGTCCGGTCAATGTAGAAAGTACTTTTTCTACATTTTCTCGGGTCGGGGGGTTTTTGATACCTTTATTGTTTCTGATTCCATACTACATAGTGCTTAAACTCTTACTTCGAGAACAGATTAATGTATGTGATGTTATTCTTATCTATGTACTGTAATATAGTACTATAAATAGTAAAGCGTCAATTACAGAAGAGGTTCATATTCATAACACTGTAATAAGAAAAGTTACTGCAAACGTTAAAAAAAATTATTGGAAATAACGTTATCCAAAAAAAAAAACGTTGGAAAGTGGGTCGCAAACTTAATTCGTAAGACCTCTGTCCACCCCAGTTCCGGGAAAACGCGAAAAAATAATAAGAAGAACGCTTGCTCTCGAATGAAAAAGGTAATATTTCTTACTAGGACCATAACTTAGAACTACTGTGTACTAAATAAATTAGAAGCATACAATTATTTTATATACATCACTAACTCAACTCATGACACGCCCTAATCATGTTAATTACATTGTTATGACACTTCAACGTTATTCAATAAACCTGACTTTAAAAATGACTTTATATGCATTTACAAGTATGCATCCAACCCCCAGTAGTCGGTACCTACAGCCATCATTATAACGTGAGTTTAGCCATTTTTAACTATTTGAAGGCCAAAGATGATGAACAGCGTCTACGGTTTAAAGTATATATTAATGGCATCGTCAATACCTTACCAAGCGTGGCTATTCCTCCTTAAAGTAGTCTGGCAATGGGTTTACACAGGTCGATAATTACCTATATGTATGTTCAGTAAATATATTGAGTATTCTTTATTAACCAATACTCGATCTGGAGTTCACCAACCCTTGAAGATGTAATAAAATATGGAATAGATATCAGACGTTAAAACAGTTTAACTCTTTTGAACTTGCAATACACCAGAACGTGGGACAACGTGGGATGTGGTGTGCATCTAGCCTTATAAGTGCATGTAAATAAAAATATGTGTCTAAAACTCGCCTCGACACGAGTCTTTTATCTGGGGATCGAACTCGAGTCTCTTCGCCGTTAAAGTCACGATAGCCGAGTTGTAGGGTGGTCGGAATTTCGAGTCGAGAGACCTGAGTTCGATCCCCAGGTGGCAGTACCAATGAGTTTTTCAAAAACTTATGTACGAATTTCATTGTTGGCTTGGACATAAAGACGGCGACAGGTTCACCACCTGTCACGTTGTCCCGAAACAATCTTCGGTGGAAGGTGGGTCAAAGGAACTTAATTGTCTAGACTTGACCTCTGTCTACCCCTGTATTGGGAATTGCGTGAAGATATTTTTTTTGTTGTAGCTACACCTATAAAAACCCGTGTAAGTTCACTGAAGTATGCTGACCTCACTCGTAAAGAGGATTTGTCAGAATCGCCATGCCTGCCACGCGTTACCGGCAATCACAGTATCAGACAATTTACCCTAACTCACTGCCCACCACCAGGTTGCTTGCAGTTTAATATACTTTTACGGGTCATCGTTAACACTCATCGTTAAACTTCTAAAGTTTCCCTAAACAGTCATGGTTTAACTTGTTGATACAGAAAGACTCCTGAAAACAAATGTAAAAGGTATTACTGCAGGTTACTTAAAACTGCTTTTAAGTAATAAGTAGACCTAGGTCAAGGTTACAGGTAAATCTTACATAATGAAACTTCTAGAATTTACGAAAAGTTACTTAATCTCTACTTTTAAGGGTTTAGTGTTGCTCTAAAGGAACGCAATTAAAGAAATGAGTATCAGAGTTTAGGGAACGCCTACGAAAGTTAAATAGGTCGATAGGGTTACCTTATTCATGAAATTTAATTATCTAATTAATTAATATTCCTTTATGGAAGAATGCAACAAACAGGCAATAAGTGTAGTATCATATATATATATATATATATATATATATATATATATATATATATATATATATATATATATATATATATATATATATATATATATATATATATCTATATATATATATATATATATATATATATATATATATCTATATATATATATATATATATATATATATACATATATATATATATATGCATTGATAGGGAAAAACATCGCTCTTATCCCAAAGTAAGTAACTAATGTCCTAGTGATATTGCATCGAAGACAACGCATGTACAAAAAACCACCGAGAATAGACTCCGGGACTTTAAGAGCTAGCAACCTTAAACCTTAAATCCAGTGTGCCTTCTCGCTGACGAAGATCGTCCAAGTAACACAAGAAAGACTGCTAGTGCACTGTATTAAAATATTACAGTGAGCAACAAGTTTTAGTATTAAATTTGGCCATTACATTGATGGCCTCCGTGGGCGAGTTAACTATAAGTGTCGGTAGATTTGAGGTCAACGGTTCGATTCTCGGACGGGTAAATGTAGAAAACCACTTTTTCTGCATTGACCCGTCCAGCTGTTTGTGGAACGTTCGTTGTTTCATATTTCATAACTCAAGTGATTTAGTTACTTTGAGATCAGAGGAATTTATAACTAGAAAGGTTGTTTTTATGCCTTTTTATTTTATGTTGTTCTAAGTATACAAACATAACGCCATATGCGTTTTGAAAGGGTAAGTAGATACCATATCCTTTAACTTGCTACCATCCTGACATACTTCTTTCCTACAGTACACTAAATGGGACCTTTATTTAAAACGTCCAAAACCGTAAGACAGCTCTAATCGAAATCTCGCAACAAATTCACGAATTCACTGACTTAATTAGAAATTTACGCTTCGCCATGTAATCGACATTTACACGGGCGTGGTTCTATTTTAGCTTACAAATTCTTGAAACCCTAGTTTACGAAAGGAAAGTTTTGAATTTTGTGCTACTACAGAAAAATAAAGAAAACAATATAACATTTAATGAAGGCTTTCTTAAAATCTTTTTTTAATCATTAATTATGCGATACTATAAAATTAATTGTGGGAAAAAATAAAAGCAATTAAAAATGGCATTGTGTGCTATCCCTTAAATATGTGGGTCATGACTTGACGTAACAGACGTAATTATTGCATAATGCTATTCAAGGACGCTACGGCGAGGTTTATTCAAAAGTGGTTTATTTGCTATGAGATGGAAGTATCCCCTCTTTTCTATTCATCATCATCATAACAGCTTAACAGAAGTACACTGCTGAACATAGGTTTCCCTCAAACATTGCTACATAGATTGCTTTTCTATTATTATAAAAAATGTCTTGTCGATAATCTTCAATTCCTTTTATATTCAGCCTTATCACTTCTACGATATTTTTTTAATTCTTTATTATTCTACAATTTTCTTTTCCCCGTCTTTTCCATTTTATCCTCTATGTTAGTATTAATAAAACCGTCGGTTCTGGTGGCAAACTCGTTCCAATGGGTTTTCAAAAACTTATGTGCGAATCATATCTTTGGCTTGGACATAAAGCCGGCAACGGACGCACCACATGTCACGTTGTCCCGACAATATCTTCGGTGGAAGGTGGGTCGAAGAGACTTAATTGTCTAGACTAGACCTTTGTCTACCCCTGTATTGGGAATTGCGTGAAGATACTTTATATTTTTTCTTTTAGGTTCCCATCAGACAGCGCTGTTGTTTCTTTGTTACTATTTACCATCTGTCCCGAAATAATTAAGGTCACCGGAGAAATATCTACAAAGAGTACGTCAGGAGGTCTTAACGTATACTGTCAAGCGAAAGGTAAGTGTTAGCACCTTCTACCAAAATTAAAAAAAGCAATTTCTTCGAAAGGAATATTCGCCAAATACCAAACGCTCGAAATTCTTGTAACTCTCTAGCCTTTAAAAGCGTCGATATAAGAATGGTTGGGTAAGTGAAATTCGAAGATTGAGGTACCATAAATGTGTTTCTTGGAGACTAAAAAATATTAATATATCTTCACGCAATTCCCAATAAAGGGGTAGACAAAGGTCTAGTCTAGACAATTAAGTCCCTACGACCCACCTTCCACCGAAGATATTTTCGGGACAACGTGACAGGCGGTGAACCCGTCGCCGTCTTTCTGTCCAAGCCAACGATTTAATTCGTGCATAGGTTTTAGGAAAACCCATTGGTACGAGCCCGCCACCTGGGGATCGACCTCGGGTCTCTTGACTCGAATTTCCAACCACCCAACCACTCGGCTATCGTGACTTCTTGGAGACTATTATCTTAAAACAAACATATTTCCAAACATTATAAACCTTGACCGAGAAACATTGAATATGTATTGCGATTGCGATACGATACAATACAAGGGCAAGATAATAAATGCAAATGTATAAAGCTTCTTTTCAGCACTCTCCTTTCGATCTAGATAGTATAAATACGTGATCCCTACCACCTGGGGATCGAAGTGGGGTCTCTTAAGTCGAACTCCAAACAACCAACTTTTGTGTTTCGACTATAGTTTTATTAAAATATTCGAAAAAGAAATTGATTACAATACAAAGTAATAAGCAGGGAGAGATCGCAAAGATAATACGATATAGTTAAATAAAATATATAGCTTTTAAGGTCGCATGACCTAGAATCGTCGATTCGTTGTGGAAAGTTCCGCGATTTTGTTTCCCGTGGAGGTGCGAGGGTGGGCTACAACGCCGCGCATGCGTACGGCGAGAACTTGTTGCGTCCACGTGGTTAGAGACAGTCGCAGACTGGGAGCGTAAGGCTACGTGTCGGTTATGGAGCTTACAAAGCTTTACATGACTTAACGGAATATTACTGAAAAAAGCATATATTTTCTCTCTCGCGATACTTAATTTAATTCAATAATAAATATAATTGAACTCTAAATAAATTACTGTTTACATTTTAAGCGTAATTATTTGTTTATTTACATATACATAACATGGGAAACCTCAACCGAAAGATTGTTAACATTACAATGACTTGTTACATTTAGTCATCGACGTGAAAGATATTACAGCCGAATTTTTATATTTTTTTAACTTCTTGGTAAATATTAAGTGAGATATATTTTACAGTCCTTTCTAAATATAAAGTAGGACCAACATATGTTTTTTTTTTTTAAATACGCCTGCATTGGCTGATGGAGTCACGTGCTGTCATCAATTTAAATTTTTATTTAAACTGGAATATGCGGAGTATTTTAATGGGAGAAGTCCGTAAGCGATCTAGCTTAAATAGCATATTTAATGGATGTCATTTACAGACTTAGACTAGTACACCAATATTACCATAGTGCAGGTGCGTTGACGGCTTTATAGAAGAAATTGGGCAGCGTATGATGAGTGGGGACATGAGGAGGGGACATGAAGCCGTCAATATGCTACCGAGTTTTATTTCCGTTCGAGCGGGCTGGATTTGTGCTGCAAAAGCTGTCATTAAGCTCTTTTACAAAAGAAATATGCATTCAGTTGTGCATGAGTAAAATGAAAACTTTTAAATACATTATCATTGTACTTTAGTGGTTATGTTCCAACGAACCTAATTAAAAAAACGTAGGTAGGACAAAACTGGGTAAATCTACGGTTCATGAATGTTTACGTAGTTTTGCTGAGTTTAAAAAAGAGTTGACAAATAAAATTTAACGAAATGAGATTCCTAATGGATTCTATTTAAAGAGATTTCAATTAAAATCAAGGGTCGTTCTATAAAACGATGTTTATTTTCAACCCACCAGGAAAAATGAGGGCAATGTTTTCGTTTACGTCTGTTTCTTTGGCACATTCAGTAAAGCAGGTTGAAGTTCTTCTATAGATTTTATTATAATGTATTAATTATTTTATTGCGATTGTTGTCATAAACATAACATCGGATATTTAAATAAAAAAATGCACTTTTAGATTACTTTTTTCTTATTATTGTAAGTTGCGAAACCGAAATAACGTCAATTATAAATTTTGACGCCATTTTTTTTGTCAATGAAGTTAATTAGAAATCATTGTATTATTTTTAACACTATAGTCAAGTATTATCGAGGACACACCATAAGTTATTAAAAATCATGCCTATCTAATGTAATACGTGGAAACAATAAAAGCATAATAAAATGTGTGATTCTGTCAAATTAAATCACTAATACTTTCAATTGAGAACTATAGCAACAATTTTAATTTATTACGTTTCCTTACTTATTTTAAATTGAAATAACTTTGGCATAGGCGAGTGCAATGAGTGCAATGTCGTCTCTACCACCGATCATTTCTTGTTGCATCTGTATCGGAGTTCAATGACCTACGCTTTGCGAGTAGGGTTACCAATTTTTAATCATAAAAAATCCTCGATTCTAATTAAGTAAATATAATAAGTTTAACAATATTTGTACATTTTTAATGAATTACTTATGGTATATTAATGCGCAGATGGTTAAATCGTATCCAAATGTTTATGCCTGTAAAGTTAAACTCCGTCGGATCGGAGTTTAACTTTACAGATATAAAGTTAAGTTAAACTCCGATCTTATAAAATATTCGAAACATGTCAAAAACGCCTAAACAGGTTTACACAAGACAAAAGTATATAATAGCAGTATGACGTTAGCTACGACATTGTTAATTCAGTCTTAAATGGACAGAATAGGACGGATAGAGCAGATTTTTGATGGTGAAAGATAAGATTTAATTCATACATACATACATTGTTCTGATTCCAAAGTAGCATTTACGGAGACAGGCACAACGAGGGTAAAACAAACACCCAGACCCCGACTAGAAAGTGTTTTTTTTACATTGATCTGATTGGGAATCCAGACCCCTACCGGGACCTCAGAGCTGGCAACACCAGAAAACAGGCGTGTTACACCACTCGCCAAAAAGTTTTTTTAAACGTCAAATGAAGATTAAGAAAATGGTAAAAGAACTCGTACGTTTGGTCGAGTCACTTGGTGCAACATAAAGAGCAAAGCGAGAGAATAAAACGAGCGATAACCGCATCTTTGCCCTACTCTTCACCATCTGGGTAACGGTGAACGAACCACGCTATAGATCGTAAACCGGTCATAAGTGTTACAACGCAAGGGTAACGTGACATAGAAGGGTTAAGTGGAGGTTAGACAATCAATGTTTTTAATGATTCTGATAGTATTTAATGCGCGCGTGCTCGTTAATAAATTAAAGCTCACCTTTTTTATAAATTAAAAAAAAATCCTATTTAGGCGCGAAATTTTACATGATCTGCAGGCCACCTAATACAGGTAGTATTACTATGATACTATGATGACTGTGTCTGAACTATTTTTCAGTCAATATGTAGATATAATAATAGTAGGTATATAATAATTTGATTTTATTTAACATATTTTTATTTAAGATTTCTTGACGTTTTATAAGATTTACCAGCAAAAAAGAAGTCGGCAAAAAAACGTTTGCTCAAGGCATGCTTTGCTATATACTTATCGTTAGTTATAATAATATATATACGATGCGATGTATTGCTGTAGAGTAATATAAAATTAAATAAATAAACAAATGACTGCCCCGCCAAAAAACGACCAAAGGTTTTCAAGACATACGTTTTCCGTTAAAAACTATTTAATAAAAAGGTGGCCAGTGTCACTCGGACACTCCGTATATAAGAATTTTAACGATACCTAAATCTTGATCTTCTTTGTTTAATGGCCTCTCTTAACAGAATTCTGTTCAATGTCAAGTCAGTACGATACCTGTTAATATTTAAAACTTCAAAAATATGTACCCTGAAAATATAAATCTTTTTTGAAATTTGTGGATATCCACACAAGTGATACATATGATTACTAAGGATAATACTAAGGAATAATAATGAGAAATAAATAGTAGATGACTCAACAAAATGTCCACCTTTTATTATTTTAACTATGATCTAAATCTTCGCCGGCCTTAAACACTGGAACGGTCCTAACTTTTATTATTTGCAGTAGTATTCTGAAAATTTGGATTATAAAGTCCGTCCAGTGTTTCTTCTCTATTAGAAAGGTCAACTACATGCAATAGACTTTTAAAAGACATTTAATAGACATAAAGACGGCGACGGGCTCACCTCCTATCACGTGGTACCAAAAAATCTGTTCGGTGAAAGGTGGCTCGAAAAAACTTAATTGTCTAGACTTCTGTCGACCCCAGTTTTGGATATGACGTAAAGTTTTTTTTTGTATAATACTGTAAATACTCTTATTTCTTTAATTCACGTACTAAACCGTAAAAAGAAGAAAATTTCGCAAGCTCTGTACAAATGCAAGTTCTTGTTATGAGTGTTGAGACATTAAGTTTTAAATTGAATGAGGCCACTCAATTATGACAGCAACTTCATACCAAACTCAGCCATTCAACAGGTGCGCGTTAGTAAACGGTGTCATACGAGGGAGGTGTTAACTTAATTGTTATGAATAAAGTACGCTAAGATTAAAAAATAACTCTGGTATTATTGATTGTTTTAGTGGATAAGAGAAAAAAGAGTTAAATACTAAGCCACTGCTCACTGCTTATCAAGGTTGACGAAACAATGTTCTAAAAATACAAGGACTGAAGGAAAATCTGTTGGGTTTGTTTAAACAAACCCAACAGATTTTCCTTCAGTCCACAACGAAAGGGTTAACCTTTTCGTTGCGGATACCTTCAGTTTCAGAAATGAAAATATTTGGGATCCTAAGCAGACACTACAAAGTTTTATTCATTATCAATTCAGTCTAAAGTTGTAGTGTTTTATTTTGCTAGAATAATAAAAAACCAAAAAATTATATTATATGTTTTTGTGGTTTTCTGTTTAAATAAAAAATTATATATTTCTGATAAACATTTTACTCGTTACTATTTAAATGTAAAAATTGTAATATTTTCAGTCTTTTATTATTTATATGAAGCAGGAAGGCATGTCACAAATGCTACGTTTGCGACAGTGTTATATAAGAAATTACGAATCAATGTCACACTACACCTTTCGGTTGCCAAGGTTAAACAATTCCAATGTGCACAATAGTAAAATGATTTAAAGGTTAACGAGCAAATGCATAAGCAGAAAGTCCACATCACTTTTTGCTTTACGCCATCGATATTTAAATGGTCCTTATTGAGGAATGAGCTACCTTGTAGCTATTTGTTTTTCAGATATATTGGTCTTTGTAACAAAGGCTTTCTTTATTTTTAAAAAGAGAATGGGCTTCTTAGAACTGGGTTCTATTAAAAAAATATCTTCACGCCATTCCCCATACAGGGGTAAACAACGGTCTAGAAAATTAAGTCCTTTCAACCCACCTCCTACCGAGGAAATTTTTGGGATAACGTGACAAGATGTGAGCCCGTCCTATATATTTGACCGTGACTATATATTCTTCTAAAGTTAAATTTTCCCATTATGGCCGGCCCTCTACCGGCTTTAACTAAAAAGCCGGTCGAGGCGACAGAGGAAGACATGTATGTGTGGTTAAGTACGATACTGTTGGCCATTTCTGTCCACTGAAACGACAAATATAGAGCTAAAATAGGGATTATGAAGCACTCCATTTCGAGCCTAGGGCAAGGCGAGGCACCTTTGGTTGCAATCTTATTCTTACGTCATTCTATTCTCACAAAAAGAAAATTCCTACACTTCTTTTACATTACAGATTTTGTTCTCACTTGTGATCAACATTAAAATATATATCTGTGTCTAACGAGGCAAGTAAGACCATGACACTTTATCACATTAAATCACAAAACAAATTTAAATTATTTTTTATCATTTAAAGAAAGCTTTCTTTTCTTAATTGTTTGTTATCGATCGAAAACTTGTAAAATACTTCACATAAAATTTTGCGAAAATACGACGAACATTTTATGAACACATGTAACATTGTCGTTAAGGGACTCTACTGTCGCGTGTATAGAAATGCTTACCTGTAGAATTTAGGAATTGCTGAACGAAAGCCATACAAATGATAAGTAATAATATGCAAGATAAAAACCTGCATATGAAATTTTATTAAATAAGGAAGTTACGTACAGCAAGTTTTTCTACATCGGTATTCATAAATAATGACGTAATGACGAAACGATCTGACTTTCTCTTGCATTTAATTAGTTTAAGATTTACAACTTTATAAAACTACTAATCTATTTAGCTACTAAGCTATTGTGGTAGAGCCACGCATCAGCTTTTGTTGTTGCATGAATGGGCCGGCTCGACCGGGGAAGTACCACGACCTCACAGAATACCGGCGTGAAGTAGAAGTCTAACAAATTTCTGCGTTTCGTCTGGTGAGTGCAGGTAACCGGAGGCCCACACACCCCCCTACCCCATTCCTGGGAGGGGGGGCGGAATATAAGGCCTGCAACACATCTGCTATGCCTCTGGTATTGCGGGTGTTAAGGGCGGCGGTAATCACTTACCATCACGTGAGCCACCTGTTAGTTTGCCTCCCTTTTCTATAAAAAAAACTTTAGTATTATAATTCTACTGGCCACGACTTGACTAAGTGATGGCCTCTAGTTTCGTACATGACATAGATCATAATGGTGGATAGTACCCGCGCTTCTTTTTAGCGATTATTTAAAACATTTCACTCCTTCGACGCTTCTGTCCATTACCTTACCTTCTTTTTGAGATTGATGAATATTTCTTTATAGAATAGGAGCACACGAGCAGGTGGCTCACATGATGGCAAATGAAAAGAATTAAATATTAAATATAAATATCTTCACGCAATTCCCAATACAGGGGTAGACAGAGGTCAAGTCTAGACAATTAAGTCCCTTTGACCCACCTTCCACCGAAGATATTTTCGGGACAACGTGACAGGTGGTGAGCCCGTCGCCACCTTTATGTCCAAGCCAACGATGAAATTCATAAGTTTTTGAAAAACTCATTGGTACTGCCACCTGGGGATCGAACTCGGGTCTCTCGACTCGAAATTCCGACCACCCAACAACTCGGCTATCGTGACTTTTACAAATGAAAAGAGATGGAATAAATAATATAGGTTGTCTGAAAGAAATCGCTCTTAGTGATCAAACCACCAATTAATCACCTCTTCCTCATATGTATCGATCTTAGTGAATATATATTTTGAAGGTTTAGTTGTGATCGATACGTCTATATTTCCTATATAATTCCAGTTTTCCTTGCATTATTAACAGCGACAATGTGTTCAACGTTTCATGACTAATGACTCATGATTATTTCCACGTGTAACAGTATAATAATACACTGAATATAGAAACATTAAAGCAAAATTAATGGTACATTAATACGACGGCTGTACAATTGAACTGTTTTGAGAATCTGCGGTGTTGTATTGCCGTTAGAATTCCACGTTCTTTGTATATGACAACTGAGCTGATAAGCTTCGCAAAATAAGGCTACTGACATATTGTGCGATAACCTTATCCTGAAATCTAGAGTAAAATTACGCAGATCAGCGAGGAACACCAGCATCTATGATGCAATCTGTTAAGACCACCATGTGCAAAGCGTGATGATTGGTGGACAGTAGACTTCTACAGGCATTTTAATAGTTTAGTACAATTTGCCCACGGACTGGTTTGAGTGGGTACGTTCTTTTTCACCCAAAAAAATTAACTTGAATATTTTTCCAACTAAAGTTTATAATAAATGTGGACAAAATCATTGTTGTGAATAAAGCTGAAAGTAAGCTAACACTTATTTTATGGGATCAGTGTGTCTGGGACATGACACCACTGAGATGTATATCAGGTCAGATCACATGTTTATTAATTATAATTTTGTTTATATTTTATTTTTTTAGTTGTAAATAAGTAATGTATTTTTATAAATAAATAATTATACTAGAAGCATGAATAAATAATAATAAATATCTTCACGCAATTCCCAATACAGGGGTAGACAGAGGCCGAGTCTAGACAATTAAGTCCCTTCGACCCACCTTTCACCGAAGATATTTTCGGGACAACGTGACAGGTGGTGAGCCCGTCGCCACCTTTATGTCCAAGCCAACGATGAAATTCGTACATAAGTTTTTGAAAAACTCATTGGTACTGCCACCTGGGGATCGAACTCGGGTCTCTCGACTCGAAATTCCGACCACCCAACAACTCGGCTATCGTGACTTTTACAAATGAAAAGAGATGGAATAAATAATATAGGTTGTCTGAAAGAAATCGCTCTTAGTGATCAAACCACCAATTAATCACCTCTTCCTCATATGTATCGATCTTAGTGAATATATATTTTGAAGGTTTAGTTGTGATCGATACGTCTATATTTCCTATATAATTCCAGTTTTCCTTGCATTATTAACAGCGACAATGTGTTCAACGTTTCATGACTAATGACTCATGATTATTTCCACGTGTAACAGTATAATAATACACTGAATATAGAAACATTAAAGCAAAATTAATGGTACATTAATACGACGGCTGTACAATTGAACTGTTTTGAGAATCTGCGGTGTTGTATTGCCGTTAGAATTCCACGTTCTTTGTATATGACAACATTTCGTGTATATATAAGCATAATGCAATTGTAGAGTAAATATCCTTCCTTTTGTTTAGATATAAAGACGGCGACTGGAACGTTGTCCCGAAAATATCTTCGGTGGAAGGTGGGTAGAAACGACTTAATTGTCTAGACTAGACCTCTTTATACCCTGTATTGGGAATTGCGTGAAGATATTTTTATTTATTTATTTTATTTAGAGATTTCGTATTGTTTTATTACCGATGAGCACATCCGATTCAATTAAAATAAGAAAGAAGTGAAATCACCAGTCAATTATATTTATATTACAAAGTACTTACACAGCACAATAAAGTGGGTTCTTTAAGTACATAGTTCTTTAACTATAAATATAAATTGATAAAATATGTAAATTGAATTTGATTAGAAACAAGTAAATTTTCAATACTAAAACTTTTCCATCACCACAACGGAAAGTAAGGATAGCGGAGCTACGTCAGCATCGTAAACAAAAATCCGACGTTGCGGTCATAGTATGTGGGTTGGTTGTAGGTAGGTATAAAGATTTTATACGTAAGGTGATATTCAATACATTATTGAGGTAGATCTGTAATAATAATCATTTATCACTACAGAGATGGTAAGATGTATGATGAGGTAGATGGTAATCTAAAAATAGGTGAAAAATATTGAGACCTCATGTAGTTTATTGTTTTAGTTGATATAAATTTTATACGAGTTTTAAAATAAATAATTTAACCTCTTGCCTTTTAAGTTGCAGTATCTCAAAAGGGTTGCTGTATCACTGGGACTCCTACTATTATTATTTAAGACCGTCATTGATATGTGATAAGCAATAAAAATATTTGTTTTGATTTGATTTGAATCCACTCATATTCCGTCCCAAAGGCAAGACAGAACATTTTTTTCTTAACATAAAGAAAGCGTAAACAATTGGGATGACTTGGCTTTATGTAATACCTTCATTCCCTATAAGCTCATTTGATGGTATATTAACATATTGAATATTCCTTCCGTAAGGAGGATTTCTGATAATCTCCACGCTTAACTAGAGGATTGGCAATCGCTGTAACAAATATCTCTCGCCATAGATACTTAAAAGGACCACATTTGAGTCCAGCCATAATTGAATCGCGATAGCCGAGTGGTATGGTGGTCGGAATTTTGATTCGATAAACCTAAATTTGATTCCCAGGTGGCAGGCCAATGGTTTTTTGTCAAAAACTTATCACCGGGCTCACCACCAGTCACGTTGTCCCAAAAATATCTTCGGTGGAAGGTGGGTAGAAACGACTTAATTGTCTAGACTAGACCTCTTTATACCCTGTATTGGGAATGGCGTGAAGATATTTTTATTTATTTATTGTTTATTATTATTAACTTCTAATAACTATTACGATTTGTATATGACAACATTTCGTGTATATATAAGCATAATGCAATTGTAGAGTAAATATCCTTCCTTTTGTTTAGATATAAAGACGGCGACTGGAACGTTGTCCCGAAAATATCTTCGGTGGAAGGTGGGTCGAAGAGACTTAATTGTCTAGACTAGACCTCTTTATACCCTGTATTGGGAATTGCGTGAAGATATTTTTTATTTATTTATTTTATTTAGAGATTTCGTATTGTTTTATTACCGATGAGCACATCCGATTCAATTAAAATAAGAAAGAAGTGAAATCACCAGTCAATTATATTACAAAGTACTTACACAGCACAATAAAGTGGGTTCTTTAAGTACATAGTTCTTTAACTATAAATATAAATTGATAAAATATGTAAATTGAATTTGATTAGAAACAAGTAAATTTTCAATACTAAAACTTTTCCATCACCACAACGGAAAGTAAGGATAGCGGAGCTACGTCAGCATCGTAAACAAAAATCCGACGTTGCGGTCATAGTATGTGGGTTGGTTGTAGGTAGGTATAAAGATTTTATACGTAAGGTGATATTCAATACATTATTGAGGTAGATCTGTAATAATAATCATTTATCACTACAGAGATGGTAAGATGTATGATGAGGTAGATGGTAATCTAAAAATAGGTGAAAAATATTGAGACCTCATGTAGTTTATTGTTTTAGTTGATATAAATTTTATACGAGTTTTAAAATAAATAATTTAACCTCTTGCCTTTTAAGTTGCAGTATCTCAAAAGGGTTGCTGTATCACTGGGACTCCTACTATTATTATTTAAGACCGTCATTGATATGTGATAAGCAATAAAAATATTTGTTTTGATTTGATTTGAATCCACTCATATTCCGTCCCAAAGGCAAGACAGAACATTTTTTTCTTAACATAAAGAAAGCGTAAACCATTGGGATGACTTGGATTTATGTAATACCTTCATTCCCTATAAGCTCATTTGATGGTATATTAACATATTGAATATTCCTTCCGTAAGGAGGATTTCTGATAATCTCCACGCTTGACTAGAGGATTGGCAATCGCTGTAACAAATATCTCTCGCCATAGATACTTAAAAGGACCACATTTGAGTCCAGCCATAATTGAATCGCGATAGCCGAGTGGTATGGTGGTCGGAATTTTGATTCGATAAACCTAAATTTGATTCCCAGGTGGCAGGCCAATGGTTTTTTGTCAAAAACTTATCACCGGGCTCACCACCAGTCACGTTGTCCCAAAAATATCTTCGGTGGAAGGTGGGTAGAAACGACTTAATTGTCTAGACTTCTGTCTACCCCTGTATTGGGAATGGCGTGAAGATATTTATATGCATAGATAGTAGACTCGTCACTGATTCGCCACTAATGCTACAGCTTTCTGTTACTTTTTGAGATAATTTTTCTTTGTCTTTACTTACCGCTTAAGATTCTCACTAGAAGAAACTATATTAACAGCCGGTTTGTCAGGAAAAAATCGCTTTTAAGCGATGTGACTAGTAATTGTAGCCCGTAGGTGGTATTGTGTAATAATAGTAATTCACAATAATTTTGACTTTTGTTGTTAGTACGATCTCAATTATTTATAGATATTAAAATATCTTAGATTTCTCTTATTTATATTAGTTTCTGCCGTGTACTATGCCGGGGACACGAGGCACCTTTCAAGGCCGGCCGCCTTTCGAGTGGCAAGTAAATTATCATAATGTAACAAATTATACACTTATGTATATATGTGTACACGTAATATAATTGTACGGTTGGTATGCGATGTCACTGTTTTCCTCCTTTGAGTTAAATAAAGACCTGTTAGGATGATTAAATTTAATAATACAATTAAATTATGCGCAATATATTCTAATTTTAAGTCCCGACCGCCTAGTTTGTATTGAACATGCCTACGAAAATAAGTTGCGGGTCGAAGACCGCTAGGGCAAATATTTTTGTAATGAATATAAATGCTTATACTTCATTCATGGGTGTTTAAAGGTATATAATATATATTTACCTAACTATCATTGGCTTGGACAGCAAGACAGCGATTGACTCACCACCTTTCAAGTTGTCACAAATAGTCTTTGATGAATAATGGTTCAAATTTAATTGTCTAAATGATGGACTTAATTTTCTGAATAATTTTAAGTTCTGTTAGTGTAATTTATTGCTAAAGAATTACTTCGCAACCCTTGCATGCTTATGATATAATAGAAGATATGAAGATATAATATTGCTATGAGATGAAGCTAATGATACTTGTAAGTTACGTTATCATCACTTACTATAATAAGATTTACTGGAAAAAAGTTATCACTAACAGAATTTCAATGGCTATTCTAAGCCAGAATAACGGATATTGTCCTTGTTGCCAGTTGTAAAGCTCTTGATCCCGATTAATGCATGAATATCAAGTATTGCGTTGTGTATAGTATATAGTATTGTGTTGTTAAATGAAAATAATGACTAAAAAAAAGTTTAAAAATAAATTATTTTGTGCATTAACCTTTAATTCTGATTCCCTCCTATTCTGACAGGTGAAAAATGACTCTATGCATCATTAGCATAATGTGTGCCGAATTTTGTATGTCTGATATTTTATAAAAAAAAAATATTAATTCAATAAATATCTTTTACAAAAATAAAACACACATCGTGATTTGAGTTGCTATGTCTGATGCTACGTAGCAACGCAGCTAATTCTGCCCGAACGTAATCCATCAAGTTTAAATTCAACGTTCAAGGTCAAGCAGTTTTGTGTATGGTCAGTTTAAACACGACGCCTAAGAAAAAATTTGAACGTTTTACGTAGTGCAGGTACTTAAACGTATACGTTTTTTTTTCATCTCATATCAAAAGCAATAAATATATAGCGATGACGGAGATTATTGCGAATGCTTTATAAAAATATAAAATAACATCTAAATGAACTCGTCCTGTATATATTTCAGTTCAATCCCTATTCAATGTTGAGAATCCTGCAAATGGAATTTCTTTTTCAAAAAAATTTAACACTAAATCTTCATATTGCTTACGTCTCGTACGTACTCATGACATGGCTCGTGATATGTTGTGGTTGTAACGCTCGCTTTATCGAGAAATTCTGCATTAATCCCCATGTAGGAACCATTAATATTGGCAATAGGGATTAAATAATGATTTTTATACCTTACGCAATATACCTTAGACGCTTATTAATACGACCACAAGTCAGTAACTAATTCTATTTTTAATGTTTTACCAACACGTGGTAAATATTCACGTCAACACTACACCAAAGTAATGTGGAACACGTCATAAAATAATGTACAGTTTTTTCGTTCACTTCGAATCTCATTTCTTTTCGTATAAGCTACTAAAGAAATCCTTTGAAAATCACAGTGGCTCTAAGAGCTCGCACAAAAAGCCTTTTAATATAATAGACGTAAACTAGGAGATCGAAAATGAACAGCAAAGCTGAAATGTGTTTTAAATTTTCGATTTTTATCAACATCGCAAATTGGGAATCTTAGTATAATCAAAGGCATAATTTATTTATTTTATATCAAATGGATAAAGTTTATTTCACTAAAACATTTTCGCAGGGAAATCGTACCTACAAAATAATAACTATACAAGCATACTTCAGTAAAACACTGAAGCAAATACAATAGATGAGTACTATGGCACTTAGAAGAAGCTAATGCAAGCAAATCGCGTGACTCAACGCTTCGGTAGATAAAATCACTGATCATGTTACAGTCTGCAATTGACGCCTCTCGTAATAAATAATGTGGAGGTGTACCAATGTTTAGCATTCTAAGGGAATAAGAATACTCGAATTTAATTATTTTAAACTTAAACAACCATTATAACTCGTTTTTTTTATTTTGGCAAGTTATATAATTGCTTCCGCGTGAGTTTTACAAAAAACAGACATGAAGCAAAATGTAATATTTGTAATTAATTGTAACTTCGGCTATGAGAATACATAATTTTAAATATGTTTTTCTTATGTGTTATAATAGCATAAGCAGATAGTAGTAGATAAATCGTACAAAATATTATGTAGTTAAATGTGTAAATGGAAATAAAGTGAATCTTATTTCCTTGACAAAAACTTGAATTACGATAATAATGAGATTTATATTCCGCACTAGTTTTTGAGATGTTGAGTAAAAAACATTGTTCTGAAAGCTTAACTCAAAAAAGAATAAAACGAAAATATTTTTTAAGACTTTCACGTACCTAGCAGAGAAAGATTTGATGTATATACACACAATTTATAAAGCCTATAAATTTTACACTTATAAAAAAACAATAAAATTTACATTTTAAGAAGCCTGTAAATTTTATAATTCGATAGGTATTAATGGTTTTTCGTTAGCTAAATGCTAAAATAGCTTGTTGATTACGTAAATTACATAAGAAATGAGAACATTTTGTAACATCCAAAGACATTATAGATAATACGTGAAATTAAAAGAGAAAATACAATTAAGTACCATCTTAATAAAAATAGATGGTAAAGATTAACTGTATTTTAAAGATTCATAAACATCAATACGGAATCAGAATCACAAAACTCTCTTTTTGAGCGATCTACGATACTATGAATGTTGTTTATGGTAGCATATAAACATAGACATTATGTTGTCTTTTTATAAAATAGGTACCCGTAAAGGAAGAACACAGTGTTAGGTTACAAGTTTAGCTTTGATTACCCACGCATTACTGTTAACTTTAAACCACGTCCACATTGCGCACCTGCTCGGTAAGTAATTCCATATGATTGAGTGAATCTTTAACATAGAAGTACATTTAACAAGCGTGTAAACTTCTTGTAAATGTAAAACACAGTTAATGAGAATGAATCTAATATAAACAGCCATTCGACCACTTGTTGATTCGGTTATTGCTTGTATTAATGCTCTGAGAACACATGCGGCGATCATAATATACGTGCGTGAGGAAATGTGTTCACGTCTTAAGATATTTTACGAGACGTTCTGAACAGCTGCTATTCTTTAAAAAAATTGCTTAGTGAACTTTTTAATGACGATATCAAATTTAGTACACGATTTTAAAGTGCATGTCGCCACAGCCCGTACGCTTTACATAAAGTTTTTACACCTTAGATGTAACGTTTGAATGAAACGGGTCTTTTCATGTCTTGTAAGTACGTAAGGCCACAGTCATATCTTACGTTATTAACCTTTAAGTGTTTTTTATTTCTACGACAGGCGCAGGCAGGAACGGCAGCTGTTTGGTGTTTTTCAGGTCTACGAAGGTAATGGAATTCCTATACACTGGATACTCGAGTTTAATTCATGTGACTACATTTACAATGGCGTCTGGTTATTGTGAGGACGAAAAAAGTTGCAGACAAAGAGTATAAGTTGCACACTTAAAATTATATCTAATCCACTTCTTTATAATATGAACATTGTTTTTTCAAGTGCGCCATTTAGACGTTGGCCAATGAACGATAGTAATGTCTAAGGTCACCATATCTTTAGTCAAACGATATCTGTATGATGTCGGTGTAGGATTTTATCCTCAACTCAACTCCTTTTTTTCCGGAGATAGGTAGCGCCACGGTTGGAAAAGCGACTGAGTGGAAAACTTTTTTTATTCATATTGGTTACCAACACATTGCGTGATAAGCATACCAGAAAATACCAGACCAAAATAAGAAGACCGTAGTTATCTGATTACAGAAAAGCCTTCTTTTGGGAGACAATGTATTCTAGTGGACTTTTATAGGGTGAGAAGTAAATAAGTGGTCTTCGTCATAACGTCAAATAAACATTTAAATATAGTAAAAAGAGTTTTTTTTTTAATTCATTGCTGCAGGAATTAAATACATATCATACACATGTGCATAAGGTATTTAAGAGAAATAATAAAAATTGTTTAAATATTTCATAATTTTATTAGGGAGTAAAAGTTTTAATTATACACTGTGTATGAACATTAAATTTATTTGTAGTAATGTAAGAAGAAAATACAATTATTAGAGATAGAATAATAGAGATTTAACAGTGGTAGAGCCACGCATCAGCTTTTGTTGATGCATGAATGGGCCGGCTCGACCGGGGAAGTACCACGACCTCACGGAATGCTGGCGTGAAGTAGAGGTCTAACAAACTTCTGCGTTTCGTCTGGTGAGTGCAGGTAACCCACCACACCCACACACCCCCTTCCCCCAATTCTGGGTGAGGGGGTTTATTACTCAGTCACACAATTGGCACCCATAGTTTATAACCTGGATTTACAAAATACATTTTTATTCCTGGAAAATAGTTAATATGAGAATGAACTGAAACCTAATTCTGTGTCTTGAGGTTCTAAAAATGATAAAAGCTAATTATTACTCCGTAACGCGCGAACAGTAACTAGATTGATTGTATTTTAAATTTTGAAAACTTAATTTACACTTTGTACTATAAATATAATTGAAAATAAAATATGTTAAAAATAAAACATAAATATCTTCACGCAATTCCCAATACAGGGGTAGACAGAGGTCTAGTCTAGACAATTAAGTCCCTTTGACCCACCTTCCACCGAAGATATTTTCGGGACAACGTGACAGGTGGTGAGCCCGTCGCCGTCTTTATGTCCAAGCCAACGATATAATTCGTACATTAGTTTTTGAAAAGCCCTTTGGTACGAGCTTGCCACTTGGGGATCGAACTCGGGTCTCTCGACTCGAAATTCCAACCACCCAACCACTCGGCCTATCGTGAGTAGTAAAATATGTTATTCTAGTAAATATTCAAAAAAAGGGGAAAAAAGGCGAAAATTTATTTATATAACGACTGACGATATAGACGACTGGCTCACCATGTTGCTCCAAATAAGCATTGCTGAAAGGTGAGTTGGAGCGACTTGTCGTCTACCCTCAGTATCGGGAAAATGCGTAAACATTTGAAGTAAAATATTATGTGACACTGCATAAAAATCAAACACAAATATAATAATACAATACGATCAAACAGTTGCGCAATTACATATAATCACAATTTCATAAAACGCAATAGAAAACGATTGGTCGCTGTTAGGGCGCGGCGACGCTTACGTAGTGTGACGCGGAATGACGACTGTACTCGGAGCAAATACGGTGTTTGTAAACAGCCGCCGTGCCCGTCGCAACGTAAACAGTTGCTTGTTTTCATATCAAAGCCGGACCCAGCGTAGCTGCCGTATCCCCTCAACTCACAATATACTGTAACTGTAGGACAGTTTTTTTTAATGAAAAGGGAGGCAAACGAGCAGGTGGCTCACGCGATGGTAAGCGATTACCGCCGCCCATGAACATCTGCAATACCGGAGGAATAGCAGATACGTTTCCGGCCTTTGAGAGCCTTTGAGGTACAGGCTCTTTTCTTGGAAGTCCCCAAGTCGTATCGTTAATTGTAAAACATTCCAATAATGTTGCCGGAAGATGGAGAGGCCATGATATTATTGAACAATTTGGTTCTCAGTCTCTTAAAAAAAACTAATCGGTACGAGCCTTCCTTCGATCGAACACGAGTCTTCTGATTCGAATTCCGATTAACCAACTACTCGACTATGGTAGTATACAATTCTGTTTGTGTGTTTAAGGTTTGGTATCGATGGATTAATTGAACAATTTATGAATCTGGCTGCTTTGTCAGTACTTACAGTAAGTCAATTGACAGGATTCGTAGAAATGTGGCCATTATCGGTCGTGTGTACAGTGAAAGGTTATTTTCAGAAACAGGAATTGGTTTATGAGGAAATGCGTAATCGGTTTTTATAAACAAACGCTGAAAAATAGGTTTTCATTCATAACAACTTTTCTATCATTGATAGCAATTTTTTAAGTATTAATTGTGGTGTTTTAATGGTAAGGTATATTGATTTTTGAGTAGGTATGTAAACTTTTCATCGTAATTTTATATTCCGTATGCGGCCGACCGTTGAGAACTATTTTTAAATATAATAAATAGATAGGAACATACATTAGTGAGGTTTCAAAGTAAGTAGTTAAAGTAACTATTTGTGTTATGGAATCAGTAATAAGTAAATCACGAAAAGTATCTACAAACATCGGACACAATACAACAACGTAGTTACATGATTACAGATAATGTACAACATAACAGATATAATAAATGTAAGGCTTAAGGTTACTAAAGTACTCACAATTTTTCCCTCACACATCTTTGCTTGGTTAATTTTTTTATTTAAGAGTATTTCATCCTTAATATATTATTAACGTTTTGCATAAATTAAGCATTAACTTAGTTATTATTGTTAAATTTTATAAAATATAAAGTCACGATAGCCGAGTGGTTGGGTGGTCGGAATTTCGAGTCGAGAGACTCGAGTTCGATCCCTAGGTGGTAGGCTCGTACCAATGGGTTTTTAAAAACTTATGTACGAATAATATCGTTGGCTTGGACATAAAGACGGCGACGGGCTCACCACCTGTCACGTTGTCTCGAAAATATCTTTGGTGGAAGGAGGGTCGAAAGGACTTAATTGTCTAGACTAGACCTCTGTCTACCCCTGTATTGAATTGCGTGAAGATATTTAATATTTTATTTAATTTAATAAAATATGGCATTGCACCAGAATTTATTTAACATGGAAAGCAAGGCGGAGTTTTTAAAAATATTGTTCATTTTATTAAAATATAGAAATGCGGACAACATAACATACATTGCTCTGATCCCAAAGCAAGTATCGAATAGAAACAACGAAGGTAAACACACACATACATACTAAAACATAGACACTTAAAAAAATTGTTTGCTATAATGAATAATTATTGAATCTGTTAATTAATATATATATTCCCACAGATCGTCGTCTTTGCTATTATTATTATAGTTTAAACAAATTTACAAGTATTTATAATTTTTTGGCATTATTCATATTTTTATTTCAATCTACTGTCATTTAGTAGGTTTGTTTAACCAATTCTATACTATTTATGAAAGTCCCTAATAAAAATATTTGTTGCAAGAAACGGTGCAAGAATGCGTAAATATAATCACCTGGTACAGGTGTAATATTTAGGTTACGTAGAACATGCCATTATCATCGAGTTGCTCGTTTGGATGTATTATTTATGTTGTGGTATTCGCGTTGTTACTAATTTCAATTGGATAAGAATTTTTGTGTATACTTTAGCGGATTATAAGTATGGTACATTCATACATACATACATAACTACATACATTAATAACAGCCCTTAAAAGTCCTATGCAGGAGATGGGCCTCTCCGTAATGTAGGGTTATACACCATAATCGCCACACTGGGCAAGCGGATTGGCACACTCTTTGCACTTTAGACGCTACTGTCCATCACGGATCTGTTAAATTTTGGTATAAGATTTTTCAAGACGGTTACAACGCCATCTTTCGGTAGCTAGCCACATTACCAAAGCTCTTTCAAGTATGTTAAAATTATGTTAATTACATTTTGCTTTAAATAGTTGATTGTCTAATTTTAAAAGTCATTGTTAATATCCAACATTATTTATTCTATGACCTTAGGTAGTTAATATGAATTAGACATTTTACTCATAATATGCTCTTTATGCCCCAGTCGTAATTAACATAATCGCCGCTTTGCGCGGCCAGTTATGATAATGATTCTTCAATCGATACGCAGTACAGTCGACCGCAACTATTTTATACGTCAAAAAGTTTTAAAGAATAACTTTCTTAAACTTCCATAATGTGAAACGTATGAGTATATTTTATTAAACCCGGCATGCAGAAATAATGGCGTATTTAATTTTAAAAATGGGGCGATTACCGTTCCTACATATGGCATTCCTTTTCGAAGCATACACGATTAAAGAAATGACGCGTAACCGCAAGCGGTGAAGGCAATAGTACTTCTCAGAGGCTAATTGCTAGATTGTGCTTTGTTGCAAGGACAAATACGTGAAGTACTTTAATCTTTGACGGAGAACATTATTTAGCCTCGTATACACATCAGATCCATTCTTATATAAGTGCTTTCTAATTAAACAATTAAAAATGAAAACTTTTGTTTTTAGTGCAACATTGAGTAAATATTTCCAAATCAACAGTTTAAAAAAAGTCACGATAACCGACCACCCTCGGGGGTTGGGTGGTCGGAATTTCGAGTCGAGAGACCCGAGTTCGAGCCCGGGTGGCAGGCTCGTACCAAAGGATTTTCCAAAAACTTATGTACAAAGTATATCGTTGGCTTGGACATAAAGACGGCGACGGGCCAAAAAATATCATCGGTGGAAGGTGGGTCAAAAGGACAAAAATGTCTAGACTAGACTTCTGTCTGCCCCTGTATATTGGGAATTGCGTGTAGATATTTATTATTGTTTATAACAGTTTATCTAAGTAGTTTTTATTTAACATCTTTGTTAGTCTTATATTCCTGACACAAAATTTTATTGTATAAAATGACTTATATAAGTCGTTTCATACTTTAAAATTTTATATTACAAACTATTATTGCCCTTCAAGTTATTATCCGTCCTTAGGACATTTTACTTATTACTGAAATAAAAATATATATGAATCACAGTTTTTTTTGATATTTCTTAATTATAATTAACAATGAATAACAATTTTCAAATTATATCTCAAATATTCATAAATATTTAATATTCATTACTATGTTGGGAATATTACGTTTGTTTTATATAGAAACATTAAGGCACCAAAAATAATTGTATTTATAAGTTTTTTTTAATTATAAGTTTGTCGAATGAAACCGCTTATTTTATAAAATTATGTTTTATAAAATAAGCGGCTTGATTCGACAAACTTATAATTTTAAAAAAACTTATAAATACAATTATTTTTGGTGCCTTAATGTTTCTATTTATTTCTATTTTTTTAGAAGAAAACCTTTCAATGTAGACTTTCATTGTGTTAATAACATACTACATACATACACAAAATCATAGAGATTGAAAAAAGTGGAAAAATATTTTCTTAATCTTTTATATATTCAAGTACCTAGGAAGAGTATGGGCTAATCTTTCGAGTAATGTATATAATGGCATATATAATGGCCTATATTCAGCAATGAAGTATTATAATAAACTGACAAAGATAAACATTTAAATACTAAATGCATGCTCGATATAATGTATTTACAAACAATATGGTTCATAAGTATTTAATGTTCTCTTTAGCTATTAGGCTTGACGTGTACAATATTAATGCAAAAATATTTAAATGTTATATTAAAGTAATCACAGTAAGTTTAAATATGTGACCCCATACTTAACTTATGTAAGGGTTTATAAAATTGCACTTCAGGACTCTCCAGTAAAGAGGATAGCAAGTACTTTAGTAAAGATACAGGAAGAAAACAAGCATTTCATCGTGAGAACCTACTACAAGGTTTCATTGAAATAACGGTATTGTAGAGAAAACATAAACATGTACGGATATCAAAGTGCTGTAATGCACACGCAATAATTACACGGAAGTATTCTCCATCATAAATTTAACGCATTTGGTATTTCCAAAACTACAGATTTTTTCGTTATATGACGCAAATCAGAAAAAAATAGTAAATAGTATAAAAATACGGAGGTTAATATTGAATTAATAAATATCAATAATATTTATAAAGAAAGTAAAGAGATCCCTTTCTGTACTGTGTTTACATTAAGAGACATATTTTTCGTTACAGTTTCCCAATATTGGGGTAAGCAGAAGTCTAAACAATGAAGTTCTTTCGATCTGCTTTTCATTGAAGCCTTTTTGGAATAACGTGAACCAAAATATCCTTACATACATATATATATATATATATTTATATATATATATATATATATATATATATATATATATATATATATATATATATATATATATATATATATATATATATATATATATATATATATATATATATATATATATATACATATATATATATATATCTTTGCCCTAGCGAGATTCGAACCCCTAACTCTTTACTTTCTAAGGCAGAAGGTCGCATCGAACTAGGCTCTCAAGTAGTATGTAGAAACATCAAATTTATAACTCTTATCAAAGATATAGCTGAACTCCAATTGATTCTCCAATACAAAATGGTCCCTTTCCGTACTGTTCACATTGAAGTAAGCGAAATATTTTTTTGTATACGCAATTTCACAATATTGAGTTAGGCAGAAGTAACTAGTAAGAAAAGGTAAAATAATCAGAGGTCAAAAAGTGGCAACCACCCAAAAAATTAATGCTGTGGTTAGATTAAAATAAAACAAGAACACATTCATGATCGCTACAATTACGATATATTTTCATTTCCACTTGTGACATTGATAGTACGTACGCCAGACAAAGGTCGTCAAGTGGGCAGCCAGAGCAATGCATTCTCTGAAATCGACGATCTTTTATATTCGTAATTCCACGATTAACGCAATTATTAAATATCCTGTCTAAATGAGGTTGCTGTTTAACTCAAGACATGTTAAGTTTTGGTGCTTGGTTTTGGTTCGTTAACGTTATCGAATTTTATTTATTCGATTTGTATCTACGTATATATATATATATATATATATATATATATATATATATATATATATATATATATATATATATATATATATATATATATATATATATATAAATATATATATATATATATATATATATATATATATATATATATATATATATATATATATATATATATATATATATATATATATATATATATATATATATATATATATATATATATATATATATATATATATATATGGCTTACTTAAACATTCCAGTAGGATGTGCATGATAAATGTAGGAGTATACTAAGAAGAAGAAGGGCGGGAAATGAGGGTTTTAATATTCTAACTGATATCAGCAGCCGCGTTATACCGTTAAACACGAGACAGTATAGAAAAAGTAGTTTTCTAAATTAACTAGTCTGAGAAATAAACCCAATACCTCAGAGGTAGTAACACCTTGAAAACCGGTGTTTACGCATCTCAACCATGGAGGTCGTCTGTCTGTGTATACATAATTTAATCTAAAACAACTGCAATAAAGTAATCTGAAATAAGTCATCTTGCAGACAAAAACAACGAGTACTAACCTTCGAAAAAAATATTAAATATTACTTGTTTCTCATGGGAAAATGTTATTGCAGGTTAGTGAGACAGCGTCTCCTATAGTATAAATAAAAATACTAACAATTAAATTTTTTACCTTATTTACCAACAACACAACGTAGTGGTATTAGTCCAGCGGGCCACATTAACGTGGGTGATGTCAATATTGGAAGGTTTGCTTTGCAGAGTACGTCTAGTCGTTTACTTCATATTAGTCTTTGCCTGAACGCGGCAAACTCAAAGATCAATGAACGGTTTTTTCCATTCGGTTTTTAACAATGAAAAACGATTTACGAGACAGTTTAGGTGTTAATATTTAGTCACGTCAAAACGTGAATTGATTGAAACATTTTTTTTAATCTTAACGCATTTTCCTACACTGGGATAGGCAAAGATCTAGAAAATGAAGTTTTTCCACCAACTTACCACCGAAGCTTATTTATGACAACCTTACAGGTGCTGAGCCTGTCGCTGATTAAAATATTTAGATGCCCACATGCTCCATTTGTATATCATTAAGTCACAAAAACTGGGACAAGCTCAGTTGATTATATAATAAGAAAATGTTAATGTGATAAATTTATTTGATCGAATGAAGAGTGCATAATAGCTCTGTAAATTAACTTGCCGATTATAATTTATAATAAAATGTGGAAACAAAGATGATCCCTACAATGTTAACAACCTTGAGTATGATGTAGAAGTAGCGCTGTAGTCATTTTTTTAAATATTAAAACCGGTTCCACTAGACATGATGCGCTGTAGTGGAATTTTTCGCTCGGCCAGTTAACATCTCCGGACCCGCATGTGTCATTGCGCATGCTCTTCGAATTTCTATTATTAATTGCAGTATGTACAAAATAATAATAACAATCACTATAGCCGAGTGATTGGGTGGTCCGAATTTCGAGTCAAGAGAGGCCAGTTCAATTTCCAGGTGGCAGGCAGGTTTTACAAAAACTTATGTACGAATTATATCGCTGGCTTGGACATAAAGGCAGCGACGTGCTCATCACCTGTCACGTTGTCCCGAAAATATCTTCGGTGGAAGGTGGTTCAAAGGGACTAATTGTCTAGACTAGACCTCTGCCTACTCCTGTATTGGGAATTGCGTGAAGATATTTATTTTATTTTATTCTATACTTTTATCTTGAAGAAAAAATCACTACTGCACGGTAAAGGGTTGCCGCTTGGGCGAAATTTAATAATTAATGTTTTATCCTTGCTTCTGTGCTCCCCACAGAAGCAAGTGTGAAATATTAATTATTATAGAAAAGCCAGATAAATGATTCACTGCACTTATCATGAAATACTGCCATTTGCCATCCCATAGCGTCTGATTCTGTAACTAAGCGAACGATAAAGTTAACTCGAAGCGAGCTACCATGACAAAAAACAAATTGGCGCCAACGTAAGATCTATTTTACGAGCCGTGAAAATGGCGCCTAAGAGCGCGATATTCTAAACCGGTATAATACGCAACAGTCATATTTCCGATACTCGCTCTTGATCGCGCCAAGCGTCGACCGCGACCCGTTCCGCTAAATCCAATAGATTTTTTATTCATGAAACGATTGACGTTTGTATGTTAATTCTCAATAGGCCCCGGTCCGACGAATGAAATATTGAATTATTGCTGAAAGTCGGGGATATGCCGAAGAGGTCTGCTCAATATTAATCCGTGAGCCACGCCTGGACGGATTTCAAATAAATCCGCCCTGTGACAAACAAGACGTATAAATCAATCAGGGCAAGGTGGCGTTGCCGTGCAGCCTCTATTGCATCGCCCCTCAAATAATTCCAGCGTATATCAAAAATGTATCAAATTTTGTATTGGTAAATTTATTGCTAAGGTCAAAACTCGTTACGAGTTTCAGGTGGAGCGAGGTGGAGTTTTATTTACAAATTGCCTTGATTTATTTTTTTACTGTAATGTTAAGGAATTTTGTTACTTAAAGTATATATTTAAGTTTTCATATTTCTGGTATTATTCGTGAGCCACGATAGCCGAGTGGATGGGTGGTCGAAATTTCGAGCCGAGACCCGAGTTCGATCCCCAAGTGGCAGGCTCGTACCAATGGGTTTTTTCAAAAACCTATGAACGATTCATATCGTTGGCTTGGACATTAAGTCGGCGACGGGCTCGCCACCTGTCAAGTTGTCTCGAAAATAGCTTCGGTGGAAGGTGGGTCAAAGGGACTTAATTGTCTAGACTAGACCTCTGAATACCTCTGTATTGGGAAAAGCGTGAACATATTAATATTTTTATTTTTATTATGTATTATACGACTCGCAAATCCCAGTTAGCATTTGCAAGAGCTCACTGTCGTGCACTGGTGACATTACTAAACAACTCACACGCATTTTTAACGCTTTTTTGAAAACTGACTAATAAGAATATAATGATTTCTTGTATTTACGCGAATGCTATAAATCTTAAATAAAACGTTTTTCGGATTTTATCGCGTTTTTAATAAGCTGTTAAGCATGCGAAGCAAATCGGGAAGTAAAAATCGTTTGTTAAAAATCAATTAAAAATGCGATAAAATCCGAAAATCGTTTCAATTAAAAATAATAAGAATATCTTTATAATTTCCCTTTTAAACTTTCTGAAAGAAAATTTTATGTTATTGCCAAAAACACTAGTTTATCTAAAAAAAATTAGTAATAACACTTAATTTCCGAATACATGGAGAAACATCAGCAAAAGGTATTCGTTTTTACCATCATTTAATAAACGCTATGTTTATTGAATGATGGTATTTTGTAAACTACAAGCTATAAAAAGTTCAAGTAAAACTAAAACTGGAGAAAGAATTCCCCATTAATAAAAATGTTACCACATTACAAGAGAAGGACTTTAATCGAACGTACAAAGACTGACAAATTTTCCACGCGGACGAATTTGCGAGCAGCTGCTTATGCTAAATAAAACTAAAATGCGCTGAAACGTAAATTTATTTATTTACGTTTCAGCGCATTATAAATACCTTACAGTAAGAGATAGTGGGTCAGTCCTACCTGACATTGCGACATTGAACAGTAATGGGAGATGCGAATGAGAAATACGAACA
This sequence comes from Sericinus montela, assembly GCA_029286605.1. NCBI lineage: Eukaryota > Metazoa > Arthropoda > Insecta > Lepidoptera > Papilionidae > Sericinus > Sericinus montela. The sequence goes on from JAGSMR010000027.1 coordinate 1,717,662, forward strand.
TAACCAATTATAAACTAAATAAGTTATCACGATTTTAGTTTATACTAGCTTTACGCCTGCATTTTCGCTCACCTAAGATTTGACAGTCTGTCCCCTCAAGTCTTTGCATCGCCCATGGGTCTCTCGTGACCATTTTTATGATTATATACATATCAATATAACTATGTGAATTTTAATAAATAAACGTATTTAATTTTGGTAAAAATCTTTAGAATACATGTGATTTTAAAATTTTAAAAATGTAAAAGTTTAAATTACGAAGGTAACTTGTATGTTGTTTAGATATTTTTAGGTTTATATATATATATATATATATATATATATATATATATATATATATATATATATATATATATATATATATATATATATATATATATATATATATATATATATATATATATATATATATATACCTAAACAGCCGAGTAGTTGGGTGGTCGGAATTTCGAGTCAAGAGACTAGAGTTGGCAGAGGTTAGAGGTGGCAGGCTCGTACAAATGGGTTTGTCAAAAATTTATGTAACAATTATATCGTTGGCTTGGACATAAAGACGGCGACGGCCTCACCAACTTTCACTTCGTCCCGAAAATATCTTCGGTGGAAGGTGGGTCGAAGGGACTTAATTGTCCAGACAAGACCTCTGTCTACCCCTGTATTAGGAATTGTGTGAAGATATTTTTTAAAATTTTATTTTATATATAGCTTTTCTTTAGATTGCTTTCATGCTATGAGAGACACGAGTTCGATCCCCTGGTGGCAGTACCAATGAGTTTTTCAAAAACTTATGTACGAATTTCATCGTTGCCTTGGACATAAAGGCGGCGACGGGCTCACCAACTTTCACTTCGTCCCGAAAATATCTTCGGTGGAAGGTGGGTCGAAGGGACTTAATTGTCCAGACAAGACCTCTGTCTACCCCTGTATTAGGAAGTGTGTGAAGATATTTTTTAAAATTTTATTTTATATATAGCTTTTCTTTAGATAGCTTTCATGCTATGAGAGACCCGAGTTCGATCCCCTGGTGGCAGTACCAATGAGTTTTTCAAAAACTTATGTACGAATTTCATCGTTGGCTTGGACATAAAGGCGGCGACGGGCTCACCACCTGTCACGTTGTCCCGAAAATATCTTCGGTGGAAGGTGGGTCAAAGGGACTTAAATGTCTAGACTTGACCTCTGTCTATCCCTGTATTGGGAATTGCGTGAAGATATTCATGCAAGAAGTTTCCGTAATTTACTAAAATGTGACTTAAAAGCCAAGCATATGTATCTTACATATGCATGGCTTTCTGCCGAATGCAGGAAATAACTGAACAGAGACGAATGTCAGAGAAAATTGTGGTAATGCTTATATAAATTGTAGGCATTGCATACTATCAGTATCAGTACAAAGGCAACTATATCTACGTTTTATTTAAAGCACCGCTATGTAGAATGGTGATGAAAACAAATAAAATATTTTCGTCTACAAAAACTTTGACGTGCAGTTTATACGCTTTTCAAATGATAAGTCCAAAACATCAAATTCCAATCTCTTGTAGGCTAACTTCTATGTGGAATATAATATACAACTTTTGTTATTTTTTAGTGGATTAGTTTGTTGCGTAAACATCCATCCAACTATGATGCTCTGAATGAATATCAGACCTTGAAAAAAGAATAACGGGACAATTAGAGATTAAGACCTGTGAAAATATTACAAATGATTAAGACGTCTTGATAAGAATATAATAGAATATGCTCCAATACCTTTTACTCATATATAATTAGGTATAATAACATTGCAATAGTTATATAAAGAAAAAATATCTTCACACCGTTACAGGGGTAGACATAGGTCTAGATAATCAGGTCTTTTCGACCCACCTTCCACCGAGGACAATTTGCCGGCGACAGGAGCCTATAGCCGTTTTTATGTCTAAGCCAACGATATGAATCGTACATAAGTTTTTTTGTGTCATGATTATATCGTGAATATTTATGCATATAAAGACTACTATATTTGAAAAAACAAAGCGGTCTGACGGACATGCAATAAACACAAATTAATTTAATATTTGAGCCTGTACGAAATGTTTTTATAAGCTAAAAGAGATTCTTGCTTATAAACATCTCAAAGAAAATATAATTAACTTATATAATAATTTACATATGAAAGAGAACGATTATCTATATGTCCCGCGCTCGCGACACTGGCGTAGGGTTATCGCAAACGCAGAAGCGAAAAACAAGAGACATACGATAACGGACTTGACATCGGATCAGTATTTAAATAGTAACGAAATAGACACTTGTCATTTAATGGTTCCTAATATGTACATCATAAGACAGTTAAATGTTACCTTTTTATATAGTTACTCTATTCCATTCAAACTTTGTATATACCCAAACGCTCGGAAATAAAATAAGTGTATCTCATATTTGTAACAACAATATTTTAAACCAATTGTGTAATAAAAACACTTCTAAACAACTACTTTTTAACGAACTTTCAATCAATTTTAACAGTATTTGGGACAAACGAATGGTCAGTGCGGTCACACCTCCGTAGTCATATCAACAACAATAAACAGTTTATTCGAACGCGTTGTACATTGCTGTCAGTGTTTATCGTTTACGATAAATATATTATACGTTCATACACACATAGTAATGCAGATAATACAAAACGAATTGGACTTTATTCGAGAATATGAGAAACTATATTACACGTCAATAGTTACTAGGACTGATAAGATAGGAAAATTGTATCTTATACAATACTTTCGAACAAATATATTTATATATCATTATGACAAGTAAGCAGCTCCCGGTATTCTTCATTTATAGACCAGTACAGTTCAATCCTCAAGTAACCCTTTATATTTAATAAATATCACTCACTTTAACTTGGATGAATCTAACTAAAATTTCGTAGTGTTTTATGTTTATTGGATAAAACCGGTATTAAAAATTACTTGAAGATATAAAATAAGAAATTGACATATATATTGCTTTTATAACAAGTAATATGCAGCTATATATTAGTCTGTTTTAATTAAATAAAAATAAAAATTAACAGGTTTAGACAATTAAGTCCCTTCTACATACCTTCCACCGAAGATATTTTCGGGACAACGTGACACTGTGAAACACTGAATACGTGACACTGTATCCTAATACAAAATAATGTGTTTATATTAGGATACTGTATAATTTGTTATAAAATTAAATAACACTGCATAATAAGTGATCCTTTGCAATATAAACGAGATTATTCAGAAGGTAGTTTCCGCAATGACCACATATTTATTCACGCGGAATTGTGTCAATGTCTTCGTTATCACATCGATACCCCTAACAGCTTAATTTAAATATTAATATATTCGGTTTAGAATAACTTAAATGAATGATTTTAAATAACACGCAAGTGTTGTTTTACAACGGCGTTTTCTAAATAATACTTGGGAACACTTCAGGTTGGAGACCCGGTAAGATTTTTTTTAATAATATTAAGGCTCTTGCTAAAGGTGAGGATCAAATATGCTTTAAGGCTATTATAAAATTAGAAGCAGTATTAAGTTTATTACTTGACTTTATTTGTAGTATATTACTTATCTTTCATCTTGTTTAAAGGTCTAGACAATTAAGTGCCTTTTGACTCACCTTCCACCGAAGACATTATTTGGGACAAAGTGACAGATGGTGAGCCTATCACCGCCTTTATATTCAAGCAACGATATAAATTGTATCTAAGTTTTTTTTAAAAAAACCTATTGATACGAACCTGCCACCTGAAGATCGAATTCGCGTCTCTTGATCAGAATTCCGATCACCCAATCACTCGGCCATTGTGACTATATAATTAATTAGTTTAGTGAAAGCTAGAATATTTTGTATAAACTGATTAAGAAAATAATCGTCATTCATTCAGAAAGATTAGTTAGCAATTAGTGTTTAAAGTTGGATGGAATCTATCGATTGTTGCTATGAAACAATGTACAGTTCCAATCAAACCTAATATTACCCTCGGACAAAAAATTTCATACTGTTTAAAGTTAACGAAAAAGACAACGAGAATTGAAACCATGAATATTTTAATATCAACGTAATATCGTCGTAATGTATTAATTGTATTAATTGTTTATTATTAGACTAATTCAATACAGTGATCAAGTCAAAGCATTTGTAACTATATGTATAGTGTATATAGTTTTAATGAGAATTACATCGACATCTCATAAAAAACCGCAGACGAATCGGTTTAAGTATTAAAAATATTTCAAATGCGGTTTGTTTAAGAACAAACTATCGATTTACTAAAATGAGAGAATATTTGAACTCTCACCTGCTCATTACCTTTCAAGTGAGGCCTTCTTTAAGGTGTTTTTCGACGAAGTCATTTTCCAAAGAGATTTCAAACCCTTTTATATTTGCGTTTGTAATTACTTTAATTTAACGTTTGGTTCTTCAATTAATTTTATTAGATAATTCTGAAGAAATTTTCCCATATGGATCTTGTGTATGAATGAGAGTCAATAGGACTGTTTTATCAGGCACATTATATGCCTCTGTGTAAATACAGTATTAAACGTTATCATTGCAAGATGGCGACCGTGTAAATCAATGTAACCTCAATTACTTATTAAGAAAGGTTGGAAATTTCCAGTGATTAGAAAACGTCTTGAAAATTATTTCGCTACTTTACAAGTGCTATTATAAAATTGTTATTGTTCGCAAGGATTTTCATGGTCTTTATTATACTTTGTACATTGACATGTTAAATGTTAACAAAGGACTGCTGGATTTGTAACAAGAATGCCTACTTTATAGTGAGCCTGTGATGTTTTTATGTTCATAAAAATAGCCCCTTGTTACGTTACTGTTCACTGAAGTGTATTTTGGACAAAAAATATACTTTAATGAAATGTGGGTTGAAAGAACTAATTATCCAGTCCTTTGACTACCTTAATATTTGAAAATGCGTGAAGATTATTGTAAAATATGAACACATAGAGCTCAGGCCGTTACAGAATCCTATATAGATTCTTATATTTTAATTGTTTTACATCAGGATATTAACGTAAATAAAAAATAAAAATACAATATTTACATCAAAATATTTGTTATATTGATTTATTACAGCATGCCATAAACCACTGCCAAATCACGACTTCTTCCTAATATTTGGAGTAATAAACCATTGTCGGATAAAGCACGTTGGTAATCTATCTTAAAGTGGGTTATTCTACACTTAATTAGTCTATACGATATTATTATATTTCTCAACGGTTATTAAGTATGCAGGTGTAAGTGTAAGGTAGGTGGCAGGGCTATTGTAACTTAATCTTACTGAGCCTCACAACTGTAAGTTCATCTGCGGATGACGTTGTCACACACACACACCGAGAGAGAAACGCACAGAAACATCGAGTGAAATTGTAATAAAATAAAGATTTTAACAAAAAGATTTGCTAACTCAAAAATCTATTCAAACAATATAAATTTGAAATGCAAAATTGTCGGTTATGAATTAAAGTGCAAAGATTTAATTATGTATTCGTGCCGGGAAAACAATTCTGTTTACCCAGTGTCAAAGATTACCGGATCAAGTGCAGTGTGTATCATCGTATGTGTGCGTGGTCTAATTTAACTGCTACATTCGAGATAAAATTAAATAAACTACTCTTTCAATAAATCTTTGTTATTTGGCAGACATAGAAAGGAAGTGGGGACTGGACTAAGTTCATCATCGGATTAATTTTAAGAGATTTACTGACAGTGACACAAATAATGTAACATATTGTTCACAGAAATCATTTTGGTTATTTTGTTGTACTATCAGACATCGACGTAATCTGAAACACTCTTTTGCAATAAAAAAATTGTCTAAAGAATAAATACTCTCGTTCTAGTTATTTTCAAACATTGTTTATTTTAAATTATTTAAAATATTCTAGATATCTTATTAATTATGATAAAAAATTTAAGAGTTAATGTTTTTACGATTACTCTTTATAATTGAAGTTAGCAATCCAAAGAGTGAACCATCGAATAAATTACTTCCTTCAACCACATACATTAATAACATCAGGGCCTATACATTCATCAGGGCATCTAAAAATTGTTAGTTTATCATTTGTAATATTAGACTCGGTAAAACTTTTTTTATTTTTTTGCCGTACATGAATTTTAATAAAGTTTTTACTAACTCCTGATATCCGATTCTTTATTCTCGATTACTCAGTTAATTGGAATTGCTTCAACGCAAACTTAGCGAAAAAAAAAATTAAGAAAAAAAGTACGAGTTAGTCCTTTCACGTCTTGTAAGGATTCGTGGCGAGTTTTCGCGGTGGCGATGTAACGGTTCTTGATAACGGTAGAATTAATTTGCTATTCCGGCGAACTGTTCGCGACATTGATATACCGAATTCAAATTTACAGCTAATCTTTCCTCACCATTATGTCGATATTGGGATTGTTATTTTTAAACTTTTTAAGTTAATAATAAATAAATATGTTCACGCCATTCCCAATACAGGTGTAGACACAGGACTAGACAATCCCATCTTCCACGTAAGATCGTGACGTAATCAAACCGAACTATGTATGTGATTAGTGGTTAGCCCCGGCCGGATTTTTTTTTGTTCCTGATATTATTTAATTAAATTAATGATATTATGTGTTCATTTATCACAGGTAGAACATTGGTCTTAATTAACAAAAATACATGTCTATCAGTCATGATATCTAAATTTTGTTTAAAGCCGGCTTTCTTATACAATTTCGTTCACAAATTCTTAACAAGTTTACGATGCCGTGTACACGAGACCAATTGTCGTACAATATTACAACTAAAAGATTTTCGATTTCAGGAACCTATCGAACGAAAAACAAGGTGAGATAAATAACTAATTTGAAGATTTATTTTAATGTTGAATTAATAATTTCGTCAGTATAATTAACAAGTTATTACAGAAAAAATAAAAAAGTGCCATTATATACCTAATGAAAGACTGACTGACTGACACTGACACACAATATATCTAATGACCAAATGAACATTACAGAAGTGTAAATTTTTAGTATTACAGTTTGTGATTCTATTCAATTGTTACAACTGGTAAGTACGTGTCATTAATTTATAATTTATTCTACAAGAAGTTGTTGTGTCGTCTATCTCTTTCATTATTAAATGCGAGCATTGAATTAAAAGCAAGATAGACGAGGCTCAATGATAATTGCAGAGAATAATGTTGCGAATATTCAGACAATTCTCCGCCCTATGACGTCTTACTTTAAGTGTTAAATTTTAAAATACCTCTGTACTTCAGTATGCCACACATAAAAATTCTTCAGCATTGGCATATAAAAATGATCAACAATATCGGAAGGGATATACAAAACGCTGTATTCGAAAGCATAAAATTATGGAATTCTTAACTTCCCTATCTGTAAACTCAAGGGACATCAACGACAATAGCTGTCTAACACAAATAATGCTATATAGCTCATCTATACATATAAATATAAGTCACGATAGCCGAGTTGTTGGGTGGTCGGAATGTCGAGTCGAGAGACCCGAGTTCGATCCCCAGGTGGCAGTACCAATGAGTTTTTCAAAACGTATGTACGAATTTCATCGTTGGCTTGGACATAAAGGCGGCGACGGGCTCACCACCTGTCACGTCCCGAAAATATCTTCGGTGGAAGGTGGGTCAAAGGGACTTAATTGTCTAGACTTGACCTCTGTCTACCCCCCTGTATTGGGAATTGCGTGAAGATATTTATTTTATTATATACATATAAATAAAGTTGGAGTGTCTGTTTGTATTATTGAAATTACCGTCTATCACACCAAAATATTTTTTTTTATTTTTGTCTATCTGTCTGTTTGTTTGTTCCGGATAGTCGGTGGTTGGATCTTTTTATGTATGTATAAATATTTACCCATTCAAATATTGATGAATGTGAGACGTTAACACACTAAGACAGCAATAGTTTCACCATCCGTCACGTTGCTCCAGATCCTCTGTCTACCTCAGTATCAGAAAAAGCTTGAATATAAATAAAAAAAACCCTAAGTGTATGTGTGTATGTCGTATTTATGTGTATTCTGTGATATATAAAACGCTGTAAAGTTAAGAATAAGACAATAATGACAAACTATAATTATTGAATTATATATAGATTGCTATTTAACAACTTCTAATCTTACATTAAAACAATAAATACCTACAACTTAATCCCAAAGTACGTAGCTAAAGCACTTATTTTACGACATCAGAAACAACGATGGTACCACAAACACACAAAAAAGAGACAATGAATAAAAAGTGGTTTCCTATATTTACAGTCCGAACCCGAATCCGGGTGTGTACGCCATACTTTCACGGAGATCATCATATGACTTGCTAGTACATAAAAATTTATTTTTAATAGCAGAATATAAACTCATGTAGATCATTCAAGAAAATCATGTAATACTTTTATCTATTTTAATGTAATGGATACACCATGAATGATGTAAGTACTAACACATAATCGAAAATACAGTTTGTCACGTTATTCAAGCTCTACATTTACAATTAAAAAATATAGGAAGACTGTCCCACAAAAAATTCACCTTGTTTACTAATATATCAGTATGGGTTCGAAGATGTAGTGATACCATAAGTCATGAACCAAAATATTATTACGGAGACTTAAAACACTTTTCTAACAAACTAGAATTTGAAGTATTAAATATATTTTTAGGATTAAGAATAGATTATAATTGATGAATTATCTGCTATTACATTTCTCTAATTTCAAAATAAGTACGTTATAAATCAGTGTTATAAAATCAGAATCGAAGGTACCACAAACACCCAACAATATGACAGAAAGTAAGGGTTTTCTAGACTCGTCCGAGACTCGAACTCGGGACCGCACATTTGGTGGAAACCTTAAAAATCGGTTTTTAGGCTACTCCTTCACAGAGATCGTATAAAAGAAAAAATATACCTAACAATTTGATAACACAAAACGAATTTAATTTCTTTTAAGAAACTAATAAGATTGTACAATCAAACTTTAATATCACGATCATAAGTTATCAAACAAAGAAATTTCGATTAAAATTCATCTAGGAACGGTATTTCTAGAAATAATATGCATATTTTTAGACTTTTGTTATGCTATACATATTACATCTGTCTATAAATCTTATACAATCACAATGATAGTGAATTCTAGTTTGTGAGAGACATAAGTGAAAATGGTGGAGTAAAAAGTATGATAGTATATAAATGGGATAAGACATGCATTATCATTTAATTTTATTATGACGACCTCAATGGATGAGTGCGGTACACACACACTATGAATTTCATTAAAACTAATAAAATTATTACACGATTTTGTTTCACATAGTTTTTTTGCTTTTCTTAAAATTATATTTATATATTAGCAAGTCATATGACAACTTCCGTTTTCATGGTGCTGCCAGCTCTTAGGGGACTTCAAGCTTGGTTCTTGGTCGGGTTAAAACACTTCTTCATTTCCAAGTTTTTGTGGTACCTTTGTTGTTTCCGATTCTATAACACAAGTGTTTTAGCTACTCACTTTGTGATAAGAGCAATATATGTGATATTGTCCCTGCCTATGTATTCATTCTATAAAATATTCATGACTAGACTAACTTAAATTTTGCTTCCTTAACCATTGTATCATAAACTGTTAATAGTCTACAAACACGAAACAAAATTATAAAATGATTTAAACATGTTTGTTCTCGATTAAAATCTCCGATCGAATCGACTTCATCGAATTGTAGAGTGACAATAGCTGAATGGTTTGGTGATCGGAATTAGAGTCGATATACCCGAGTTCGATCCCCAGGTGGCAGGCTCGTACCAATGACTTTTTTTTTTCATAAAAAGTTATGTGCGATTCATATCGTTGGCTTGGACCTACAGACGGCGACGGGCTCACCCGACGGCTTAATTTTATAGACTTCTGTCTACCCCGGGAATGATGTGAAGATAAATAAAAAAAGTATTGTAAGAAAGAAAAATTATAAATAAATTATAAGTAACATTAAACGTATAACAGCATCTTTACTATCACATGTTTTAATTTTATTAATGCATATTTTTTGTTGTTTTGTATGTTTTGTTCCTAACAACGTATGTTTTGTTCCTAACAAGGAGAGATCTGTCCGTGTAAATAGTATAGTGACGTGGTCACACTAATAATAGCAACTTTATTATCATTAATATCGGCCGCGTCACTTTGGACTAGATAAGGCATTCTCCACTGCGCAATTCCATAAAAATACGCAGCTCTTCCAAGAATTAATAGTATCTAATATTCAGCCAACTGAACTAATCAATTATTTTGTCTCTTCATTAAAAGACTGAATGTAAAAAACATAAAAAAATAAAGGTCATGTCTTCGCAGTGCAACACAGTAAAAGCAATCGATCAGTCCAGTCCAAATTTAATTTAAGTTGAGTTTATATGACCTTCGTACTTTTTTCTACATATCTAAGAATAAAAGTACAATATAAGAAAATTGATAATACTTCATTTATAATTAACCAGGGGGTACATGTCTACTTACTTTCTTCATAAATTTGTATATCTATAAGATTAGTAGTTCAGTTTACAAAAAAGAATATTGAAGTAAAAGAAATTGGATAAAAAAATGTTGATAAATCGTCCTAATTAACATTATAAAAGCGATACTTACTTTTTTTTAAACTTTACGTCGAAACCGGTTCGTGAATATTTCCCCATGTGATTCTCCATATGAACATTTGAACATCAAATTTGAACAAATCAATTTGAAAAAAACCAAAGATATTTGTAACGTATTAAATAAGAATTTTTCTAACTATCATAAAGTATTATAAGTAATGGGTAATTGTATGGAATTCCTCATTTTCTAATTTAGAAGCACATTTCATAATCCCTCTTAAAATAAATATACGGCGATTTTCAATTCTTTTGCGAAAAGGGAGTTAGGACGTTGTAAATTAAATTCGAAAGTTCACCACTTTTAAATAAAAAAGCGTTAAATTCAGTAATTGTTTTTTTACACGTGCGTAGTTTCTGTGGAGGATGGCTAGTTTCAAATAAACAAAACAACCACGGCATATAAAACATAACATGACATTATGCCATAGACTGACCATAGAGTGATTTGCAAATTATTCTAAATGTTTCTTTTTAATAAATTTTCAATAAGTATATTATGTGTTGTTCAAATCTGACGTTGCATTTCAAATGATGGAAGGGGAAAATGCGTCTGTAAATATTTGTATTCGTACTCGAGATATTGAAAATAATAAGCGCAGTTGGCAGAAATCTATCAATAAATTGCAGACGGTCGTTAATCGTCTCCAAATAATGATAATGGCTAAGTATAAAATAAATAAACAAATAGCGAATGCACTCGACCGTCCTTGAATGTAAAATAGAACGGTAATTTGAAAATATCAGTGATTTTATCGTTTTCACCTTTTGCTATGAACTTTTAGGTTTTATTTTTATTTATTTAAAACATATACGTCGTCTACTTTGTATCATAAATAACGTAAGTTTTTTTTGGGATTTCAAAAGAGATTGCGTGAAAAATTAATATAACATTGCCATTACGGAGTGTTTTTTTGATTTTTTTAAAACATTGGGGCAAAAATTAAAGAAAAAGAAAATGTATAATGATAAGATCCAACTGAGTTGATTTCATTTGAGCTTAATTACTGCAATTGGTGGCGTGCAATATGCAAGCAGTAACCCAAACTGCATTTTCATATACAACTTCCATTGCAATTTTAGTCTTTAGAAAGTGCTAACGATAAGTAATTTAAATATTCTTGTGTGTCTGACTGCGTTTGTGCGAGAGAGAGAGAGGTGTAATTTGCGTATGTTAATGAAATCCTGTTATCGTAAAACTTTAATCTTTTCATATTTTCATTGAAGCTTTATTTAAAATAGTTATAAAAATGTTAATAAAAATAACTACTCTTTGAATGGGATTAAATTAATTATTATGTATAAAAAATTAACAAAAAAGAATCGAAGTATTCTTTTCGAGTATAATAGCTACACTAATTAATATCCTATATGTCACTAATATTCCTTGCAATCTTTTCAACTCAGCTTAATTTCCACTAGTCGTTAAGTTCGAACCTGCGTCGCACGTTTCGCAGTCGGAACCCTAACGCATTTGTGTATAAGCATAATCACTGTTCTTAATTTACGGGTATAGTCTAAAAATATGATTCTTACCTTCCATCCAGCTGAGGAGTTACTGTCCCCCTTATCCTTAAAGTATGGCACATTTTGAACCATCCACTCATATATCTGGGACAAAGTTAGTCTGTTATCTTGAGCGGAAGTTATAGCTTGCGTTATGAGATCAGCGTAAGACAGGTTGCCCCACGCGTTGCGTCGCGACGAGTTCTTCTTCGTTGTAACCGCTGACGACGGCAAAGGTGGCCCACCTGGTAACCGTAAACAATATTACAATTACAAAATTAATCTGTACTTAATTATTAGTATTAATATATATATATATATATATATATATATATATATATATATATATATATATATATATATATATATATATATATATATATATATATATATATATATATATATATATATATAAATATATATATATATATATATATATATGTATATATATATATATATATATATATATATATATATATATATATATATATATATATATATATATATCTTCACGCAATTCCTATACAGGGGCAGACAGATGTCAAGTCTAGACAATTAAGTCCCTTTGACCCACCTTCCACCGAAGGTGGTGAGCCCATCGCCACCTTTATGTCCAAGCCAACGATGAAATTCGTACATAAGTTTTTGAAAAACTCATTGGTACTGCCACCTGGGGATCGAACTCGGGTCTCTCGACTCGAAATTCCGACCACCCAACAACTCGGCTATCGTGTCTTTTTTTTTTTTTAAAAAAAAGAAAAAAAAAGTATTAAAATAATAAATAAATACATGTATAGAGAGGGACAACATCACATACTTTGCTCCGATCCCTATGCAAGATGCTATAGCACTTGAGGTATGGGAATCGGAAACAACGAAGGCTCCACAAACACCCAGACTCAAAAAAATGCAGAAAAAGTGGTTTTTCTATATTGACACGACCGGGAATCGAACCCGGGACCTAGAGATGGAGAAACCTAGCAAACCAGTGTTTACTTCACTCGTACACGAAGGTCATCAAAATCGGATGCAAATCTGTCCTCCAACTTGACAACTCGTTAAGTTCTCTAAGCTTTTCGGTTAACTGTGATTCGCATTAATTTAAAATCAATTATACGTTGGTATAAGTAACATACATTACATCAACAGAATGTCTTTTATGACTCCTACTGTTTCGTTATGAAGTTCCCATCACGGGGAAGACACCGGCGTAACACCTTAGGAATCCTTTCTTTTATTATTTTTCTGTATCATGGAGTATTTCATGTTATGTTTTAATTATATTATGATCAATATTGAACAAACTTCGCTGAGTATTCATACGTTTCAAATTTATTATGTGTAGTTTATAATCGGAGGGATTTTACCTTTTGACTGAGTCTTATATATTTAGAAACTTCCCTCTATAGGATTAACATGGTGGGTGAAAGTTGACGTGAAATAATGTTCATGGACATTAAAGTATGAAAAGTAGGTAAAACATTAAATCAGCAACATTTTCGGAAATATACATGGGAGTTTAAATAGCCTTGATAGTTTCTATGTATGTACAAATCGGAAGTTCTTACTTTTACTCTTAGAAGAATTGGACTTCTACTTGTGATATTCACATATGCCATTTATAGTAGTCAACGTGTGCTAAGCCACAAGCAAATAGCTTTTTATTTAAGCTTTTTAATATTTGTAGATAATATAACAAATAACTGAGTAAAAAAGTATTTGAAGGAAATTTAGTACACGGCTTAGCGGTTCGCTGAAGACACAAAAGACATGTAGATGTTTAACAAACCCTTAAAATACGCTTAGCTGCCAATGCAACTGGTGACCTGCCATGTCTTGCGAGGAGATGTTCCGAATAAAATAGATATGGATTTTACAAGGGATAAAATAATTATCAATGTTATTAAAAGCCGTAAAAGTCACGATAGTCAAGTGGTTGGGTGGAATTCGCGTCAAGAAATCCAAGTTCGATTCCGAAGGCTCGTACCAATGGGTTTTTTTTTTCAATAAGTTATGACAATAACGGTGACAGACTCCACCGCCTATTACGTTGTCCCAAATAATGTCTTGGTGAAAATTGAGTCGATTTGAATTGATTTAATTGATTTGAATTGAGTCTATGCGTATGCCGTATGCTAATTTCACTTAAAACAAAAATTATATAACAGGATTTTGATAAATATATAAATAAATAAATAAAATATTTTCACGCCGTCTTTATGTCCAAGCTAACGATATAAATCGTACGCAAGTTTTTTTTTTGAAAAACCTCATTGGTTTGAGCCTTCGGAATCGAACTCGGATCTGTAAGCTCGAATTCCGATCACCTAACCAATAGGCTATCGTGACTTATCTCCAGTTACCATTAGTATTAGGGTAAGTTTCTGGTTAGATATTAGAACAATGCCTAATTTTACATGAGATTTAACTGTTTTCAATTTCAATTTCCTGAAACAATGTTTTTTTAATTGCGCGAAAGTAAACAAAAGGAATGAGCGTAGGATTAAAGCGGTGAATGAAGTCACCGAGATCGCGAGGTCCGATAAAAGCGACAGAGGTGTAAGCATAGAGGCCGGTGGCGATCGGTTCTCTGTGGCTACCGCGTCAGGGATGATGCTTGAAGATAAAAAAATAAATAATAGTGATCTTTCAATCAAGGTTACAGAGATTCTAATTGTTTTGATCAAAACATTCTTTACGTTTATATCAAATAACGAACGTGCAATCACAGAAATAAAAATCAAATTACTATTAAATCTCTGTATTTTAAAAATTTTTATAATATAATTTAGAATATATATAAAAAAAAATTATTCGAAACAGCGAAATATTCTAGAATCTGTTTAATCAGCTAAATAGGGATTACGAATTTTTTGTAACATTCGTGTTTTAAAATTTATGCTCTGAGCTTTGCCTAAAATGGACATTTTAAATTAAACAATTTTTGGATTTTATCGGGTTTATAATTAGTTTTTTCAAACTATTTTTACTTCCCAATGTTCCGATGCTTTATAGCATCCGTGGTCACGGGGGGACTGAGGTTTTGAACATCCCGCTGTCATTTCTACTTTTTCTTATGTTTTGTTTCTTGTGCTTTTTTAAAATGTGTAGTATTCGCGTAAATACAAGAAATCACTAAAATGGACATTTTAAGCACTGAAGTATTATTCAGTTTCATTTATTATAATTCGTTATCGGCCTATAAAAATTGTGGACTTTTGCAGGTGTGTATGTTTCATACTCCATTCTGATATTTACGCATTCGTTACAATGTAAACGATTTTTGTATCAGACAAATTTTATATAAGAGGCTTGTCGTAGTTCTGCTAAATTTTGGTCATGAAAGAACACGCCATGAGATGGTAACTCCGATTGAGTGCATAGTATTTTTCCTAAAGTTTGTTGCCTTTGTTACTTGTCTTTTCTCGAAACCTGTGAGAATAATGGAGAAGCTAAGTGATTATGCCGAACACAGCAAGTTTTATTCAAGAAATTTATTTAAGTTTAGTTCTACAATATTTTTTACAATAGTTGTGACCTCTCACTGAAATGAAATGCAGCAAATTCACTGAAAATGCAGCAAATTCATTCCATCAATGTTTTAATGACACAAAAAACCTAATGTACGATTATATGAATCGTTGGTTTGGGCATAAAGACGGCGACGGGCTCACCACCTGTCACGTTGACCCGAAAATATCTTCGGTGGAAAGTGGGTGGGAACTTAATTCTCTAGAATAGACGTCTGTCCATCCCGGTATTGGGAATTGTGTAAAGATATTTATTTATTTGTTTTACAAAACTGAAATTATTTAAAAATGCTTAGTTTGATTAACATATGAGTTCCTTAAGTACCGAAATGACAAAATGATTGAAAAAAAAAATTGTGCAATAGAACAAACTTCAAATCATTCTATTTATAGGGAATGCTGCGAAATATTTAAAAATTACAATGATTTTCCGAGAATATTAAAGTTTACATGTTTAATAATATTACACTTTATCGTCATTCGTACTAGGTGAAAAGTCAGTATAAGAAAAACGAATCAATCGTGTTAAATAAGCGTGTTGTCTTGCTTTAGAATAATATTATGTTATCAATACATAACTTTCAAACTAGCTGAAATGTGTGATAGTATAATGGATAATATAAATATAATACATAATTTTTGCAGGTTTTAAGTTTCTTATTATTTTGTTTCCTTTCTTGCTATTTTAGTTTCTTGCTATGCTCAGCAAAGATAAATAAAAGGTGTCATTTTATATAAATCTACTATCGCATATCATTAGAATCATATTGTTATTAATAATTTAAGATTCAGTTTGTCTTGTCATGAAAATATACGCATGACATTTGATCCGTGGCAAAAATAATCAGAGTATTTTAGTTTCTTTTACATTTAAAATTATTTAAATTGCAGTCATTAAAAAATATTAATAAAAATATATTAAGTTAGTAAATTTTGTGTTAACAAGACACATAGAAAGTTTTCGATCAACGCTTGGCATTGCTTACGATTGCCGGTAACGGGAGCTCATTAACCAGTTTACTTTTTCTTAAATATATATCTGTTTCATATATAGTATATAGTAGTGAAAGTACAAAATGAACGTTTGTTTTTATAAACTCGGTTTAAGGAGAAACAAGGACTGTGTAATACCCAATTTTGTATTTGTTTATAAAGCGTCTGCCTAACTATAATTTTATTTGAAACAATATCTACTTTTTTTGAAAGCGTGCTATATTAGAATATAATTTTTGATTATCAAATTAATGAGAGATTTAAAAAATCGACTGATATGTCTGAGTTTTTGTTTTAATGTCTCATAAATTTAAAAACAAAGCATAGCGTAAGTACATGCTTTAAAAACCAATAAAAACATTTTTGGTCAGAGTAGTTATGAAATGATAAAGAGTTTATTGAACTTATTTTTAAACTTAGATTTTTTTTGAAGAATATACGTATTAATATTAAAGTGTATCACCACTAATAGAAGAATACCTTCCTTTTTTGTTTATGCGAATGAATAAGACATGACCAGTTTCTCATGTATTTTAATTTACCTTCGTCGATGTATTGGTAAAATATGTAGGTAATATAACGTACACATGGCTTGTTTGTTTTCGTATAGTGCTTTTATTGCGTCAAATAATAATTTGTTCTTTTTTTATCCTTCCGTATCTATAACAGCGTCTAACAGATAAAACGACCTCTGTACGGGGTTCGATACCCGATCATTTTAGAAACACTTTTTCTACTTTTCGTACCTTCGTTGTTGAGCAATGTATGTGATGTTGTCCATTATATGTATTTATTTTTTCATATACTTCGTATTTTTGACATTTAGCATAACTTTTAAAAATAAATCAAACTTAAGCTTAGGAAACTCAGTATGTGCATTAATATAGTACGTAAAAAAATTACTTAAAATAAAACATTTATTAATATACCAGTCACGATAGCCGAGTGGTTGAGTGGTCGGAAATTCGAGTCAAGAGACCCGAGTCGGTCCTCAGGTGGCAGGCTCGTAGCAATGGGATTTTAAAAAACTTATATACAAATTATATCGTTGGCTTGGACATGAAGACGGCAACGGGCTCACCACCTGTCACGTTGTCAAAATATATTCGGTAGAAGGTGGGTCGAACGGACATAATTGTCTAGACCAGACCTCTCAGACCAGGGGGGTAGACACCCCTGTATTGGAAATTGCGTGTGTATATATATATATATATATATATATATATATATATATATATATATATATATATATATATATATATATATATATATATATATATATATATATATATATATATATATATATATATATATATATATATATATATATATATATATATATATATATATATATATATATATATATATATATATATATATATATATATATATATATTACATTATTTGCGATCATAGATAGCCCATTTGTACAGATTGTAATTGAACTATTCTACTTATAACGATTTTAAAAGCTTTGTCGAACAAATGTTTGTCTTGTATCCAGTTCTACAAGGTCAAGAATATGCAACAACATCACATTACTTTAAATATTATCAGGTATGTGTGTATGTAAATAATGATTATAACTAAACGTGAAGACGTAATTAAAAAAATATTTTACGTTTTGTGATTCTTGTACATGTATGTCTTTATTTACAATATGTTTAATATCTACTTGTGGGCAAGATTGGCTTAATAGTTCGACCTAAATATTCGTTAGTATCAACAGTGACCCTTCTATCAATAAGGCGATAAAAATATTTACCAGCCAAATTTTGATTAGAATTCTTCTTCGAACCAGAGTCTTCAGAGGGATCCACGTAATTTTCTGGCCTCGGAAGTGGCCACGTGTTTGACCGTGCGCGCGTTTGTGGCTCAAATCCAACTTCAGCAAGTTCACCTAGAGGTTCTAAATCTCCCATCGTGCCCTCAATCTCTGACAGCACCGTCTGGGAGGACCATGGGCTTTGATAACTACCGCCGCCCTGAATAGACATGACGTCTTATTGATACGACCAAGCAATGGAATTTTTCGGTGGGTGTGTCGGAGTGCGCGCTCACCGGCACTCGCCCAGTCTGCTCATTACCATCACAGCGGTCTCATAGCCGCTGCTTATTCGAATTCTTTCTATTTCCAGAACGCTGTGTGAGCTGGCCTACGACTCGGAGAGGTTATCTTACTCCTCCTTATCGGCACTGTTATACGAAGCCAATAACATGTGGCGTCTCACTAACGTTCATAAACAGAGTTGTGCGCAGAACGTGTCAGCCGTCGGACCGTTCCCGAGAGGCGATTTTCGCTAAATATAAGCGCGGACCGAGGTGGGGGCGGGGCGGGCACCACGTGAGCGTCTACGCGCCGATTTTCCAATTCATCACTGGCGGGCTAAAGGCGCGATAACCTTGTAACGTGGCTCGAGATACAACGTATCGCTCGCCTACGATGGTCACCGTCGTAGTCCAAGAGATCACCACTGCGTAAATTAATGTTTGACTCGCACTTTGTAACTTTTCAACACTTTTAGCGGTTAACACTGGGTCCGACAAGATAAACGAGCCAACCAATGCTAGTAACAAGAATAAATTGGGAATATAAGTTAAGGGTCCACGCGGTTGTCGCAGCTCGCAACTGCGTAATAAGTGGCGAGCGCGTCGCGCGACGTATCGTCCAGGTATCGTCCTCGGCCGCGAGCTGTCGCACGTACACTGAACCGCGGGCGTGCGAATTCCGCGCGACGGGCGCCGCGCTGGCCGTCGCGCGGGATGCGGGGGAGGGCGCTGATAGAGAAGTGGCGTCGTGTGACCGCTCTCGGTAGCCATCTCGGCCGCACTCGCCGCTGCTCGTTTTAGTACGGAATTCTTTTCACGGTTTATCGGTGCGTAATATTAGGCCCCCATCACGCGACCTTGAGCGTGAATTGCATCCACACGCGGATCCGTCATTAATTTAGAGATAGTAAAAGGCTAATAATGGGACTTTAAAAAACGTAGAGTTCATAAAAACAAATGCTTAGTTATTAACATTTTATTGTAGGTTTGTAATAATTTAAAATATAAGGCGGTTAATAGTACAATAAATATTTACAAATTTGTAAGTATATGGCAAAGCAAGCATACATTTGATCAACTCTGATCCCGTTATTGCTTAACTCAATTAAATATTGAGTACATTATCAAAACAATCTACTGTGAAGTCGAACTATTCGTTATGCAAGTTTGGTAACTAATTAAATCTTCTACGATGTCTATTTATGTCCATAATCAAACCAGATTAAATTAAAGTTTTTTTTCATGAACAGTAAGTTGTAAATTTTATGTATTATTATGTTTAATGTATATCTAAAGACTGACATAGTTTAATGAGAACAAAACCTTACCTACTAATACGTTTATAGTTGGTGAGCTGAAAACAGAGTTATTTATTTCCAACATTAATCGATCTGTTGAGTTGAGAAATACTTCTGTTTTCAGAAAATTTCGGCTACATACTATGTACGTTAAGGTCTATCTCAGAAATGCTTTTTACGCTCTTAACAATAATGACGTTAACATTATTTTTTCATAGTTATGTTAACATTATTATGAATGAATGTATCCGTGAAGTTTATCATTATGTTTGGCTAGGAAGTGTTCAGTTTGTGAAATAAGTCAGTTGACTTTGACCATTTCATGAACTCGGACGATGCCGGGTAGTTAGGCGTTGGAATATACCACCACCTTTCTTCCCGTGGGTGGAAGTTGTAGGAGGCGACTAAGGTAAAAATCTTTGAAAATACTACTGGCTACCGACATATATCAGACCTTAATTTAGAAGACCGGTGACAGGTTCACCCAAGGTCGCAACTTATGCAGTGCCTGGCACCGCGATTGCCGCGCCAAGCCTTTTCTCTTTTTTGCCTCCACTTGTCGAGCGAGGTGATTATGGTAAACTCTCCCTTAAAAAAATCACGATAGCCGAGTGGTTGGGTGGTCGGAATTTCGAGTCAAGAGACCCGAGTTCAATCCCAGATGGCAGGCTCGTACCAATGGGTTTTTTTAAAAACTTATGTACGAATTATATCGTTGGCTTGGACATGAAGACGGCGACGGGCTCACCACTTGTCACGTTGTCTCGAAAATATCTTCGGTGGAAGGTGGGTCAAAGGGACTTAATTGTCTAGACTAGACCTCTGTCTACCCCTGTATTGGGAATTGCTTGAAGATATACTTTTTAAATCAGAAGAGTGGCCTATGTAAAATTTTACAGGTCGTTATATATGTAATATTTGAATATGTATGTATGGACTCTGATGACGTAGGTTCGTAGTTCAGTGGTCATAATGTTTTATATAATATTATTAGATATATATATACTCATATTGTAAAACTAGATATTCACGGCGTCTTACGAGGTAAAACCAGATTGCGTGCAGAAGATCTTTAAGAATGTTTACATTTTTAAACGACATTGAACCCGTTGACCTTGATATATAAAATAACACATATGTTGTTTACCTTTGAAAGGTTCAGTATTTAAAACTATGTTTTTTTGGGCTTAAACTTTCTGATAAGGACTCTCTCTAAGTTCCGTATTCCAGCTCTATAATTTGTTAATAGTAATAATAAACCCCTTCTGAACATAAATATGTCTAATTTTGTAAGAACATGAAAATAAATAATGTTTTCCGTAATCTTTACATTGCAATTAATATTTTAAAGTTTTGCGTTATTGTTCCTAAATGTATGTATTTGCCTCGATCGAATATATTATGTTGAATTTTTCATAAGAAAACCTTACTAGAAAGCTTTCTTCAATTGTGTTCTGGTGACATATAGATCAAGGCTAGCTAAATTTTTAATTTGGGGATATCTATGTGGAGAGGTTACAAGTATTGCCCAGTTGGGTTTTCTTGCTTCCGTTAAGTGTTCTTATCATAACCCGTTAAAATTCCAGAGAATTGATTTGATATGGACTTGCCTTTTTCCACAGAATACAACATGGAAAAGTATCTCCTTGGAAATATTCTATTAGAAGCTAACTCACGAAACTGTTCAATAAGGGTTTTAGGATGGTGTCCGCTTTATTGGTAAACACCAAGAAAGCGGACATCATTCTCCGACAAAGATCATATTGCTAAATGCTTTAACATTTCATATAATCTTAGAACATTACCGAAATCGAAAGCTAAATTCTTTATGAAGGCGTCGTCTATGAGACGGGCCTTCATGAGCTTCCTATATTTACCGGCAGTCTCTGTTGTAGTTAGTCTTTTTATTATGTCATCGTCATACGAGTATTTATATATATTTTATCGTTATAAGTGCCCTTGGCACCTTTAGGAAGGGCGGTGGGATGACATTTGAATTTAGTTCAGAGAAAGAGGCAATACTCCTGTGTGGAACCCTTCTTGCGTATAAATATATTAGCGCCCTCTTCCAGAGTATTTCGATTACAGCTAGGCGGCGTCTTCTAAAATGGGTAAGGTAAGTAACTAAAGACCCTGAAAAAGTATCTAGAATAAAGATCGTCTTTCGTGATGGACACGGAAAGCGAGAGATGGGAGAAGCATTCAACGTGTATAGTATGTATATAAAGATGTTGAGACGTGTTGGAATGTAATTTTATACTTTATAATACGCAAATATTACACTCATTTAGAAACTATTTTGATGTGTATTTTCTTTATTTACTGAAACAAAATTATTTTTATATATTACAATACTTATTAACTAAAAAATACAATAATGGTTAAAATGCAATTTTTTTGATTTTTAAAGCATATTTATACTGAACTTTTATGTTATTAAATTAATTTAACGATGAATTTAATGATTAATTTAACGAGTATGCTTTAATTTTTCTCTTTAATTTAATACAATAATGGTATTCCTCGCGGTGTGGTACCACAAAAGCTGGATGCATTGTTGAATGACTTGAGCGAGAAAAGAACCAGCTCTTTGGTCACCAGCTGCTACGACCAGTCCTGGATACAATTACTTTAGAAACTACATCGCGCGAGGATACGCAATTCTGAAATTATGATGAAAAATATGTAACAAAAATAAAATGTGTAATAAAAGTAAACAAATTAAATTGAAATAATTTTATTGTTGTACTTGTTTCACCTCATTAAATAGAATTTGCTATAGTAGAATTCGATGCACTCCGATAAAAATATAAACAAACAGGATTTATAATTTACAATAAAAACTAGTGATGGCAAAAATAGTGCTGAATACAAACCGATGAATTATTTTCTTCTTAGCCAAGAAACCCGAGTTCGATCTCCTCGTATTAGATTCTTTCGTAACAATGAGTTTTTTCGAAACTCATGTACGTTTATATCGTTGGCTTGGACATAAGGAATTGGACATAATAATAAATACGGCGACAGGCTCACCAACTGTAATGTAGTAAAAAATAGTCTTCGGTGAAAGGTGGGTCGAAAGAACTTAATTGTCTCGATCTCTGTCTACCCCAGTTATGGGAATGGGGAATATAGATAGTTAATTAAATAGTGTTTTATCAAAGAGTGGCCGTCATCCCAATCGCGCGACAAATAATGTCTATAATTTCCATATCCACAATAACTTCTTTTTCTGCGTAAATCTTTTGTAAATACCCGTGTTTAAATACTCGTCAATTTTTAGAAGCTTTAACATGTGCATGAGGAAATGTAAGAAAAAAAAAATCGCCCTGGTTATATCAACCAAAAGAATGCTGAACAAACTTTTATATAGAATATCTACGCAAACTTTGTTATTGTTACTATGTCAGTAATGAATGAACTGCTATGATACATTGAAAATCAATAACAGGTATAAAGGTTGTAAAACCATGTAGCGTAACGGTTATTTTAGAGCCTGAGTTGTAACAGACGTTTGTTTACCAACAAACTACGTAGTAGACTACGAGGAGGGATTTGTCTACCGCTTCATTATGCAATAGCATAGCATAATACAAACCGATGCTTGCGTCTCAGGTTACTTATTTTTAAATGCTGACGGTGTCTGGGGCTTCAGGGGTGTTATAAACGTTCAGTAAGTTTCTTTATCACGTTCAGTAAGTTTTATTATTATCACTTTTTGGTTTTAAATGTGATTTCATCATTTGGTTGTAAATGTGGGTTGGATCAGCCCATTAAATACCATCAGTTTATTCATTAGGTCTCATGATTATGTATAGGGAATACATATATTCATTTCGGGTTATTCTTTAAAGTTTAATTTAATTTCTTCTTTATGACTTTTAAAATTCAATTAAAAGTCCTGTGCTGAAAGTAATCTTCCATCAATAATTCAAAGCTATTTTCAGGCAGCTTGGTTCCGAATGTCGGCCGTCTGTAATATGTTTATGGCAGATATTAATGTAATTTTCTTCATGTAATAATAAATTACAGATATTAAACAATTTCTGAACTGGTGTAACGAACACATAGGATCAGTTAGCTAAAGCCGCAACTTCTTTTTCTGCGTAAATCTTTTGTAAATACCCGTGTTTAAATACTCGTCAATTTTTAGAAGCTTTAACATGTGCATGAGGAAATGTAAGAAAAAAAAAATCGCCCTGGTTATATCAACCAAAAGAATGCTGAACAAACTTTTATATAGAATATCTACGCAAACTTTGTTATTGTTACTATGTCAGTAATGAATGAACTGCTATGATACATTGAAAATCAATAACAGGTATAAAGGTTGTAAAACCATGTAGCGTAACGGTTATTTTAGAGCCTGAGTTGTAACAGACGTTTGTTTACCAACAAACTACGTAGTAGACTACGAGGAGGGATTTGTCTACCGCTTCATTATGCAATAGCATAGCATAATACAAACCGATGCTTGCGTCTCAGGTTACTTATTTTTAAATGCTGACGGTGTCTGGGGCTTCAGGGGTGTTATAAACGTTCAGTAAGTTTCTTTATCACGTTCAGTAAGTTTTATTATTATCACTTTTTGGTTTTAAATGTGATTTCATCATTTGGTTGTAAATGTGGGTTGGATCAGCCCATTAAATACCATCAGTTTATTCATTAGGTCTCATGATTATGTATAGGGAATACATATATTCATTTCGGGTTATTCTTTAAAGTTTAATTTAATTTCTTCTTTATGACTTTTAAAATTCAATTAAAAGTCCTGTGCTGAAAGTAATCTTCCATCAATAATTCAAAGCTATTTTCAGGCAGCTTGGTTCAGACATGTTTAAAGCTCTAATTAAGGTTTAAATTACACTTGTTTGCAAAATCACGGCATTCTTAAAGGAGAACCTCTAATAAACCCTAGAGTTATATTATTACTTTTTATGACTGTATTGCAAGTTTGTTTTGATAACATTACAAGTTTATGTTGCCTAAATTGTAAAACTGTAAAATGGTAATAACATTAAGCAATTGTATTAAATTAAAATTTAACCATAATGGTAAAATACGAACGTATATTAATAAATTTTGCTATATTAAATTTATGGTTTGAATTGAACATCTGTAAGGTTTTAACTGTTTTTATCCGGTCAAGCCAAAAAGTAACGAATCGATTTGAAAAAGTGTGCCGTATAGAAATATTATACGAATAATACACGGAAGTGTTCATAAAAAATATTCGTTTATTATATATATTATTTATTTATCTTCACGCACAATCCCTGACGGGGTAGCCAGATAGAACAGATCGCCAAGTGTCACGATCCCTACATACTTCTTTCGCTTCTTTCAGATTCATCATCTTCTTCATACATGCACGTCTAGGTATCCGAGTACTCTTGACCCTCCTCTCTTCGAGCAATTTGCTCACATGGTCTTCGAAAGTTAATCTCGGTCTACCTCGACACCTTTTAATATTAACTTTCGCGCTATATATTTTCTTCACCATTCGGTCTTCACTCATTTGCTCAACGTGCCCAAACCATCGAAGCACGCCCTTATCCATTTTTGAGACAAGGTCATCTTTCAAACCTGCCATATTGCGAATCTCTTCGTTTCGCTTTCGGTCGGCCATGGTAAGGCCGCACATTTTACGAAGAGATCGCATCTCCACTGCATTCAACCTGCTTTTATGCTTCTTCTGGCATACCCAGGTTTCGCTGCCATATAACAAAGTCGGTACCAACACTGCGTTATGTATTGCAAGGCGTGCACTTTTCACAACGCCTTGCCTTTTGATTAACGCAGTCAGGGCACCATTGACTTTGTTCCCGGCAGCGACACGCCTGTCCACATCTAAATCACATCTTCCATCCCGGCTAAACGCACTCCGCAAGTATACAATTTCATTCACCTGTTCTAGACATTCCTGATTTACCCAAATTTCGCACTTCGTTCTTTCTTCGTACCTTTCAAATACCAGAACCTTAGTTTTATTAGCATTCAAACGGAGACCATTAATTTCACATTCTTCTTTCATACACGTGACTAATGCCTGCAGTTCTGCCTCTGATAGTGCTATAAGCACTGCATCATCAGCATAAAGCAGACAATTTACTTTTATGTCACCCAATTTCACACCCAAACAGCTGTCTTTTAGCTTCTGTCAACAGCTGTCGAGATACAGTATGAATAGCCAGGAAGACATGACACAACCCTGTTGTACGCCTGTTTGGACGCTAAACATGGGTGACAGGTCATGCCCTACCCGCACACAGGCTTTACAGTCACAGTAAAGTGACTACACAGCCCTTAGTAATCGACCATCCACACCATACCCCGGCAACAGTTCCCACATTTTCTTCCTTACAACCTTATCAAATGCTTTCTCAAGATCCACAAAAGCACAGAAAATCCTCTGGTTAGCAGCCAGAAGCTTCTCCGTGATCATGCGGAGAGAAAACATTTGATCCGTGCATCCTCTTCCAGGTCTAAATCCGCATTGTGCCTCCCATAGAAATCTTTCCGATTTATCTTGCATCCTACGTGTCAAAACCTTCGAGTAAACTTTACTTGCTAAAATGGCCAAGCTGATCGCCCGATAGCACCCGCAGTCATAATGTGAACCTTTACCTTTATATAAAGGCACAATGACCGCGGATCGCCAATCATCCGGAACATCCCCCGTTCGCCAGCACAAATTGCACAGCAGATGAAAGCTGTCCCAGACGCGTGGCCCACCATACTTGACCATTTCAGCAGTAACTCTGTCTAGTCCCGCAGCCTTACCACATTTCAAACTTCTAATCGCACATTCAATCTCTTTCATACTGATGACCTCAGTGTCATCGAGGTCCGAGTCTGGCGTACCAGTCACGGCGTCACCCCCGGATCCCTCACTAAGATCATCACACGCATACATCTCTCTATAAAATTCGCTCCATCGCTGCATGACGTCCGATTTTTCTGAGAGGACGTCATTGGTTCCCGAAAGCACTTTATTCATTTTTAAGGCTGTCGCACCACTCCGGGTCCTTCCAACCTCTTTCCAGAAGAGTTTGGAGTTCTCCTTGAAGTTGTGCGACAACCTTTCGTCCGCTTCCATTCTACTCCTTTAACGCACTTCCTCAATCAATGCTTTCGTGTGAACTTTCTGGAGCTTATATCTTTCTTTCCTCTTCTCTTTCATATCCTTATCGTTACTAGAGGCCAAGTAGTCTAACCATGCTTTCTTCTTATTATTTACAGCTTCTTTCACTTCGTCATTCCACCATGCATCACCCTTTTTACTACTACCTCTTTTCACAGTTCCACACACGTCTTCCGCTGCACTAACCATTCCATCTCTAAGGCTCTGCCATATTTCTTCAACACATTCTTTCCTGACACCAATGCTGTCCAGCTTTTCGGCTACCCTTGCTTGATATTTATTCCTAGTGTCCGCTTCCGGAAGCTCCAGCTTCGGATGCTACCGACCGACTGTGGTTCTGGTATCGCCGTCCGGTGGCGCCAACCCGCGAACAGACCCCTAAATCTAGTAATCACTAGATAGTGTTCCGTTCCCAGGTCAGCACCTCGGAACACTCGCGTATCCATCACCTGTTTTCGCAGTCGGTCATCCACCAGGAATAAATCGATCATACTTCTCTCATTCTCTCTTGTTCTAGTATACATATGGATTTTCTTGTGACTAAACATAGTGTTTGTCACAAGAAGACCCTTTTCCTTGCATACAGCCAGTATAAGCTTGCCAGCATCGTTAACCCTTTTATCACCAAACATTCCAAGCACCGACTCGTACCCTGGCCGAGCGGTACCAACCCATCCATTCAAATCACCACATACAACAATTCTTTCGTTTCCTCTAACCAAGTCTAGAACTTCTCTTACATTCTCCCAAAACTCCTCCAGCTCAGCTCTGGACGACGAAGCCACCGGCGTATAAACAGCCAAAAGGAATGACTTCGTCAGTCCCAATATAAAGCGAACCCAGAGAAGTCTCGAGTTCACAACCTTATATTCAGTCATAACATCGACCAACCGAGACGACAGCAGCACCCCCACTCCCTGGCAGGCGCTCTCGCTCTCCGGAACTTCGGACCATAGAGCTAACGCCCCGCCAGGGAGCTCTTCAGTACCGCTGCCCTTCCGCTTGGTCTCCGACAAACACACGACATCTAATTCTCTTTCTTTCATTATTTCAATCAACTCATTCGTCTTATCTCTCATGCCTCCTCTAACATTCCACGTGCCAACTCTGCACTCCGTCCTCCACCTTCCGCCGTGTCGGGCTGTGCGTGACGGGTGGCGGTCCCCATCGCTGCTTTGCGCGCTGCATTTCACACCAACGGGGACGAACTGGTGTGCGTCGCCTTGGGGGGACGCCCTAACCCTCGTTGGCATGGGTGCGCAGATGTGTAGAATTGCAGCCCTGAAAAGGGCTGGCAGGGGTCGCGACGAGCACGCTTCTACAATGACCCCCAAAAAATATTCGTATTAAACAAATAAGAAAATCAGTTAAACAAAAGTTAATGTATATTTTTGTGGGGTATAAAACTGAAATATGTGATGAGCTTTTGTTAAAATATAAAATTCATTATTTATTTTAATCGACAAGTATTTGAATTGACGTCTTACTAAGAATTAGGCTGTAGATTCGGTTGTTGTATTAATATGTTTTTTAATATATCGAAAAGATCCGAAAAAATAAATTGAAATTCATAGTTGAACATTTGTACACAATTCACTGTATTATTATTATTAGAAAAAAATAGAGTTCTTTTTTTAGAAAAACTTATTACTTATTTTATTAAGTCACGATAGCCGAGTTGTTGGGTGGTTGGAATTTCGAGTCGAGAGACCCGAGTTCGATTCCCAGGTGGCAGTACCAATGAGTTTTTCAAAAACTTATGTACGAATTTCATCGTTAGCTTGGACATAAAGGCGGCGACGGGCTTACCACCTGTCACGTTGTCCCGAAAATTTCTTCGGTGGAAGGTGGGTCGAAAGGGACTTAATTGTCTAGACTTGGCCTTTGTCTACCCCTGTATTGGGAATTGCGTGAAGATATTTTTTTATATTTTATTAAAATTAAATTTCTAATAAGCATTACTTAATAATGTGTTTGAAGGCGGTGCCAAAATCGAAACTCAATAACAGCGATTTCATACAGGGTGGGCCATGAATTAGTTAACATTTGAAAAAATCGTATAAAAAAAACCATTTAACATATTTTAGAAATCGTTTATTTACGAGAAAGCTAATTAGTTGTAATTTATTTTTAAAAAATTATTTCGTCTAAATGACCACCGTTTCGGTTTTTGCACTCATCTAAGCGAGTCCTGAAGTTTTCTAATACTCTTCTGCAAAGAGACCGCGAGATCGCCGACATCTCTTCGATGATTTTTTCTTTAAGTTGACGCAGTGTATTCGGTTTATCAATGTAGACACGACTCTTTAAATAACCCATAAAAAGAAGTCTGCTGGGGATAGATCTGGACTTCTGGGTGGCCATGGGATGTCACCCCGTCTGGATATCAGCTTTTCCGGAAACATGTCTTTGACCACCGGCAAGGACTCGTTCGATGTGTGACACGTGGCTCCATCTTGTTGAAACCATGTGTTACGATTATAGCTAGCAAATTCCAGTAGCATCGGTGCTAAGAACTCCCGTAACATTTTCACATACTCGGCAGAATTAACAGTAACTGAACGGCCTCGAAAATCTTCAAAAAAATAAGGTCCGATGATTCCTTTTGCTGAAATTGCAGCGCATACAGTTACCTTAGGAGAGTGAAGTGGCCTTTCATGTTTAGCTTTAGGATTTTCGCTGCTCCAATACCTGCAATTCTGTTTGTTTACATGTCCATTTAGGTGGATATGGGCTTCGTCAGAAAATGAGATGTTGTGAAAATTACTGAAACGAGTTAACATTGTTACGGCGTATGACTTACGCAAATTTAAATCATTAGGGTTTAGTTCTTGCACTAGTTGGATCTTATATGGATGTAATTTCAAATCTAATTTCAAAATACGGCGTAATGATGTGCGGGATAATCCTAATTCAGCCGAACGTTTGCGTGTCGATAAATCTGGATCACGTCGAACAGAAGCGGAAACTTGCTGCACGTTCTCTTCGCTCCGAGAAGTCCGTGGGCCGCCGGTTTGTTTCACATTTAGTGTAGATCCCGTCTCTTCGAACTTCTTCACCCATTTCTTTATTAAAGGAGCACTTGGACACTGACTTAAGTCGTGTAAACCATATTCAACGCGAAATAAGCGTCTCACAGTAGAGAGCGAAAAGTCGTTTAATTAAAACTGTTTCACGCAGTAAGCGCGTTGCGGCCCAAGATGATTACTGTTTAAGCGGAAACAGCTTAATTGTTTTAAGCTCAGTTGGAGTGGTTAACAAGAATACTGGAAATGTTATTTGGTATTGCTAGTATTGTTAAAAAAAAAACGTTAGGGAAGAATTTTTTTCGGTTGGCAACTTAATACAGATAAACCCAGTTAAAACTGACAAGAGAACCTTCTGCTTAATATTGCGAGGAAGCGATGGAAGTGGATGTAGGACTACATGTAGTATTTGAGTAGTTGTTGTGACTCTGTATCCAAAGCTTAGGGTTGTCTCTTCTTTGATTCGATAAAAGGCCGAAAACAAAATTGATTACTCTTGGTTATAAGAATTAAGATAAACAAAACTATTTTTAATATTTAAAAAAAACTTTTTGTATTATTGAATTTGTTAAAAATATTATAAGAATGAAAGTTCTTGTAACTAACATTTTCATGAAATTTAATCTTGTTTTCTATTAAACTTACAGGACAATAGAAATATAGACAAAACCCTAAAATCGAAACTGAAATAAATCACAATACAGATGTTAAATGTAAAATCAATGTTTTATTTCTTGAAACACAAAAATGTGAAAGTGTAAATAAGCTATATTCAGTAACGTCATGAAAGGACGGGCATAAGGCTTCCCACTCACTTTTGGTCGCCGAACAAGTATGGAATCATGGCTTTTTTATTCGTTACATAAATTTAACGATCTGTTTACAATTTTTGTAATAGTTACGTAGGTTTCATATTTACATGAACATGTACTGTGTAGTACACTGATGGCCTCTGTTCAAAAATGCAAACAATCAGAATTTGTACATCGTTTTTTCTAAAGAAAATAGCGGATATAAAGTCACGATTAGTTGGGTGGTCGCCCTGAGTCAAGACGCCCGAGTTCGATCCCCAGGTAGCAGGATAGTTCCAGTGGGTTTAATTAAAAATCTTATATACGATTAATATCGTATGCTTGGACACAAAGACGGCGACGAGCACACCACCTGTCACGTTGTCCCTAAAATTACTAGTATGGTAGTTGGATCGAAATGACTTAATTGTCTAGACCTATGTCCACCTCTGTATTGGGAAAGTCATGAAGTTATTTTTTACGAGTAGATATTTTTAAGTGGAGATATTAATTTTTTACATGACGCAGCGAAGCAGTGGTAGAGCCACGTATCAGCTTTTGTTGTTGCATGAATGGGCCGCTTCGACCGGGGAAGTACCACGACCTCAGAATACCGGCGTGAAGTAGAAGTCTATCTACAATAAATGTCGTCATTTTAAATTGCATCGTTCGACACTGTACTTCCAGGGTGATGGGAAGCAGAGTTTTGAAAGTTTTTTTTAACCAACTTAACTTTGTTTTTAGACCCTAAGGTTAATTGAGTGTGTTATGTTCGTAAAATTCATTCGTGTCATCACTATAGCCAAATCAGATTGATCAGAATTCGAGTCCAGGGATTCGGATTCGATTCCCAGACTAAGGCTCGTATTAACGAGTTTTTTAAAATGTTATATACGATTGATATCGTTGGCTTAGACATAAAGATGGCGACTGGCTTATTACCTCTCACCTCGTCCCAAAATAAGCTTCCGTGAAATTTGGGTCGAAAAGACTAAATTGCGTAGGCCTTTGGCTACCCCTTGAGTGTTCGAGGTACAAGGTATATAGCTTGTAACAAATATATATAGATTCGGCACTAAAACTGCGATAGGTTCGGCACTTCTCATTAGAGTTTGGTGAAAGGTGAGTCGAAAGAACTTATGCATTAACATTGCACAGAAATTGGGTGAAGATAAAAAAATATTACACAATAACAATTCTAATTTTTAAACTGCAAATCCATAAACACGTGTAAGTATACACTAGGACTAGTCTTAAGAATATGTGGTATTAACAGCAATGACATCACTCACCTTCGATTTGCTGATGACGTAATCCACCTGGCGGGATCGCTTTGCTGCGTTTATGAGTGAAATAATGTTTTGTGAAAAAACAAAATAAAATAAAATAAATAAGTAAATTAGCACAGGATTGGTGATGTGGCCGGCCCCATAGAACCCTTACAGATAACGGAGCAACAAAAAGCTCAGCTTTGTTATTGCATGAATGGGCCGGCTCGACCGGGGAAGTACCACGGCCTCACAGAATACCGGCGTGAAGTAGAAGTCTAACAAACTTCTGCGTTTCGTCTGAGTGCAGGTAACCGCAGGCTCACACACCCACCTCTCCCAATTCCGGGGGACCGGCTACGCATCTTCTATATCTCTGGTATTGCGGGTGTTCATGGGCGGTAATCACTTACCCTCACGTGACCCACCTGCTAGTTTGCCTCCCTTTTCTATAAAAAATAATAATAATAATAAAATGAGGACGTGGCGTATCTCACCATATGTCGGTCGCCAATTGCAATTTTAGTGTTTTTGCTTGGGTCGCCTTTTACGGCACCCACTGGATTAATGGTGGTACATTTTTATGCTGTACATATTTTAGTGTACATAGGCCAAAGTGTATCCAATGGTATTTATTGTGTTGTTGGCAATATAAACACTACGTGTCTGTTGTCAAGCAGTGGTAATTGTCGTTAAATAATAAAAAAATGCAATTTAAAAGAAATTAAAGAAATTGCATACATTGCGGGAAATTTTAGACAAACATACGGGGCGAAGGGAATATATATTGGTAAATAATGAATACGGGGAGCAAATCTCAATATATAGAGAAATTAAATAGGAATTACATTTTATGATATCAGTTTTTTATCACCAATTTTACGTTTTCTATTTATATAAAACGTATTTTTTAGCTCTAACCACGAAAGCCGAATTAGCCGGTTAGAACCAGGAAATGCCAGAATGGGAATTTCATAGTAAAATGTAGCATTGGGGTTCTAAAAACCATCACCAACGACATCTTCAAAAATAGATTGGAATTTTGTTGTATCTGTTATAAATTCTGTGAAACAGACAAAAAATATTTAAAGGAACAAAGCGCTGCAGTTAAAGAGCTATCTATTAATTTAACTTTTAAACCTGACGAATTATAAACATAGTGGCTAAGGAAGAAATACAAACAACTAGTGGTTGGTAAAGGTAAGTAGTTAGTACAGGTTTGAATAGATGGCGTCACAAAAGCAGCTCATGTGAACAAAGTATTTCGTTGTGTTTTCCATAGATGTCACTACTAGATAAGTAAGAACAACATTGTACTGTTGGTACTTTTCCTTTGAAAATTATGCTTGTGAAAATCAGGAAGAGCAACCCTGGATGCGTTTCAGTCGCTTCGGGACCTTCACAGTGTGGAGTACTCAATTTTCTTGTGAATTATATTTATGTGCGCAGAGTAATATGTACAGTTGCCAAAAATATTTTTAATTTTTATGTTGACAAAACAATTTTAAAAACATAATTAAGAATTCTCTTCTGATCATAAGATGTAAGCTAACTTTTCTCAGTTAAAGAAACTTTAAAAGTTAATATATAATCATTGGTGTTTACTGAAGCTGTTTGCGGGATACAATGATCGGTAAGCGAAATATATACCTAATGGATATGTAAAATTTGTTAAATGATAAAACATGATTTCTTATTTTTTTTCTGTAAGCTATATTAATTTAATCATTTTTATATAATAAGTCGTAGTTTTTTTTTTTCATTGAACAAATTTCATTATGAGTGCACTTGGATAATTAAACTTAAATGCTTTTAATGCCCTAGATTGAAAAATTAAAATTAACTTTCATTTCGTATGTCTAAATTGATAGCCTGCTAATAATAGAAAATTTATTTAATACAGGAACAACAGCTTTGGTGATGCAGTAACCGATTCATTTGGCAAAACTCAACAAATGCCCCTTCTGTACTATACTAACCAATTTTAAAGTAAAATCAAGTATTTATAATGTTAATTGCATCTATATTGTACCACTGATTAATTAATAGTCTTGATTTATAAAATATGCGTAATGTTTATAAATGTTATCGTTTAATTTTAATAACAATATGGATAGGCTATAAAAAAATTAATGATAGTAATACGAACAAAAAGGTTTTTGCTCTCGTGAAAACAGAGGCTATACGGACATAGACTCGTTATTGGGACGATTTATTTGAATGATGATGTTAAGTATCGTATCTGACACATAATTTATAGTCCTTTGTGAGTTCTCCGGTGTAAAATACGATTAACTTAAGGACAATAGTTTGAACTGTACAAACAAAGGAAAGGAGATTATGATTGATTTATGCTCAACCAATTTTTAAATTTATACTATAGAATAACTTTGCACTTGACTGCACTTTGAATTATGTACAGTTTTATTGTCAAAAATTTCTTCTAAAAAATAACCATCTTTAAATGGAAAAACCATTTTTTGTATATTATATTATATGTATATTTTTAATGTCTTATGAGGCGATAAAGAGATAAAGCCTTCAGAATATCGTTTACTTTTCTTATAAATAGTATGATAATCATCTTAAAACACCAGATTAAATTAAGGAGACCGGTGACGAGCAGCGGCAATTCGGTTAATGTGTATTACACTTATTATAGAGCGGTAGAGCCACGCATCAACTTTCGTTGTTGCATGAATGGGCCGGCTCGACCGGGGAAATACCACGACCTCACAGAATATCGGCGTAAAGTAGAAGTCTAACAAACTTCTGTGTTTCGTCTGGTGAGTGCAGGTAACCGGAGGCCCACACACCCTCCTCCCACAATTATGGGGGAGGGAGGCACTCTAAGGGAGGCAACGCATCTGCTAAGCCTCTGGTATTGCGGGTGTTCATGGGCGGCGGTAATCACTTACCATCACGTGAGCTACCTGCTCGTTTGCCTCCCTTTTCCTATAAAAAATTAAAAAAAGTAATGGTACGATCCTTCGTCCTGGGAATCGAACTGAGTTATCCTGATACGAATTCCGAACACGACTCACGTAGCCTTGCAAAAATTTATTTTGTTCGTACTAATTTATTACTATTATTTATTTACTTCGAATAAAATTTATTTCTTTTTCGTGTTCGTTCTGTGCGGTGACAGCTCATTCCTTTCATTTACGATTGAAGTAAATTTATCGTGGTAACGTTTACACAGACTGTTTGCTTTCACGATTGCGAGTACACATGTGGGAAAATGTTTTTAGATTTACTTTCTGCTGAAAGCGGCTCTCTGAAAACGGTATAATTTAATTTTCCTTTAAGACTCTACAGAAATGATATGAAAAGAAAGCCTTTGAGTAAATCCGTTTATAATTTTTACTGAGAAATCAGTATAAATTATATATGGTGTATGAATTATAAATCGTTTTCAGCTTTTGCACGTGATGAACAAATTTATTATTTACTTCACTATCGATATTACTACGTGAAAAATCAATTCATCACTGCAATCGATTATTCACGTTATATTACACAGCGAATTCTATTTAATCACACAGTGGTAAGCCACGCGCCAGCTTTTGTTGTTGCATGAATGGACTGGTTCGATCGGGAAAGTAAAATTCTTGAGGTACTCAGAGGAGCACCGGTTATTTAGTGGCTGCCAGTACGGCATACACAAAGCGCTTTGCTCGAAGCTTCCGTCATATGGGCTTCCCGAGAAATTTTGCTATTGGTTCACTAGTTTTTTCACAGACCGGAACTTCAAGGTCATAGTTGACGATGCATGTCCGAACTCCAAGTCTGTGAACGCTGGTGGCCACAAGACTGCACGCTATTGCCAACTCTGTTTCTTCTGAATAACAATGATATGTTACTAATTAGTAACATTCATTGCTATGCAGACGACAGCACTGGTGATGCCTTATACACCGGCCGTGCCAATATTTCTCGGGAACACGTCGACGAGTAACAGAACAAACTTGTATCTGATGTCGAGATTTTGTTAGACAAAATCTCGGACGAAGAAAAAACAATCTCGGAAGAAGAAACAACTTTGCGCGTTTACCGCTAAAAAGAAACCTTTCGTCATGTCACCTCATTTTGAGAGCACTCCCCTATTTGCCTCTGCAAGTATCGGAATCCTAGGCGTCGACATATCAAGCAACCAAAGCAAGCAAGCCAAATTGGCTTGGCCATGACAGATCATCATGCCGGCCCACTGCTTGTAACTTTATTACGCGCAGGTTCGACCGCACATAGAGTACTATTCTCATCTCTGGGTGGGGTCACCCCAATGTCAGTTCTTTCCATTTGACCGTTTTCAACGAACAGCGGCTCGTAATGATTTCTTGTGTTTACGCGAATACTACACATTTAAAATAAAACAATTTTCGGATTTTATCGCGTTTTTTAATTAGTTTTTACAAACTAATCCTACTAATGCTATAAAATCCGAAAATCGTTTTATTTAAAATGAAGAGCGGCTCGTTCATCGACGACCATGTTCTATCTGATCGGCTAGATCCCCTGGCTTTGCGAAGAGATGTTGCATCTCTTTGCAAGTTTGACTACGGGGAGTGCTCCGAAGAATTGTTCGGATTAATCCCAGCCATTGTTGATGGAATGCCATCACAGTGCGTTTTTCGCGGAATTTTCTGCTACGCGTTTGCACTTTAAGGAATGTGCAGCTGTCATCAGTATTTATGGACTGTTACGACCTCGTTACCTTTAAGAAAAGAGCCTATATTTTGTCAAAGACCGGCAACTCATCAGCTATTCCTCTGATATTGCAGGTGTTCATGGGCGGCGGTAATCACTTACCATCATGTGAGCAACCTGCTCGTTTGCCCCCACATATATATAAAAAAATGCCAGTAATAACGAGCAAGAAAGAAATATTCACGGCCTAGTTATGATGGATTTTTTGGATTCTCGTATTTCTGTAGTTCCACATCCCATCAAGAATAGTGACTACGGGACCCCATCTTATTAGGGGCAGTTCATCTCTAACATCATTAATGCTGAGAACTATGTAAGCTACGAATAAAATTATCTATATAAGCTAATATGCTTATTCGTAGCAGACTCTTACGATTTTTTAGCAAATCCTTTGCAGGATACATGTAGGCATTAAATCTAAATCTAAATTTCTTCAGTTAGAGAGTGCCCAATAATGTTTAATCATAATTATGTATCATAAAACTATAGATATCTTAATGAAAATCTTTATAATATTAGCAATTTGCTATCAGTTAGCACATTATATATAACTCAAACAGTTTTAAGAAAACATATGTTGCTTACGTACGATGCTTACATTCTATTAAATAAAAGAAAATACAATACAGCAAAAATCCCAAAAACATATAATCCCAAAAACATACATATACAAACAAATATTTGCAAGTATACAATAGTATAAAAGATCAAATCAATTATAGAACAGAATAAATATCATAATTCTATAAATAAATAAATAAATATCTTCACGCAATTCCCAATACAGTGGTAGACAGAGGTCTAGTTTACACAATGAAGTCCCTTCGACCCACCTACCATCGTGCCAATGGGTTTTTCAAAAACTTATGTACGAATTATATCGTTGGCATGGACATAAAGACGGCGACGGGCTCACAATCTGTCACGTTGTCCCGAAAATATCTTCCGTGGAATCAGATTTCGGTAGGTCAAAAGGACTTAATTGTCTAGACTAGACCTCTCTCTACCCCTGTATTGGGAATTGCGTGGAGATATTTAATTTTATTTATTTTAGCTGATCTCAAGATCGACGTTAAGTTGAATCATTAATGATCGTGTAATCAATTACACTCCTCCAAATTGAAACTAAACTTCTGTTTCTCTACTTGTTTATCAATTAATGTAATCTTATTTTTTTACATCATATGAGTTTTATTCACAATTAGGCCTGGTTACAATTTAGAGATATTAAAGGCTCATAAAATTTACAGTATACGGTACCAAACAAAAATAATTTTGACTGAAATTTGTATGGGAGGAGATTGTTTATATATCATGATAGTTTCCCCTAGTATCAGTATATAAAAACTGAAAGCAGGAAGGAAGAGTAGTAAAAGATATGAAAAGAAATCTTCACGCAATTTCTGTACTGAGGTAGACTGAAGTCCAGATATAGAACCTTGATTTTTTCAACCTACTTTTAAAGTATAACGACGATTGATCGATAGTTTTTTTAATATGGCTACATAGGAAGATCTACAGCTAACCTCTTAATATTTATACATTTCTCTCAGTGGATTCTCATGACACCCACTTAATAAAACATGAAGGCAGATTACCCTAAGGCAAAAAAGATACTGTACTTAGAATACAGTAACATTTTTTGGTAAGACAGGGTTGAAGAAATTCTCTGATTTTAATAACACATTGAAAAGAATCTCGTTAAACTAATTAAATTTTACTTACCGATTAGTCAATTCTTGTGATAATGAATAGCCATGCGTATCGATTATGGATAATTTTTTCTAGGATTTAATAAGTATAATAAAGTTATATTATTTTATTTTCTTATACACTTGTATACATGTTACTACTATTATTAACATAATCTTTATTTTAATATTAAGTAATTATTATTAAAGTAAAAAAAAAAGTTTAAATTTTAAATATAAAAATAACATTTCTTTAATAGTTAGATAAATTGTCTCTTATTAAGTAAATTAAATATATATAAATAAATATACATGTAGAATTACGAAGTTAGTATTATTTAAGTCACGATAGCGGAGTGGTAGGGTGGTCGGAATTTCGAGTCAATAGAACCGCGTTCGATCCCCAGGTGGCTCGTACCAAAGGGTTTTTCAAAAACTTATGTACGAATTACATTATTGGCTTGGACATAAAGACGGCGACAGGCTCACCACCTGTCACGTTGTCCCGAAAATATCTTCGGCCACCTGGGCATCGAACTCGGTCTCTTGACTCGAAATTCCGACCACCCAGCCACTCGGATATCGTGACTTACTAGGACCAGCTCTATTATTTAATTGTTTACGACCACAATGTAGTTGTCTGAGATCTTACGATTCAATACGTTCTATAAAGAAACGTATAATAAACCTATTTAATACGAATGCATAAGCCACAGTGCAATATTCAAAATTGTATCATATTCATACTAGAAACGAAGCTCGAGAAATGTATCTACATTATTGTAAAATAAACATAAAAAGATGATAGCACTCAAACTCCGTATCGGCGCATTCATTGGTCGGGATGTTTCATGCAGTCATAAAATATTTTCAAAGGCGACCCTAACGAGATTGTCTCGAAAGCTTCGCAGACGATAAGCCGAATGCAAATATGTTTTTGTCTCCTAATATAATACACGATTTGTCGATAACAATGAAATAAATACCATGATGCTTATATAGCACAGTAATAGTGATCCTGCCTTTGAAGCTAAGGAGGCTAAAACCTAAGCAAAGCTGAATACCTACTGGCGGCAAACATTTGTATGATCAATGGAGTTATGTCAGCCATATCTATATCATCATCATCGTATCAGCCGCAAGAAGTCCACTGCTGGATGTAGGCCTCCCCTAAAGATTTCCAATACGACCGGTTGTTTGCGGCCTGCATCCAGCGTCTTCCCGCGACCTTGGTCAAGTCGTCCGACCATCTAGTCGGTGGATGTCCGACGCTGCGCTTGCCGGTACGTGGCCGCCATTCCAGAACCTTTCTGCCCCATCGGCCATCGGTTCTACGCGCTATGTGCCCCGCCCACTGCCACTTCAAGGAGCTAATCCGCTGGGCTATGTCGGTGACTTTAGTTCTTCTACGGATCTCGTCATTCCTAATGTGATCTCGTAGAGAAACTCCGAGCATAGCCCTCTCCATAGCTCTTTGAGCGACCTTGAGCCTTCTCATGAGGCCCATAGTAAGGGACCACATTTCGGACCCGTAAGTCATCACTGGTAACACACATTGGTCGAAGACTTTCGACTTCAGGCACTGAGGTATTTTAGACGAGAAGACACTCCGGAGCTTCCCGAACGCTGCCCAGCCGAGTCGGATTCGTCGAAAGACCTCGTCCTTGAAGCTGGAACTGTCTGCCTTGATCAACTGACCCAAGTAGACATACTGGTCAACAACTTCAAGAACTGAGCTCCCAACACATACAGGTGAAGGTGCAATATGGACATTCGACATAATCTTCGTCTTGTCCATATTCATTCTAAGACCCACCTGTTGGGAAACTTCATTTAGGTCATTCAGCATGATGTTCAAATCCTCCGGCGACTCCGCCATGACCACAATATCGTCGGCAAATCGAAGGTGAGTGATATACTCGCCATTTATATTGATGCCAAGTCTTTTCCATTCCAGGAGCTTGAAGGCATCTTCCAAAGCAGCGGTGAACAGTTTTGGAGAAATAACGTCTCCCTGTCTAACACCTCTCTGCAGTGGAATAGCCCTCGTCTTCTGCTCTTGTACTCGGACTGACATGGTGGCGTTTCTGTATAAGCACTTCAACACCTCGATATACCGATAGTCAATATGGCATCGCTGGAGAGATTGGAACACCGCCCACGTTTCGATCGAATCAAAGGCTTTTTCATAGTCCACAAACGCTAAGCATAGTGGTCGGTTATACTCTCTGGTCTTCTGTATAACCTGCCGCAGCGTATGGATGTGGTCTATGGTACTGTAGCCTTTTCGGAAACCGGCTTGTTCGGGAGGCTGGAAGGCATCGAGCCTGTTAGTGAGACGGTTCGTGATCACCCTCGAAAACAGCTTATAGACGTGGCTTAGGAGTGTGATCGGTCTGTAGTTCTTCAAAAGGGTATTGTCACCTTTCTTGAAGAACAGTACCACAACACCCCTATTCCACGCCTCTGGCGTCACGCCCTCGAGCAGGACGGAATTTAAGAGCTTCTGAAGGACTTTGAGTACCGGCGTTCCGTCCGCTTTCAGAAGCTCTGCTGTGATTCCATCCTCGCCCGGCGCCTTGTTATTTTTGAGCTGTTTAAGGGCAATCATAATATTCTCGGGGTCACTTTCGAAACGGACGGCAGTGTGAACGGTCATCTTCCTGTTATCGAACTTACTGCGTTTCCACCCATTTAGATCAGTTTTCTGATATGGCTCAAGACGGATTTAACAAAACGCAGTAAGTTCGATAACAGGAAGATGACCGTTCACACTGCCGTCCGTTTCGAAAGTGACCCCGAGAATATTCTGAAGACACTTTATATCAGAAGTCAAATGACATTGACAACACATAGTAGTCAAATCCGCTCTGTCACTTCCTGTGTCGACCCCACTCAAACGCACTACTTGCACGTTTCCGAAGACTTTTAATAGATGGCGTTGTAACCAAACTTGTTGCCTTATCTTGATTCTGTGACACGGCCAACATACGAAGCACACGTCCTCGTGTGTTATTCTGAAACAAAAGAAAACTCTCGCACAGTACCTCGGTTTGACTCCTTACCA
This sequence comes from Sericinus montela, assembly GCA_029286605.1. Classification (NCBI taxonomy): domain Eukaryota; kingdom Metazoa; phylum Arthropoda; class Insecta; order Lepidoptera; family Papilionidae; genus Sericinus; species Sericinus montela. The sequence goes on from JAGSMR010000027.1 coordinate 1,759,453, forward strand.
CAAAAGAAACAAACTGTTTTTTACTCTTGGGTCATACAAACTTTCTCTTCAAACTACTTCTTTTGATACAAATAGCTAGACTTAATCATAGCATCACTACCTTTACAACATTGAATGTCTCTACATAACTCAAATAATGAAAATCAAAGAAAATCACTTTCATTAATGAACCAAAACAGAGCATTCACAATTCACAAAACATTAAAAAGAAACTTCACATTTACCACACACTTCACATTTAACACAGCCGTAATATTTCATTCACCGGTTTAATTATCGTGTACACATCATCGCGCATCCCTTCTTGGGATCGCCCAGTCCGCGCATCCCCAACTGGGATCGCCAAGTCCGCGCATCCCCATCTGGGATCGCCAAGTCCAACGACTCTACGGTTTCCTCCGAAACCCGACCTACACCAAATCTACACGCGTACCGCGTATCCGCGGACTACCGTTCCACATGGTAGATACCGATTTCTACTGGACTACGGCTACGTAATAGACTGGTATGGTCCACTGTTCCCCAAGGCTCTCACGGACTCTACTCTACACAAAAATCCTCCAGAATTAAATATTACCTAACCAAGTCTCAAGCAGACTCAGCTTGCTCATCTTCCGGAATGGTCTCTACATTGTCGGTCTAACTTGTGATTTGCTCTGTTTCGGGCATTCGTCTAAGCCTATCGTGAGCTTACTTGCATGTGCGCCTTAAGTTTAGTGCCTATAGTGTGTATCGGTCTTCGTCTAGTACTTTCATAACTTTAAAAGAACCTCTATACTTATGATCAAGCTTTTTTTTTTGGTTTCGTTTTTATTCTGGTAGAGTCACAGTTTCTTAACACAGATAAGCCTGAAACTAAAATTTTCTGAAAATTCTGAAAAAAGTTACATTATTTTGTTAAAAGTTACATAATTTAATGGAAATTTACAAGAAATGGTTTGTCTAACAAGCGAACATTCAGCTCTAGAATCATTATAAAAATGAAACTGCTCACCAGAGTGATGGACGGATCCAGCAGGCGCGTTCACGATGTAGATATCCACACTTTTTCTTTCAAAAGAGCAACCACCGTACCGTCGCTCGTTTCCCCAGAGGGTAGACGAAAATCCATACTTGCAGAAGGTGTCCGCATTGCTTGTGTAATCGCCAAGAAGTTGCGGTTCCGGTTATCTTGATCTCTCACGCCATGTGGGCTGATTGAGTCGCATCCCACTTCTGATGTCGGCGTAGGGTAGGTCACATGAGGCAACTCGTTGTTAAATCCGTCTTGAGCCATATCAGAAAACTGATCTAAATGGGTGGAAACGCAGTAAGTTGGATAACAGGAAGATTACCATTTACACTGCCGTCCGTTTCGAAAGTGACCCCGAGAATATTCTGAAGACACTTTATGTCAGAAGTCAAATGACATTGACAACACATGGTAGTCAAATCCGCTCTATCAATTTCTGTGTCGACCCCACTCAAACGCACTACTTGCACGTTTCCGAAGACTTTTAATAGATGGCGATGTAACCAATTGTGCGGTAATCACCTACCATCAGTTGAGCCACCTGCTCGTTTGCCTCCCTTTTCTATAAAAAAAAAATCAAGGTCGTAGTTTACGGTGCATGCTCAGACTCCAAGTCTGTGAACGCTGGTGTCCCACAAGCCTGTGTGCTATCGCCAACCCTGTTTATTCTGCATATCAATGATTTGTTACAAATTAGTAACATTCATTGCTATGCAGACGACAGCACTGGTGATGCACTATACACCGGCCGTGTCAATATTTCTCGGGAACACGTCGACGAGTACCGGAATAAACATGTCTGAAGTCGAAGAACTGAAGAGAATGAAGAGATGAACTGAAGTCGAGATTTTGTTAGACAAAATCTGGGATTGGGGCCGACTAAATTTAGTCCAGTTCAACTCTACAAAGACTCAAGTTTGCGCGTTTACCTAAAAAGAAACCCTTCGTCGTATCATCTCGGTTTGAGAGCACTCCCCTAGTTGCTTCAGCCAGCTTCGGAATCCTTGGCATCGACATATCGAGCGACGTTCAGTTTCGCGGTCATTTGGAAGGGAAGACCAAATTGGCCTCTAAAATACTTGGCGTGCTCAGTAGAGCACGACAGTACCTCATGCCGGCCCACCGCTTGCAACTTTATAAGGCGGAGGTTCAGCCGCACAAGGAGTACTGTTCTCATCTCTGGGCGGGGGTACCCCAATGTCAGCTACTTCCATTTGACCGTATCCAACGAAGAGCGGCTCGCATTGTTGACGACCATACTTGGCTAGATTCCCTGGCTTTGCGAAGAGATGTTGCATCTCTTTGCATTTTCTATAAAATCTACTACGGGGAATGCTCCGAGCAATTGTTCGGATTATTCCCAGCCGCTGAATTTCACCATCGTACCTTACGGCAAAGTCAAAAATTTCATCAACACCTCCTTGATGCTTGCCATTCCACTACAGTGCGCTTTTCGCGGAATTTTCTGCTATGCACTTGAACTTTATGGAATTTGCTGCCGTCAGCAGTTTTTCCGGACCGATACGACTTAGGGCCCTTCACGAAAAGAGTCTATACCTTTCTCAAAGGCCGGCAAAGCATCTGAGATATATATGTATATATATATATATATATGTATATATATATATATATATATATATATATATATATATATATATATATATATATATATATATATATATATATATATATATATATATATATATATATATATATATATATATATATAAAATAAAAACCTTACTAAAAACGTTGTACTAACTCCGTCACGTCCTGAATAGACAAGATATTTAACTACCTTCTAGTTTGAAACGAAAATCCGTTTTGCTAATTTTCGTATTTGAAATTTTATTGTGATGCTCCGGCATATCTCAAGCTTTGTTTTACTTTAGGAATGGTCAGTTTTCCCGAGTTTAAGCTTGAAAACAAAGTTGCTGTACAGCTGAAATCGTTTACCGTAAAGTTTGTATCGTTTGAAATTCAACTTTGTACAAAATTTGGTCTGTCACAATATAAAGACCTGTTTACAAACGACACAATTAAATGACAACACATAGTTTTTCTTTTCGAATAGTTTCTTTCACAAAGAATGACAGATTTAATATTAAAATAATTTCTAGAAAATATGTTGTAATTTTTTGGCAACATTTTCATCGATTCAGATCAGTAATCTATATCAGAATATGAATATGAGAAGTTCTTACTCCTTTTTTTAGTGTTGTAAGACGCGACTAAGGGTAATGCCTTGTAAATCGAAATAGGGTTAGCGGGATAATAATTTCAAAACTAAGTCACAAAAATTCAGCATCCTTTGACGGGAAACGTCGTCTAAGGCCCTCCACCGTATTCTATTTGGTGGCGACATACCCTCCCCAAGGAGAGAGGCCTATGTACTGCAGTAAGCTGTTACAGGTCGCTATGTTTTTATGCTCCGTGGTAGGTATGAAATTAAACTATAAAGTAATGTTAATGGATAAAAATAAATAATAAATATCTTGACGCAATTCTCAATACAGGGATAGACAGAGATCAAGTCTAGACAATTAAGTCCCTTTTACCCACCTTCCACCGAAAATGTTTTCAGGACAAAGTGACCGGTGGTGATCCCGTCGCCGTAAAGGTCCAAACCAACGACATTATTCGTACATAAGTTTTTGAAAAACCCATACGACCAGGTACGTGCCTGCCACCAGGGAGATCGAACTGAGGTCTCATGACTCGAAATTCCGACCACCCAACCAGTCGGCTATCGTGACTTTTTAAAAGGAATTTTTAAAATCTTAATAGAATCTACAAATATTAGACAAAGTATCATTTTTAACATGTGTGTGTGTGTGTGTGGCTCCTTCTTTTTTCTGTCTATGAAATGGCCAGTGGGTCAACGAGGCAAAGTTCAGTTCACAAGTTTCCAAAAAGAATGGCCCACCGAGCGAAGTACTTGATGGAGAGAAGACGAGTGACCCGCAACACTAAGTGGAATCATTGGATTGTGTGTCCAATAAAATTTTGTAGTATAATATTTAATAATCTGACAAATAAAAGCATAGATAAAAGGAAGAGTTTTAAATCACAAAAAGCTATTCTATGAAAATAAAATTACACACGTATGTAATGAATCGTATTAATTGTACATATTAATTGGGAGTCGATTTTCAGATTCTTTATTTGGTGTTTGTAATGAAAGACTATATTGGAGCAACCACCGTAAAAGTCAGAAATATGATTTTCATAATATTGCCTTTTTTAAATTTTTTCAATATTTTTTATAAATTTACAAAACAGTTATGACAATGATTATTTGTTAATGTTTTACTGTGTAATATTCACGATTTTTGTTTCCTTTAAAACATGTTACAACGATATGAATCATACATAAGTTTTGGAAAAACCCATTGGATCGAACTCGGGTCTCGACTCGAATTCTGATCACCCAACCACTCGATTACGACGTTAAGTGACGACAAATTTCAAATGTGATTTTTATTAACAGATTTTTGTCCCTAATATGTGGAAAAGAAGGGGAGAAGAATAGGCCGCTTCTTTTATGTTTAAGCTATATTTATATTTTGAAATCCTATTTAATGACGATATAATTTGCTGACAAAGCTATTGACAGCATTTAGTAACTGTCCACACATAAATTTTAAAGTATACATTATATAAGTATATATTACTTATCAAAAATAAATTTGCCGGAAATGGAATTCTAGGATTTGGAAAACTATCTGGAGGAGGCAAACTTGTGGTTGGAAGGTAGTTTAATCCTAACTTAAAACTCCAAATCTCTCATATTAGAGGGTTCGGCATTTAACTAAGCTTCTAAAACAATTTGAAGTCATCTATTCTAAAACCAAGACAAATAGTTTAGCTGTCCGCATGTTCTTATTAGGTATACATACTTTGAGTCTTCTTCAGTACTCCACCAATTTATTACCTTTTATGAATCACAATATAAGATAAAGATAAATAAATAAATATCTTCACGCAATACCCTATACAGGGGTAGACAGAGGTGTAGTCCGGACAATAAAGTCCCCTCGACCCACCTTCCACCGAAGATATTTTCGGGACAACGTGACAGGTGGTGAGCCCGTCGCCGTCTTTATGTCCATATGTTTAAGTGGTATGCATGTTTCGAAAGCTCCGCAGTAAACCTAACTTCCTACATAGAAGTTTTAAAGCGTCTTAGACTCGCTATTCGGAGGGAAAATATAAGAAATCTGTAGATCGTGACTGAATGTTTAATTTTGGTTGCGTTATGTTAACTCTAAACAACTATAGTTGCACGAACCTAAATATATTTGTATAAGAGTAAAATGCAGTTAGTATATAGTCCATTTAGTTTATGCCGCGAGATTTAAAAGCTTAATTAGGTTTTTATTATATCTTATACATTATATAACGCATAAATAAATAATAATAAATAAATATCTGCACGCAACTCCCAATACTGGGGTAGACAGAGGTCTAGTCTAGACAATCAAATCACAGACAGACAAATCTAGGGACTTACTCTTTGACCCACTTTTCACCGAAGATATTTTCGGGACAACGTGACAGGTGGTGAGCCCGTTGCCGTCTTTATGTCCAAGCCAACGGTATAATTCGTACATAAGTCTTTGAAAACCCTATCGGTACGAGCCTGCCACCTGGGGATCATACTCGGGTCTCTTGACTCGAAATTCCGACCACCCTACCACACGGCTATCGGTTACATAATATCCCGGAATTGCAGGTGTTTATGGTCAGTGGTAATCACTTACCATCACGTGAGCCACCTGCTCGCTTGCCTCCCTATTCTATAAATATATATTTATATGTGGTGTTGTGGTGTGCAGAATGAAAGATTTTTCCGTTATTTACTAATTTATTAACTTTTTTAAAAAAATATCTTCTACATGTCTTCGTCTTGCCGTCTTTCTACCTCCTTCCTCCCTCTCTTTTTCTTTTTTATACATCCGTCTCCCTCTTCCAAATCAGTCGTTTATGCATCTCAATCGTATTCACCTAACATTCTTTTTCATTCGAAAATCACAAACCTACATCTCGTCATCCTGCGGGTTTGGCTACCTCTAGGCACACACCATGCTCTCTTCTGACATACTCTCACATGCTTAGGATACTCTAAACACAATCTCGGACACACCACGACTACATTACACAAAAATTAAAAACCGTAACATCCTCGTTCACACAAACATACCTGAATTACAATATTACAATCTTACAAATAAAGTTAACCGATCGAATCCGAGGGAATTTCGTCTTCGTTACATCTTTTCGTTCCGTCTTTCTTCGTATCCCGGACGAGCCCCCTAATTAGTGGTGTCGTGGTGGGCAGAATAAAAGATTTTTCCGCAAATTACTAATTTATTATTTTTTTTTATTGTAATTTTAGCCTTCGTTACTTTCATACAACATTTTACTACAGAATTTTACATATATATATATATATATATATATATATATATATATATATATATATATATATATATATATATATATATATATATATATATATATATATATATATATATATATATATATATTTATATTTAAATAAAAGAAAATATTGTTTTACAGGTATACGAACATTGCTTAAAACTTTTCTAAAAACGTAGTGATTATATACTCTTTTATATACTATTATTTTATTTATCTTCACGCACAATCTCTGACGGGGTAGCCAGAGAGAACAGATCGCCAAGTGTCACGATCCCTACATACTTCTTTCGCTTCTTTCAGATTCATCATCTTCTTCATACATGCACGTCTAGGTATCCGAGTACTCTTGACCCTCCTCTCTTCGAGCAATTTGCTCACATGGTCTTCGAAAGTTAATCTCGGTCTACCTCGACACCTTTTAATATTAACTTTCGCGCTATATATTTTCTTCACCATTCGGTCTTCACTCATTCGCTAAACGTGCCCAAACCATCGAAGCACGCCCTTATCCATTTTTGAGACAAGGTCATCTTTCAAACCTGCCATATTGCGAATCTCTTCGTTTCGCTTTCGGTCGGCCATGGTAAGGCCGCACATTTTACGAAGAGATCGCATCTCCACTGCATTCAACCTGCTTTTATGCTTCTTCTGGCATACCCAGGTTTCGCTGCCATATAACAAAGTCGGTACCAACACTGCGTTATGTATTGCAAGGCGTGCACTTTTCACAACGCCTTGCCTTTTGATTAACGCAGTCAGGGCACCATTGACTTTGTTCCCGGCAGCGACACGCCTGTCCACATCTAAATCACATCTTCCATCCCGGCTAAACGCACTCCCCAAGTATACAATTTCATTCACCTGTTCTAGACATTCCTGATTTACCCAAATTTCGCACTTCGTTCTTTCTTCGTCCCTTTCAAATACCAGAACCTTAGTTTTATTAGCATTCAAACGGAGACCATTAATTTCACATTCTTCTTCATACACGTGACTAATGCCTGCAGTTCTGCCTCTGATGGTGCTATAAGCACTGCATCATCAGCATAAAGCAGACAATTTACTTTTATGTCACCCAATTTCACACCCAAACAGCTATCTTTCAGCTTCTGTAAACAGCTGTCGAGATACAGTATGAATAGCCAGGAAGACATGACACAACCCTGTTTTACGCCCGTTTGGACGCTAAACATGGGTGACAGGTCATGCCCTACCCGCACACAGGCTTTACAGTCACAGTAAAGTGACTGCACAGCCCTTAGCAATCGACCATCCACACCATACCCCGGCAACAGTTCCCACATTTTCTTCCTTACAACCTTATCAAATGCTTTCTCAAGATCCACAAAGCACAGAAAATCTTCTGGTTAGCAGCCAGAAGCTTCTCCGTGATCATGCGGAGAGAAAACATTTGATCCGTGCATCCTCTTCCAGGTCTAAATCCGCATTGTGCCTCCCATAGAAATCTTTCCGATTTCTCTTGCATCCTACGTGTCAAAACCTTCGAGTAAACTTTACTTGCTAAACTGGTCAAGCTGATCGCCCGATAGCACCCGCAGTCATAATGTGAACCTTTACCTTTATATAAAGGCACAATGACCGCGGATCGCCAATCATCCGGAACAGCCCCGTTGGCCAGCACAAATTGCACAGCAGATGAAAGCTGTCCCAGACGCGTGGCCCACCATACTTGACCATTTCAGCAGTAACTCTGTCTAGTCCCGCAGCCTTACCACATTTCAAACTTCTAATCGCACATTCAATCTCTTTCATACTGATGACCTCAGTGTCATCGAGGTCCGAGTCTGGCGTACCAGTCACGGCGTCACCCCGGATCCCTCACTAAGATCATCACACGCATACATCTCTATAAAATTCGCTCCATCGCTGCATGACGTCCGATTTTTCTGAGAGGACGTCATTGGTTCCCGAAAGCACTTTATTCATTCTTAAGGCTGTCGCACCACTCCGGGTCCTTCCAACCTCTTTCCAGAAGAGTTTGGAGTTCTCCTTGAAGTTGTGCGACAACCTTTCGTCCGCTTCCATTCTACTCCTTTCACGCACTTCCTCAATCAATGCTTTCGTGTGAACTTTCTGGAGCTTATATCTTTCTTTCCTCTTCTCTCTCCTATCCTTATCATTACTAGAGGCCAAGTAGTCTAACCATGCTTTCTTCTTCTTATTTACAGCGAAGCTACACTTCGTCATTCCACCATGCATCACCCTTTTTACTACTACCTCTTTTCACATTTCCACACACGTCTTCCGCTGCACTAACCATTCCATCTCTAAGGCTCTGCCATATTTCTTCCACACATTCTTTCCTAATACCAATGCTGTCCAGCTTTTCGGCTACCCTTGCTTGATATTTATTCCTAGTGTCCGCTTCCTGAAGCTTCCAGCTTCGGATGCTACCGACCGACTGTGGTTCTGGTATCGCCGTCCGGTGGCGCCAACCCGCGAACAGACCCCTAAATCTAGTAATCACTAGGTAGTGATCCGTTCCCAGGTCAGCACCTCGGAACACCCGCGTATCCATCACCTGTTTTCGCAGTCGGTCATCCACCAGGAATAAATCGATCATACTTCTCTCATTCTCTCTTGTTCTAGTATACATATGGATTTTCTTGTGACTAAACATAGTGTTTGTCACAAGAAGACCCTTTCCTTGCATACAGCCAGTATAAGCTTGCCAGCATCGTTAACCCTTTTATCGCCAACATTCCAAGCACCGACTCGTACCCTGGCCGAGCGGTACCAACCCATCCATTCAAATCACCACATACAACAATTCTTTCGTTTCCTCTAACCAAGTCTAGAACTTCTCTTACATTCTCCCAAAACTCCTCCAGCTCAGCTCTGGACGACGAAGCCACCGGCGTATAAACAGCCAAAAGGAATAACTTCGTCAGTCCCAATTTAAAGCGAACCCAGAGAAGTCTCGAGTTCACAACCTTATATTCAGTCATAACATCGACCAACCGAGACGACAGCAGCACCCCCACTCCCTGGCAGGCGCTCTGGCTCTCCGGAACTCCGGACCATAGAGCTAACGCCCCGCCAGGGAGCTCTTCAGTACCGCTGCCCTTCCGCTTGGTCTCCGACAAACACACGACATCTAATTCTCTTTCTTTCATTATTTCAATCAACTCATTCGTCTTATCTCTCATGCGTCCTCTAACATTCCACGTGCCAACTCTGCACTCCGTCCTCCACCTTCCGCCGTGTCGGGCTGTGCGTGACGGGTGGCGGTCCCCATCGCCGCTTTGCGCGCTGCATTTCACACCAACGGGGACGAACTGGTGTGCGTCGCCTTGGGGGGACGCCCTAACCCTCGTTGGCATGGGTGCGCAGCTGTGTAGAATTGCAGCCCTGAAAAGGGCTGGCAGGGGTCGCGACGAGCACGCTTCTACAATGACCCCCTTTATATACTCTTTCGTAATTCTTAAGTCAAACACATAAAAGTCGAAGATAACAAGAACACAAGCACTGCGAGGCTGTTGCCAAACAATCTTTATAATTAATTTAAATTGTGGTCGAATTTTAACTGTTCGACGGGCAGCTACCAAACTTTTATAATGGACTTACTCACGTGAATAGTAAATGTAAATTGTAGAATCTCCATTGTCTTCAACTATCATTCATAGTACATTTTATTTTAGCCATCTTTATCTTAGCCCAGTCACGATAGCCGAGTGGTTGGGTGGTCGGAATTTCGTGTCAAGAGACCCGAGTTCGATCCTCAAGTGGCCGTAAAGATGGGTTTTTCTAAAAACCTATGTATAAATTATATCCTTGGCTTGGACATAAAGACGGCGACGGGCTCACCACCTGTCACGTTGTCCCGAAAATATCTTCGGTGGAAGGTGGGTCTAAGGGACGTAAATGTCTAGACTAGACCTCTGTCTACCCCTGTATTGGGTATTGCGTGAAGATATTTTATTTTTTTTATGTACGATTTATACGGTTGGCTTGGATATAAAGACGGCAACGGGCACACCACCTGTCACGTTGTCCAGAAAATATCATCGGTGGAAAGTGGGTCAAAGGGTAACCTAGATTTGTCTGTCTGTGATTTGATTGTCTAGACTAGACCTCTGTCTACCCCTGTATTGGGAGTTGCGTGCAGACATTTATTTATTATTATTTATTTATGCGTTTTATAATGTATAAGATATAATAAAAGCCTAATTAAGCTTTTAAATCTCGCGACATAAACTAAATGGATTATATACCAACTGCATTTTACTTTTGTACAAATATATTTAGGTTCGAGCAACTATTGTTGTTTTGAATTAACATAATGCAACCAAAATTAAACATTCAGTCACGATCTACAGATTTCTTACATTTTCCCTCCGAATTGCGAGTCTAAGACGCTTTAAAACTTCTATGTAGCAACTTAGGTTTACTGCGGAGCTTTTGAAACATGCATGCCACTTAAACATATGACACGCCTTATAGAAACGTCGCCGTAAGCGGGTAGAAACGTATCGAAATTTTCACATGCAGATTTTCCGAGCTTAACACAAAAGTTAAATACTTTCTTATTTAAGTCACTCATTTTGTAATCGGCCAAACGAATAAAACACACTTTACACACTTGTTATCTCTGGCTGCCTCGTTAGCATAGACGCGTGAAGATATTTACCTTAGAAACTGCCCATACTCTGACAATATTTCTTTTTTAAAATTCTCATGCATTTTCCGATACTAGTTTACCCAGAGATCTAGATAATTGTTCAAAGTTACATTTTTAAAATGTTATTTAAGTAATAGAAATTGATCTAGGTGGGAATGTAATTTTCACTAGACTCAACTCGACTAGAGAGGAAGCTCAAAGTTGCTCAGCGTGCGACTATGCTCGGTGTTTCTCTGCGTGATAGATTCAGCAACGAACACACACGCAGCAGAATCTGGATAACCGACATAGCCGTGACGATCAGCACGTTGAAGTGGCAATGAGCCGGCCACAAAGCTCGTAGAACTGACAACTGTTGGGGAAGAAAGTAGAGGCAATCACGTATAGACAAACGCTGTCTAGGACGAACCCCCACGCGATGGAGTGACGACTTGCAAAATGTTGTTGTGAGAAGTCGATGGATGCAGGTGGCTAAGGACCGTTCACTGTGGAAAGTTTTGGGGTTTTTATGTTCAGCCATGGACTCTTGATAGGTTGTAAAGAAGAAGAAGACTCAACTGGCAGACTCACCCCGGCTTAAATTACATTTTCAATCCATTTTTTTATTCATGAACAAAATTGATATTTACCAATACTTCAACATCTCATGATTACAAAAAGTTGAAGACAAAAGAGTATTTAGTCTGCCTTAATTTCATTTTAAGGGATACTCTAATATAACATTTTACAGATTTAAGATACAGATGAAGGTTTATTTAGTATTAAGAAATACTTAACACGACTTATAAAACATGACTATAGACAAACAGGCAGACTACTAAACTTAATATGACAAAATAAACTATATTCTTATTATCATGTAAAAGATATCAAACAATAGTATAGAGTTAAAAATTATTTCATTTACTTTTTTCATTATTTTATTCATTAAATATAATAAACCATAATAAACATATTAGCATACCTAATTAGGTAATTTTACTTCCTGCTACTAAGTGCTCCATGAATGATTCATAACTCTGGATTTACTGTGCTTGTCATTGATCAATAGAGCTAGAATTCATATTGACAGAGTATACTGTAGTGTAAGTCGCCCAATCTGTTAGGATAATCTCTTTAATTTGTCTCTTAGAATTAGACTAGTGTGTGTAATGTGTGAATTTAAAAAATGTTTAATAAATACGAAAGTCTAGATAAATAGACGGATATATATTTTTAATATATTTAATAATTAATAATCATATGATCTACCCTAACGAGATTATCTAAACATTGCGATAAGTGAAGTTAATAAACTTACTCATAAATGTCATAAAAAATTTAATAAGAAAATAAAAAGAAATTAAACATTTAACGTGAGTTAAAAGAAAGTAAGTAATAAATTAGAATAATAAATATTATTTATAATTAGAGATAAGATTTTTTTGATTAATTTAAATGAATATTAAAAAAGTCACGATAGCGACTTGTGATAGAGATTGGTTGCGTGGTCGGAATTTCGAGTCAAGAGACCCGAGTTCGATCCCTAGGTGGTAGGCTCGTACCAATGGTTTATCAAAAACTTTTATACGAATTATATATTGAGCTTGGACATAAAAACGGCGACGGGCTCACAACCTGTTACGTTGTGTCGAAAATATCTTCGGTGGAAGGTGGGTTGAAGGGACTTAATTAAAATTGCGTGAAGATATTTATTTTATTTATATAGTTTCTAAAGTTTTTCAAATAAATGCAGATCTATTTATTAATTTGCAAATATCGCAAATTTATGTAAAGAATTTAAGTTTTAAATAGAAGCCTATACAGCAATTGTTACATAAAATTTTAACAGTACGAACATCTTGAAAGTCAGGCATGCATTAAAACCTTGAAATCAATTTATATATTTCTTCTTCTTTTTTGAACATAGGTCTCCTCTAGAATTCGCCACAAAGAACGGCCCTCTGCCACCTGCATTTAAATATATTTATCGGGAGGTAATTTATCTAAATATCTAAATAGAATTTAGTTAATTATCGGACATTCTTAAGAAGAATGTGTCTTCTTAAGAATGTCCGATAATTAACGGCGTATGCCAACAAAGACTATTTAGGATAACTCAAAGTATTTTTTAAACTGTCAAAGCAAGATTATTTCCTCATCTTTTCAAAGTTTTCAAAGTTAAAGTTTAAACTTTTATATGCACTTTGATTTCCTTAAAGATCTTATGAATGTCAAATACAAGAGCGGTTTGCGATAAAACGATATCCTCAGATACACAACGCATTTATATTTTGTTGTCTTAATTAATTATTTTTCCATTTTCCTTTTTTAAATTAACGATTGTAAATTTCTTGACATAGGGTATTCCGATTGGCTATTATTTATTTCTGCATATTATTATAACATAGCTGCAGAATTTTTAAATAAATTACCATACCAGGATTTTTTATACATTCGTGCATATAATCCTTGACGGGGTAGCCAGTATCACGATCGTTAAATACATATTAAGCATCTTTTAAATTCATAATTTTCTTCATACACGCACGTCTTCGTAACAGGGTATTCTTAACCCTCCCTTTGAACAATTCGATAGGATAATAGCAGCTTATGTAGTAACTTAGTTACTTACTATAGGTTCAGAATAATGTATGGGAGGTTGTCCTGGTCCATGTCCACTAATATTTATGAAACAAATACTTTCACAACCCGATGTAGCCATGTTAATAGTGACTTATTTTCGAAACGAAGGGTATATTTGGGTATTTGGGTATGAATATGAATGTTTCTACTGAGTCATGAATGATTATGAACGTTTATATAAGTAATTCTCTTTGTAAGTAAATGGCACCGTGAAATGACTTACCGTTAACTAATTATATATAATAACTGTTAATAACTCTTACTAGTTGTATCCTTAAATATTTAAAAAAATTTAATATAGAAGGGTCGGTCACTATTCAATTTATTTAAGATTTAAATTGTAATAAAAAATCATTCTTATTATAATAAATGTACACCCATATATCACAATAGGGACTAATGGTATTTTGTTTTTTATATAACAACAAACATTGTATCTGATAAAATAATCTTCATGCCATTTCTTCTTCCTTCTTAGGGTAGCCAGAAGTGTACATAATTAAGTTCTTTTGATCCACCGTTTACTGAAGACGTTTTTTGGGACACCGTGGCACGTGTTGAGCCTGTCGCCGTCCCCAGAACCCCAACGGTACCAGCTTACCACCAGGGCTTAAACTCGGATCTTTGACTCGAATTCCGATGACCCAACCACTCGGCTACTGTAATTTCATATTGACTTTGTTTAATTAAATAATTACTTGGTACTTACTTACTTATCTTCACGCACAATCCCTGACGGGGTAGCCAAAGCGAACAGATCGCCAAGTGTCACGATCCTTACACACCTCTTTCGCTTCTTTCAGATTCATTATCTTAAGAAATAATTGACGGATATAATAAACGTAATGTAATGTGCACAACGTTACACTGTATTAAAGTGGAACAAATGGTTCTAAACAAATGACGACGAAGGAAAGCCCTTTAAGTACGCAAGTATTCAATCAGGGATTGGCCTTATCGTCCAACGTACAAAACTTACCCTTTGAAATAAATTAACTGGATTAAAGTAGTTAAAGCAAATTACTGCCTTACACTCTCTTAAGCTTCAGTATTTGTTCCGGCATATTTATTTACTTGATCTCTTTTTTTATGTTCATGTATTTTAAAAACTTTCAATATTTACATAAAATTTTATAATAAGTTATGATTGTTACGTTATTGATTTTTTTAAATCACATTTATATGAAAAACTAGTTTTGGACTCAATGATATCATTGAGTCGAAAACTAGGATTTTATGAATTTAATATTTACATTTAATAATCATATACTGATAATTGAAAAAAAAAGAGACACGATAGCTGAGTGGTTGAGCGATCGATCATTGATGCTATTGTATTGTCACCAGACGAAACGCAGAAGTTTGTTAGACTTCTACTTCACGCCGGTATTCTGTGAGGTCGTGGTACTTCCCCGGTCGAGCCGGCCCATTCATGCAACAACAAAAGCTGATTCATGGTTACGCGTGGTTAAAAATTTACTGATAACATCAATGCTGTGAGACAACTAATTCTCAAAGATCGTCTAATGTGACGTATCGAAATATAGAGGCTCTATTAGGCATTTCACAGACAACCATTCAGAAGATCTTGCATGAAGCGCTTGGTGAGAGAATGCTTTCATCAGATCACGCGGTGGCCTGCGTCAGATGGTGTAACAAAACTCGGCAAAGGTTCAACCGAGGAGAGTCAAATCACGTCTACGTCATCATCAGTAGTGACGAATCTTAGATGTGTGCCTACGATCGTGATCCCAAACAAAAATCTACAATCTGGGTCTTTCACGACAAGCCAAAGCCAGAGCGGTATACCACAGTTTGTTTACCACAACTCATCGCTGAACTTCGAAAATCTATCCTGCTCCACGACAACGTAAGCTCTCACAGCGCTCGTCAAACGATTGAGTATTTGCCGCAGGAATAAGTAGAAATTCGTGACCATCCTCCATACACTCTTGACCTAAGCCTTAACGATTTCTATACCTTTCCTTAAATAAAAGTAAAAAGTCTTCGTGGTCAAAGGTTATAGTCAGGTGAAGAAGCAGTCGACGCTTTCCTGTCAGCCATTTTGAACATCCCCACTTTGAATTGGAATAAACTGAGTGGAATAAATGTTAAAATAACTAGTTTGAGCGAATGGAAAAGTATTAATATACTTTTAGCTACGTGTTGAATACTTTGAAAAACAATAAAAAAAGCTGCTGCTGTCCAGCTGATATTGACGATAATTTTTTCTCATGTTCGTCCGCAGATAATAGTTTTATCAGTGCCCATAGCGACTCTTCTGAACCGTTTACACTGCATGAACACTTATCTTCCTTGTCTACTGAACATCCTTATAGCTTTAATGTTGCACACATAAACGTCCAAAGTGTTCCAAGTCATTACTCTGATCTTCTAGCATCCATTAACAGCGATCACATCGATGCGCTTCTTATTTCTGAGTCTTTTCTCAAACCCTCTCTCCCTTCCTCTCTGTATGCGTTACCAGGATTTGTACTAATCCGTAACGACCGAATCGGTAAAGGTTGTGGCGGCGTTGCGATCTACTTACGTACTGATATTCCATTTAAAGTGGTCAGCGCGTCTCCTTCTGAGTATTCGGGATCTGCAGAATATCTATTTCTTGAAGTGACTTTAAATAACACAAAAATTTTACTGGCGGTATTCTATAGCCCCAACTTGACCATAAACTATTTTGATCATCTTGATAATGTTTTCAGTGACCTTAGCCTGATTTATGATCACGTGATTGCTGAATAATGACTTCCGTTCGTCTAGGCTCAGATCCCTCTTGAGTTCTTTTAATCTTCAGATTTTGCCTCTTTCCGCTACCCATCATTTTCCTGATTGCATATCTTCTCTTTTAGATTTAATCATCGTGTCTTCTCCTTCTAGTATAATATCTCATGGCCAACTATCGGCATCGTTCTCCTATCATGACTTAATCTATCTCTGTTATCGCATTCGTAGCCCTAAATGCAAATCGCAATATCTTCTTCTTCGAAGTTATACGGACTTAGACTTGGAGGCGCTTCTGCGCGATGCCAATTCCGTGGACTGGTCTCGCGTATTAAATAGCAACGGCAATATAGATGAAAAGATATGTGAATTTACATCGACTATATTACAGCTATATGACAAGCATGCACCAATCAGAAGGGTAAAGATTAGACGAAATCCTGCTCCATGGTTAACTGCTGAAATAAAAAACCTTATGAGTCGCCGCGATAAAGCGAAGCGAAGGTACAAGTGATGCCCTTCTGTTACTAATTTATCGTTGTATAAAGTACTGCGAAACCGCTGCAATCGTCTGTATAGAGATGCAAAGCGACGCCATTTCCACGATTCCCTTATAAATCGGAGTCCTACTGATGCGTGGAGATTTTTAAGATCCGTTGTTGTCGGCCAGTCTTCTAATGCAGTATGTCGTGATTTTGATGTAAACGATCTTAACAACTATTTCTCTAAATCTCCTTCGACCGTTGATCCTTGCATCAAATCTCGTACGTTGCTTGCGTTATAGGACATGCCGAGACCATCCTTCTCTACCTTCAGTTTCATCTCAGTATCTGAGGAAGAAGTTAAAAAATCCATACTAGCTATTTCCTCATCCTCGATTGGTGCAGATAATATGTGCTCAAAAATGACAGTTTTATTATTACCATCTCTTCTTCCGATTCTTACTCACTTGTTTAACTATTCGTTGTCATCCTGCTCATTCCCATCAATCTGGAAACAAGCATACATTATTCCTCTTCCTAAAAAAAATTCTCCTTCCATGCTTTCCCATTTTCGACCTATTTCGATCTTACCTTTTCTTGCCAAAGCTCTTGAGCACACCCAGCTATCCTCTTTTCTATTATCCAACTCACTACTAAATCCTTTTCAATCCGGTTTTCGGCCCGGTCACAGCACCGTCACAGCTTTAATAAAAATCACAGACGACATTAGATGGGCAATGGAAAATAAAAAACTTACTTTGCTGGTGTTGCTCGACTTCAGCAACGCATTCTCTACAGTTGATTTCGATATTCTCTTGGTAATTCTTAAATCTATTAACATTTCTTCTACTGCTATAAAGTGGTTTGATTCTTATCTTCGGCGTCGCTCGCAGCGTGTTCTCATTGACGATTCTTTCTCTGATTCTTGTGAACTAGTTGCTGGCGTGCCTCAGGGTGGCGTTCTTTCTCCTCTTCTGTTTTCGGTTTTTATTAACTCGGTTACTTCTGACATTTCTTCCAACTTCCATCTTTACGCAGACGACTTGCAGCTTTATCATCATTTTCCCCCTGCACAAACTGATCTTGCAGTCTCGTTAATGAATAAAGACATTAATGAGATACTCAATTGGTCTAAATTTTTCGGGCTTGAAATCAATGCCAGAAAATCGCAGGCTATAATCGTAGGAAACAGACATGGGCGTAATTTGTTGGATTTCACTTTGATATCACCAGTAAAATTAGACAACACTGTTATACCCTATACTGATACGGTGAAGGATCTTGGGGTAATTATCGACTCTAACCTGAAGTGGAATGCTCATGTTAATGAAGTAAGTCGCAAAGTTAACTTTTCTTTTCATTCGCTGAGGTGTCTTCAAGGTTTTTTGCCCTTAAGAACTAAGATCTCACTAGCCCAGACTTTAATCCAGCCTATCATAGATTACGCTGATGCCTGCTACTTGGATGCTAAAGAGGAGCTTCTGAATAAGCTTGAGCGCCTGCAAAATCTTTGCATTAGTTTTATTTTCGGAATAAGCAAGTATGACCATGTTTCACATCTTCGCAAAGATCTCAAGTGGCTCCCAATTCGTTTTCGTAGGAACACTAGGATTTTATGTCTACTGTTTAATATTTTGCGCCTCTCATCATCCCCGTTCTATCTTCGCGAGCGATTCTCCTTCGCTCGTCCATCCCATGTCCCCTGCAGAACCCATCTACAAACCGTTCTTAAATTTCCTCCTCATAGTGCGTCATATTCATCCTCCTTTTCTGTTCATGCAGTAAAATTGTGGAATGGTCTTCCGCAAAATATTCGCGATTGCAAAACCATTTCTCTATTCAAGAGAAGAGTCAAAGAACATTATATGTCATTGATATTGTAACTTATTATTGTATTTTATATGCATATGTATTTATCTTATTATTATTTTTGTCTGTAGGTATTTGTATGCATTTTATTTGTATATATTATATATGTATGTTTATATATGTATGTATGAATATGGTGTATGTGTATGTTTGTATATATGTAGTTGTACACGCGAAATCTACCTTTACTTTTACCCACATTCCAGTCACAGGTCTGCTGGAAGAAATTTCTTAAGAAATAAGCAGTGCCTTTGTACAAACGTTTTCCTTTTATTACATTTCTTCTTTTTTATTTTTGTGTGTACATAAATTAATAAATAAATAAATAAATAAAAAGTACTATAAGGTTCTAGTTGTGTTTTTTCTTCAAATGACATATCTTAAAAGGCATGCCTCGATAGCCATTCCAAAATTTTAATAAATATATGGACTATTGCTTAGTAACTCTGTGTTGAGTTTGGTTTTATTCACTTTGATATGAATTTATTCTCTTATAACTATAATTTAAATTTTGGTTACATACTAACACATCTAGCTTCCTCATAAATTAAACAAGAGAGAGAAACACGCCTTCTGTTGTAGATTACACGGGGCTTGTATTAGATTTTGCAAGACGCAAACTGTAATTGAATTATTGAAACATGTTTAAATAATAAGTTATAAATGTGAAAGTTTCTAGGTTTAGATCTTTAGATGTCATGCAGAAAAGTCTGGATAGAATCAAATTAAATTAGCACAAATTCATGACTTAAACAACATATATCCTAATAACATACATCTCCTCTATCCTGATTACATGACTCTTGTGGAAAACATATAAAACATGATCTTATTATGGGGTATTGTATTAAATGATGATTAATTTTATTTGGAGTCTAGAGAAGGATAGAATAGAATAGGATAGAACGGAATTAGATAAGATGCTATTATTTACTCCGGTCAATTGCAATACAGAAACCTTCGGCAGAAATTAAGAGGCAATATTTTTTAATGGAAAAAACGGCAATTTAATTAATTTTTAAATATGGGACTATTTGATTTTTACGTAGTAAAATAAAAGTCACCACAGTCACGATAGCCGAGTGGTTGGTTAGTGGTGGTTGGTCGAAATTTCGAGTCAAAAGACCCGAGTTCGATCCCCAGGTGGCAGGCTCGTACCAATGGGTTTTTCAAAAACTTATGTACGAACACTTTTTAGACATAAAGACGGCGACTGGTTCACCACCTGTCACGTTGTCCCGAAAATATCTTCGATGGAAGGTGGGTCAAAGGGACTTAATTGTCTAGACTAGACCTCTGTCTACCGTTGTATTGGGAAGTGCGTGAAGATATTATTTATTTATTTATTTATAAAATAATAGTTTTCTTAAAGGATGACAAGAAATCTATACTGATTGAATAAGAGCTGAAGAGCTGAATGGTTCGTGATAAAAGTTTAAAAGAAGATCTGCACATATTATATCAACGTATACTCTCATAATATACGAATATAGGTATCTGTATTCGAACCACGAGACTCGAGGTCGCTCCACAAGAGGTAGATACATTTTTAGAATTTTTGTAATACACGTATCGTTGGCTTTGACCTAAAGATAGTGACAGGATCACCACTTTGTTGTTAATAAAAAAATTATTGTATCATGTGGGCTTAAAGAACTAAACTCCCTAGATTTCCAACCACCTTCAGTATTACTATTCCATATATGGTTATTGTTTATTATTGTTTACTTAAGGCATATAACATATGATCTACCACATATCAAATACGTGAGACAGTGTTTCCGTGACAGAGTAACAAATATCCATCTATTCGCAGAAACTATTCCGTTTATTCACTATTACACAATTATGGATATCACACGGTCGGTATGTGGTGACTACTTTCTGATGTAATTTTGTGAAATGGTTCGTAAAGAAATGCGGTTTTCTCTTTGATAATTTCTCCAACCGTTAGTAGCGAGCGACAAGCGACCGCATCCTGCTTATTTACTAATATTTAGGACAATGTTATACAAATTATTATTCGTATAATAGACCTGTGAAAAATGATTTAACTAAATATCCCCTTTTATTCAATTCGTTCCAAAAAATTATTAAAAATATTATTATACCGTTGGCTTGGACATAAAAACCGCAACGGGCTCACCAATTGTCACGTTGTCCCGAAAACATCTTCGGTGGAAGGTGGGTCAAAGCCATTTAATTGTCTAGGCTAGACCTCTGTCTACCCCTGTATTGGGAACTGCATGAAGATATTTACTTTTATTTACAAAAAAATTGAGGAAATCATTTCTGGTAGTTTTTGTTAACAGCATGTCAGTCATTGAGAGCTTGGAGTGTAACACAGTAATTCAAACTATTCTCTGCTCCAACTCGAAATTGTTGCATATTCCATTCAAATTCCGGATCGCTACCCATGCACTGTTCCAATTTGTCCACTTCACGAGCTTGCTAGTGGAGCTTTAATTCGGATTTGAACACAGTACGTAGACTTAAAATATATACGTGAAAGGCACTTTTATTCAAAACACTTTTCTGCAAATTTTGGTATAACAAAGTAATTGTTAGTTTTGTGTTGTTTAATGAAACATTTTGGAAACTACGAGTTTTGCTTAACGAGAAAAGTTTTGGCGGATAAGGTGTAAAGGAATAGGCAGGTAATCTCCATGACAGGTATTTGTTACGTGGACAGAATGTGTAAAACATTATTTTAAGGTATTAGAATCTTGTATTCATAGCTTATGTTAAAGGAATTGACGTTACGTTGTAGGTCACCTGTCATTTTAGCTAATGAAATATAAACCATGAAAATAATATTAAGCCTGATTATTTAATGATTAAAAAGTTAGTACTCTGATCCCAAATTAAGCAACTTAAGCACTTTTAATATGGAATCACAAACAGCGAAGGTTAACTTTTGCCACAGCTAATTCTGTAACAATTATGCAAAGCAAATGACCCATTTTATGTTGCTATTTTTTCTTCCACAACTTTGCTTAGCTCACGTTTTATGTAAATGTATACTAGTATAGAATAATACTCAAAATTACTTCAGTGAGAGTCGAGTTCGTGGTTCATTTAGCCGCACGTCAAAAACACTAAAACTTTGACATGTTCGAGAATTCAATTAAGAGTTGACGAATAAGTTTCTGTAATTGTGTGAGTTCTCAAACATTTGCGCTAGGTAATTTCACGCCAGGCAACTGGATGTCGGTAGATTGTACCAATTAAATTAGAAAAAATTACTTCGCAACCCTCCGCATGAAAATATAAAAAAAAATATAAAAAGGTATATGTTACCTGGTCCGAAGAGAAGAAGAGCACCACCCTCCCTCCCACAGATGCGTGCACTAATTCCACAGATGTGTGCACTAATTCCACTGTATGCACCACCACCACTACACTCAAACCAGGTAACATATACCACCACCGAAAACGCGACACGTGTTTCGCCTCAAAATAAGGCATCCTCAAGCGAGTAGACTCTACGATGAGCGACCGCAGAGTTTGTCTCTGTCTGTGCATACAGTGGAATTAGTGCACACATCTGTGGAATTAGTGCACACATTTGTGGAATTAGTGCACGCATTTGTGGGAGGGAGGGTGGTGCTCTTATTCTCTTCGGACCAGGTAACATATACCTTTTTATATTTTTTTTTTATATTTTCATGCGGAGGGTTGTGAAGTAATTTTTTCAATAACAACCTAATAACTTTTCACTGTTTAATGAATGTATATATATACATATGTTATGTCTATCAATAAGTTACCTACCGTGAATAAGTTACCTATATTATTTACAGAACATATCTATCTGTAAATTTATTTAATTTTAAGTAAGGTTCTTATATCTTAAGGGGGTGATGGTGTAGTGTATGTAGGTAGATTTGAAAATGTTTCCGCTTCACTATGTAACAAGTGCAGTACAATAAACAGTCTGTTCTGAATCTCCGAGTATTATTGTCCCGTACATCACACCGACCACCCAACCACTCGGCTATCGTAAATTAACGTGTACTGTTAAAATTAAAAATTATAACATTTGACACTTACGAAAGCATTTGAGTTGTTTAACTAAGCAATGTCAGTAGAAGGTGACCTGCGCCGGGTAAAAAGTACAAAATGAGCCCACTGACTAATGTTGCGGCGTGGAATTTAACCTCAAGATATTAATCATTCTAGGGTACAAGGTTGATAATGTTAGGTGTAGGTTAGATACTTCCCAAATTGCAGAACATACATATCTGCTACAAACATATTTAAAAACAACAACATTTAAAATAAATATAAAATTAATAAATAAATCTTCACGCAATTCCCAAATACAGATGTAGATAGAGGCTGAGTCTCAACATTTAAGTCCCTTCGACCCACCTTCAAACGAAGATATTTTCGGGACAACGTGACAGGTGGTGAGCCCGTCACCGTCTTTATGTCCAAGTAAAGGATATATTTCGTACGTAAGTTTTTAAAAAAAACCCTTGTTACGAGCCTACAACCTGGGGATCGAACTCGAGTATCCTGACTCGAAATCCGACCACCCAACCACTCGGCTATAGTGACTATTAAATTATGAAATTGCCATTTGTTAACCGCAATTTCATAATTTCCGTCTTTACGTCAGGGCCATCGATATAAATCGTACATATTTTTTTGAAAACATTGGTACGAGCTTGACCCCTGGGGATCGAACTCGGATCTCTTGATTCGAATTCCGATCAGCAAAGTACTCGGCTATCGTGAGTATATATGAGAGTATATACTATATCAGATAAAAAAATAAATCAGCCGGAACAAAGTCTGGTAAACACGGTAGTAGATAGGTAGACGAGTTTTCAAGTGACTTAGACCTAAAATAATTAATTTTAGCTCGAAGACACTCCATCGTTATTAAATTCATATTCATGTTGTGTGTTGATTCATAGTACATATTTCTTTATTTCTTCTTATTCGCTTCTGAATTTACTCTATTCTCCAGTTCCAGGTGGAGCCTAAATATACTTTCACTACCAAGAGTCGGCATTAACTCCCCTTTAAACATTTACTATATTATACTTACCATTTCCCACAAATTTAGTGCCAATGAACAATTATTTGTTCTACTTTTGATTCTTTAATCCAAACACTACTGCAGATGATACTAATGACACTTGGTAATGGACTTGAAGAGGAAGTTAGGAAGAAGAAAAAGAAGCTAGAATTAGAACCAACTCATTCATTTTCAGTCCATACATGGTCTGTTATGGTTTTCGTAAGGAATTATCAATGAATTGCTTAATATTTATGAAAGACAAACTTTACAAAAAGGGTTATTGTACTATATATTAATACATAAATGATAATATCTATATATTATAGGAATGAGTTGATCGCTCCCATGCATCCTTTTTTTAGGTTTCATCGCCTGATTATTTTCCGTTAGAGGAACCTTTGTACGATTCGGTGGTAGATAAAAAAATGACAATCGATAAATGTTACTTACATTAATGAATAAATGATTTAATTTTATTATGTTTTGAAATGACTATATGAATAAAGGGTTTTGAAAACCTTTTTGGATATGATTCCATTCAGTATATACTGAACTTCTGGTACTTAGCTACTCTGAAACTGTCACAATAATAGAATATTTACAGAGATTTCAGCGTTTGCATCTAGTGACTGTTCGTCTGATGAAAGTCATGCTACTAACTTTTTTTAGGACATTTTAGTCTTTAAACATTATTTTAATTTTTATTGTATATTTTATAATTTAGATTAGTCTGATCCAAAAGATCGCCGATTGTAACTTTCTTGTTTGACAAACAAATATCAAAAATATAATATATAAATGTATATAAAAAAAGGGTAGAGGAAAATCGTTAGAATACGTTTCGATGTAATGTGCGGAAGTGGCTACGGACTTCAGGCAGTACAAATATAAAAAGAATTTGGAGCTGTATACAACTGCTAAAAATACTATTTCAATATTTATATACTCCTACAATATTTTTTAATTTTCATATGATTTAAGTGAATATAAAAATTATTTTAATATTGTCATTATTTCTTTTACTATTATATCATGTAAAATATTGAATATAAAATTTCTATACGACAATCTACGCAAATAACTTCTTAGTGAAATTTCAATTAATCAGATAATCTTCAATCTTCCTACAAGGAAATCAATTGAATGCGGTGTTTGTCGTGGATGCGAGAGACAGGGCAGAGCTCGAGATAATTACTACCCTCTCTACTCTCACTACTTGATAACACTAATTACGATTTGCCTAGTGGTAGTGACTTTTACTAGATAAATAAGTACTATACTACTCGGGATTATTCACATAGCGAATCCAATGTTTAAACCTTTAATTTTAGTGCTTATATTATTATATATAAATATGCCGGTATTATTATAGAGTCAATTACTTGTACCAAAAATATTTTTAATTCCTAAATAATAGTCCTTCAAAGTTATTTAAGTCACTTCTCCTTTTAAGTAATTTAAGTCACGATATCCAAGTCGTTGGATGGTCGGAATTTCGAGTCAAGAGACCCGAGTTCGATCCCCAGGTGGCTGGCTCTTACCTATGGGTTTTTTTCAAAAACTTATGTACGAAGTATATCGTTGGCTTGGACATAAAGACGGCGACAGGCTCACCACCTGTCACGTTGTCCCGAAAATATCTTCGGTGGTAGGTGGGTCGTAGGGACATACTTGTCTAGACTAGACCTCTGTCTACCCCTGTATTGGGAATTGCGTGAAGATATTTATTTATTTATTTTATTTCAAAAGAAGAGGGTTATAGATGCGTTTTCTACTCGGGGTACTGGGACGGTATATCTCTGTACTTGCGGTCAATGTGCTCGCACGTTCAGCGCAAAAATCGGCAACGTCAGTCCCATGTGAGACATGAACGACGCTGGCAATAGTTACAGATCCAAAAGTTGCTGTTGCCGAAATCGGTCGGGATACGATATACCCTTCAAATCAAAATAGAATAGCTGCGACACTTTATTTGGGTTCAGAAATACGTAAGATTTGTACTGTGTACTGTCCTTCACTGCCTTTTTCTGCCAAGGTGTCATCTGGGTGACACCTTGGCAGAAAAAGGCAGTGAAGGAGTCAACCATCTTTATTTTAAGTCAATGCTCATACCGAAGCGTCAGCATAGAAACTTAAGTTACTGCAACACAGTTATATTTCGTTCACAGTCCGTAATTATCACTTACACATCTATTTACAAATACTAAGATCTAAATCGTACTGTCTCTATTCGTAATAACTTTGGTAATAAATAGTTCTTAGAGAGAGGATAGACTTCATGTCTGGCAATATAAGTTCTTTTAATCCTGTAATAATTATGTAGTAGTAAATAAGGTGACCAACATTCAGAGTCACTATAGCCCAGTGTTTGGGTGATCGGGATTCGGATCAAGAGACGCAAGCTCGATTCGCAGGCGTCAGGCTCGTACCAATGGGTTTCTTTTAAAAACTTAAGTACGAGAAAAAGTTAAAATTTCAACTGACACGGGCGGGATTCGAATCCGCGACCTTCGCCGATTCGTGGCAATGCTTTTACCTCCGATTATAATAACATAAACATGCTTTAAAAATCAATAAAATTGCATAATAAAACTTCAGTACGAATTATATCGTTGGCTTGGGCATAAAGGTGGCGACGGGCTCACCACCTGTCATGTTGTCGCATAGAGTATTTTCATTTAATTTTATTTGTTTTCCCAATCTTTTAAATAATAGACTTACAAATTTATTATTACTAAGCAATGGCAAGTATGTATAAAAATAAGCCTAAACAATTTTCTAAGAATATATAAGAAGATTTTTATAAGATTGCTTTATATCTTGGGGAATCAGGCCGTTGATCGGATTTGTTTCAATATTCAGTTACATTACGTATTTTTGATATTTCGTTCAAATTCTCTTTTCGTTAATCTATGATATATAAGTCACGTTAGCCGAGTGGTTGGGTGGTCGGAATTTCGAGTCAATAGACCCGAGTTCGATCCCCAGTTGGTAGGCTCGTACCAATGGGTTTTTCAAAAACTTATGTACGAATATCGTTAGCTTACACATAAAGACGGCGACGGGCTCACCACCTGTCACGTTGTCTCGAAAATATCTTCGGTGGAAGGTGGGTCGAAGGGACTCAATTGTCTAGACTCTACCTCTGTCTACCCCTGTATTGGGAAGTGCGTGAAGATATTTTTATATTTTTTATATTTATATTTTATTATGATCACTACTTGATCCTACATAATTTTTAGGGTTCCAAGAATTTTAATTAATAAATGTATAATAAAAAAAACAATTCGTTGCCGTGTTTTATTTTGTAATTATTGTTAAAATTATTGTTTATGTATACCTAGCCTCCACTTGTAAACACGTGTAAACCTTTTATATATTCCTAATGTATTTATCAAATAATAATCTTAGCATCGCGACGATATTTTTTTTTATTTGCTTTTTTATTTTTTATTTTAACCGATGCCAATCATCGTCACGTTTACAAAAAATATGTTGTACGTGCAAAAGTGCACACTTACGCACGTATAAAAGTCAAAGTTTGTAAATTTTTACTTTGTTTAAAGCTTTTATGAAGGTCAAAAATTACACTGAGAAGTAACTGCTTATTAAAAAAAAGTATGCTACATCCATCTTAGTAATATTAATCATTCATTTAGTGTGTGTTTTAACAATCTTTATATAAATGTATGATTCTTTAAGTCACATGAACGGGTTTCAAAAGGGTAGTTAATAAACTAAGCTTATTTGTTGTTCACAGAATGCCGCAGTTATAAATTAAGTTTTAAGCAAAGAGTGAAAGCAAACAATACCCATGTTAAGGTCCCTTTAATTGAAATCCATAAATTTTATTTATGCTGACACCGAGAGCGTGCAAATGTTCAATGCAGTACATACTTTATTTATGCTGCCATAAAGTTGATTTGCCATAATCGCCGCGTATTAGTAAAAGGTTCCGCGACTGCAGTACCATGATGACTGCATTATCGATATATACGGATGATCGATAGATAGATGCTGATCTAGTCTTCGGTATCCTCAATATTGGTCTGGTATTTTACCAGAAATCTCGATATTTCCTAGCCGCAGTATCGTTTTTTAGGTTTTTTTCCAGTCGAGCCTTGCACTACCCATGAGAAGAAAGGGCCGCCGCCTTTCTTCCTTATGCTCTTTCGTTACGATAGCACATCGGAAAATTATAGGTACACGAATTTATTAATATTTTGTAGTGCATTTCGTTATCAAAGATAGATAAAAAAGAGATATAATTTTTTTTATAAAGATGCAGTTTCACCTGTGATTTAAGAAATAACTGAAGCCAACTATTTATTTGAATACACATTTTTTGTCCATAAATAATTGTATCCTTATGGTAAAATTTTAAAAACCTGACAAGCGTTAGACGAAATTCAATTCCTGAGTGTAAATTTTCAACTTAAACACGCTCCAACACCAACGAGTTTCCCGCGAATTATTACTGCTTGTTAAACATTTGAAGGGTTTTAACGTCGTTTAAATTTACTTAATTTATTCCTTAAATTTTAAACAAATATTAACTAATTTATTAAATAGAAATGATTAATCTGAAAGAGGCGAAATAGGTATGTAAGGATCGTGACACTTGGCGATCTGATCTCTATGGCTACCCCGGCAGGGACTGTGCGTAAAGATAATAAATAAATAAAAAATCTATAACACTGTTGGTAGTAGCATTGTTTTCAAAGCTAAAGGTTCGGTTCTAGGGGAAAACTTAAGAAACTTAATAAGCGCGATTAATATGAATGTATGTGTGAATCAATGTGAGTCAATGCACTCACATTTATATATATACCGTTGAATTAGACGCACGACGGCGTTAGGCTTGCCATAACGAAATAAACATCGGGTGGTGGCTTCAAAGAACCTTATTATCTAAAAATAATATCTTCACGCAATTCCCATTATAGGAGTAGACAGAGGTCTATATAGATAGGGACAACATCACATACTTTACACAATGTTTAGATGTTGTCCCTATGTACATAAGTTATTAAAAAACCCATTGGTACGAGCCTGCCACCTGGGAAACAAAACTCGGGTCTTCTTACTCGAAATTTTGACCACCCAACTACTCGGCTGTCATGACTTTACCTTATTATCTAGACCTCTGTCTTCAACTGTATTGGGAACAGTCTGAAGATAAACATGAAGATTTGTTGCTGTGGCCGAGGTATACTAATACCATTATAGGTATACTATCACCATTAGAAGCTTGCACAGACTAAAACCCGCCATCCACCAACGCCGGAAGTTGGCAGGGCTAGAGGAACGCTCTCGCACATATCCGCGCTCCCTGCCTTGGGTGGCCAGCGCAGGTGGAATGTCTTCGGTGATGAACCCCCCCAAATCCGCTCCCCGAATCCCATGGGGCATCGGAAGGCGGGTGCTGGACCATCCCTCCCCTCTGCGGATTTGGATTTGGCTCAGCCACATACCTCATACCTGCCGCGAGGGTCAATAATGCACTCCTCTCCCCTCGCGGCCCCTCCTCAGCTGCATCAGCGGTGTGACCCCCGTCAGTGTCGCGGTAAACAGGGGGGGATGGTGAAAAGTAATACTAAAATTTCTCTTTTACCGCGACTCTACCTTGGCTGTGGAGGGGACGAGCAGTGGGAAGGCATCCACGCTAACACCCTCCACAGCCTACCAAAAAGAATTTAAAATGGGCTGACTAGGAGCGGCCACTTCGGGCCGGACTTACTCTCCTTACTTACCCCGCTAAGCTAGGCCGGCCATACCACGCTAAGTTAGGTTGGCCATGTGGGTTCCTCTTGGTTTACCGTGGGCGTCCAAGCCACGGTTACTAAGCTCAACATCAACGTTTAGGTGGAAACTCTTTCGGGGAAACCAATTGAAGCCTATGCCAACAGTGGACTTTTACGTTCCGTTATGTTACTTTTTGAGAAATATTCGACGAAAAAAAAATCAGATATCATGACAATAAAATTCATGGAATATATTAAATTATGTAATTGAGATGTAAATTTTGTACACAATAATCAGTGCGTGCAAAGGTTGAATTTTTTGGTGATATAGTTCCATATACCTATACAACAAAAAAAAAATAAAACAAATACAATAAAAAAAGTATAATCTATATTTGCGATTGTTGTCACTTGGTGAAATTGCATTGCATTAAAATTCATTGTTAAACACTTGTACACAATTCACTTTATTTAATTAGGGTAATATCTTGATGATGTCGTAAGGCGAAACAGGTCGTTTAATTAATAAATAAATGGAATTGTGTACACGTGTTCAACAATGAATTTTAATAAAAAAAGTAATTTAAAAAATATAATAGCAGCGACACACACAGCAATCCTGCCGCAAGACATATTGCAGGCGCTTGAATATATTTCCCCCTTGAAAGACATACACTTTCAAGTCTCTGATAGATCTTCAGACGGCAGGTGAATCAAGCGTATTAATAGGCTTTTATGGCACCTTTTGAGGTATTGACGCTGGTTAATCGAGTTATTCCGTCAGATCCTGGACACAAACGAGAAACACGTCCCAATTGCCAGTTCAATGGTGGAATATGATCATCTTAAATCAAAACTAAGTTTACAATCTACAGAGGGGCTTTGCTGATTTTCCACTAAGTTCATTGTTGTAATTCCGTTACATATTCTCTTTGATGAACACGCCAGAAGTGCAAGCGAATCTGTTCTAATCGTGCATAGCGACTAAGAGAGGTTTCCTTCTTAATATCCAGAGCAGGAGCTGGTAATGCATCAAATGGTCTTCCTATTAAAAGTGTCCTCGCGTTAAGGAGAGGGGTCGACTGTTTGATATTGCTGCCACTTGTGCGAATAATCCATTTCTTTATAAATTCAAATATCCTATAAATATATATAAATACCTTCACGTTAAGAGTAGACAGAGGTCTAGTCTAGACAATCAATTCTTTTTGACCCACCTTCCACCAAAAATATTTTCAGGACAAAGTGACAGATGATGAGCCCGTCGCCGTCTTTATGTCCACGCCAACGATATAATTCGTACATAATTTTTTGAAAAACCCATTGGTACGAGCCTGACACCTGGGGATCGAACATGAGTCTCTTGATTCGAAGTCCCGACCGCCTCGGCTATCGTGACTTGAAATTTCCTCAAATGTTAAATACGTATTGCACATAACCCTTTTGAAATGAATTTTACCCCGGCATCAAAGATTCCACCAAACTAAGGAGCATTAAGCAGGTATAAATTCAAATTTAATTTCCTCCTGACGTAAGCTCCTGCCAACTCAGAAAACTTTTGATGAAAAATTGACTAATAGAAAGAGAGCTGGCGAGCAAAACTGCGATATGATCAGCCACTTCTTTCATGTCATAACAACTAATGGTGATAATTTAATGGATCCTAAGGATCATAAAGAACCGAGTCTGCCACCGTGGTTGCGCTGCGTTCTTAATTGAAAGTGGTTAAAATTAAAAAAAAAAAATGTCTCTGGGGCTGATGGTGGTAGTCATCTTTTGATAATCGAAGAGGCAGAAATCCAGGGCTCTGGTTGTCTTAGTTTTAAATTTTTTACTTATATTTATTGTTTAAAACTGTATATGAAATGCACACTTAGGAGACCTGAATGGTTTGAATAAAAACATTAAGACGAACCACAGAAAAATAGTCTGCCAACAAGTTGCCCCTGCACTTTGTATTTGATATCGTTTCAAAAACGTTAGAAAAAACGTGTGTTATAGTATGCCTACATGTCTGCCTCTTAGACTATTTGTTATAAAAACCACAAAAATCGATGAGGCAAACATCCCGGCCTCTGATATTCGAAAGCAGACCATTTAAATTATTTTCCACTGGTCGC
This sequence comes from Sericinus montela, assembly GCA_029286605.1. Classification (NCBI taxonomy): domain Eukaryota; kingdom Metazoa; phylum Arthropoda; class Insecta; order Lepidoptera; family Papilionidae; genus Sericinus; species Sericinus montela. Next base: position 1,791,163 of record JAGSMR010000027.1, read on the forward strand.
TCACGTCATGCTTTAAGTACAAAATTCTACGTCTATTATATATTATTAAAGATAATTGCATAATTAAGGAACGTATAATTATCTATAGGAATTAATATATAGGAACGATTTTTAAAATGTGAGAAATATTTATATACGAATATATAAAAGTTTAAGTCATGATAGCCGAGTGGTTGGGTGGTCGGAATTTCGAGTCAAGAGACCCGAGTTCGATCCTCAAGTGGCCGTACCAATGGGTTTTTCTAAAAACCTATGTACAAATCATATCGTTGGCTTGGACACAAAGACGGCGATGGGCTCACCACCTGTCACGTTGTCCCGAAAATATCTTCGGGGAAATGTGGGTCAAAGGGACTTAATTGTCTAGACTAGAACTCTGTCTACCCCTGTATTGGGAATTGCGTGATGATTTTTATTTATTATTTATTTTATGTAATAATTTCAATTAATATTCAACATACATTCTATAATATTATAAATGTCAATAAAATTGACGATCTCCATGGACGAGTGGCATAAACACCAGTTTTCAAAGTGTCGCCATCTAGAGGTCCCGGGTTCGATTCCGGAAGGGTCAATGTAGTAAAACAACTTTTACAACATTTTCTCGGGTCTGGTTTAGCTTTGGAAAAAATTCTAAATTTATCTTTAGTCTCATCTAGCTGGACTCAAGCTACTTTACCTGTTAGATTTGGAGGTATCGGTATAAGAGAGGTTTCGAATATTGCGCTGCCGGCTTTCCTTGCCTCCGTACACAGTGTTCATGATTTGTCACGTAAAATTCTTAAGAATTATTTGGACTTAACCTTTGCTAACGAGGCAAGAGAAACATGGTTACGTCTCTGTCCCAGCGAGGATATTCCACTGGAACCTAACTCACAAAAACGGTGGCATATCCCGTTGGTTCAGAATGTGCAGAAATGCTTACTGAACAATTTTCACTGTGACAGAGACCGCGCCCGCTTTCTAGGTGTTTCGACAAAGGAATCCAGTTACTGGCTACATGCTTTACCATCAAGTAACCTTGGTACATTACTAGATAACGAAAGTTTACATATAGCTCTAGGAATACGATTGGGAGCATCGATTTGTCAACCACATCGATGTCCTTGTGGCAGCGACGTCGACGAGCTAGGCCTCCACGGACTTTCATGCCAAAAAAGTGCCGGCAGACTATCTCGTCACGGTTCCATGAATGAGGTCATCCGATGGGCTCTTGTTTCCATAAATATTCCATCGGTTTTAGAGCCTTGTGGAATATTTAGGGAGGATGGTAAGAGACCCGACGGCTTGACTTTAGTCCCTTGGGAGAGAGGCAAAGCTCTTGTGTGGGACGCAACTTGCGTCGATACATTAGCGGCCTCTCATATCAAGGGTACTTCGATACGGGCCGGGGCGGCATCAGAGGCAGCTGGATCGGGTAAATGGCGTAAACATGAGTCTTTGAAAGGAGACTATATATTTGTTCCATTTGCCGTAGAGACAATCGGTCCGTGGGGTCCCCGCGCGATGCAGTTTCTAAAGGAATTGTATCCGCGACTTATCGTTGCCGCTGGTGACAAGAGGGCTGGTTCTTTTCTCGCTCAATGGTTAAGTCTAGCCATTCAACGTGGAAATGCAGCCAGCGTTCTTGGTACCATGCCACGAGGAGTAGGGCTCTACGATTATAATAGTTTTTAGTTAATAAGTATTGTAAATATTAACATAATTTTTTCTGTAAATAAATATTTATGGAAAAAAAAACCTAAGGATAGAGAAAATTCGTATTCATTGTCTAACATAATAGTCATTGTTAGCTAGCATAAATTTTCAATTGATAATCTTATTCATATTCAAATTGACAGTTAATTTAAATATATTTATATTATATTTATATCATCATCACAAAGTCGGAATTTAGATTCGAGAGCTCGGGTGTCTCGCTAGCTAGCTAGCTATTATCTATAGATATGTTATTATAATATAGCACAATTAAAGAGTTTACTCTGCGGTCGAACGTCGTAGAGTCTATTGGCTTGATGATGCCTTGTTTCGAAGCGAAACACGTGTCCCGTAATAATAGTAAAGGAGGAAGGGGAAATTTCTGTTATTATCTTTGTACCATTCGCCCAAAACCATTTCCGTAAAAGAAAATTCACTACTATACTAGTGATTCGTTACCTTAGATGTAGCAAGTCAACACAGCATGCGCGTTCATACGAGTAGAAGATGTCATTATAGTGACAAGATTAAGGATATTAGTAATGGCATATTGAAGTTTTTTTATAACTTTGTATATACTGCCTAACTGCTCCTAAAGGAGTGTAATTATTCAGATTATTAGTCACCATAGCCGAGTATTTCGGTGATCGGAATTAGTCAAGAGACCTGAGTTCAATCTCCAGGAGGTTGGTAGGAATTTACGTGCGATTTATATCGTTGGCTTGGACACAACGACGGCGGCAGGCACGCCACCTATCACGTAGTCCCAAAATAAGCTCCGGAAAATATGACAATGTACCGAAAGAACTAAATTGTTTAGACTTCTGGCTACTCCTATATTGGAAAATGTGAGAAGATGAAAAAACAGCGAAATAAATATTTTAAGAATTTATGTATGTTTCTAAAATTCTTTATTCCGCTATAACTTTAATATGCCAAAATATAGCTTCATTTGTAGTATAAAAAGTGGAATTATGAATATGGTACGCATAGTTGTTATGAAAATCTATTACATACTTACAAATAAAATATCATGAAAAGTCCACACATACCCGCAACCTTACTCAGTCACATATCACAGCCATACACACACGCACACGCACGTACACACACACACACACACACAACAAATATGACAGCTCAGATGTTATATTATTGCATGTAGATTTCAGTATTCTGAGCCACTCAGTCAATTTTTATTTTATAGTTACTTTGTAAAGTTTATATACATTGTGTCATTGATTTGGAAGGGACTAGCTCCTGATACACAGGTTTTGCCTAGTTCAGGAGCTAGGGCTCATTTGTATTTGAATTGAATAAATATGTAACGTGATATCGAGTGACAGTGACTGAATAAAAAAAATGGCGATAGCGTCTGGGACAGCTTTCATCTGCTGTGCAATTTGTGCTGGCGAACGGGGGCTTTTCCGGATGATTGGCGATCCGCGGTCAACATGTTCACATTGTGACATTATGACTGCGGGTGCTATCGGGCGATCAGATTGACCAGTTTACCAAGTAAAGTTTACTCGAAGGTTTTGACACGTAGGATGAAAGAGAAATCGGAAACATTTGTATGGGAGGAACAATGCGGATTTAGACCTGGAAGAGGATGCACGGATCAAATGTTTTCTCTCCGTATGATCACGGAGAAGCTTCTGGCTGCTAACCAGAAGATTTTCTGTATTTTTGTGGATCTTGAGAAAGCATTTGATAAGGTTGTAAGGAAGAAAATGTGGGAACTGTTGCCGGGGTATGGTGTGGATGGTCGATTGCTAAGGGCTGTGCAGTCACTTTACTGGTCGATATTTAAATAAAAAATGAATTGGCTTCTAGACAGGGCTCATTTGTATTTTTTTTATTAAACATTGTGGCAAATAAATAAATAAATAAATATGTAACGTGATACCGAGTGACAGTGACTGAATAAAAAATGGCGATAGCGTCTGGGACAGCTTTCATCTGCTGTGCAATTTGTGCTGGCGAACGGGGGCTTTTCCGGATGATTGGCGATCCGCGGTCAACATGTTCACATTGTGACATTATGACTGCGGGTGCTATCGGGCGATCAGATTGACCAGTTTACCAAGTAAAGTTTACTCGAAGGTTTTGACACGTAGGATGAAAGAGAAATCGGAAACATTTGTATGGGAGGAACAATGCGGATTTAGACCTGGAAGAGGATGCACGGATCAAATGTTTTCTCTCCGTATGATCACGGAGAAGCTTCTGGCTGCTAACCAGAAGATTTTCTGTATTTTTGTGGATCTTGAGAAAGCATTTGATAAGGTTGTAAGGAAGAAAATGTGGGAACTGTTGCCGGGGTATGGTGTGGATGGTCGATTGCTAAGGGCTGTGCAGTCACTTTACTGGTCGATATTTAAATAAAAAATGAATTGGCTTCTAGACAGGGCTCATTTGTATTTTTTATTAAACATTGTGGCAAATAAATAAATAAATAAATATGTAACGTGATATCGAGTGACAGTGACTGAATAAAAATGGCGATAGCGTCTGGGACAGCTTTCATCTGCTGTGCAATTTGTGCTGGCGAACGGGGCTTTTCCGGATGATTGGCGATCCGCGGTCAACATGTTCACATTGTGACATTATGACTGCGGGTGCTATCGGGCGATCAGATTGACCAGTTTACCAAGTAAAGTTTACTCGAAGGTTTTGACACGTAGGATGAAAGAGAAATCGGAAACATTTGTATGGGAGGAACAATGCGGATTTAGACCTGGAAGAGGATGCACGGATCAAATGTTTTCTCTCCGTATGATCACGGAGAAGCTTCTGGCTGCTAACCAGAAGATTTTCTGTATTTTTGTGGATCTTGAGAAAGCATTTGATAAGGTTGTAAGGAAGAAAATGTGGGAACTGTTGCCGGGGTATGGTGTGGATGGTCGATTGCTAAGGGCTGTGCAGTCACTTTACTGGTCGATATTTAAATAAAAAATGAATTGGCTTCTAGACAGGGCTCATTTGTATTTTTTTTATTAAACATTGTGGCAAATAAATAAATAAATAAATATGTAACGTGATACCGAGTGACAGTGACTGAATAAAAAAAATGGCGATAGTGTAGTTCGATATTCAAATAAAAAATGAATTGGCTTCTAGACAGAGTTGTCGTATTATTTAAATTTATAAATCTTCCAATATGTAAAATAGTAAAAAAAGATATATAAAGTATTAATTTGGAAACGTGAGATTTTCGAAATTGATAATTTGTTTTCCGAAATTGGCATAGAGTCTTCCTGTGTTTACTCATAAATCTGTATTTTTCTTGTAGATCTTACATCGTTTTAACAAGGTACGTCCAGTTTGCTTTCAATGCTTTATTAACACACTTGTTTCCCACACACTATCAAAAACCGAAAAATTCCTTGCATCTTGTAGTTTTGTAGTACATGTAGCATAACTAAGTTATGTTAGACGTTATTGACATTAAATTGGTAAAATAAATAATCAATATCTTTACGCCTTTCCCAATGCAGGGGTGGTGGAGGTTTATACAACTGAGTACTTTCGACCCATTTTCCACCGAAGACATTTTTTGACAGGTGGTGGCTCGTCGCCGCCGCCGTCTTTATGTCCTGGTATCTTGACTCGAGTTCTGATTACCCAACCACTCAGCTATCGTGACTAAATAATGAGCCTAATTTTTATTTTAAGTAAAATTTAATGATGGCAGTCTATATGAATATCTACTTTGAACTTTAATTAAATAAGATTGTAGATATGTACTTACCCCCGAGAACTAAGTTAAAAGGTCTCATTAGTACAATTAGGTTTAATTGTTACTAATGAGACCTTATCCGTTAATCTTATCATAACAGTTAATACACTGCTATTTATTAGCAAAAATGGATAAGAGTGTGGCCCTATCGCAGAAAACTCCTAGGAAGAGGAGGGCTCTACTACCTGTATATATCGGCCTATTAAAGTCCACTGCAGGACAAAGGACTTTCCCGGAGGGAGGATTTGTCATAATCGCCGCGCTTGGCAAGCGGATTGGTTATCAGAACATAATTAGACCACTCGCACCTCAGATGCAGCTGCCCATCTTCGGTCTGATTATTTTTAAAGAAGGTTATTCCGCCATCCAGGTTGCCATAACGATATTCAAGGCTTTTGAAAGAAAGGGAGTGGCGATATTCTTACGCCGTTACCACACGGTGAATATATATTATTAAATGGAAGCTTTTTGTTACAAATGTTAATTTAATTTAATTTTTGCTTTAAAACTCAGAGGGCTTGTATTTTCACTTTAAATGTTTAGCCTATGTTTATATATGTCCATAGGTATGGTATCGGCGTACTAATATAAAGACATTTAGTCCAATAAGTATCGTTACTTCTAAAAATCATGACAGCCAATTGCGTGCAAGATTCAAGCTTTGGTATCACAATCGACAATCCGACCGCAAAGCGTGGCGAGTATGGCTTATTTACCTTATGGAAGATGCCTATTTCCCAGAGGATACCTTTGAAAGCTTTAAAGTAATTTAGTAAGCGGTACCCCTACGGGAAAGAGGCGTGATTGTATGTACTATTGTACATACAATCCCGCCTTCTTTCCACTTGCTACGATCCTTCTATACTTGTTTCGCTTCGTCCACTTTCATTATTCCCTTCATACATTCCCTTCGATTTAAGGTACTCTTGACCTGGCCTTTTTATTATAATTTATATTTTTATTATATACCTTTAATAATTTCAAAATATATTTTGTAGTCCGAAGTATTTTTTATATTATATTATAGTATTTATTATAGTATTTTATAAAGTCACGGTCGCCGAGTGGTTGGGAGGTCGGAATTTCGAGTCAAGACAGTCTTCTACTTCATGCCGGTATTCTGTGAGGTCGTGGTCCTTCTCCTTCGAGCCGGCCCATTCATGCAACAACAAAAGCTGATGCTTGGCTCTACTAATGTTAAACTGTTACTGAAGTATTTTTTGTAGTCCGTATATTTTTTATACTCTGCTAATTGCTATTGAAGTATTTTTTAAATTCCGATTTATAGTCCGACGAATTCTACTGCAAGGTCGAAGGGGTTCTCCCATAAGAAGGATTTAACGTAATTGGCGCGCTTGGTAACGAATTGGCACACTCTTTATTTCCACACGCCTTGCTCTTTAGGCGCTACTACTCGTCAGCGATCTGCTTAATTTTGGTACGATTATATCGCCCCTAATATTCCCATGGGTGTCGCAAAAGCTGAGACAGGAACTTTTAATATCAGGCCGATGAATAGTCTTTATATGTAAATGCAATTCTTCACCACAAATGCCGTCTTATTATCTTTTACCTTATTAGTGAGTGCATCTCTGATTTAGTTTCCAATTACTACACCGTAGAATGGGCTTGCATATGAATAATACATAAGCTTTACTTAGGCTGGAACTAAATTTGCTGTCGCAACTTTCTTAATTGCTTTCATAGATCTTTGCTCTCGTGGATTGCTTTTATAATTAATTTGTAGAAAATACACATACGCGCACAGTAATAATACGAGTAATATTTTAAGTTTTCATTATTAATTACTTTTAAGTGATAATTAGTCACGATAGCCAAGTGGTTGGGTGGTCGGATTTCGAGTCAACAGACCCGAGTTCGATCACCAGGTAGCAGGCTCGTACCAATGGGTTTTTAGAAAACTTATGTACGAATTATATCGTTGGCTTGGACATAAAGACCTGTCACGTTGTCGTGAACTAACTCCAGACAAATCATTTCAGTTTAGTAGTACACAACAATATTTTTAAAAAAATTTCATACGTGGAGTGGTTATTACTAGTAATGTTATGTAGGATCAATTATTACGTAATGAGCGATTTCTAAGATTTTGGTTTTGAGTGTGTTATGTAAAGGCCTTTTGAATTTATTAGAGGTGCGCGCGCTATCCGGAATCAGTGCGGTAAGGTGATACGGCAAATGAAATACTTCCGCGAGCCTCTTGTCGTACTTATATAACAGTTTGGATGACATAACATGGTTTATTTATTATACCTGAGGAATCATAAATATGGTCTTGGTTAGATATCAATGGTAACGTAGTTTTAAGTAGTTCTTTTGTGACTAAATCTGATCTAGGTGCCATATCTAGTTTTTGTGTTTCGATAGATATTGTTATTTCTTCCTTCAGGATTGGTTTATTCTTGTCTTTATTTTCTGAATTATGTTCCTTTATTACTTGTGCCGCTTTACGATATTGGTATCAATTTTTGTAGTATTCCATAGCAATTCCTAGTATTTCTGGTCTTTTACTGGTCTCAAAACACATTCTTCCTTTTTCATATTTGGAATTCAATCCCTTTAAGAGCATTCATATCCATTATTATATGTAAATATGTTTGTGATTGGACGCTAAATGTTTGTGTCTGTGAAGACATGAGGATATTTTTCGTTCAAACACGCCGAAACTGCTAAATGTATTTAAATGAAATTTGGCACAAAGATAGCGGAGAAACGTACAACTCCAGTGGGATTGATTCGAAACATGCTTTTGCCTAATGGATTTTGATTTGTAGGAGTTTGATAACTGAATGATCCTGTGGGGATCTCATTGTAATTTATCATTGTTATTCTGGAGGCATCTATATTGTATATAGGCAGAGTCTAATCGTAAATAACATTCAAATACACATACTTGATTGTTATCATTTTGATATTAAAAATTTTTGAATATATTTTGTCGATTGTATGACACATATAACATAAAATTATATTTGTATCATTCATTTTCATGATAATAAAGGGAGCATGGCTCGTTGTTCTAAAACTCAGCTTATTGTGAGTATCTGTTTTTTTTTATATAATTGATTGGAATTGATGAGTAAAAAATACAACATCCGATCAGTAAACGTTGTTTGGGGTAGAGTTAGTAATATTTTATTCCTTATCTATGTTGAGCAAAACGAGACTGAAATATAAAGTGATATACTCCTTTTTTTTTGTAAATAATTTATAACAAATATGATAAGTTTGCTGTGACAATATATTGAACAAAATAATAATTAATAAATTCTTTTTTATTAAATTTCTCTGCAAACCATGCTGAACTAAAAGTACAGCATGATTTGCTGATCGCAATACTAGACATCTTGCACCATAGACGCTACCGTTCTAATTATGTTGACCTAGTAGTTTTTTTAGATGATTCCGGCATTTGTCGGCAGCCATTGATATTATCAAGGCTTCTCTTAGTCGCCTCTGACGCCACCAACGAGAAGAAAGGGGGTGGCATATACTTAAGCCGATACCACCATAGCCAATATACTCACATATATATGTTAACATAGATATATAAATACTCATACAATAAGTAAAACCATATACAATATCAATAAATACTCACATGTACATATAAACATCCGTACAAACATTCGTACTCATCATACAAATTTTTGCCCTAAGCGAGATTTGCACCACCACCCTGACATTTCTCGACAATTTGGTCCTTTCGTAGTAATATAGTAATCTGAAAGTATAAATAATAAAAAATAAATATCTTCACGCTTTTTCCAATACAGGAGCAGACAAATGTCTAGTCAATGAAGTCCTTCCAACGAAGACATTATTTTGAGCAACTTGACAAGTGGAGAGACTGTCGTCGTCTTTATGTCCCAGCCAATGATATAAATCGTACATAAGTTTCGAAAAACCCTATTGATACGAGCCTTGCGGACCGAACTCGGGTCCCTTGACTCGAATTCCGATCACCCAACCACTCGGCTAGTCTTTGTGTATAGCAAACACGACATAAGCTGCAGAAATTGAATACTAAATATCCTGCCGAGTTAGCAAACCTCACAAGAATATACGTACGTAAAGGTCAGTTTTGAAAAAACCCATTGGGCTTTTAAAATCAAGGTAACTGGATGAAAATAAAAATATACTTTTCATTCTCATTAAATGTAAATTACGTTGTTTTTTTATTAAAAATATATCTTTAATAGTCTTATTAAGTCACGATAGCCGAGTGGTTGGGTGGTCGGAATTTCGAGTCAAGAGACGCGAGTTAAACCCCAGGTGGCAGGCTCGTACCAATGGGTGTTTCAAAAACTTATGTACGAATTATATCATTGGCTTGGACACAAAGATGGTGACGAGCTCACCACCTGTCACGTTGTCCCGAAAATATCTTTGGTGGAAGGTGGGTCGAAGGGACTGAATTGTCTAGACTAGACCTCTGTCTACCCCTGTATAGAGAATTGCGTGAACATATTTATTTATTTTTTTGTATCTTTAATATTTGAAATGTTATTAGCGTCGATCAGATATATGAGTTATTAAGTCTAAGATTTGCGGGTTTGAATGCCGCCAGGAGCACCACATTATCCTGGTGAATAAATAAGGAATTCATTATCTAGACCCTCACCTACACCTGTAGAGGAAAATGGGTAAAGATAACTGTTTCGGATATTTTATGAAATGTAATGGTTTTGTATTATATTAAGAGAATCATCTCACAGCCATACATCCCACTATCTTTTGGCGTCTTATCTGGCATACTTTTGAAGACAATTACGACAGCCATGAAACGAGGAGGGATTATTGATTATTCAATAACAATACCATAAGGCGGCATATAAAATATCGTTAAAACCTGTCACATTAGATGTTGAAGATTTTTCATACGAACATCTTAGATAGGGCAGCGATGGATTACTTCGTAAAACCTGTTAAATATTAAATAAATATAAATATCTTCACGCAATTCCCAATACAGGGGTAGACAGAGGTCAAGTCTAGACAATTAAGTCCCTTTGACTCACCATCCTCCGAAGATATTTTCGGGACAACGTGACAGGTGGTGAGCCCGTCGCCGCCTTAATGTCCAAGCCAACGATGAAATTCGTACATTAGTTTTTGAAAAACTCATTGGTACTGCCACCTGGGGATCGAACTCGGGTCTCTCGACTCGAAATTCCGACCACCCAACAACTCGGCTATCGTGTACTGACGACCGCAGTTCCTAATACCCATCTCTGATGATACCGTCACTGGTGAAGTAAATTTTGATCTATTTTTCAGACTTTTATCCCGTCATCAAAATTTCTTCTTAGTCGCCGCTTACGGCAAGCACTGGAATAAATGGTGTGATATATTATATTGTTACGATGGTACCACATACGTTAACATAGTTAAAATAAAGCCTAAGCAATACTTATACCAGCCAGTAAGAACTCTGCGATTAATCGGCTTAAAGCTCGTATCGGGCGCGGCCGTAAATTAAATTTCTCAGAACAGCCCCTGGCACCCGATGCCGCTTGACACGTACTGATAAATTGTATTCAAAGAAATGTTGAGTATTATTTTCATTTGTTTGGAGTAAAAGTAAGTTAAACACTTTTTTGAGCAATAAAGTTGTTTATCGACATTTTATGACATAAAGACCGCGACGGGCTCACCACCTGTCACGTTGTCCCGAAAACATCTTCGGTGGAAGGTGGGTCAAAGGGACTTAATTGTCTAGACTAGACCTCTGTCTACCCCTGTATTGGGAATTGCGTGAAGATATTTATTTATTTAATTTAAGTTGTTTATCAAGATTTTATTTGTATTTTGCTCTACTTTTTAAAAATGCTCCAAAAATCTATTAACATCCTTAAGGATAATCATTAAAATTTAATATAATAAATAATATTCTGACAGATAACGCTATACCTATCCCGAAAACTACGGGGGTAGAAGCAAAACGAAGACGGGTAGCTGCGTTTTAGGTATGAGGTGTATGTTACTGTGATCTTTAATCAGCTGGTCAAGCGTGGCGATTATGGGAAATCCTTTTGACAAAGAAATCAATCTATCTCAGTGTATATCTTCAAGCTATTCCCAATACAGCTTAGACAAAGGTCTAGACAATGATGTAGTTTTCCACCGCTTTAGTCGCCTTTCGCCGAAAGATATTTTTGGGTAAACGTGACGGGTAGTGAGCTCGTACAGTCTCAATGTCCAAGCCACCGATATAATTCGTTCATAAGTTTTTGAATAAACACATTGGTACGTGCCTACCACCTCGGGATGGATTTCGGGTCTCTTGACTCCGAATCCCGATAATCCAGCCAATTGGCTATCGTGACTATTTTAATTTAATACGTTATTTTTTGAAGAAAAAAATACATATAATTTGGTAAATTAAATACATATAAATTGTAGTATTTGTTTTTAACAGTACTAGAATCAAAAAAAGTTATTTATGTTCACGCACAGTCCCTGAGATCCCAGGGGTAGCCAGAGATAATAGATCGCCAAGTGTCAAGACCCCTACATTCCTCTTTTGCTTTTGCTTCTTTCACATTCATCATTTTATTCGTAGGGATACACATCTAGGTACCTCAGTACTCTTGATCCTGGCCTCTTTGAGCAACAGTCTTCGAAAGTCCGCTCATTCGCTCAATGTACTCAAACCATCTAAGAATGCCCTTGCAAAGATCATCTTTCTAAATTCCCAATATCCCAAAATATGTCTTCAGTTCACAGGCTCAAAAGTTCGAAAGGCTAGTCCTCTGCCTACACATGTTTTGCGATTGGTTTGAAGATATTTTATTCAATTAAATTTTTAAAACCTGTCATATGTCAATCTCTCAGTTTCCATTCGGTTGGCCAAGATAACGCCGCACATTTTAGTAATAAAAAACTAGTATTTAAATTAGTGAATCTTATTAACGTACCCTATTGTTTTACAGTCAAAGCTGACGTTAAATTTTCACATTACACGAAATATTGCCTAGACAGTGATTAATTAAATTCCTATAATAATGTGCCACGTGCGATGAATGATTTTGTAGATATAAACGCTTTAAATATTCGAATAATTATAGCAGTGTTAATTGAATTTACAGAATTCAAAGCTCTGGTGTAATGGAATCACAAGCAACGACGGTTAACGATTCGAGAGAAAGGGGTTCTACACATTGACCTGCCCGGGAATGGCATCCAGGAACTCAGAACTGGCATTATCTTAAAAACCGATGTGAACGCCACTCTACTATGAAGATTGTAAAATTATTTACTATAATTTTGTTCTTAAATAGAGTTTTTGCATCAGTTTTTACTAAACATCGTTTTTTGAGGCCATTAAAATGTTCTACCTACTAAAGATGAAATAACTTTTGCAATAAACGATGATAAATGATGAAGAATTTTAACAATTCAGTTTTTTTTTGTCATAGGTGCTATAATGCCGAATCTTTTCTGCATCATGACTTTCTTTTCACATCCTTTAGTTTTTGTATATAAGTCCTTATTCTTTACGGTATTTTTCGTCCTTTCAATTTCTCCGTGATGAAGATAAAAGCGACTTGTTGTATCAAATATCCCAAAATTTTTCCGTTATATTTTCTATAGTTCTCTTTCCTTAACTTGTTAATTTGTTTTCTATTCCATACGAATATTTCTTTCCATTCTTCTGAGACACAGCTTTCAAAAGCTTCTAACAACATCAATATAATGCTGTAGACCACGTGTCTATAGCATATAATATATAATATATAAATATAACATATAATGCTATAGACCACATGTCTATAGCATTATATGGGCATAATTAGAAGCGTACTTAGTTAGCTAGAGGTTTATTTAGGTTTATTTTGATACGCCATGACATCATTTGCTTTGAATAGATGTTTATTGGCGCTAAAAGCTTTTTTACTCTCTGTTTCTTTTTCTATTGTGCAAGATTTTTTCGTATATCGCCTTGCCACTAGTGACGAGTAAAACAAATACTTTTTATGAGAGACTTCCGTTGTGGACTATACAAGGTCAATTGAGGTGAAGTGTATTATAATCCTTGCATTACTTTTGTATATTGTGTTTGTATATTATGTGGCCCGGTGTTTTTTTTTGTATCTTCACATATTCACTTCACATATTTGTATTTAGGGGTGTAAAAAAATTGGTATATAGGGGTGTAAAAAATTTTTACGTATGATCCACTTTAATTATCTCCTGAAATTAATGGTCTCCGTTTGAATGCTAATAAAACTAAGGTTCTGGTATTTAAAAGAGACGAAGAAAGAACGAAGTGCGAAATTTGGGTAAATCAGGGATATCTAGAACAAGTTAAATGAAATTGTATACTTGGGGAGAGCGTTTAGCCGGGATGGAACATGTGATTTAGATGTGGACAGGCGTGTGGCTGCCGGGAACAAAGTCAACGGTACCCTGACTGCGTTAGTCAAAAGCAAGGCATATTGACAAGTGTACGCAAACCTTTCTATATTTAACGCAGCGCTGGTACCGACTTTATTATATGGCATCGAAACCTTGGTAGGCCAGAAGAAGCATAAAAACAAGAATGATGTAGAGATGCGATCGTTTCGTAAAATGTGCGGCGTCACCTTGGTCGACCAAAAAATTAATAAGTAATAAGTTCAACTAAGAAAGACATCCTTTGCTTTTTTGTTTTTTTTTAAGGCATTTGAATATCTACATTCACCTGTTCCAGACGTTCCCGATTTAGTAATATATAATAATATAAGTAACATTAGCAATATGTAATAAATAAATAAGTAAGTAAATACATACATAGATACAGACAACATCACATACTGTCAAAGTTTTTATTGCATTCATGAGTAAACTTAAGATAGTCTAAGAGTATTAAGTACAATATCATGATACTCATTTGGGCATAGCAATATACATAAGCGAAATTATTTAAATTTTAAATGAAATATAAAAAAGCAATTGAATAAAAATCAAAATTTATTTGAATTGAGCCCGTAACAGATATTATAGTAGTTTCATATTTTTATATAATTTGTCATTAAAGTATTACTTCAAACTATAGTAACACTTTTTGGTAACAGAGTTTTTATTTTTTTTTTTAATTTATTTTTATTTTCTTCAGCTCTTAATACATTAGGTAAGTTATTAAAAAATTATTGCATCTCAAGATGACTATTTGGTTGTATAAGTTTATATATATATATATATATATATATATATATATATATATATATATATATATATATATATATATATATATATATATATATATATATATATATATATATATATATATATATATATATATATATATATATATATATATATATATATATATATATATATATATATATATATATATATATATATATATATATATATATATATATATATATATATATATATATATATATATATATATATATATATATATATATATTATAGAAACAGAAACAATGAAGGTACCACAAACACCCAAACCCGTGAAAATGTAAAAAAAAGTGAACTTCATGAAAACCGGCGTGTATGCTAGTCTTCCACGGAATTCGTCATTATAATATGGGAAAACTTGTAGAGTTTTCAGATTTAGAAGTTACGATGTCCAATGTGTTACAAGGTGCAGACAATCAAGCCTACAATATAAATTGTAAATAAGTTTTGAAAAAACTCATTGTTACGAGCCTATCACCTGAGGATCGAACTCGGGTTTCTCGAAACGAATTTTGTTCATCCAAACTATCGGCTGTGGTGAATTTAGGGGATAATGCTTTTAAATGATGTTTTAAGATTTTTTTATGTTATTTATTTAATTATATCATATAAGTTATTATTTAAACAAAGTGTATTAAGTAAATATTTAGTCCATTATACATTTGTGTATAGTAATATTCATAATTCATGTAGGTTAAATGAATAAACTTCTAATTTATTTTTGTTTGCAATAATATTAAGTACATACCCCGAAGAGAACTTAATTCACGTAGCAAATTGCGTGGAAGTTTATTCCACCTGTTTCCGGAGAAATTAGCCCATTGAATATTAAGACTTGTTATAATTACATTGAAGGAACCTTCCTTGTTTTAACGATTATAATATAGTAAGTGTGTGTTACACAAATGTATATACTAACAATCTGTGCGAATTTTTCATCTAGATCCTTTCAAAATGTCATAAGAAGCGATATATCCATTCTGTATATTGTCTTCCGCTGAGGGACAAAATATGTTTTATAGAAAAACAAATGGAAATAAGTAGTTTTCCTTTGCTTAATGGAACATTGAATTTTATTATTCATTAACTACTGCTAATGAACAATTCATTAGCAGTTGTGAATGAATGAAAAATAAAAAAATTAAAATAATGTGAATGAATGAATTAAAAAATTCAGTATTTTTAATGGATAAAAATAAAAGACCATCAGCTATTTGTTGCGATAAAGTTTGACGTCCAAAGGCGTATCTACCCCTCGGTGAAACTCGGTACAGGTACAATGTAATACAATAACTGCTTCTCCGTAGATAAAGCGTTAGTCCACTTCATAGCCACTTTGCCGTGTTTATTGCCTGTGCTTTGCATGTATTACATTTTATTTTACTAAAAGGAACAATTGTTTGTTGTGTAAAGATAATCTTCAGTAAGAAGTTAGAAATTAGAATTAAACAATTGTTTATTGAGTATTACTTTCTCCGAAAATGTAATAATTAAAGAATTAAACACTCCTTTAAGAAGAATTTTTATAAATAAAAATAATAAATAAATGAATATCTTAACGTAATTCCCAATACAGGGATAGACAGGGGTCTAGTCTAGACAATTAAGTCCCTTTGACCAACCTTCCACCGAAGATATTTTCGGGACAACGTGACAGGCGGTGAGCACGTCGCCGTCTTTATGTCCTAGCCAACGATATAATTTGTACATAAGTTAGAAAAATGTAAAAAAATGCATACTTAATACCTAAAAGTGGACTCCTTTTGGTTTTTAACGGAGAATCTAGTAATGGGTGCAAATCCCAAAATTCAAAATAAATTTAAAATGAAAACACAGCAAATATTACAATTAAATAATAATAAATATATTACCCGTACATATACAAATATACTTTGACGTGAATACATACAGCCATACAATACAATAATATATACTAATACCTATAATAAATACACACAGTAAATAAATGTAATATTTATATATAACAAATACTTAAGAAAAATAATGACAGTTTCTAAAGATTTCGCTGATAATTTGTCGAAGATATTATCAATTTTGTGGACAAAAAGACATAATATTCATTAAAATAAATTACTACTGCTTCGTTAAGTAACATTCACAGAGTAAATGTTTAAGGGTGGGTTTACTTTTTGCTTCTTTAATATTTATTTTCGGGAATTTCACTTTCATATAAAGTCACGATAGCCGAGTTGTTGGGTGGTCGGAATTTCGAGTCCAGATACCCGAGTTCGATCCCCAGGTGGCAGTAACAAAGAGTTTTTCAAAAACTTATGTACGAATTTCATCGTTGGTTTGGACATAAAGACGGCGACAGGCTCACCACCTGTCACGTTGTCCCGAAAATATCTTCGGTGGAAGGTGGGTCAAAGGGACTTAATTGTCTAGACTTGACCTCTGTCTACCCCTGTATTGGGAATTTCGTGAAGATTTTTTTTTATATTTTCTCGAGTATTGGATATGCGATTATATTCTCGTGAATATTCACAATTTTGTATTTCATTTTAGGTTCCGGTATACGTACGGCATGTTAATATCGACTGTAGAACATAGGCCTTTCCAATGAGCAGAATTTGCCATAATAGCTACGCTTGACAAGCGGATTGGTGATCACAGTAACAGACAACTTACTTCAGAAGCTGCTGTCCATATGCGGTCTCATTACCTTGGTCTAGTATTTTTATAGATGGTTATATTTTTGAGATAGTTTAGGCACCTTTTATGACACCGATATACTTTTAAAAGCTTCGCATTATATCACTAAGACCACGACCGTTTACGGTGAAATGAAGGTCGAATGGATTAATTATAATTGCTCCAAATTGTAACAATATTGTGGACAAAATTATTTTCCGACTTCCATAGAGATATAACAAGGTATACATACAATATCAACCGATTTCCAGTGTTCCGAGTTTAAAAAGAATTTAAAATATGATATGAGTGGTTGCGTGATCGGAATTCAAGTCAAGAGACTCAAGTTATATCCCCTTGGTGGTAGGCTCGTACAAATAGCTTTTTGCAAAAACTTACGTAATTTTTATATCGGTGGCTTAGACATAAAAACGGCGACAGGCTCACCACCTGTCACGTTGTCCCGAAAATATCTTCGGTGGAAGGTGGGTCAAAGGGACTTAATTGTCTAGACTAGACCTCTGTCTACCCTGCTGATGGGGAATTCGTAATTTTTTATATTTTCTCGAGTATTGGATATGCGATTATATTCTCGTGAATATTCACAATTTTGTATTTCATTTTAGGTTCCGGTATACGTACGGCATGTTAATATCGACTGTAGAACATAGGCCTTTCCAATGAGCAGAATTTGCCATAATAGCTACGCTTGACAAGCGGATTGGTGATCACAGTAACAGACAACTTACTTCAGAAGCTGCTGTCCATATGCGGTCTCATTACCTTGGTCTAGTATTTTTATAGATGGTTATATTTTTGAGATAGTTTAGGCACCTTTTATGACACCGATATACTTTTAAAAGCTTCGCATTATATCACTAAGACCACGACCGTTTACGGTGAAATGAAGGTCGAATGGATTAATTATAATTGCTCCAAATTGTAACAATATTGTGGACAAAATTATTTTCCGACTTCCATAGAGATATAACAAGGTATACATACAATATCAACCGATTTCCAGTGTTCCGAGTTTAAAAAGAATTTAAAATATGATATGAGTGGTTGCGTGATCGGAATTCAAGTCAAGAGACTCAAGTTATATCCCCTTGGTGGTAGGCTCGTACAAATAGCTTTTTGCAAAAACTTACGTAATTTTTATATCGGTGGCTTAGACATAAAAACGGCGACAGGCTTACCACCTACCACGTTGTCCCAAAAATGTCTTCGGTGGAAGGTGGGTTGAAACGATTTAATTGTTAACACCTTTTCCATTGAATAAAATTATTTTTTTTTTATTTGTAGGTGTTTGTGTAATTTGAAAATTGTTATTCTTTATTTCAGTCAATTCCTTTGTCTGACTATTTATTCTTCTGTTAAACCCAACTAGACAGATGATAGGCAGTAATGCCAGGAGGGTGCCGAGTCTGGTACTGATATCGCCAATTACCTGCCAAGTGAACTGTAGAACATGATTACATAATGGGAAAACTAGAACACACGCAACATTTACAACCTACGTTTACTTTTATAAAACTATAAGTATGCTCTACTGGAAAACTTTAAATTAGTTATAAATATATTCTTTTAAGTTTTTCAATAAAAAAAGTTGTAATGGTGACAACTTTGCAAAAACACAATAGAAAAATTACTTTTTGTAATTTCTGTCTAAAGGAAAGGGCTTAAAAATTCTTAAAAAATAATTTATTATTCAAAATTTTACTTAATTTCGTCTAAGTTAGAAGAGGAACTACCATCGCAAAATGTTCACCACCTGTCACGTTGTCCCGAAAATATTTTCGATGGAAGGTGGGTCAAAGGGACTTAATTGTCTAGACTAGACCTCTGTCTACCCCTGTATTGGGAATTGCGTGAAGATATTTATTTATTTAAGATAAAGGGACTGATAACGCGCCGCAGCGTCTAAATTGCAAGATGTCTGGTACTGTGGGTGTCAATCCATTTGCCAAACTTGGTGATAATAGCAAACCCTCCCTCGGGAGAAGCCTATGTCGGATAGTGGCTTATTATTATTGAATGTAAAGTCGTAAGGTGTTGCTTACTCGG
This sequence comes from Sericinus montela, assembly GCA_029286605.1. Lineage (NCBI taxonomy): Eukaryota > Metazoa > Arthropoda > Insecta > Lepidoptera > Papilionidae > Sericinus > Sericinus montela. Next base: position 1,810,535 of record JAGSMR010000027.1, read on the forward strand.
CAATGTATTTAGTATTCAACTTTAACAATACTACCGGAATCGTTTTTCAGTTTAAAAATTTCAAGGTTGGAAGAGTATAGACTAGCGATCAGCCGTTCGTTCTATTTATGTGTTTTTTACGTGTCCATGCTGACTTGAAAAGATTCAAATGTAAACATAATAAAACACTTCGATCAATAAAGATACAAACATGAAAAAACCAAAGACTGATGTGAAAAAGAGGATTTCATGTTTAAAAATAAAATCGACGTGCTACAAGGCGACAACTGCGTAGATAAAGACCACACTTATCACAAAAGAAGCTGTGTAGTATCAACTTTATTAGTTGTCATGAAAATAGGCAAATATTAATGTTTTAGATTGATTCTTCTGATGCAGAAGATCAGACAAATCTTGCGAAATGGTAACAAATTACGACTTCTGAGAAATGAAATAAATTTTCTAATAAAAGTTTCATTTCATTTGTCTTGTACATTAATTTCACTTGCTACTTCTAAAAAAATGTCGTATGTGATCCAGTTACAGCACTATGGTTGTGTCCAACACATCACAGCTCTGTCGCTACATCGACGTAATGGGTTCTAAATTGCTTTGATCGTTTTTCCGGAAGGTTAATGAATTCTCTCGCTCCAATAATTCTAATGGCTCAGTGACGAAGTAAATGCGAGTTCCATTTGCAACATCATGTTGACATTTTTTTTATCGAATAATATCATCGTTCCGTGAGAGTTTAACTACAAATAAAGATTTTCTCTTTTTTATTTTGAAGTGATGAATCGACGACTATTTCTCTAAAGTCAATTTCTTGAAAAAATACTTTTATTTCTTGAGTAAAATATTAGCTTTATCCAAAAAATTGTAGATGAAGAATTACCACAAATAATACTGATATCAAGCATTATGTACACACAAATGTAATGATAAACTAGAACTCCTGAAACAAGTAAAACACTTCTGCCACAGAAATAGAATACCGCTCATATAGCGGTAAGGATCCAGGAACTGGCAATAAACCGGACACCTCTCGTAGAAAAGTAGTGCGAAGGCTATTGATCTAGGCAGGATGAAATTACTATAAATAGACATGACACTTTTTCTTTTTGTTCTTTGCAGCTTATCAAATTTCCACTGCTGGAAATTGGCTCCCTAAAAATCTGATTCCCACCGCATTATGCAAGTCCATTTTCGTTATATACTGAGACATTGGCCAACACGATATTATTCCTCGTGATTCCTTTAAGCGTGACACCATTTAAGCGTGCTGAATATCGGCAAAGCCTAGAGGCATCATGAATTCCTGTGTTTTATCCGTTTAGAGAAATTACTGACGTTTTACCGACTCTCCACCATATTCTTATCTTCTCCTATTCTCATATCCTTTTCCCAATTTTTTTTTCTTTTAAAAAGACGACTTTATATGTACGTGGGTGGTCACTTAACATCAGATGAACATAGGTTAACTTCACTATTTCCGTTACATAAAATCGCTTCTAGGAGAGTCATCATTTCTTACTTAGGGTTATTCGATTTTTGACTTTCCTTTTTTTTTGCTCAAGTTATTTGTTCTGTATTTTAAATTGTATCTTTACAGTGTACATCTGTCTCCGACTTACTTTAACCTTCACTTTTAAAGTTGATCAAATGTAAAATTTTGGATATCTTGTTTCAGGAGTTTGGCACAACCACGAGAACACTTTAGCTTTGTGCAATAGTGCGGGTCGCGGTCGATAGTGCCACGGCGCGCCGCGCTCGCGCCGGCCTTCCCTCCCACATATTGGTCGTTCCGCCCCGTCCCCTGTCAACATGGTGCGCGACAAGAAGTCCCCTCATAAGACAGACTCGCAGAAATGTAAGTACTGAACTTATTCCAGAAATTTAAAAGTGAATATCTTTTTTTTTAGTTTTTTATAGTTAATAACACGCAAATGCTTATTTCTTTTTTGAATATTTCAACAATAACAATTCAATATTTCAAAGTCCACAGATTTTTGTGTATTTTTAAACATGTAATTAACCTTTAATGTTTCTCTATTATTCAATTATTTAGTAAATATACGAAAATAATATGTTCTTGTTAACATTTCACAATAAACATGGGGCTTAGACTGGTCATTAGAGACTGTTCTCTTTATGACGACTGTATAGTAAATGAAAATGAAGAAAATTTGAAAATTATTTCTTATTATTAACTACAATTTGGAGACTTGTAATCTTAGAATATTTTCTGTTACTAGGATAAAAACAACACTTCCTAAATTTTATCCGAATAATAAAATAACGTATAAATAAGATTAAACAAAAAAGATTCTCATTTTCCTAGCGGTAAACAAAATTGAGAAATAAGTTAGCCCTTTTACGTGAGCCTATTTACGTGGCCTTAATATTTTATTTTTTCGTAAAAATTTCGGAAGGTTTGCTAAAATGTACTGTACAAAAAACTGCCTTACGAAAAAATCTGCAAGATAAAAATAATTTGTCTGTATGTCTGTATGTTTTTATTAACATTCCTTAACCTTTTTAAACCTACAAAAAACTTATCATATTTAATATTTTCACCTCATACTTTTTTTTAGCCTTTTAACTTACTTACTTACTTGACTTTTAATAGTTAATACAAAATAACACAAATTTAAGCAACGTTGTCTATATTATGGCTATGTGATGACGGTGTAAGAATATACCATACTCTTTCGATATTAAAGTTTTAGAAAGTTAAAGTTTGTATTTAAAAAGTCACGATAGCCGAGTGGTTTGGTGGTCGGAATTTCGAGTCAAGAGACCCGAGTTCGATCCCCAAGTGGCAGGCTCGTACCAATGGATTTTTCAAAAACTTATGTACGAATTACATCTTAGGTATCGAGGTAGGAAATCGCTTTGTCTCAGGTTTGGTTTTTGGGATCAAAGCGATGTATTTCTTGTTGTTTTCGTCTGTTTTTATCCGTATTTATTTAAAATAAATGAATACGGGAAGTCCACTCACTAAGGGATCGCGGGGCATTATATTAAAAATCACATCTCCAAACTATTGTTAAATATCGTATAAAATTACGCTATGCGAAGCGGGCGAGAGACAGAATTGTATATATTCTACCAAAGAAGTTACTTTGGAAAGGCATAAAGGCAGAATGTAAGTCTATTCGCACTAGCCGACTCTATGCATTTTGTTGTTGTTCTTCTTCTTTACAGCTTATCAAGAGTCCACTGCTGAACATAGGCCACCCTCAGATTTCGCCACAAAGAACGTTCCTCAGCTACCTGCGCCTACTGACTCCCCGCAACAGGACTTTTTTGTTTAGGTAAAGTTAATCGCTGCGCAATTTCCTACTTTAATTATATTTAATTACGAGGTTGTATACGAATATTTTGGGCAAGCTGGTGTAGAAGGTAGGTCGAAAGAACATAATTGTCTAGACCTCTACCCCTGTATTAGAAATGGCCTGAAGACTTTTTTCATTTAAAAGCTACCACAATGTATAAAATTAAAGTTATTTGAAAGTAAAAATTGAACAATATTTAAATTTACTTATCAAGTTACAGAAGAATCGACTTAACTCAATTTACGCAGAGAAAGAAGGATGGTTTTTTAATAAGAGATTGGCACTTTAAGGGTATCGTTTACATAATTTTATTTTCTTTTAGCAAATTGAACGAATAAAAAACATCCTTTACATTTCTGAATGTTATTAAGGTGAATTAGATATGTAAATGGATGCATTCTGCCGAAACACATTAAGTTTAACATTTATTGAGTAAAATTTGTTTAGTAATTAATTTTATCTAATCGTTACGGCTCGTAATTTTGAAATAAGTGAACTATGAGTTTTTAAGTTGACGCCCACGGAAAGAATGTGTTTATATCACGTCGTAACCAAACGGCGATCCCGAAATTTTATTAGAAGTTTGTGTTGTTTATGTGACAAAATGGAGTGCATATTATAGGATGTAAAAACAAGACACAATAAAAGTGTTATATGACTATTTCTTGTAAAAGTTTTGCATTCAAAACATTTTGTAACTTATAGATACGAGTCCTACTCAATTAAGGACTAAGAATTCACTTATTGACGGAAGCATTATAAAGAAATATGTATTGTGTTAATGAATGAAAAAAATACAGGCTTTGTTTTATGGATGTTGTTGATAGGTACAAAAGCATAATTTGTAATTTATGTATAACAAATCGATTAAAAAGTTTGTAAATAAACGGAATGATTAAAGTCAATCACGTAAACTGAGGAGGAAGGAGCAGGCGTGGTGGATTTCAGTTTACAGCAGTACGAATCATTTGGTCCAGTTATTGACTCATCGATTGGCTTTATAAAGAGTAGATATTAAATAATTTGCTGAAGTCAGCATCTGGGTTTGACGATCGTTATCATTCAGAAAACGAAGAGAAACGTAGAGACAGACATTCAGGGCAAAGCTTTTCTAACAGGTGTGCACACGGTTTAATTGCGCTCATTGGGTCTATTATGATTCTCTTATTACTAAAACATATTTGGCAGACACTTTGCTCACTGATTTTTAGTTATACAATTTTTTGAAATTTATATAATTATCGTAGGAAAAAATTTAAAGTATCGGCGCTATCTAATGCTGTTTTTGCAAATTACAGCTTAATATTCATGACTTTTCAGCCAGGAAATATTAATAAGATAACGCCAACTAATTAATTACGCAATTTTTTATTGACTTTAAAGTTTTAAGTTATTATTATTTCTTAAATATTATTTTTTTTATTTTAAAGCTTTAAATTATTAATATTATTTAATAATTTAAAGCTAAAATTATTCCAAGTAATTTAAAATTATTCTAAATTTAAAATTATTCCAAGTCCAAGAAGTTTGTTTTAAGCGAACCGTTAGGTCTGTCGAGTGTGCACTTCGTACACATAAATAAATATCTTCACGCAATTTCCAACATAGGGGTAGACAGAGGTCTAGTCTAGACAATTAAGTCCCTTCGCCCCACCTTCCACCGAAGATATTTTCGGTACAACGTGACAGGTGGTGAGACCGTCGCCGACTTCATGTCCCAGCCAACGACATAATTCGTACATAGGTTTTCGAAGAACCCATTGGTACGAGCCTGCCACCTGGGGATCGAACTCGGGTCTCTCGACTCGAAGTTCCGACCACCCAACCACTCGGCTGTCGTGACATTTTCTTCATACATAAATTCTTAAATCATAAAAGCGACTTAAAAAGTTAAATACTCCAACAGCCAGAGTCTTGAATGTCTACTTCTTCGATTATTGTGTTTACAGGATAACTGTGGCATAATATATAGCATACCATTAATATAGCATACATACATTTTAGAAGCGCTGTAAGTTGACAACGCACCGCAACCATGGTGGCAGACGTGGTCTTTTATGTTTCTTACGGTATGATTATTGCTATTAATAACGTCTGCCACGTGTGCTGATTATATCGAAATTTTGCTAGACATCTCTCTTATTACAGAACTTTTAATTTAGATCTCATCGCTTTAAACACGTTTTCCTGTGACAGAAAAACTAAATAAATAATAATTATAAAGAGCACCAAATAATTAATAATTATAATGGATAAATCAAGAATGCCAATTATTTAATTTATTATTTTAATGAAAAATTACACGCTTTTCGCAAAATTTTATGAATATTTCTCGTTATCTTGTTAACATTAAGTTTTTTGTAGTCAAATTATTATTCAGTGTAATTTATCTTCTTTTAGGTATCTTATCTATTCGTTATTTACTACTAATTCCGAACGCTGCCGATAATCGCCTTTCTTAGTATTTATTTGAACTTGGTAATTGAGTCTTGCATACATATTTTTTTTGTATACGAAAAATATTAATGACTATGTATTTAAAGCTAAGCGCCTATTTCTCAACAAGCTAAGCTTGTTAGTCGGCTACTATAAAGTTCTACGAGCTTAGAATTTTGTATCGATTTTCGACTCTTTTATATATTGGAACAATATTTTCGTGCGACGACGAAAATTTCTAGTCATGATGACAGCCTGGCGACTATAAAAGTGATACAGCTGTTCCATGACAAGGTTAACGAGATAACTTTGACAAAGAAGTTCTGAATATATTTTGTAAAAGTGCGAAAGCTAAACACCCAAATTTAAATCGACGGTAATCAATCTTCGTTCAGAACGTGAAGCCTCAATATCGATATGATAAATATTTAACAGATGTTTAGTGATAAACGTTTCACATATTTCACAAATTTTTCAACAATAGCCAATAACAATTCACGATAGCTGTGAGGTTGGGTGATCGGGATTCGAGTCAAGAGACCCGAGCTCGATCTCCAGTTAGTAGGCTAGTTTAAAATTTTGTTTTCATATAACCGAGTGGTTGGGTGGGTGGTCGGAATTTCGAGTCAAGAGACCCGAATTTGATCCCCAGGTGACAGGCTGGTACCAATAGATTTTTCAAAAAAAAAAAAAACTTACATACGTTATGTAATTTATGTAATTTTTAACAGTGGTAGAGCCATGCATCAGCTTTTGTTGTTGCATGAATAGGCCGGCTAGACCGGGGGGGGGGGGCACTGTAAGGCCGGCAACGCATCTGATAAGCCTCTGGTATTGCGAGTGTTCATGGGCGGCGGTAATTACTTACCATCACGTAAGCCACCTGCTCGTTTGCCACCCTTTTCTATAAATAAATATATTGCTTTGGCTTGGACGTAAGGACGGCGACGGGCTCACCACCTGTCACGTTGAATTTTTATTGAATGGCCATATTCGACTTAAATTATAAAATATAAATTGCCGGCGATATGCTAAAAATAATTTAATCACATCGTTTATTTCATATTTTCGTAACATTACTTTGATTCAGCAGTTACGTAAATAACCTTCTAAACAAAATTAACGTTTATTTATTTGAAAAACTTGTTTGGAGTTCATTCAATGTATTAAGGACACGATTAATAACAAATTCAAATACAGAAAATCAGTTTTACAAATAATTATTAAATTTTATCCTACAACTTTTCTCGATTATCTCGACGCTTAAGAGGAACCAAAGATTCATAGTCCAACTGGTAAGTGGAACATCCTCTTCCCAAAAACGATCATCGATCAGACATTGTCTCCAAGTCTCCAATTTTTAAGTGTTCACTTACCTTCTGAGGCGTCTTTCTACACAGCTTTTGCCTAAACGAGGTAGCCTCTCGTAAACCTCTTTTCCTCAACGGTTAATAAACAACAAATAATAAATACATATATAGATAGGGACAACATCACATACATTGCTCCGATCCCAATGTAAGATGCTAAAGCACTTGTGATATCGGGAATCGGAACTAACGAAGGCATCACAAACACCAAGACCCGAGCAAATGTAGAAAAAGTGGTTTTTCTACATTGACCCGACCGGGAATTCGAATCCAGAACCTCGAGATGGCGACACCTTGAAAACCAGTGTTTATGCCACTCGTCCACGGAGGTCGACACAGTTAGCGATATAGCCGGACTATTTCCACTTCAGCATATTGAAATTTACGGCAATGTCGATTAGTAATCTCAGTTCTGCTGTCTTAGCTAGAGATTATGTCACACAGAGCAACTTTGAGCACACTGGGCAAATTTGAGCTTCTTTATTCGGCCAGCAGTGAAAGAACAGAACAACTTTGAGCGTCTAACAACTTCCTGTATTAGTCTTATGTTAACGCTAGACATGATGTACAATTTCTTGGTAAATTACATAAATGACGTGAAATGATGGTATGCTGACCGAAATCATCCATCATCAATAAATCGACTGATTGTAGAGATTGACTGAAAGACAGATACTGTACTGGTTGACGTCGGAGAAATCGCCGAGACATTATAACCAAATATAATTTTGAAATTTTCGACATTTGTGGTCGATTGGCATGCACGCCAAATTTCAAAGTGTAGGGTTAATGTAGCACTATTATATATTGTCTTGGGTCTGGGTGTTTGTGATTATTTCGTTGTTTTTGGTTTCATAACGCTAGCACTTTTAGCTATTTAATTTTGGATCGGAGCAATTTATGTGATGATGTCCCTGTCTGCTTATTTCTTTTCATTTCAGAAAGTTATGTCAGAGATTTTTAGCTATATAGTTTAATAAAGTGTCGACAGCTACAAGCCTAGATTATCATAACAGAGTTATTAAGATAAACTAATTTTAGTAAATATAAAATGATAAATATCTTCACGCAACTCCTAATGTAGGGATAGTCTAGACAATTAAGTCTCTTCGACCTAACTTCAACCGAAGATATTTTCGGGACATCGTGACGGGTGGTAAGCCCGTCGCCGTCCAAGCCAACGATATAATTCGTACATAAGTTTTTGAAAAACCCAGTGGTACAAGCCTGCCATCAGGGGGTCGAACTCGGGTCCCTTGACTCGAAATTCCGACCACTCAACCACTCGGCTATCGTGACAAATTTTAGTGTTGCTAATAATAGGCTTCCTACCCATATCTTTTGAAAGTATAAAATTAAAGTGGGGAACTAGCTGGCCACTATTGCTTTAATATTATAAAAAAATGAAAGTTTTTATTAAGTAAATATTAATAAATACAAAAATAAAATTTCCATGGCTTCAGATTTTGCTCTCCCGGGGGACGAAGTGTAAATAATTACGTGGCGCTGTCATGGTTTCATCCAAATTACTTTTCTGTGACGGCCGAGATAATTTATTAAATAAAATATGTAATTACTATTCCTTACGCAAAATTAGGTGATTGCTTCAAAGTTCTCTGCGGGACTAGAATTTATTAACAATCGAAGCTTACTTATTTAAGAAAGATTTTATGTCATCGCCATACTTGGCAAGAATTGACGATCACGTTATTAGGCACCTTACATCGTAGACGCTGCTTCTCATCACCGGTATTCTTAAAGGTATTGTCTGCTACTCCACCATTTGTCGTTCATTTGCCGTTGTAATTTCAAAGGCTTTTTCCTCAATTCTTTATATTACGACACTCAAGGGAAGAGAGAAAGTGGCATCATTCGTTTGCCGAGAGCACAAGCTTACATCGTTTTTTAATTGAAAAATTATATCACAACAGATATTTTTTTTGGATTTTTGACAGATATTTTAACAGAGATGGGGGTCAACCTATTAAGTAATATATTACACTTGTGTCATTTTTATATGCATGATTAATTATACATAATTAATACTTTAGACTAGATTTAAATTAATAGCGTATTTTAGTACACTGATCGTTAATAAAATTTTCGTCACAAATATTTTTGTCTTAATTACCACAGAAGTAATGCGCGTTATATAAATATTGAACCTTTTTTTTTTAATTAACTATTCTGCAATATTTATAAATTAGGTTTTATAATTAACATACTGTTAAAATAATAACTATTAAATAATACTGTTAAATTTATAAGTAAATATTGCTTTACTTAATTTCAATGTTCATAACTAAGACAATGTTGTCGGGACAAAAATATCGATATAAATACGAAGCTTGTTTAAAAAAATATTCAATATTTTACCCTTATACTACTCGTAAACTTCATTAAAATCCGTGCTTTGCGTGATTTAGTAACAAGTTTTTCTTAATTTGACTGATAAAGAAGAGGCATACATTGCAGAATGTATATAATTTTACGAAGTGTGTTGTTTGTTCTAGAAATTTTCAATAAGGCTGTACCAGCTTCAACGAATCTTTCTTTTATTGAGGCTATTAAAGGAAATGTTTGATAAACAGTGCGTATTTTATTTTATAGCCTAATAAAGCGTTCCCAGGTGTACTATATTATCTAAGGTTTATTACTCGGCGTGAAAATTTACCATTTAATAGGTTTTTTATGAAATCCCTCTTTTTTTAAAAAAAATACCTTCACGCAATTACCAACACAGGGGTAGACAGAGGTCTAGTCTAGACAATTAAGTCCCTTCGACCCACCTTCCACCGAAGATATTTTTGGGACAACGTGACAGGTGGTGAACCCGTCGCCGTCTTTATGTCCAAGCCAACGATATAATTCGTACATAAGTTTTTGAAAAACCCCGTACGAGCCTGCCACTTAGGGATCGAACTCGGGTCTCTTGACTCGAAGTTCCGACACCCAACCGGCTAACGTGACTTTTAATTAATTTATTTTAATTATTTTCTTTTTTAAACTGTAATCATTCAATTCAATTCATTTAACGTAGTATATGAATATGTTAAAATGTAAATATGCGTCATGCTTGTGAACACGCACTGTTTGTGGACGCTAGTTATGTTGGGTCTGGAATTTGATATTTTTACTCTGTTATTTCATTTTTTTAGAATATGCCTTGATTGTCAGTGGGAATATTTGTGTTATCTTCAAAAAGGTTTTTTTTGCTATGAAACATAGTAACAAAAAGGAAAGGAATATGAAAAGAGAAATTTAAAGAGAACGCTTATTTTCGTTTTAATGATTTACTCTCCCATAGAAAGCTCATTACAAAACGGCGATAGATTCGTATCCATTGTATCGGTATCGATTGTAACTGATAAACATAATAAATTAAAATTGTTATCAGATAAATAAATACACTACAATAAAGACACTAAAAAGATATGACTGTCCCAATCGATTCTATTTAGATCAATATTCAAATAATCAACGAAAATTTGTTTAAGTGGCCGGATGTAAAGTTTATGGTTTTCATATTTATTTATTTTCATAATAAATTCTACTGATATCATTGCATTGTGCTTTAATTATGGTACGTGTTACTTTAGAAAACTCAATATCATAAAAGTAGTTGCAAGGAATGCAGATACCAAAAAAACATTAAAGTAATAACAAAGTAATACATGTAAAACAGTACATATATAGAAAAGTAACGATAGCCGAGTGGTTGGGTGGTCGAAATATCGAGTCAAGGGACCCGAGTTCGATCACCAGCTGGCAGGCTCGTACCAATGGGTCGTTTTTCAAAAACTTATGTACGAATTTCATTGTTGGCTTGGACATAAAGACGGCGACAGGCTCACCATCTGTCACGTTGGCCCGAAAACATCTTCGGTGGAAGGTGGATCGAAGGGACTTAATTGTCTAGACTAGACCTCTGTCTACCCCTGTATTGGGAATTGCGTGAAGATATTTATACATATAATATTATTAATATAGAAAATACTCGTATACTCATTCTCCTTTTAGTACTAGAGGTAGTTCGTTTTTGTAACTCATGATTTCTAATAATTTTCGTATTATTAAAATATATCAATTGAATATCATCATCATCATCGTCACTTCGAAGACCTCCGTGGACGAGTGGCGTACACACGGGTTTTCATGGTGTCGTCAGTCCTGGGATCGATTCCTAGTCGGGTCAATAAAGAAAAAAAATTTCAAAATTTTTCTACATTCACTGGGTGTTTCGGTACTTTGCTTTATCTCCTGTGTTTGTGATACTTTCCGTATTATGGTACTTTAATTATGTGTTATTTTCGTTATTGGTTCCATAATACAAGTGCTTGAGCTGCTTTCTTTGGGATCCGAGCAATGTATGTGATGTTGTGCCTATATGTATGTGTATGTATATCACAAAGATGGGGAATCTACTGCCAGCGTTAATTCTACATCTACGAGTAATTTCATTTACTTTCTAATGATAATGATATCATTTTTAAAGATATTTAAAGATCTTATCTCGAGCGAAGTTGCAGGTAAAAGATAGCAATTAATAAATTTCAAAAACTATGTCAATTCGTTAAAGTTATATGCGACAGCAATTTTCCTGCAAATTCTTGAACGTCATCACTCTATCGTCTAATACTTATTATAAAGCACTTGATAAATTCTATACAGTCATCTTGGTCGCAACGTGTCTATGGTAAAACCCATTCGCAATACCGGATGGCATTAATTCTTAAAATTATCCGAAGATGAGCAACGGGTAGTAAGAGTATTAAAGGTTGTTGTTGTTTATTTAAAGTTTACATCCTTAACTCGATGTTTATAATTACACGCGTACTCAATGACATCATAAGGTTTTGCACCTGACGCACGGCATTGATACCCTCAAAGCTCTGCTTTTAGTCAATTATGTTATGTAGCCGCGTCGTAAGAATAGTGCCATACCATTCCTTCCCGTGGATGACGTAAGTAGGAACTAAAGGAAAATCCGATTTTCAAGGATTTTCCTGTTGTAACAATGGACAGGTGGCGGGATACCCTTCTTTAAAAATCTTCATGCAATTCCCAATACAGGAATAGACAGAGGTCTAGTCTAGACAATTAAGTGCCTTTGACACATCTTCAACCGAAGATATTTCGGGACAATGTGACAGGTGGTGAGCCCATCGCAGTCTTTATGTCCAAGCCAACGATATAATTCAAAACATACATAAGTTTATTTTGTAGCACAAGGTGTTTTTGTACGAGTTATGTAGCACAAGGTGACCGGTGGTGAGCCCATCACCGCCTTTTGTCCAAGCCAACGATATTTTTATTTATATCTAGACAATAGTCTAGATAGTATAGTCTAGACAATTAAGTCCTTTCGATAAACTATTCACCGAAGCCTATATAATATACTTAAATAGAAGGATATATGTATATTTTATTCATACATATAAATATACACGACTGGACTATGTTTGCACTCGAGTCGTCCCATATTTATTATGCAGATTTTGTCCGTAGCGAGACTCGAACTCACATTCTCTAGCTTCGAAGTCAGGGTCCTATCTAAAATAGGGCATCGTGTCGTCAACGTGTTACTGTTATTAGCAAATCGTTAATTCTAAGATTTGAAGACTTTAGAAAAATTTGACAAACTCGTTCTTTTAGACAATACAATACCCAATTTATATTGTGTTCAAATTCGATTTTTAAGTTGAGCATAAGGTAGAAGCGAATGTAATAAAAGTTATAATTCGGAGACAATAATGAGAATATTTAAATTTTATTATTTTAAGAATATTTTAAAGCTTAATATTAGCCTAGTTATATTAATACTTTTTGGTAATTGGTAACACTCTTCGATCGCTGAACCTTGAGAACGGTGATGCTGTTGCTAACTGTCATACGCTCTCGTCCAATATGGTCTCCGCCGCCTCGGAAACATTATGTATTAAAGCCATGTGTAGAGGTTTGGTTTGATGACAATGACGAACTTTTGTCCGGGGCTATTCAGAAGCATCGGTCTCTTTTACGCCAGCATGCAAATGACGTCCAATCCGATCAAGTCAAGGCAGGTGGTGCGGAGTTGCGTAGGCATGTGAGGAAAATAAAAGACAAGTGGTGGAAAGATTAGGCCGAACGCATGCAGTGGCTTGTTGACACTAACCAACTGGAAGTATTTTATTATGAGGACATAAAACTTGTTGGTACTGCTAACCGTATCAGAGTGCCTCTTAAATCACTCGACGGCAAAAACTGCTTACCAAAAAGCAAGATATTCTCAATCGTTGGGGAGAGTACTTTAACAACTTGCTCAGTGTGGTCCGAGCTGCAGACCTCGCAAAAATCAGCTCGATGTCCGCATTGCCCAAGATTAATGAGTTGGTCAGTCCACTGTCTCTGCAGGAGATCATTGTTGCTGCAACGACTAAAGAACTTCAAAGCTGTCGGTGGTGACTATATACCTGGGGAATTGTTAAAGTATTGTGGCTCAAAATTGCGCCAAGCCCTTTGGAAACCAAAAATAGGATTCGGTTCATGCAGGATCGGAATGACTTAATTGGTTTATAGCTCTGCCTACCCCATTTATTGGGAAATTGGGTGATGAAATAAAACAATTAATATTACCAACTTTAAATAAATGAAATCTGAAATGTATTTTGTATTATAATTCTGCATTCATGTATTATTCAGCCAATTTGTATTTCAAATAAACATTACATGGATTTCGAATTCTCATAGCGTTAGCAATTATTATCTGCAATTGTTCCACATCAGCTCAAGCATAATGAGTGTGTAACAATACAATTTTCAACAATTATTTTTTGAGTTAGTTATTACAATTGTAAAACGGGTGGTGCTGCTGCATAAATAGAGCAGTTTAACCTGGACAATACCACTGCCTCGCTGAATACAGGGTTACAGTAGATTCAGCTTCATATTCTGCGCATCATTAGATGAGTGAGGTAGGCAGAGACTCATATATGTGCCCCAGCCCTCCTCTTCCTTCTATCGAAGTATTACTTAAAGCTGCCAAAAAGCTTAAATAACTCCTTCTTTATTGTTTCAGGCATGTATAGGCGTCATTTTTCACTTTCAATTCATCATTCATTTTGAACGGTTTTTTACAAAAGTTTTGGAAAGACGTAATAAGACCCCATCGCCATATTAACTAAACAAAATGAACAAGTTACAAAGGGTCGGGTGAGACTTCTGTATCGATCGACATTCGAAAGCGAATTACAAAACAGCTCTGCTTAAGTCTTAATGTACTTTACAAAAGCAATATCTAACGGTTCGTGTTGTCGGAATTTGTTGCTTATTTTTGCTTCATTTTCAAAAAGTGTATATTAAGTCACGATAGTCGAGTGTTTGGTGGTCGGATTTTGAGTCAAGCGACCCCAGTTCGATCACCAGGCTGGTACCAATGGGCTTTTCAAAAACTTATGTACGAATTATATCATTGGCTTGGACATAAAGGCGGCGACGGGCTCACCATCTGTCCCGAAAATATCTTCGGTGGAAGGTGGGTCCATATTGGGAATTGCGTGAAGATATTTATTTGTTTATTCATTATTTATCAAAAAGTGTACATAACAAATTAGAATTATTAGTTGTTAATTGGGCTTCTTTATATTTGAATGTAAGTTCAGGAGATATTTATTTTAAAGAGGTTATAATATAAACTACCTGAGTACATTATTATTTATTTATATTTTCCAACGTTTCTCCCTTGGAAGTAGTAAGATTGTTTATGCGACTTTGCTAGGTTGTTTTTTTTTAATTTTTCTTTAATAATTTGAGATTCATATTTTTTATTTAGTTATTTATCTTGCTGTCATATGTGATTTGACGACCTCAGTGGATGAGTGCCGTAAACACCGGTTCAAGGTGACGCCATCTCGAGTCCCGGTCGTGTCAATGTAAAAAACCCACTTATTTTCATTTGCTCGGGTCTAGGTGTTTGTGGTGCTTTCGTTGTTTCCGATTCCCATACCACAAGTGATTTAGCATCTTACATCGGAGTAATATATGCGATGTTGTCCTTATATATATGTGTATGTATATATGTGTATGTACATACATATATATGATACATACCATTTGATGTTCTTATAAGTATGAACAGACACTGAATGGGTATATATTAATTTTGATATTTGACATTACTTAATTCTAAAAAGTACATTAAACATTATTACTGTATTTACTACTCTACTATATTTTCTATTTATCCTAGATTGATGGCTTCTTTTTTTAGGATTCTGCAAATGTCAGATTATCAAAGATAGATCGTAGTTACATTCGTTTGTGCGAGACTAGTTTGTAATTCTTATATCAGATTCACTACAAAATAAATATTGTGAGAATTACATAACACAGAATTTTCAATGGTCCATTACAATATCATAGTAGAGAATAAAAAATATTTAAATAGGATACGTGCCAGAGAAAAACATTGCTAAATAAATGATTACGCATGTAACCACCGACAACTAAGCGCAAACTAATAGACAATGTTACCACAGCGTCTTAATGTGATTAAACTTCTAAACTATACTAAATTGTTTGAATATTTCGTATCATGACATTATCCCGTAGAGGTTAACAATTCAGAAAAATAAGATACTTGATGTTCATATAATACTGTCTGTCTGACAAAGATTTACAAAGTTTATTTTTAATATTGGATGTGAAATTTATTTGTAAAAAAATCTATTCTATTATGTAGAACAATGAGTGAATAGTTACACATATATAGGTAGAGACAACTTCACATATGTTAGTTGGATCAAAAGTAAGTAGCTAAAGCATTTTAGTTATGGAACCAGAAACAACGAAAATACCAAAACGCATATACCCGAGACACGAGTATAAGTTACGATAGCCGAGTTGTTGGGTGGTCGGAATTTCGTGTCGAGAGACCCGAGTTCGATCCCCAGGTGGCAGTACCAATGAGTTTTTCAAAAACTTATGTACGAATTTCATCGTTGGCTTGGACATAAAGGCGGCGACGGGCTCACCACCTGTCACGTTGTCCCGAAAATATCTTCGGTGGAAGGTGGGTCAAAGGGATTTAATTGTCTAGACTTGACCTCTGTCTACCCCTGTATTGGGAATTGCGTGAAGAAATTTTTTTTTCATTTTTATTATTTACCCGAGACAATGTAGATAGTTTTTTTCTAGATTGAACAGCCGGACAGAACCTTAGAACTAGCAATACCATGAAAACCGGTGTGTACGCTATTCGTCTACGAAGGTAGTCAAAAATAATATAATAGAAATTCAATTGGTTGTTAAACATCATAGTAACTAGTTCTAGTCAGATTCAAACCTTTTGGAATACATTTCAATTTGCTGCTTCAAAGATAAATACATCATTATTTGCTAAAGAAATATAATTTTAAAGTTAATAAAACGAACACTTACAAAATTATATGTACTTCAGAAACAAATTAAGGATATCTTTTATTTATGAACTGGCTTTAATATTAGTTGTTGAATAACGTTTCTTGTGCGATCGACCTCTCTTCCTAAACATTTTATCGCAAAAAAGCAGTCTCCTAAACAAGTTTCTGAAGTATAACAACGCAGTTTTTTTTTAACAACATGTTTGAATCGTTTGTATAGAAGTTTACATATCTCTCGTTTTAGTTTAAGGATGAAGGAGTTGGTAAAAAATTGCAATATAGAGTAAAAATTAACGTTAGCGAAATAGGACATATTGAAAAATGATACCAGATGTGATCCAGATTACCTATGAAAATAAAAATTATTAACAAGTACTCTAACACAGGAGTGGTGCCTGGTTTAGTTTTAATCCAACAGTTTTACATTATAACTTGCCGTATAGCATTACATCACGAGTAGTAAGGCCCTACAAAAAAATAGACAATCAGTTCAGTAATTTACAAAAATCTAGTCATGAGTTCCCAGTATTGCTTTACGATTTTTACTCTATCTCTTAATATATTTCGATTCTTAGAAAAGTTCTCAATTCATTAATTTTTCATCACTCGTCGATATAAAGTATTATACTATAAAGTTAAACCGTCAACAACAGTGATTAATTTCTGTATGAGTAGGTTGCTACTATTCGAAGTAGTGTTTTCCGCTTACATTAGTATGTGACCTCTCCACATTGCACATGGTACATCTCAAATCCTTACAAATAGTACTTTTATATTTGAAGCACTTACATAGAAAATACAAACAATTGCAATCCTTAAAGTAATGAAAATGAGACTCAGTCTACACACAGTCTTCATAATTCAGAACTAAACGTATACATACTCGTCAGTTTGAATACTGTAAGTAATTAAAATTATTTAGTGATGCTATTTAATTGTTCGTAAAATATTCGAGCAGCCTTTAATGCGTCAATTATAAACTTTTCTTCACAAGGATTGTCGTCGAAGAAAAACGCTCCACATTTCAACGCCTCTGAACAATTTGAGTTTATGGTTTCTTCATTACAACAAGATAGTATGGCTCGTGCGCAAGGTGAAATGCTTTTGGGTGGAGGAACATTTTCACCCTTGCGTGAACTAATTATATATGATAGTTCTTCTATAGTGAGTCTTACTTTTGAATTTAAATCACTTCGTACAAAGTTTTTTCCAACAATCTCTCGTGAGTAAGCGTTTCGATTTATAAATGAAACAACAACAACTAACATCCACACTATGTCCAACATCTGAAAAAGAAAGGTTTTCTGAAATAATAAGGTAAATTCTAATAATAATTGCAGATATATGTTAGGAATTAAAATTTAATTGTCAATTATAAATTTTGTTCATAAACCGATTATTTACAACTTCTTTGAAGCTTTATGAATGTTAAGAATAAACCTTTATTGAGCTTTAAAAGATAATATTAAAATTGGTTTATACATGTACGTGCTTGGTATTCATCAATCTATTTGCCTAGCGTAACAATTAAGGCATATCCTCATAACGGCAAAAAGTATAGCATCTAATATAGTTGAAAAAAATACTAATATTTGAACTCTGGGCAAAATATTGTCTTATTTTGGCATTCCAAATGCTCATTTTAAAAATCCATGTTCGATAGATCTTTTATTTAAATTGTCTCCGTATATAAAGCTAAGTAAATATTTTTTTTTGTCATTAATTATCATTCATTCATTTGTATAATAAACTATAATGGTTGTAAAAAAAGGCCACAATAGATTTCTGATATGCTATTACTTATTTTCAAGAATACTGTTTAGTATTATAAATATTAAAAATTATTCGACATCGTGTAATCAGCATGTTCTTAATAATTTACAAAACTAGTATCTCTCCACACATATTTTCTGCACTTGGGTAAACATCTTAAATTTAAGACTTGACTCGAAGTTCGATCACACAAGCACACGGCTATCGTGACTATTTTTATAATAATGTCATAATATTGTATAAGGAAAAATGCAAAAAAGATGAAGAAAACCTGTATTTTGAATATTGACTGGAGAGCATTGTTTTAAGACTAATCACAAATAACTATGCTATTAAAATAAAATCGTTTACTACTTACTTTTACTATTTTAGGCATCACCAACACAAATATAAAGGTATATTTTTAAACAAGGAAATACAGTCGTCCGTGACTCAGATTATCTCTCAGGCAACTGACATCAGAACGTACCTTGTTACAAGTCGAGTATTATTAAACGTCACTATTCGTCACGTGCTTTCAAATTTTAATTCGTTATTTCACGTGTGACGTATTGGAAATCAAACTGTTTAATCCAGGTAAACAACCTCATATATATCGTCGTTAACTTATATAATTTCATGTACAATTTTTTCGGAATACACAAAGTTTCGTTACAATTTTTACAGCATTATTCAACGACAAATAACTAGTTTAACTGGTGATAGATTATTACAAACGTAGGTAACTTTTTAAATGCGATAGCCACTTCCATCATAACAGTAAAGTTGCAGGTGCGTTAAGGCAGGAAGAAATGAGAGAAAGGCGAAATTTTGTTCCATCAGTTACCAGATAAACTGTGAAAATGTTTTCACAGGTCGATAACCTGCGATGGCGTAGTTGAAAATTAGACGAGAAATGCCCAATCCTGTAGCGAACAAGCCATGGCGGCCTCTATACTCATGTTTAATAGTTAGAGCACAGTTAGTTTGAGCTGGGTTAATGTCGGAGACTGATGTCTAAACTAGGAGGGAGATAAACCAGTATTATGATAAAATTGAGTGGTGATTTAAAAAGTGTGTGTAAGTCACACAAATTTTACGGTTTTGCACGAAAAAATACAAATTCTTTATTTATTTACTAACTTTCTGTTTTCGATAGGGATTATAACGAGCCCTCCTTTATGGGAGAAACCTAGGCCCTGTAGTGGACTTCCACAGCCCACTTATATATAATATAGGCTTTCATAAAAATTAGAATTTTAACTTTCTTATCTTATTAAAATAAAGAGAGAAAAATTTTAAAACATCAAATCACACGGGCGGGATTCGAACCCGCCATGCTGACCTTTGCCGTACAGTGGGAACGCTCTTATCTCCGAGCCACCGTGCCCTACACTTATCATTTGATTTTTTTTTTTTTTTTTTGATAACCATGGAGGAAATGTTTTATGCACGAACGTCCCTTGGCCGGGAGGCCACCGAAACGAACAGTGTCGGGCTCGAATCTCAGAAGGATACCGACTAAAACCATCCACGGGATGCTGTTGGCCCGGAGGCCTTTACAGCTTCGTCTAAGGAGACTTGCGAGAGGCTCGCAAGTTAGAGTTGAAGACAATAATGGCTGCTGCTGCGAAGCGCTGCGTCCCCTGGAACGAAAGAGATGACTTCCGACATGGGGGAGGGGCCATGCGATCCGAGGGCCCCAGTTGATTTGGAGGAAAATCTCCTCTCGGATCGCCTTGTGTTAACCTTTTAATGACGACTACGACCACGAGAAAGTCTCGTGCTAGTCGTGAAATTACGACGATGGCGAGGTTGTGTAAGCCGCAGAACGCGGCTTGTGTCTGTGTGTGTGCGAAAGTACGTAGGGGGCGGGGCCTCATACGCATTGTTGACACGGGTGATTGCGTCATCATCGTCTATGATGACGCATTTCGGGCGCCTCAATTGAGGTGGAGTATCGCGCGCGGGGTGTAATTCCTAACGCTGCCACTAGCGGATTTGTATGTAAGTTCGTCCTATCGAAGTAGTCGATGGAGAACTTTTAAATAACGCTGCCATTGTAGGCAGTTTGAGATCGCGATGCAGATCTACATTTCGCATATATGCGGGAGCGCCGGTTGCGCGGCGCATAAATCGGTTTTGAATCACTTGGGTGAGTTCAAACGTACTTTGGGACGTGCGCGAATACTATACTGGCGTATGACATGACGGGTCGTACGCAAGTTGTGTATAGGCGTATTTTGTGTTTTAGCAGCATTTTGCTGCGGCTATTTGTAAGGTTAAAGAGGCGGCCGGATATGAAGGCCGCTCGATCCCTGACAATTTTAATATGTTTCTTGAAGTTCAGTCTACGGTCTAAGGTGACTCCAAGATATTTTACTTCTGACACCCAGGAATGGGTTTGTCGAAGAGGGTTATTTTACTGTATCTGTTAGGGCGATTCGAGTTTTGTGATTCCTGCTGAACAAGACCGCGTTGCTCTTTTCAGGATTTATGTCGATCCTCCATTTCCTAAACCACTCGCTTAAGGCGGTGGCCGCGGCTTGGAGGCGAATGTAGATTCTCGATGCGTTAAGATCCGCAGAGTATAGAGTGGTATCGTCGGCGAATAAGGCCAATTCTACCTTTTTATTTGGGTCTTTTGGGATATCGCTCGTATAAAGCGTGTATAGTGTGGGCGAGAGGACCGAGCCTTGCGGAACGCCGGCTTTTAAGTCTCTGCTGGAGGACAGAGTGCCCTCGACTTTGTAGCGGAAGGTGCGATTCGACAAGTAGGCTTGTATGATGTGCACAAGCCTGTCTGACATACCGTAGTTGTATAGCTTGTATATCAAGCCATTGTGCCAGACTTTGTCGAACGCTTTCGCGACATCGAAGAAGAGTGCTCCTACCTTATATTTGGGGTTATCATTTAGGCGCTCAGTATGTGCTCCGTGAGGCGGTGCACTTGTTGAACGCATGAGTGCTTAGCTCTAAAGCCAAACTGCTCATCAGGAATGTCATTTAGTGACTGAGCGCTGTCCTTGAGGCGGATCAGAATTATGCGCTCGTAGATTTTCCCCAGTGCACTGAGGAGACTAATGGGCCTATAGCTAGAGGCCTGTTTTTCGGTTTCCCGGGTTTATGGATCCCTATTACGTGGGCTTCTTTCCAGGAGTCTGGAAAGGTGCAACTTGTGAGAAGGGCATTGAAGATTGCTACTAATAGTAATAGCAAAGAAGTTGGGAGAGGTTTAACTAACCTAGATGATATGCCGTCGGCTCCTGGAGCCTTACGTACCCTAAGGTTTTTAATTATACCCTTAACCTCTTCGTGTGAGGTAGGCGGGAGAGGTTCACCCGTTAGTGGCTGCGTCATTTTCCGCGATACGAAGTCGTCCACATTCTGAATGTGTACGGGATCTGTGGGTTGCGTGCTTGGAGAGCACTGACTTTCGAAGCTGTCGGCTAAACATTCGGCTTTTCCTATCGTCAAAAGCTATAGAACCGTCGGGACTGACCAGGAGGCATAGATATGACAGAGTCGGACTTCATCGACCTCGCCAACTGCCAGTAGGCAGTGTGCGAAGGCGTGATGTCCGACATTAGCTTGTCCCATCTTTGCCCCTCAACTCAGCCATGCGCTGTTTAACCTCCCTTTGGGTTGGCGCATCCTAACGCGGTTTGCGTCAGTCCTATACCTGTCGTATGCCCTATTGGCAGCATTTTCTCTCTCAACAGCTGTCTGAGCTCAGCAGGCAACTCAAAGCGGCGGTCGTTTGCCGCTTTGACCCGCCTGGAGGATACACTGACGGCGGTTTTAGGTGAGAGGTGAGATGAACGACGGCGGCAAGTGCCGTGTCTTTATTATCAATGACCTCCGGTATGTTTGCTAACTCCGGGGAATCCGTAGACTCGAGGTATTCCTCGAGTTTACGCCAGTCTGTCACGGTTTTGGTCAAAGTGACCTCTGCGTGCGGCTGCCCTAGCTGCATTATGACCGGTCGGTGGTCTGAATTAAGTTCGTGATGAACTTCTATTTTCGCAAGAGGTAGCAATATATTCTTTAAGAGAGCTATATCGAGAATGTCAGGTTTCTGGTTCCTCTGCGCGGGTATTCTAGTTGGCTCGAGGGGACCTATAATATCAAAGTTTAGGTTTATACTTAGAGTTAGGAGAGCGAGTCCAATATAATTTTCATTTGCGGCGTTCCAAGCAGAGTGCTTGGTGTTTAAGTCTCCGCTATTAACACCGAGTCGCTTAAATTTATCAGTGCCGCGATGTCGCCCCATAGAATTTTTTTCGAATGCGGGCGATAAGCCGATATCAGTGATGGGCTGATGGCCGGTCATTGCGATATTACAACCGGAAGCTTACATGTTGATAAGAGACGGAAGGTCAATTGGCACACAGTGTAGCGAAGACTTGAAATAGATCAACGTACCGCCCCCGCGAGCGGGGCGGTCGTTTCTAACTAAGCGATAGTTAGCTATCTTCGGGTCGCGTATGCTAGACTTGAGTAGGGTCTCCTGTACTAACATTATGTCTAGCTGATGGACTGAGACAAATTCCCTAACTTCGTCCATCTGTTTTTTTAAGCCGTAAGCGTTGAACTTATCATTTGAAATTTTAAAACTCCTCTTTTATGCCTTTGTTTTTGGCATTGACACCATCAACAACCACGAAACAGGTTTTATCTTTCTTTGAAATATTATTTTAGGGAACGCTACCAGTTATTGGTAAAAAAAAAAATATTTAGTGATATAAACTCTAATTTTGTTCATGTTATGTATTCATTGATAAAAATATGTTAATCAATTTTAAAATTTAGATACATTGTTATAAATTACACTGATGTTTTCCTTTAAAAACGGTCTCAATATTAATTGACCTAAAAAATTTAAAGCCACGATAGATAGGTTGGGTGATGGAAATCATAGTCGAGAGACCCGAGTTCGATCCCCAGGTGGCAGGCTCGTGCCAATGGGTTTTTTCAAAACCTATGTACGATTCATATCGTTGGCTCGGACATAAAAGTCGGCGACGGGCTCACCACTTGTCACGTTGTACCAAAATATCTTTGGTGGAAGGTGGGTCGATGGGACTTAATTGTGTAGACTAGACCTCTGTCTACCCCTGTATTGGGAATGGCGTGAATATGTTTATTATTTATAGTAGTATCCAGGCTAATAATTTATTCGAAAAGAAAGCATAAAAATGAAAATGTTTTGTGGAATAGTGTTTGATAAATGATTTCAAATGTATTTTTAAATCGAGTATTAAATATTTTTTAAGGTTTTCTCCGATGTGAAATAATATAACTGAAATAAGTATTTTAAACCTTAAATTGTATAATTCTGTTATCAATATTATGCAGAGCTTTGAATGAAGTCTGTTGTACATTAAATGTTAACAGTCATGTATCTTCTAATATCTTATCTGTTTCTGTTATTGTGTATTACATATTCGATAAAATTTTCTTTTAGGTTCATATGCCTGCCAGTCTTATATCCCATCTTCTGTGTTACTTTACTTGATTTAATGAACCTAGAATGAAAAATATATAATTTTATCTTAACTCAAAATAAGATATTGATTGTTCACATAGTCCCAGAGTTACTTATATAACTTTAAAAATAAAAAAGGTCTTTGGAATAAGCTAAGGGTGCAAACTCTTTGTTTCATATTTTTAACAACATTTTGTGTGTACATAACTTTATAAATAAAAATAAAAAAGTCATGATAGTCGAGTGGTTGGGTGATCGGAATTCGAGTGGATTCCAAGGTGACTGGCTCGTACCAATCGGTTTTTTTTTAAACGTACGATATAGATCATTTGCACGACGACACCGCTATTCCCGTTGTCTCAAAAATGTCTTTGGTGAAAGTTGGGTCGAAAAGACTTATTGTCTAGACCTCTGTCTACCACAGTACATAGTAATCTCGTGAAGGTATTTTTAACAGCAAAATTTTCAGCTAGGCGTTCGTGTTCATCGTGGATCTAAATAATCATTTATGCAATTTCATATAAACATTTTCGTATTTTCGAAAATTTTTAAAATGTTTCTATGACTGTTACTTACAAAAAAAACTAAACATTTAAAGTAAAAATTCGATTTAAAAAATATGTGAAGTAGTAAATTTGTTTAGCTATTTTTAGAGAGAATGACGAGATCAAAATTCAGCAGATCTGTGGCGGGTAACAAGTTGCAAGTGTCCGTGATCTAAATAGGCTTTGAAATGTTATGTCCTATTTAGTCTCATTATTACCATTTAGGATATGATTTTAAGTATCCCACCCCTAAAAAATGAAGAAAATTTCTTAAGTTGCTGAGCTGATGTTAGAAGCTACTACACTCTTTAAAGTTATAAAATATAATACGATTTCTTGGCAGATATTGCCCGGTAAGACCACCGGTTTCACCTACTACCTAGCTAGGCAGTAGGGGCCTGCTAGGTATGGACCTCCCGAACATTGTATTCTCAAAGTATTATCGTTTTCACTACGTACTTGTATTTACGTTTTTCTGCACTAAAAATGGTAATTTTTTTATTGAAACGCCTTCAAAAGGAACACATAAAAAGCAAAGACTAACTTTCTCAGATGAATTTGTTTGAAAGATGAATATTTATAATGAGCATCACTTACTGATCTGTTTAAAGTCAGCTTCAACTGAACTCGTAAATGACCTATCGTAACTGAATGTAATTAAAATGTAAACATTATTGAACTAACAATTTATTGTTTTACATTTGAAATGAAATGAAATCATATTTCAAGTAAATAATAACTTACAGGATATTAAACTCCATCTTGCACACTTCCGTGTTCTACATCAGGCATTATCCTTGTTCTTAATATCCCATTTTCCAATGTTGGTGATTTCATATCAAGCAATACAATCGGTCGATTTGTATCATCATCATCCTCATCATTCACAACGGCTTGTTCAGTAGTAATAATTTCTGGCTCTTTTTGTGTGGAAGGATTTAGTTCTGGACGCTGATCGTTTGTCGAATCATGTTTTGTTTCATGAATATTTTTTGGATAAATATAAATCCTAAAAGTAGGAAGTGATGGATTAGAAATAGGAAAATTGAAATATTGGGAGTTGATTGGAAGTGTCGATAAATTGTTTTTGATATTTTGTAGTAATTGAGAAAAGGCAGCGAACAATCTAGCTTCATTTTCATTGCTTCCTAAGCCATGGTTATTTCCTTGAAAGCGATATCTTGCGTAATTGCTATGAGTTACGGTTTTGCTAAAAACATTTTTGTAGACTGGACGCACATTGACTTCTATGTGCGACATTTTTTCAACATTGTTTTTTGGCTTGCCATTGACACCCAATAATAAAGTAATTAAGTAGAAGCAATTCACTAAATTCACCATCTGAAAAGAACATAAAGACCATTATTACATTTCGGAATTAATTTGCTTTAAACTTTTTAACTATAAACAGTTTGTACTATATTTTCGACTTCAATATTAAATTAAAGTTGAGACATGATATTTTAAGACTCGGGATTAAATTATTGTAATTAATGATACACTTAATTTTATATAAGTAGTTTACGTACACAATGTCAAAGTAAAGCTAATAGCCAAATGTTCATTAGCACTAGGGAATTTATTTCAACTTCATAGTGTACATAAATATGCTACATTAAGACGGCGATATGCTCACCACCGGTCACGTTTTTCTAAATAAACTCCAATAAATTGAATGATTGGTAGTCGGAAAATTGGGTGAAAGTGTATAGTACACATAAGCGGAGGTAGCATATGCTTTAAAGTGACTCAGGTTCAGTTCCGATCGCCGGACCGGAAACTATAAAAAATTTAATGGCAATTTTATGTGCTAAGTTTGCCACGATCTTGGCGGTGAAGGGAAACTTGCATGTCTGAGTAATATAGTAATACGTTTATATATAGTAAAAAATATATTTGAACGATAGCCGGTTGGGTGAAGGAAATCCGAGTCGAGAGACCCGAGTTCGATCCCTAAGTGGCAGGTTCGTACCATTGGGTTTTTTCAAAACTTATGTACCAATTATATCGTTGGTATTATCTTGGACATAGAGACGGCGATGGGCTCACCACCTGTCACGTTGTCCCGAACATATCTTCGCCGGAAGATGGGTTGTAGTGACTTAATTGCCTAGACTAGACCTCTGTCTACCCCTGTATTGGGAATTACATGAATATATTTATTTATTATTTATTTAACGTATTTCATTATATTTCTAGAATATGTGGAGTTTGACAACCTACTCTAAACAGTGTCGACAAGGTTCTTTCGTTGTAATCACTGTCAGATAGTATTTGAAAGAATGCCGTTACCTAATAGTGGCTATTTACAGGCTGTTACTTAAGTATCCATAAAATTTTATTTAGTATGGTAACAATAAACATACAGAACCACTCAATTTGGATAATCTATGTACTACTTTATAAATGTAATACGCATAGTATATAGACTATATTTCTGATTTGAAAGAATTTCTCAAATCACTGTATTTACTATTGCGATTAAAGCGTTCGGTAATTACTCTTTTTCTCATAGTTTTAATTTTTTTCTTTTCGTTTCGGTCACAACGATGAGCCTTAATCAAAATGAAAAAACTCGCCAACACTGTTGGAATAAGAAAAGCAAAAATTATGATAAAATTTGTGTTTGAGTCTCGGGATCACTAATATTCAGATTTTATTTTTTACTATTACTGATTTTTCAAAAACTTATGTACGAATTTCATCTTTGGCTTGGACATAAAGACGGCGACGGGCTCACCACCTGTCACGTTTTCCCGAAAATATCTTCGGTGGAAGGTGGGTCAAAGGGACTTAATTGTCTAGACTTGACCTCTGTCTACACCTGTATTGGGAATTGCGTGGAGATATTTATTTATTATTATTACTATTACTGATGTCGAATTGATCCATTGTCTGCTAATTTGACAGACTTTTGTTCATTTGGGGAACAAGTTTATATGCTCCTTTTTTTATAATACTTGTACAGTATTATAAAAAAAAATTTTGTACAAAATACGATTTTTTTAAAGAACAAAAAATAAACATATAAACAGCAACAACTGGATAATTTTATACAATTTTTATTTTATACGCGAGTGCTCGACTTAACCTGCCTGTCGTTACCTGCCTTCTTTTAGAAGGAATGCGGGTTTGAATTATTTTATCATAACGGATGCGAATATACACTTGAACTGAAAATTATGAGGAATTTGAATGTTTTTAACTATTCCATTAACCGTAGGCTAAAAGTATATGATTATGATTATTTAAAAATTGTTATCATTAGCTGTATATACTATTTAGCTACTTTTTTATACATTCAATGTTTTTGTTGAATTGTTTGAAGTGGTTACGTACCTTGTATTTTTCAATATAATGAATATCCAGTTCTTAAATTTATTAAAATATAACAAGTCACAAACGTTTTTAATATGTTCGTCTTTATTTTACGACTACGATACTGATAGAACAACTCTATCTTAATAACATTTTAATTATCGATCTTAACATAAATATAAAATGAGAAAAGATTTCAATGCGTGTTAACAATACAACGTTACACACACAACTAACGTACGTGTATTATTGATACTAACAACATTAAATAATGTGTTCTTTTCCTTGTTTTCAAACCAGTTTTATCAAATTCTAAATGCACGACTCTAATACGAATAATATGGAATTCTGTTGTGTTAGAAATATTCAATCTTTTATATTTGTAGTTTATGTAGTAAGTTTTTCATAAGAAGTAGTAGTATGTTTAAATTTGTATTAAGTATGTTAAGCTTACTAATAAAAATTTAAACATGCGATTTATATAAAGTAATTTTTTGAAATTTTGGTATGGTGAAGGTATTAATTTTTTATATCGTTAGCTTGGACATAAAGACGGCAACTGCCTCACCACTTATCACGTAAACATTATGCCATAATCGCCATGTTTGGCAAACGTATTGGTGATCGCAGTACACAAACAAATCTCATCGATCGCCGACATCTCTCACAGTAGATGCTGCTGCCCGTCACTGATACCCATTATAGATTATCGCGTACTTCTGACATTTCATTTGATACCACGGTTTATTTTGTATAATTCAAATCAATTAATTTATTTATCGATATACGTAACATGCATTACATCCCACGATCGTCATTTTTTAATCTGCCATCGTTTCGCAATGTCGCCGGGCAAGGAATTCCCAAGTAGTGTGGCCTTAACACTGAAGTTGATACCCAAGAGCCCGGTGAAATGTGACAGAATAATAATTTTGTTATTAAAAGAAGATCGAAGAACTAATATAATAATCGATTGGCTCGAGATATACCGGAGATAAAAAGGATCCTAGAGATAAGTTACGATATCTGTCCGTTACCGTTTTGATCGATTATCAGGCCTTTCTGCGTTATAGAAAAAGTAGAATCTAGTAAAAAAACATACGCTTTCTTATTATATAACGTTTTGTGGCTACCGGCTTTAATGTCAGAGTGGTCTAGGTAAGCCTGAAATAGAATAAGAACTCCCAACAGTCATCCTTTCCTTAATTGTGCATGGTTAGCATTATGTGAATTTTGAAAGAAGATTTATTTATTTATTTATTCTTTATTATAAAAGCGGTAGAGAGAAAAAAGAAAAGTAGATTGCTAAAAACTAAAATAACTATTAATGTAATTAAATCAGTGTTTTACATATATATACATACTTACAAATACTTTACATATAATACAAATGTAAATATAATTTATATAACAATACAAAAATGTCCTCGAACAAGTCTTTTAAAAGTGCACTCGACTTATGTCGACGGGCAAGGTATTCCCAAGTAGTGTGGCCTTAACACTGAAGGTGGCCCAATAACCCGGTGAAATGTGACAGAATAATAATTTTGTTATTAAAAGAAGATCGAAGAACTAATATAATAATCGATTGGCTCGAGATATACCGGAGATAAAAAGGATCCTATAAAATAGAGAACAAAAAAAAACGAATTCTGGAATTGCGCCTCTGT
Source organism: Sericinus montela (assembly GCA_029286605.1). NCBI lineage: Eukaryota > Metazoa > Arthropoda > Insecta > Lepidoptera > Papilionidae > Sericinus > Sericinus montela. The sequence goes on from JAGSMR010000027.1 coordinate 1,839,829, forward strand.
AGAATAGTCAGCAATTTAAGCTTTGATCTAAAATGGGATACATGGTAACACCTTTGTAAACCAAAAATGTATCATATACAATCATTAAGTAGGCATTCCAACTTATTAAGAAGATCTTGGGAAATGTTTGGGTAATACACATCAGCATAATCCAATATAGAAAAGAGTTTGGACAAGCATAAGTTAAGTTTGAAATGGAAGAAAATGTTTTAGACGGTAAAGCGAACGCCAGGTGGCAAAAATTTTACGGCTAAAGTCCGTGATTTGAGTTTTCCAGTTCAAATTATTGTCTATGAGCAGGCCGAGGTTTTTTTACCTCATTTAAAATATACATGGTAATGTGTCTATATCAACCTTTGCTAACTTCCTTGAACTATCTATAACAATTACTGGACATTTTGTAGGATTGACAACTACACCAAACATTTTTAACGATATTCTGATTACCATTCAGCAATGTGGTATCTCTAACGGAGAAAAAACTGGTGAAAGAAGCTCCGTAGAAAATCCAAATCCTCTTTTTTGTATATTTTTTACAAAGTATATGCAAAATTAAACATTAAATCTATTTAAAATAGCACGAATGGGATCAATTTGTTCACAGGGGCTACTGTCATTAATATATTCATTTATGTTGTACCTTGTAGTTATAACCCTTTTTGTATAGTTTGTGTTTGATAAATGTCTTGAATCCATTTATGGATTAAATTGAAAAATACTTAAATTGTTTCGTCTCATATGAAAGATTCTTTTAGTACATAATAATTTTAAAAGTGCCTTTTTAGAAAGGCCTGCAAATAAATTTATAGTAAGTAAAAAAGAGTCTATTACTGGACACCGATGATTCCCTTATTTAAGATTTTAAATAATCGTCACACGCCAAGCGCATTGAAGACTTTAGGAGTAAGAACCCACCTGATTGTATTTGACTACTGCATTTAATGGACACCTGCCAATACACTTTAAACGAGGACGGTACCAGATTGATTATCATACCAGAGTATTGAAATGGATTGACGCATTTCTCTTAATTCAGCTGGCCTCCCTTTATATACCTTTTATATACCTTTCCAATCGCAACTTTATTGTTATAACTGTTGTTATAGCTACAATAATGTATAGGAGAGGGTGTACTATAAAAGAAGGAGTCCACTACCTATCCATCACCGGGCTGCTCAATATATCTGGTATTTTTTGGAGATAAGTTACGATATCTGTCCGTTACCGTTTTGATCGATTATCAGGCCTTTCTGCGTTATAGAAAAAGTAGAATCTAGTAAAAAAACATACGCTTTCTTATTATATAACGTTTTGTGGCTACCGGCTTTAATGTCAGAGTGGTCTAGGTAAGCCTGAAATAGAATAAGAACTCCCAACAGTCATCCTTTCCTTAATTGTGCATGGTTAGCATTATGTGAATTTTGAAAGAAGATTTATTTATTTATTTATTCTTTATTATAAAAGCGGTAGAGAGAAAAAAGAAAAGTAGATTGCTAAAAACTAAAATAACTATTAATGTAATTAAATCAGTGTTTTACATATATATACATACTTACAAATACTTTACATATAATACAAATGTAAATATAATTTATATAACAATACAAAAATGTCCTCGAACAAGTCTTTTAAAAGTGCACTCGACTTATGTCGACGGGCAAGGTATTCCCAAGTAGTGTGGCCTTAACACTGAAGGTGGCCCAATAACCCGGTGAAATGTGACGGAATACTAATTTTGTTATTAAAAGAAGATCGAAGAACTAATATAATAATCGATTGGCTCGAGATATACCGGAGATAAAGAGGATCATATAAAATAGAGAACAAATAAAAAAACGAATTCTGGAATTGCGCCTCTTTAGAATACCCAGCAATTTAAGCTTTGATCTAAAATGGGATACATGGTAACACCTTCGTAAACTAAAAATGAATAATATACAATCATTAAGTAGGCGTTCCAACTTATTACGAAGAACTTGGGAAATGTTTGGGCAATACACATCAGCATAATCCAATATAGGAAAGAGTTTGGACAAGCATACGTTTAGTTTGAAATGGAAGAAAATGTTTTAAACGGTAAAGCGAACGCTAGGTGGCAAAAATTTTACGGCTTAATGTCCGTAAAAAAAATAAATAAATAAAATATCTTTACGCACTTCCCAATACAGGGGTCGACAGAGGTCGAATCTAGACAATTAAGTCCCTTCGACCCACCTTCCACCGAAGATATTTTCGGAACAACGTGACAGGTGGTGAGCCCGTTGCCGTCTTTATGTCCAAGCCGACGATATTCGTACATAAGTTTTTGAAAAACCCATTGGTACGACCCTACCAAATGGGGATTGAACTCGGGTCTATTGACTCGAAATTCCGACAACCCCTCGGCTATCGTGACTTTCCGTATACTGTCCGTGATTTGAGTTTTCCAGTTCAAAGTATTGTCTATGAGCAGGTCGAGGTTTTTTTACCGATTAAGCAAAAGGTATCAAAATATTGTTATAAAATATACATGTTAATGTATATTTTAAGACAATAATTAACAAATAACTACCTATAACAATTGCTTGACAAAAATATTTAATAATAATATAATTAAAATATTTAATAAATAACTACCTATAACAATTGCTTGACATTTTGTAGAACTGTCAACTACATCAAAAAATTTTAACGACATTCAATGATTCTATCCAAAACGGTATTAGGTATTGAAAATTTGTTAAAAAGTGATTGTTATTAAATGAGACAAATAATGATTTCTTGTATTTACGCGAACACTACACATCGATTTTCGTAAGTCATACAAATGGTGCGATTTGTCCAACAGCAGTGTTACTAGTTTGTCCAACAGGATAGTTTGCTGTTGTATCTTTTTTATTTTATGATGTTACATCAACCATTTGCAATCGTTAATATAAATTTTTTGTTACTATTGTACAAACTAGATTTTTTTACATTTATGTGGTAAACGTAAGAATAAAAAAAGAAAGAAAAGAAAAGTAAGGATAATATCTTGAAGATACTAACTTAAAGGAGGCCGTACCTATCAGTAGGTGATGTCGGAGGTCCTGATGATGATAATGTGTGAGTGGTAGTGATAATGATATTTGAAACGCTGCTAACCAGTAGCCGAAAACCGATTCCCACCGGCACCACTAACCTCCAATTCATCTTTTATCGTCCAATACCTAAGTACTGGATAGTTTATAATCATTAAAGAGTACAGTGGCTTCAATCATCAGTTCAGCATTATTTTACGATGACCCCTGGACGTAAACAATAAAAGGTATCACATCACAAAATATGTAAAACATTCAAAACGCTTATAAAATTTACATTTATAATAATAATAATAATAATTTATTTAAATCGGACAAAAAGTTATACATATTGTATGGTTTGTAATCCGGTTAGTAACAATTTCAATTAAAACTATGTTAGTATTGTTAGTTTACATTTATTTGAACTTATATCCTTTGTGACCTAGTACAATCCCTATCCATTGGTTCTGGACGGGGCAGTCGCTTCTAACAGATATCGCCCTCAGAATGCTATTGCTGCTACATCTCAAACGCTGCATCAATGATGCTGTTTTTTTGCGGATTATCACTTGAAATGTTTCCGTACGCGCCTCCACAAACATATGTTATGCGCTGCATCGCCAGAGCAGTCGCAACAGCATCTTGAAAGCGTTGTTGTACTGCACGCGCAGGGTGTTGTAAGCTCGACGCGTATATGCAACCCACAGGCCACTTGAGTAAAAACAGTCGTCATCGCGAAGGTCTTCAGTTACAATGTGTCCCAGGTACTTAAAGTTATTAAAACCTTGATAGGCACCCACCAAGGACCACAGGAGGCACATAGGTTGGCTGATATTTCCCTGCCTTAAATAAGACTATTCTACTTTTATCGCCATTATATCTTATTATATCATTATATCAAGAGTGAAGTCACGATAGCCGAGTGGTTGAGGGGTCGGAATTTCGCGTCGGAATTTTAGACACTAAAGTCCTTATTTGAGGAATTGACTACATTTTGACATTGAGATGGCGACAAATGGACTTAAAAGAATACATTCTTTTTCTTTAAAAAAAATATTATTTCATAAAATCGGGAAACAGACATGAGGAACAAAAGATTCCAACGAATTGAACATCTGCTGAAATTCATCAATAATTCTACTTTAAGTACTTTCAGTAATACATTTCCAGTACTTTAATATAAAATAAAATTATGATTGCTTCTTTTTCTTTAGAAATAAAACTTGAACAAAATACAGAAATTGTACACTGATATCCTAACCTTCTACGCGGTCACGGACAATAACACTCGTATTATAATACTGATACATTGATTACTGAATTGCGTCGGAACGACTGTGACAGTGTAACAAACTCGAAAAGATAAAAGTATATACTTTTTAAATATATAAATTACAATGAAAATATTACTTCGGTATAGAGTAATTATGCTTTCAAATTTCAACAAAGCGTTTGTTGAACTTCGGTTTAGAATTTTGTACGTCATTGGGTATTATTTGGATATATATTATTAACAATCCTAACTGTATATAGATTTGCTTAAGTCGCTTGTCGTGCTTTAAAATTATGTACAAAATAAGCGACATCTATGTTTATTTATTCGAGGCTCTTGAACAAATTGCTAATTTCAATAGGGAAACAACAAGGTGGCGCTATTCAATATTTCGTTTTAAATGTTCCTCGAGCTAACAAAATTTTTTTTCAAATCACCTGTATGATGGTCAGAGCTTAAATAAAATTACTGAAAATATATAATAGGAGCAGAAACATGGCGTGTGATGTCTTTTAGGACTTGGTTTGTGGTTTAAGACGTATATAATTTCGTTCAGTATTATTTGTTAGAACTCCTTTAATTAATTATGATAATCATTATTTAGTTAGACTGGTATTTAATTTAGGTAGGTGACGAGCTTGTTCTGAGTCAAAGATAGAAGTCGAACATTTGTTTCGAAAAACTCATTGGTCAACGAGCCTCTCTTATACGGCATTTAGTGGTTATATGCTCTTTGACAACAGTGGATGTCTTCGATATAAGTAGTATGAAAGCAAACAACGTCTGCATGTGTGTGCATTTGTAGATAATGTCATGAGACGTTATCTACACATGCACACACAAATTGGAAGGGTTCAAGGAGTTAAAACATTCTAGATAGATAGTGTACAGTATCTTTCATGTTTTATGCTTAACTTTTAGCATACAATAATTTAACTAGATATAGTAATATATCTTTAAGTATCATTATTTGTATAGTTATTATTACATATTTTGTTACATTACTACATATTAAGTCATATTAAGTCTACCCCTGTATTGGGAATTGCGTGAAGATATTTATTTATTTATTTATTACATATTTTAATTATTCTTAAAAACGTCACGATAGCCGAGTGGTTGGGTGATCGGAATTTCGAGTCAAGACTCGGGTCGAGTACGATCCCGAGGTGGAAGGCTCGAACCAATGGGTTTTACAAAAACTTATATACGAATTATATCGTTCGGTTGGACATAAAGACGGCGACGGGCTCACCACCTGTCACGTTGTCCCGAAATATCTTCGGTGGAATGTGGGTCAAAGGGACTTAATTGTCTAGACTATAATATATATAATTTTTTTTAATTTTACATATTTTGTAATAATTTAGTTGAAGATAAATTAATAATTTCAAATATACCAAACCGAAACTAAACAGGTTAATTGCTGCAGCGGCCATGATACGAGAATTTCAGGTAAATAATCGAAACGGGGTAAGGGTTTCTCCTCCTCCTCCTTAGTATATCTTACGATATACTTAGTTAATAAAGTTCTGCAATGCCAACTAATTAAATAAGGTATTTCATTTAAAACAATGCACTTGAAAAACTATTATTTAATCGAAAACGCACATATTACAAAACATGTTCCAATGCATGTTCATATTCTAAATCATTTAACTTCGTTGCCGTTAATTAAGGATAAAATGTTTCTCGATAAGTCGCGGTTTTCCCTCTTGTTAACACGGCTTTCGTTTATTTTCTGTAAAGTAATAATTACTGAGATTTATTAATAGTATAATGACAATTGTTATAAGTAGGCCGATAGATTAATGCAATGTGACTCACTCGTAAGTAGTAACAAACCAATTCGAATTTGTTTTAAAGTTTATTTATTAAAGTACTCTTTTATTTAATAAGGCTATTAAATAAAGGAGAAAAAAATGTTAAAAATTTCAACTGACACGGGCGGGATTTGAACTCGCGACCTTGCCGTACCGTAGCAATTTATTAGGCTGTTAGGTTATAACTAAAACTTTTATTTATACTACTAGTCTATTTATACTACTAATTAATATATATTATTTATTTACTATATATTATTTAGTATAATTGTTTTTTTATCTTCAAGCATTTTTAAATAATTCTAGAAAAGTCCAGAGATACTGGCAATTCACCTTTTGGACCAGTATTTTACCGGAACTTCTTAATTTGGTAAAATGTGACAGTTTGTGAGCCTGTCGCCATCTTTATGTTCAAGCTAACGATATAATCGTAAATAAGTTTAAAAAAAAAACTTATTGTTACGAGCCGTTTGATGAGGATCAAACTCGGGTCTCATGACTCGCATTCTGATACCTTATTAGCATATCTGTTAACACCAAATTTTTCTTCAGCGGTCAAGCAGCAGTGTTGGCCCTTTTGTTTTCAGTTTTACAAGTAATAGACACCACGAACTATAAGGCGTTCAACTATAAAGTCCTTAAATAAAGCAGGGTTGCCAGATATACGAGATTTCTTGCAAATCAACATTTATAGACCATTATATTACTTACATATTCATATAATCCAGGAATTGGTGTCCGTACTCCTGCTTGAAAACTGCCGTGTTCAACTGCAGGTAATTTTCTTTCTAATTTGTTCCTATTATTAATTTTGCGCAGTGTAATAGGTCTGGTTGAATCCTCATCAGAGTTATCTTTATTGTCCCGAGAAGTACTCTGTGTTTTAGTCTTGAGTACGGTTAAGAGTAGTCCAACGTAACTTATTGTATCATTAACAGCTGTGGTAAATTTACTTATAATTTCATTATTCGTAGCGCTTTCGTTTAAAAGGCCACCATAAATGGAATCAAAGTCATAAGATGTAGCTTGAGCAAAGTATTTTCTTAGATGCGTATTTCTATTCTGTAGTGTATACTGTTTTTCACTACCCTTTCTCTGCTCACAGTTTACCATCACAAAAAACATAATTATGTGTATAACATACAACTTGAAGTACACCGACATCTGTAATATAATAAAGAAACATGATTTTTAGAATATTAATTATTATATTAATTATTGTATCTTTAATATTATATTTTGATTATAATTAGCACAAAATTATTTCAAATAAGTAAAAGGTCATGGATCAGTTAAATTTGAAGTACATATAAAAATGTTTAGGAAATAGGTGTGCTAAAAAAGGTGCGTACATGTCTACCTCAGGGGCTGATGGTCAGGGTCATCGTATAAATACAGAAAAAAAAGAGGTAGGCATTCAGGGCTCCGACTGTTCTAGTATTATTTTATTTAATTGATTTAATAATTTATGTACACACAATATAAATGAAAGAAGAAATATTATAAGAGGAAAAGTTTGGACAAAGATAAATATTTTTATGATAAAAAAAATTACGTATGAAGAGCACACATGGCAAACCTGAATTGTTCAAGTAACTATAGAAACAAAAGAAGGAACGAAAGAAAGAAACATTTATTGCACATAATACACCACAAACATAGTAAATTGAAGAGAAGACTAACACTGAAGAAACAATTAACAAACTTCGAGACCAAAACTTAGGTAATGACAATTCTATAGGTAAATAGGTCCTATAGGTAAATGACACGAAAAAAATAACAGTTATTTATTACATATGAGTCGTGGTGCAATGGACAAAAAGACCACTCATTATAATGAGAAAACCACAGAAAAATAGTCTGCCAGCAGGTGCCCCTGAATTGTCTATTGACAGCGTTTCTAATACGTTTAAAAAGTGTGCTATATTATGCACATTTGTTTGCCTCTTAGACTAATGTTTAGATTTGTTATTCAAACTAAGGAAATGGACGAGGCAGACACGCAAAGCCTCTTTTCGACTCGTCGCTCGCCCCGGGCAACAAGTACGAAATTCTACGCGTACTGATTGAAAACAGATTGCTTATGTATTTAATATTACAATTAGTATAAATTTTACAGTGAGTGAACTTTGTGAGCAAAGTGTTTGCCGAATATTTTTTCGTATTTAGGCTCACCGGTATTAATACCAGATTTAGACCTAGAAGATACACAGATTAGAAGTTTTATCGTTGATCGTGATTTACTCACGATAGCCGAGTGGTTGGGTGATAGGGATTCAAGTCAAGAGACCCGACTTCGATTCCCGGGTGGCTCGCTCGTACCAACGTTTTTTTTTTTTTAAAGACTTATGTACTATTCACATCTTTGGCTTGCACATTAAGACGGCGACGGGCTCAATGCCTGTCACATTGACCTAAAAAATTCTTTAGTAAAAAGTCTTAAGAGCACGCCTCGAAAAGTGTTTGTAATTTGATAGGCGTCGTTTAAGCCGCGCTAGCGAGAGCGGGATCTATCATCTCACTCTATAATGCGGTCTATGACACCAAATCGAATTTAACACAGAGCAATGTGGAGACGACGTTAATTTATTAAATTTTCTGATAAAGTCATTTTTGATACGTCCGTTTTTATTTAATAAAACTTAAAACGTTAAAGGGAATTATTAAAGTTTGGTTCCTTTTAGCTTTATAAAGTTTGAGATAATATTTAAATTTACTTATTATTTACATTTTTGTATTAAGAGCATTTTGTCACAAAAAACTGCTTGATTACTATGCAATAAATTCACTTTATCGTCAATTTCTTTGAATTAGGTATCCATTCATTTTATTTTTACTACGTATTTAGTAAATTTTTTTGTTAGAAAAAATTTTGCAAAGTATATTTTTAATTGCGATATTTTTGATGTTTTCATTATGATGATTGATTCTTCGCACATACGAAAACATATTTAATATATCTTGTTATAATATATTGTTCAATGCTCTTTGTGATAGTAAACTGATAATTTCCGGTAGTTATTCGTATATTAAAAACAAATAATTTTGAGTAATAACACATGTGGAGGATATGTGTGAAATAGGTTGATGTGAAAGTAAATTGCCCTCTATATGCACACAAAGCTGGTGCATGCATGAAGAATAACGTTTTCAAATTTGAAAGACGGTAACGAAGGTAAACGAAAAAAAAATCGATGTATGAAGTATGGATCAATCAGGAATATATACAATAGATTATGATAAATATAAACATAAAGGATGCACTGAAGATGGCCTAACGCGAAACAGCGCGGTGAAAATCAATGTGAAATAACAAACGTACAACAATGTATTTATTTATTTATTCTGTTCCCCATAAAAAAAAATACAGAGAAAATATTGTAACTGAAAATTAACAGACTTACCTTAATAACACGCACAGATTCAAAAATGTTGTAATAGTTTCGGCTTTTTTGATTTATTTTACAAGGAAGGAATATTTATAGAAATTTTCACGTCTTTCGTGATACTAATAATAATTATAGACGTGTGAAGACGTAAACGTTTCAGAAACCACTGAAATATTTAACAGTTACATTGCGGGTGACAAATGGCGCGTTTTCCTGATCTATTTACTTGCAGTAATTAATAATTATCAGTTAATTAAACGCTTTGCTTCTAATAATGCTTTACCTAATTAAACATTTTCCTAAAAATCGTCGTCTGAAACGCGCTAAATTTTTGTACCCAGTAGCTTTATTTTTATTTATTTATTTATTCAGTTGTTTAAAATTAAATATTTATACAAGATTCTCAATTACACCGTATTCAAATAAATTTATCATTATATATTATTTGTCCAAATATCGTATGTCAACAGTTCAATCATTCACAGATAGAGTAATTACATTTTTTAAAAGCCATAATTTCCGATATTGCAAGATTAGTGTATTTCATAATAAAATTTTTGTGTTCACTACCATGTGTAAACAATAACGGACCCAGAACACTACCCTGTGGAATACCAAAGTTGTCCGAAAAGTAGTATACTTTCGACTTGTAGACTTTACAAGGAAGGAATATTTGGCTTATAGTTCTTAATTATTTATACCTGTTACCTCTACACATTCTTTTCGATCTTTCGCTTCAAATATACCTTATATTTGAAGCAAAAGAACTAACCTCTGAACTCAAATCTTATCAAGAAACTTATCAAGATCTTGGAAATTTATATTGATACATATCAAGAGACAGATGAAATTAGAGAAACCGAGGGAATTATGTCAGCATCTTTGCAAATAAAAGGTTACGTCTTTGTCTCCCCTACAAACGTAAAGAAGCGTTATATGAAATTTGAATCTATTGGATAATTACGCATTCTTTTATAGATTTTAAAGCATATAAGTTATGCTGAACTTTTTGTTATTAAATTGAAGAGAAAAAAATGTTTTTAAATTTTTACTGACACGCGACGCCACAGCTACGGTTCTGCAGAGGTCGCAGGTTCGAATCCCGCCCGTGTTAGTTGATATTTGAAAAACATTTTTTGTCTTTAATTTAATAGTACTATTGGAAATATTCCACAGAGACGTAGTGATTTCATAGATTATTTTTTAGTTGTTAAAGGATCAACAACCTGCACCGCATGCCAAACGCTAAATTAGCCTTCCTTCAAAATTGCATATACTGGTGAAAAAGGAGTCACCTTCAGTTTGCCGATATAGACGAAATTATCTCGATATCTCGATAAGGTCGCTAGAAGAAGTCGCAATCGTGTTTCCTAACAGGGTGACAATGAACATGGATATAGCCAAGATCATGTCAGATCCTGCCGGTTGCTGATGGGAATACTTAATTATTCGCTAAAACAATAAAATGTATAAAAAATTACGAAACAAAGAATAAGTATGACGACCCGATAGCCGAGTTGGCAGCGACCCTGGCATTGAAGCTAAGGGCGTCAGGTTTGACACACTGTTGTACCTTGAATTTACCAATGAATAGAGCGGATACCTCCATTTGATAGATTGATAGTTACATAGATAAGGATAACATCACATACATTGCTCTCATCACAATGCAGTTTAGGAACTTGTATTATGGAATCAGAAACAACTAAGGTACCCCAAACACCCAGACCCGAGTAAATGTCGAAAAAGTGCGTTCTACATTGACCTAACCATCATGAAAAACTGGTATGCCCGCCACTTGTCCACGGAGCGCGTCAAAATTTTGACGTTTTATGGCTTTTTAATTTAGGTATACGATAACAGAAGTATTATATTTGAAATGATTTTTTACCGTATTTTAGTAAAATTATACGGGTTGTATTTACTTTCGTCCTGTGGATGTTGTAAGAGGCGACTCAGAGAAATGCTTTGGAAATGACATTGGCATTGTACTCAAACCGTCTTGAAAAATATTCGACCTTAAGTCGGTGTAGACTGAAGACGGGCAGCAGCGTCTAAGGCACAGACTTTTTGCACTTGACAATCATCGGACTGTTTCTATTGGGTTATTTCAAAAATTTCAAAACTTCCACAGAAAAATCTTAAATCCTAAGATTATCTTTTACAATATACATGTTAAGAAAAGGGAAGATATATGTTAATACCGAAATATAAATAAATCCAGACGACAGGATTATTTCTTCATTAATACTTCTAAAACGGATAACATATCACTAATACAATTTCAAATGTGTCAATTTAATTACATTCAACACAGAATAGAATTCCGATTTTTCCTACTGCCAAAAAATTCGGGGAAAAATTTTCTTCGCAATTTTTAAGAAAATTCATATTTTTTTCAAATATAGTTTATATACATTTAACTAAAGTATATTAATAATATATAAATTGGTTTTGGCAGTCCTCTCGTGATGTTAACTTGACACTGTCTAAAGATTCTGAAGAGACCGAAACAGGTAGAAATCTGAAGATTCAAGGTCAGGACTATCCGGTGGATTCATCAACACCTCCCAGCCAAGTTCTCTTAATTTTTGGTAAGTGGCTAAATGTGTGTTAGGTACTAGTGTTATAATAATGAGTTTTTCATTATTATAACACTAGACTAAACACACATTTACACACACCCATTCTGTTGATTAATTCCGGCCACTTTCTCTCAACTTCTTGCTTTAATCTCATCAGTTGTTCGCAGTGAAGTTCAGAATAGATGGCCCTGCCTGGTGGTAACAGCTCATAATGAATAATGCTAATATAAATAAATAAATATCTTCACGCAATTCCCAATACAGGGGTAGACAGAGGCCAAGTCTAGACAATTAAGTCCCTTTGACCCACCTTCCACCGAAGATATTTTCGGGACAACGTGACAGGTGGTGAGCCCGTCGCCGCCTTTATGTCCAAGCCAACGACGAAATTCGTACATAAGTTTTTTGAAAAACTCATTGGTACTGCCACCTGGGGATCGAACTCGGGTCTCTCGACTCGAAATTCCGACCACCCAACAACTCGGCTATCGTGACTTTTAATGCTGGAAAGGCATTATTCATTATGAGCTATATTCCACCACAAACACAGCATCACCTTGTTGCGGGTTAACCCGGGTTTCGCCACAGTCTGTGAAGGTCGTGGTGAAGGGACGTCTTATTAAATAATCACAAATAAGTACACGGTTCATTAGGTTTCTTCCAGTGAGGTCGTGAGGTACCCAAATATCGAGCTTTTTGTGTACCTTGTTTTCTGGTCAATTCCCAGTTCATTAGCTACGTCGTATCTACTTATATGCCGATCTTGCTCCACTTTTTCAAAAATGGTGAAAAAGTGAAGCCGGCCACGGTCGAACGCTGCCTGCTGTGTTACCATATATCAGAGGAGTCACTGGCAAGATTGGCTATATCTTAAAAAGAGCTTCCATTAAGACATTTTACAAGCATCCGAGAAAGATTAGCCAGTTCTTACCATCTGTTAAGTGTAATCCCTCTGGAAAATGCAGAAGTGTACAAGCTTGACTGTGAATGTGGTCTCTCTTACATAGGACAAACAAAAAGATTAATAAAAACTCGCGTCAAAGAACACATAGCTGATGTTAAACATAGACGCTCTAGGAAGTCTACAGTCTGTGATCACATTCTAGATGGGCCCTTTTATTTTACTATTTTGATTTTTATTTGATGTGTCTACTTAAGTAATTTCATGCTACATTTGCAGAATTTGATCATATTTTGGTATTGACGAAGATATATATACATCCATACGTACATACACAACGGATAGGGTATCCCGCCATTAGTACTTTGGTCCTTTAGTCGTCTCTTACGACACCCACGGGATGAAAGGTGGCATATTTTTACGCCGTAGCCCTGGTGGAGCTCATCACAACACATACAAAAATGCATATATTTTTCTTCCCTAGTGTCTCTTTTTTATCTCTCAAACAACTGTAGAACAAACTTCAATTCAAGGGACTTCGGAAATGACTGCTTGTAAATGATATATAATTCTTTAACAAAGATCATTTTCATAACTTCTATGACTGGAGTCTATCTTCGTCATCATATCTTGAGCTGAACCGCGTTTGTGAATATAACATTGCTTGTAATTATTTTTAATTTTTATCAATTATTTTGAAATATGTTTGCTTATTTATAAGAAATAAAACTAAATATGTAATTGACCGGATAACGCAAACGAAACGTCTTCGGTATCGCTAATACGCCCTCTCCTTTTGATCTAAAACGTGACTGTAGACATTTAATTGAATGAAGCCGGAATCGAGAATTTCCAATTGCGTCACGATGTTAATTATTATTCATAAATCAGAAACGCATATACAGGTAAGACCAATAACCTGTTTTTTTTAGTGTATGGGAGGAGAATTCACAGTGAAAGATTTCGTACTATTTATTTTTGTACATTTATGTACAAAAATAAATGATATAAGTGCCCCAGGATTATATATTTTCGTACCTAAAAGAAAAGTTTAGCTTTTAGTTCACCATCTACATCTATGTTTTCAAAGTAGCTTTTGTCTCCACTTCGTACGCGTGGAAGCAGATACCTATCTATACATACAGATATATGTACAGATACCTATGTATACATAATTTTTTATTTGCTTGTGCAAAAATATGTAGGATCTTATGCATAATAACTTTATTAAGCTTAAGCTACTATTTTATTAAGCTTTTATTTATTGAATTATTGACTATAGACAAACTTTAAGAAAGAATACCCATACCACAACAAGATATCAAGAAACAGTGGGAGCGTTCGGCGATAAGCGGATCTAAAACAAAAAAAAATAAAAATTGACGGCAGCTGAAGCTAACAATCACAACAGGTTCAGATGAGGTCTTGAATCAAGATATAGATGAGGGTCGGGTGAGCAGCCCGTGCTGTAAAGCACTTGAAACGACGGGGAACTTAAAGTAAAAAAAAAGTTTCGTAAATTCGCATCAATTTCATTATACACATCCAACCAGCTCATCTCGTTGTTTTTTTTTGTTAAATAAAGAGATTAAGTAAAGTTTACATATCTTGTAATTGTGTGTTTGCCCGCCTACATTTATCCTTGCCGTAACTCAATTCTCTCACTGGACATAGTTATTTTAACTCGTACACCTAGCACTTCGTACACCACGCGTCATGAACCGCATAGGGAGTGTTTGAGTCGTTGCCTTAACACTGCTTTCCTTGACTTTAAATCGAGATGTAGTCGCGACAGAATAGGAATTTTGGTATTGCGCTTTAGTATGCTTAAATGCGCAAACTTTAAAAATCTTTATTCGACTCTTTATCGAGAACCTCGTTCCTAAACAAACTGAAGCTTCATATTACGCAGTATAGTACGGGCTTCCTGAGTTGATTTGACGGATACGGGATTTATGCGATAGCTGATACAGGATTTGACTGGTTTCACCACATATATATATATATATATATATATATATATATATATATATATATATATATATATATATATATATATATATATATATATATATATATATATATATATATATATATATATATATATATATATATATATATATATATATATTCATATGTCTTTGATATATATTAATTTGTAATATATTAATATATGTATTATATTATTTACAGTACAATCTATAGTTCCCTTAATATTTTTCCCTCATGTTATTTTTTTCTAAACATGCACGACCAATCGCACTATGAAAACTAACCCTCCAATTCCGCCACTCAAAGACCCCGGGTTGAACAAGGTACAACTCAGGTATCTGAACAAACAGCCTTCCATCCGGCACTCTGCGACTGAATCCATAGTGCGATTGGTCGTTGAGTAGGTGAGGGAGTGGAGCAGGATATAGTTTCTTCCGAGAAAAGTCTACCTAGAGCGGGTAGAGTCGGAGATGTAAGTGAATTCTCTCCTATGTGGCGAAGGCAGAATCATTGTAAGGTTTGATTCCTCCCTCCGTTCCCTCCTTTTAGCCCTCCTTTCCCTCGGGTAGATGAGTATATGCTAGATATTTCTCCCATGTTTATGGCGTCGTAATATCCCACCCTCTTTCTGTCAGTGGTTTCGTAAGTTGACTAAGATAATTCTTCTTCTACAATGGACTTTAAGAGCAGTTATATAATATGTTAAAAAATGTGCAATCATTATGTAAGCACATTTTTTATAAATCGATACCATTTTAAAGTACAATCAGTCTAAAATCCCAAAACGTGCATACATTCAAGATTCTAGTGGTACTTGACCAACCGATTAAAAAGTAGTCGCGCATCCTAGCGATCCCATGAAGGAGTAAGATTTTGGTCGATATTACTTTATCTCTTTTATTCATACAAAATTTTTGGATCTGTGATTAGTACATAATCTTTGTCAATGGTGACTACATCTTCAGCTTCTTCATTACAGCCTATCAAGAGTCCACTGCTGAACATAAGCCTCCCCTAAAACTTTCCACAGTGAACTGTCCTCAGCCACCTGCATCCATCGACTTCCCGCAACATTTTGCAAGTCGACGCTCCATCTCGTGGAGGGGTCGTACAACACTGCGTTTGTCTGTACGAGGTCGCCACTCGAGAACCTTTTTTTCCCAACGGTTGTTAGTTCTGCAAGCTATATGGCCGGTGCATTGCCACTTCAACGTACTGATCCTTACGGCTATGTCGGTTACTCTGCGGATGTCTTCATTACGGATTCTATCACGCAGAGAAACATCAAGCATATCCCTTATCATAGCACGCTGAGCAACTTTGAGCTTCCTCACACGGCCTGCAGTGAAAGGCCACGTCTCAGATCCATATGACATCACCGGCAACACGCAACTTTGATTTTTAGATTTTGAGGTATTTTAGACGAGAAGATTCCCAAACGCTTCCCAACCGAGTTGGATTCGTCGATTGACCTCTGGGTCGAAGTTGGACTTACCTAGTCTGACAATTTGTCCCAGGTATACAATTGACTACATCTTATGAATGTCAAATTCAACAGAAAGTACTTTCTTTTTTGCGCCAAAACATAAATTATTGCGTTAGGGAAAAATATTTTTTTTACTGTTTTATTCAATAATTTGAATTGAATGAATGAATGAGTGAATGAACGATATATTGTGATATTATTATTAATTATTAATCGTACGGATTTTGGTTTGACCAATCGTTCCAATCATAATACGATACTAAGTTTCTTAATCCATTGGATGGATAGATGGATCCATATCCACAAAAGCAAACAAGTCCGCCAGTTTGCCATCATATTTCGTAAGAGGACGAATGCGTATAATATAGTCGACGTTCTGCACCACAGCTCCACAGTCGCATGCTGGAGACTCTATCCACCCACATTTGTAAATGTATTCTCAACCGCAGCCAGTCCTTAATCTGATATATTTTTATATAATTTACATGAATCAAAAAGAAAATAGATAGGTATTTTATTTGTGCTAAGCGGCCTACAAGGGAGCGACCATTTCTTGGGTGTTTATCTAAAAGGCTGTCCTGACACATTTTTCGCTGAAGAACATATGAAAATGACTTTTAATTGTAAAGTTACTTTTAGGTTCTATTTAAACGTTTTATTTATATCTAGGCCTTATAAAATTTCAAATAATGAATACAATACTGAATAAAGTTAGCATAAAACAATAAAAACTAATTAGGTTGTCGCGTCCAAACATCGACTTATGTCAAATATCAGTCGTCCTATTTGGTTAATTATAGCAATATTTTGAATTTTATCTATTCTAGAGATCTTTGATTAAATGTTTTCTAGTATTTTATAGATGTAATCAAACACAAAGCATTAATTTCTAAATTACAACACATTCAAAATTGTCCTCGGTCTAATTCATAATTTGTCTGGTGCATCACGTTATGAGTATACATTCGTTGATTTATAGTTTCGATATTATAGTATTCTAAAGAGTTGAAGCGAGATGTGATTGGTCATGCCAGTCAGCCACGAGTCAATGTGCGTTGGTTATGTGATTATGCTTCTTCAAGTGACAATCTTCGACAAAATTGTCTAAGCTGGCAATTGTAAGGATAGCAGTATAATTACTCAGGCTTTATTTGTGAACGATCAGGTATATAATCAGAATTTATGAATACTCAGAAAATCCTTTTATATGATTGTTTATTATGTTTTATTTTCAAATTCATATATTTGATCAATTACATTAATACATTTAAACACAAATTCATCATTTATCTGGCACTCATTTATCGGGATTCAACTGGCCTAAGAATGCCAGATGAATTGGAGAGAAACAGTTGAATTAGGAATTGAACTATAACTATATAGAAACATCTTTTCTAGACCCCTAAAATGACAGTAAGTTAAAAAATACGGTTCTTCTTTTTCAAGAAAATGATCCCCGAAATTTACTTATTTACTCCACTCGAGTCCAGCATGGAAATGTTCCGATTTTTTAAAACATTTTGACCTTACTCTAGAAGTCACGATAGCCTAGTGGTTCGGTGGTCGGAATTTCGAGTCGAGAGATCCGAGTTCGATCCCCAAGTGGCAGGCTCGTACTAATGGGTTTTTCAAAAACCTTTGTACGAATTATGTCATTGGCTTGGTCATAAAGACGGCGACGGGCTCACCACCTGTCACGTTGTCCCAAAATATCTTCGGTGGAAGGTGGGTCAAAGGGACTTAATTGTCTAGACTAGACCTCTGTCTGCCCCTGTATTGGGAATTGCCTGAAGATATTTATTTATTTATTTATTTACCTTACCCTCAAAATAGCTTTGGAAAAAATTCTAAGTTTATCTTTAGTCTCATCTAGCTAAATTCAAACTACTTTAACTATTAGATTTGGAGGTATCGCTATAAGAGAGGTTTCAAATATTGCGCTGCCGGCTTTCCTTGCCTCCGTACACAATGTTCACGATTTGTCTCGTAAAATAAAAATGTTTCTTAAGACAGAATGATTTGGACTTGACCTTTGCTACCGAGGCAAGAGAAGCATAGTTACATCTCTGCCCCGGCGAGGTATAATAGATGGTTCAGAATGTGCAGAAATACTTACTGAACAATTTTCACTGTGGCTGAGACTGCGCTCGCTTTCTAAGTATTTCGACACAGGAATCCAGTTACTGGCTACATGCTTTACCATCAAGTAACCTTTCGCTATCCAGTCATGTACCAAAACATTACTGGATAGTAAAAGTTTACGAATAGCTGTAGAAATACGATTGGGAGCACCGATTTGTCAACCACATCGATGTCCTCGCGATGTCGACGAGTTTGGCCTCCACGGACTTTCATGCCAAAAAAGTGCCCGTAGACTGTCTTGTCACGGCTCCTTGAATGAAATCACCCGAAGAGCTCTTGTTTCCATAAGTATTCCCTCAGTTTTAGAGCCTTATGTAATATTTAGGGAGGATGATGAGAGACCCGACGGCTTGACTTTAGTCCCTTGGGACAGAGGCAAAGCTTTTGTGTGAGACGCTATTTGCGTCGATACACATCAAGGACTTCTCACATCAAGGACTTGGATAAGGACCGGGGTGGTATCAGAGGCATCTGAATGGGGTAAATGGCGTCTTTGAAAGAAGACTATATATTTGTTCTAATGTATAGTCTCCTTTCAAAGACTCATATTAAGCAAACCGTAAAGACGATCGGTTCATGGGGTCCCCGTGCGATGCAGTTTCTAAAGGAATTGTATCCGCGACTGGTCGTAGCTCCTGATGACAAAAGGGCTGGTTCTTTTCTCGCTCATCGGTTAAATCTAGCCGTTCAACGTGGAAATGCAGCCAGCGTTCTTGGTACTATGCCACGAGGAGTAGGAGTAGGTATGCTCTACGATTATAATAGTTTTTTGTTAATAGGTATTGCAAATATTAACTAATTTTGTTTCTGAAAATAAAGTATTGTTATAATAAATAATAAATAAATATCTTCACGCAATTCCCAATACAGGGGTAGACAGAGGTCAAGTCTAGACAATTAAGTCCCTTTGATCCACCTTCCACAGAAGATATTTTCGGGATAACTTGACAGGTGGTGAGCCCGTCGCCGTCTTTATTTCCAAGCCAACGATATAATTCATACATTTGTTTTTTTTTTAAAACCCATTGGTACGAATCTGCCACCTGGGCATCGAACTCGGATCTCTTTACTCGAAATTCCGACCACCCAACCTCTCGGCTATCATGACTCTATATAGTTTTATAATATATATATATTATTTTTTATAAAGTAATTATTTTTTAAAAAAGTCACGATAGCCGAGTTGTTGGGTGGTCGGAATTTCGAGTCGAGAGACCCGAGTTCGATCCCCAGGTGGCAGTACCAATGAGTTTTTTAAAAACTTATGTATGAATTTCATCGTTGGCTTGGACATAAAGGCGGCGACGGGCTCACCACCTGTCACGTTGTCCCGAAAATATCTTCGGTGGAAGGTGGGTCAAAGGGACTTAATTGTCTAGACTTGACCTCTGTCTACCCCTGTATTGGGAATTGCTTGAAGATATTTATTTATATATATTTTTATATTTTATAAAGTATTGTTCGATAAAAATTCGAAAAAAAAAATTTAATTCTTAAGTGTGATTATTATTGATAAAAGAAGATTTTTTACTATGATTATTGTTATAGAACTTAGAAATGTCTCATTCAATTATTTGATTCTAATTAATACGTTAATATAATCTCATTATTCTGCCACAGTCATCATTCATCTGACTTATCAATTCATCAGCACCTTTTAAATTATAAACCATTGTGTGTAAATAACAGCCTTCCTCATATGTTCTTGAGCGGAGTAATCAAATACTATTCTGTGTTTTATTTTATACAAAATCCTAAAAAAAAATTGCACCAGACCAATTAGTCATAAACGTTCTCGATTGAAAAACACCCTCTTATGATAAGGTGGTACTAACTTGTGATTCACAATTATATTTAAAACAGTAAGGAGTTTTTGAGTGGTAATACGAATAGTGCACATTTGCCATCGTTTTTTAAATGAATTTAAATATACAGGGTGGGCCAAGAATTCGTTAACATTAAATGTAACTTACCGCACAAACTATAGCTGCGCGGGGCTTAGGCGCGGGGGCACTAGCTCGCTTCTTGGAAATTTAGTCGCAATGGATCGCTTCACGGGGCCGCAACGCGCTTACTGCGTGAAACAGTTTTATTTAAACGACTTTTCGCTCATTACTGTGAGACGCCTATTTCGCGTTGAATATGGTTTACACGACTTAAGTCAGTGTCCAAGTGCTCCTTGAATAAAGAAAGGGTGAAGAAGTTCGAAGAGACGGGATCTACACTAAATGTGAAACAAACCGGCGGCCCAAGGACTTCTCGGAGCGAAGAGAACGTGCAGCAAGTTTCCGCTTCTGTTCGACGTGATCCAGATTTATCGACACGCAAACTTTCGGCTGAATTTGGATTATCCCGCACATCATTACACCGTATTTTGAAATTAGATTTGAAACTACATCCATATAAGATCCAGCTAGTGCAAGAACTAAACACTAATGATTTAAATTTGCGTAAGTCATATGCCGAAACAATGTTAACTCGTTTCAGTAATTTTCACAACATCTTATTTTCTGACGAAGCCCATTTCCACCTAAATGGACATGTAAACAAACAGAATTGCAGGTATTGGAGCAGCGAAAATTTTTGAAGATTTTCCCTGCTTTTTTGAAGATTCTCGAGTCCGTTCAGTTACTGTTAATTCTGCCGAGTATGTGAAAATGTTACGGGAGTTCTTAGCACCGATGCTACTGGAATTTGCTGGCTATAATCGTGACACATGGTTTCAACAAAATGGAGCCACGTGTAACACATCGAACGAGTCCTTGTCGGTGGTCAAAGACATGTTTCCGGAAAAGCTGATATCCAGACGAGGTGACATCCCATGACCACCCAGAAGTCCAGATCTATCCCCAGCAGACTTCTTTTTATGGGGTTATTTAAAGAGTCGTGTCTACATTGATAAACCGAATACACTGCGACAACTTAAAGAAAAAATCATCGAATAGATGTCGGCGATCTCGCGGTCTCTTTGCAGAAGAGTATTTGAAAACTTCAGGACTCGCTTAGATGAGTGCAAAAACCGAAACGGTGGTCATTTAGACGAAATAATTTAAAAAAAATAAAATACAACTAATTAGCTTTCTCGTAAATAAACGATTTCTAAACTATGTTAAATGGTTTTTTATACGATTTTTTCAAATGTTAACTAATTCATGGCCCACCCTGTATATTTATTGAGTTTTCACGACGAATGTGAAAAAAAAAGCTTATGTCTTCCCTGCCATGATTCCGGGCGGTATTTTAAGATAAAACACTCATACCTCTGGTAATACAATTCTGAAAGTCGCTTTCAATTTCTTGGGTATTTTTTTAGTGATGCTATAGTAATTTTTTAATGACTTCTGTAGTTCTTATAAAGAGTAACGTTATTTTATTAAAACCCACATACGTAGTTTATTGTCTTGAATGTGTCTACTAATTAATATTTTTAAACAAAATAAAAATTAAATTAAAGAGAAAAAGTTAAAATTTCTACTAACATTCGGGATTCGAACCCGCGACCTTCGCCGATTCGTGGAGACGCTCTTACCTCCGAGCCACCGTGACTTACATGCATCAGTTGAAATTTTATTCTCTTATATTACTTATGCCTTGTTTATTGGCATAGGCGCCATCTATTATCCCTTTTGCAAGTGACAATTTGATAATCCTGACTTTTCAGGAATTATCAATACGATAACGCCAACTTAATTTTTATTATGCAATTTTATTGATTTTTAAAGCATATTTATGCTGAACTTTTATGTTATTAAATTAAAGAGAAAAAGTTAAAATTTCAATACAAAGATAGCAGTTTAAAAGATATACTGAACGTTATATTTAAAAGTTACATAAACTTACGTTATATTTAAAAGTTTCTAAACGTTATATTTAAAAGTTACAAAAACTTATTAAAAAGCATTTAAAAAAATCAAAAAATAATATTTATTGATGATACATATAAAGGCATATCAACACTATTATATTGATAAAACACACTTCACAAAATGTACTAAATATGTGTATTAATTGTAAGTTGTGTGGGAGACGTTCGTGTACCCCGACGCCACTTGGCGACGGCGCTGCCCTGGTGATGGGCCAATCGTGGCGCTGCTCTGGTGACGCGCCGAGTGAGACGTTGTCCAGGTAACGCGCCGTCAGTGGCGCTGCCCTGGTGACGCGCCGAGCGGACCGTTGCCCAGGCGATACGCCGAGCGTGCCGCTGCCCTGGCGACGCGCCGAGTGGGACGCTGCCCTGGCGACGTGCCGAACGGACCGTTGCCCAGGCGACACGCCGAGCGTGCCGCTGCCCTGGTGATGCGTTGACCGAGGTGCTGCCCTCGCCCCGAGCTGACCCCGGTTGCGGTTAAATATGTGTATTAATTGTAAGTTGTGTGGGAGACGTTCGTGTACCCCGACGCCACTTGGCGACGGCGCTGCCCTGGTGATGGGCCAATCGTGGCGCTGCTCTGGTGACGCGCCGAGTGAGACGTTGTCCAGGTAACGCGCCGTCAGTGGCGCTGCCCTGGCGACGTGCCGAACGGACCGTTGCCCAGGCGACACGCCGAGCGTGCCGCTGCCCTGGCGACGCGCCAAGCGTGCCGCTGCCCTGGCGACGCGCCGTGCGGGCCGCTGCCCTGGCGACACGCCAAGCGGGCCGTTGCCCTGGTGATGCGTCGACCGAGGTGCTGCCCTCGCCCCGAGCTGACCCCGGTTGCGGAGGGTCATAACAATGTCTATACATATAAGTGAGCGGAGGTCGATCGTGACTCTGGTACTAATGTACTGATATATTATATGTATGTCCTAAAGTAAGGTCTTATTAAATCAAGGTCTATGGATTAATATAATAACAAGTGAAGTTCTTAAGATGAAAGTATAATAAAATGATTCGAATTGGGATATGATTAGAAATTGATTAAAATATTAAATATAATATAAGAGTTGCGTGATACCTTCCCCTTCTTCTTCATTGCGTGCACTGTCGATGTGATAGTCATCTTGATACTTACGGCTATACGCTGTAATGCGTCTTGGTACGGTCACGTATTTACCCAAAAACAGCGCATCGTGTGGTTCTAGTCGATGGAGGTTTGGGATGTAGCTATACATTCGGGGAGGCCTTGTTATGGCAAGTGACTGGCGATAGTAGTACTGATGCGTGTTTGCTTCTTAGCGATATAGCGTGTACGGAGGTGGCTTGGAAATTAACGCTTATCACTATATATATCCTGCGTCTCAATTGGACTCACATCTCAGAATTTGTCTAAACTGGGTCCCTTGATGACGGGGTTGCAGGCTGTCTAACCACCATGCATTTTATTTAAAAACTTATAAACTCTCAGCAAATTTTCCACCATTTAAAGATGTGAAGGCAACTTGCTGGTGGGGGAGATAAACTCGATCGAAATGCATTATACACAAAGTCAGTTACACTAATTCTATCTGATGGCCAAATTAATATATAGCTTCATGATGGCAAATTATAATTATAACAACTATGGCTAGATCTGCCTTTCGCGATGGTTGGTGGAGCATATGTGTTTACCTCATGCGGATGGTAGCTGGTGGGAGGAGACTCTTAAGGCTGCAGCCGGAAGCCGTTGAACGTGGGAACCATATCTTAGGAGTAAGCAGTAGCGTCTGCAGTCGCGGCGGTCCGGCGATGTGGTGGCGCTTACGGAAGACTTATTTGGGGGCTAGCGTGCCCGACTTTATTCGACGTGTGCCCGAACCGTATGACGTACATTCACTGTAGCAGGATTTTCCGTCGGATTGTATGAAGTTTACACGCATTGACATGCACGACTTCGATCGAAGTTTTATGCTTATGCACTTGGTTCGCTAGTTTACGTTACTTTACTTAAGTTCACGTAGGGACGTTGTTATCCTATGTTCAGGCCATCCTATGTTCACGCGCTCCCCCCGAAAAGGGTTTCGGGGGGAGCGCGTGAACATAGGATGACGCTCACCGGATACGGCAATGGTGAGTTTGTTGTCATTGGAGCAGTATGCCTTTCCCACATTTTTAGAAAGATGTTGGGGAGTGAAGAACTTGTATCGGGTATTAAATAAACATAATGTGAACGCTTTTCAAACGTTCACATTACTTTTTTAAATAATATTGTAAATCCTTTACAAGAGATAAAAGGGAGTATATTATACTCCAAGCCTTCTCTAGTGAGTTGGCCTTTGATAATTAGAAAGCATTTTAGCAGTGTCTACGGCTTACGCCGCCACTAGTGAGTATTTATCCATCTCAGTAACGCCTAAAGGAAACATGGTTATTAAAGAAACACAACGTAAAATGGGTCCTACTTACATGACGATCATAATATAAAAGTAAACGGCATAACCGTAGAAAAATCTTAAAGAAAGGTCGATAAAAAGTTGTCTTGGTCATGAAAAATATTATAAATATTATATCTATTTATTGATGAATGGCGAAACGTTACAACGGACTGATTAAGCAAAGTAGAGTCGGTACTTTAAACTGGAATATTGTTAATCGTTGACTTTCATGTAGAATAAATCCGCAAAAGAAGTATTTTCGGATAATTAAATCCTAAGGAAGGTAAAATAAGTGTTGAATGGATATTTGAGAAGATTAGATTTTTTCCCCTATTTTAACGACAATTTATTCATTATTAATAATATTGTTAATAACAATGTTTTTATTAATATTGGGGTTTGAAAAGCAGTGGACTGCTTTTTACTCTTTAACAGTATCCCGAAAGCTAAACTACGCAGTGTCGCGAATTTAGCGTTTAAAGAATGCTTCCAGCCATAAAAATAAGCCATTTCATATTGCAAATGATGGTGCAACTTATTTTATTCCGCTTTCCATAAAATTTTTGATACATGAAGTTTACATGATGTAAAACATTGACACTGGTTCACAGATTCTTAAGTTTTTTTATGCTTATAGTACAATTTAAAATTGGTAATACATACATACATATAATAAAATAAAGAATCCTTCGTGGATCTTTCGATGTTCTATATTAATATGTTATATTAAATAAATAAATAAAAATACAGGACAACATCACTTACATTGTTCCGATCTCAATGTAAGAAGCTAAAGCATTTGAGGTATGGGAATCGAAAACAACGAAGGCACCACAAACACCCAGACCCGAGAAAATATAGAAAAGTGGTTTTTCTTCATTGACCCGTCCGGGAATCGAACCCGGGAGCTCGAGATGTCGACACCTTGAAAACCTGTGTTTACGCCAATCATCCACAGAGGTAGTCATGGTACATGGTGGTACCGTGTAAATTTAAAAACATTCGTCACAGAAACCTAATGGTAAAAAAACAGCGGCTGATTGTTTATTACTCTAAATTATTAACTGTGAACCAATTTTTTCAAAGTTTTGGACGCTTATGTAGTTTTAATGATAACATAACATGACGATGATCTAAATTTGATCTTGTATAAGAGATGAAAGACAATGGATAAATAACTCCTCAACGATTCACAGCAGCGTCCTCATGTTCTATTTTAAGTTTATAGTAACTACTTATGTGAGCTTTAAAAGTATCTAACTTATGAATTGGGTTCACTACCATCCACGGTATGATGATGACGACCAAAGTAAATTAAACAGCCACAAAAATTAAAAAAATTTACAAAATAATTTGTCGAAAAAGATAGAAACGAAAAAAAAATTCTTTATAAATCCTACTATATAAATACTTTAATAACTAAGTTACTTAAACATGACCGAGATATTATTTATTAAATAATTGAAAACGACTATACTCACGTTGAATCGGTACCTACTACCGTCCTGTTCCTTCATCAAGGTGAGTAGGATGAGCTCGCGGTCGCGCCCTAATTCGCAAACTGTGCAGGCCGTTACCGTGACGGATCCGAATCAATTCGGTACCTACGCCGATTGGAAATGTTTAGCCGTTTTTAATAATTTAATTTACAATGTTTCGTGCATGTTATGCATATATAAGTCAAAACAAACGAGTAGAATACAAATTACAGCTTGTTGTTTTGTTTGGTGCCATCTCAAAATTATTAAAGTTAGTATCATGTAGTAATAAAAGTTTCTTTTTCGTTTTCTGTTATTCAGCTCTTTTTCAACCATTTTTTGTTAATAAGTTTTATATCGTTTACTTTAGCGCTTCATACTTTCTCACGTCTACGTATATGTGTGAAACATGATTTCCAGTGTTAAATAAATTTGCCATTTTATGTATACGTAATGCTTACAAAATATGTCATATACATTTACTGACTTATGTATTGCACGTTTGAATTTTTTTTAATCACGCCTTATTTATTTTGATTGGGTGCATATGTAGCAATTAATTTTGCCTGCACTTTTTGTACTAAGTCATAGTTACAAGCATCTCGTGTATCTTTTACATTACAGTTGTTTGACGTGAAACATTTTTTCTGTTCTGAAGGATTTGGAGATTTACAGCAAATCAGTATCGTAGCTTCACAATGCGAAGGAACATGGATTTCTTCTTGGGCATGTGACGTCGATTGTTGATCTTTAAATACCTAAAAAAAATATTAATATGAATCTATTACCCTTTTCTATTTATTTTAAAAAACTACTAATTACAGAGATAAAACACATCAGTTAAAACAATTTGGCATTCTGAATACAAATAAAAAATTAACATTTTCAAATTATTATAAATGATACGTGTAATATTATGAAAATATAATGATTATTCGGTGTATTAATGTAAGTAGTAATCTAAGTTCTACACATTTTGGCGCAAAGTGATTCGCAGAGAGGCGTTTCCGTGTGTGTTAATTTGGATGTGGAAGGAAATTTTTTTGTAATGCATTATAGAACGACATAATATCAAGAGAAGAAAATTTATAACCTATATGGTAGTTACTTAAATCTTAAATACTCTATAAATAATAAATATATTAAATAGTGTAAGTAATAAACATATTAACGAATAGTACCAGACGGGGTAGCTAAAGAGTAGAGATTACTAAACGTCACGATCCTTTTTTGCTTTCTCTTCATACACATCTTGCTGTCCGAGTAATCTCGACTCTCCCCTCTTAGAGCAATTTTGTCACTTGGTCTTCGAAACTTAGTCACGACATACCTTGACCCCTTATGATGTTATCCCTTGTGCTATATAATGCTTTACTATTCGGTCTTTACTCATTCTCTTAACGTGCCCAAGCCATCGAAGCACGCCTTTATCCATTTTAGTGATAAGGTCATCTTTCAGACCTGTCATATTGCAAACCTCTTTTTTCCGTTTCAAGGTGGTCAAGGTGACACCGCACATTCAATGAAGAGATTATAAAATACTGTCGTTAATTATAAATAGCTTTTAGATGCAGTGGTAGAGCCACGCATCAGCTTTTGTTGTTGCATGAATGGGCCGGCTCGACCGGGGAAGTACCACGACGTCACAGAATACCGGCGTGAAGTAGAAGTCTAACTAACTTCTGCGTTTCGTCTGGTGAGTGCTACCTGCACTCACCAGACGATAGATATTACCGGAGGAACACATACCCCCCTCCCCCAATTCTGGGTGAGGGGCACTCTAAGGCCGGCAACGCATCTGCTATGCTTCTGGTATTGCGGGTGTTCATGGGCGGCGGTAATTACTTACCATCACGTGAGCCACCTGCTCGTTTGCCTCCTATTTCTATAAAAAAAAAATAAGTAAAAATAATAGTAAATATAACCGATTATTGTCCATCGATAATGAGTCATAAAAGTCACGATAGCCGAGTTGTTGGGTGGTCGGAATTTCGTGTCGAGTGACCCGAGTTCGATCCCCAGGTGGCAGTACCAATGAGTTTTTCAAAAACTTATGAACGAATTTCATCGTTGGCTTCGACATAAAGGCGGCGACGGGCTCACCACCTGTCACGTTGTCCCGAAAATATCTTCGGTGGAAGGTGGGTCAAAGGGACTTAATTGTCTTGTCTTGACCTCTGTCTACCCCTGTATTGGGAATTGCGTGAAGATAATGAGTCATCAGTCTATAAGGAATATTACAGAAAATCAATATAATTATGTAACTTAAAAATTTTAAAATGTTCGTGGACAAGTGTCGTACAAACCGGTTTTCAAATGTCCGCCAGCACTGAGGACCCAGGTTCGATTCCCGGTCAGGTCAATGAAAAGATATCATACACCTTAGAAGTAGCCGTCCGTCACCGCTCTGGTGAATTTTAATCTGGTATTTATCGAAATATTTATCCCGTCACCCATCGGTAGCTAGTGTACTTTCTACTAAAAGCCGTCGAAATTGGCTTTTCCTTTAGGTGAATTATGACACCGAGAGAATTGATAGTTAATTGACTCAGGCGTTACTTTGCGGAAATTCATTGTAATGTTGTTATTTAAAAAATTACTTCGCAACCCTCCGCATGAAAATATAAAAAGGTATATGCTACCTGGTCCGAAGAGAAGAAGAGCACCACCCTCCCTCCCACAGATGCGTGCACCAATTCCACAGATGTGTGCACCAATTCCATTGTATGCACCACCATCACTACACTCAAACCAGGTCGCTCATCGTAGAGTCTACTCGCTTGAGGATGCCTTGTTTTGAGGCAAAACACGTGTCGCGTTTTCGGCGGTGGTGTGTGTTACCTGGTTTGAGTGTAGTGGAATTGGTGCACGCATCTGTGGGAGGGAGGGTGGTGCTCTTCTTCTCTTCGAACCAGGTAGCATATACCTTTTTATATTTTCATGCGGAGGGTTGCGAAGTAATTTTTAAATAACAACTTTACCTAGAGTATTATCACCCGTATTACTCCTACATTGATTTTATTTAAATGTAATTTACTGTGCCTTACGGAACAGTAAATTGTTTACTGTAAATGACATATTATTAAAAGTTTGACGAGATTAAAAGGGAATAAATTTAATAAATAAAAATTTAATGAACAAATTAGGGCAAAATAAAAGTATAAGAATAATTAAAAAATTATATTCGTTATCGTAAAAAACGGATGCATAAACTTGCTGAAATGAAAGTTTTTTTCTTCATTAAGCTATTATATATGATTATATGTGTTCCCCCAATACGGAGTAATTATATGTTTCTGTAATTAAAGTATATACAAACTAGTACAAATAATACACAATGCAAGCAATGTCTACAAGTGTTTAAAGCTTAGTAGGTACATTACAATTTTATATTATTTACTCAAGCATATTTCTAGACAAAAGCTCTAAAATCTAGTTTTGAAGTAACTTTGTTTGTGAATTGAGTTAGTTATAAAATATCTATATAAAACATAAAGTAATTCTCTGATAATCTATCACTTACATAATTTTTATACAGTTTTAATTGAAAACCATGCTATTTATTCTTTTATTATTTTAACCATTATTCTTTTTCAACAGTTTATTTTAATTGCATGTATTTCTCATATAGTCACGATAGCCGAATGGCTGAGTGCAGGAGATCCAATTTCGATCCCCACGTAGGCAGGCTCGTACCACTTAAAGATGGCGATCCCAAAAATATCTTCGGTTGAAGGTGGGTTAAACAAATTAATTTTGTTTTGCAGTTTTTATTAGGAATGGCACACACAT